>OY282393.1:11468703-12668703 GCA_958295455.1 Coleophora deauratella
TTCTCGAAAATTGCGTAATCCATGCTATAATTCGCTTTTTTATAAAATGCAAACCGTAATATGGTAAAACAGTAAAACACCAAAAACATCAATGTTGTGTTTTAGTACATGATGTACAAAAAAATGTACCTAATGCACTTCTCGCAAATGTGTAGATAGCAAAGCAAAGGTAACGTTTTTCTTGTAATACGTATAGTAACTACTTTAAAATAAAAATAAAACTATATTTCTTTCTTCTTTAAAATCTTCATTTTTTTTACCTAATCAAAAGTTCCTACCACGTGGAACTTGTGTACTCAACGTTTTAAGGAAGTGTTAGTGGAGCGAGAAGAAACGTCCTCACAAAAGAGACTCGCTTGAAAAAAATATTTCTTCTGAAAAACACTAAATAGTAATAAGCTCGAGAATCTATACATATACTTAATTAAACCCATATATCTTAAAATGATAAGGATTCTGCTACTTTTAATATATTATGTAATTATGTTTCTAAATTTAGAACAACTGACTGACAAAAAAATATACAGGAAATTTTTGGGAACACTGTTGTAAAAAAATATTTAGAACTAAAAATGTGAAAAATAAAGTTTAACTAAATTATTTGTACAAAAAAATTTGTCAATAGATATTAACCAAACCTCTTTCCAATAATTTTTACACTTCAGCGGGTACATACGCGAAGTAGATCGGAATTTTTGATATGACACACATAGGATAGTAGATATCCCATTATAAGATTCACTCCATCCATCCATCCATCCATGACTGACTCGGTGGCTCAGTGGTTAGTGCTCTTGGCTACTGATCCGAGAGTCGTGGGTTCAATCCCCACCCAGGGCATACATTTCTGTGATGAGCAGATTTGTTGGCTCTGTGTTTGGGTGTATAAAATCTATTTGTGTATGTATTTAAACGTATATGTGTATATATATACCAGTCTCTGGTTCTCTGGTGAGATTTTAAGGGGTTACTCGGAATCAAGTAGGTATAGATTACAGAAAAAATATTGAAAAAATCCGATCTGCAACTTTTTTAAATTTTTTGTATAAATTCTTAATTCACTATTCAGATAAATTCAGATTTAGTACGAGAAACTGAAAAAAATAATCGAAGATCAATTTTTTTCCTGTATTCTCTACCTGATGCTGAGTAACTCTTTAAAATCTCAATTATTGTATATTACTAGGGATATAACTATATCACGGCTTTAACCATCTTACTGTGACACATATACACATATTACTCATACGTTAGTTGACCATGCGACGACGATGATTAAGAGTGTCCTTTAGTTACAAAAAAAATATGCTTTATTTTGTATATTTATTTAGCTTTAAAATACATGCTGCGTGGATATCAGATAGAGTTTATTTTCAACTTCTTTTTGCCCGCGGCTCCGCCCGCGTGGATGTCTCCTTATAACTGACTCTGAGGAAACGCAGTGCGCGTTGCGGCTCGCGGGCGTGGAATTGAGGTTTTCGGGATAAAACTGTCCTAAGTTGTTCCCGTAACATAACGTCTCTGCGAAGTTTCAATGAAATTATTAAAGTAGTTACAGCAATAGTTATTTCTTTTGTAAAATTGCATTATTTTTACAGGATAAAATGTGGCATATACCCCGTCAACTATCTCTGTGCAAATCAGGTTGATTCGTTGCTCCGTTGCATCGTAAAAGAAGTAAAAACTAATTTTCATTTCTCCCGTTTTAAACAGGTATCCTACGGACGCCATTCATTTTTCTAAAATAATAAGTACCCTAGTTTTCTGGAGTAGTGTTAATCCAGAACTTGATCTATGTATCTACCTACCAAAATTAATCCAAATTAGTTTAATAGTTTCGACGTGAAAGCGGAACAAACAAACATCCATAATTTCACATTTATAATATTAGTGAGAAATAAATAAACAGAGGTGTGCTATTTAAAAAAACTTTGATAGTCGACTACGAATCAGTTTTCCACGTACAGGGGGATCTTAAGCTGCGGTCAGGAAATTGCCAATGTCACCAAAAGGTGTTACCGTGTTCCCGAACGCTACATCTGTCGTTGTAGGAAAAAACAACACGCCTCCCTTTTGGGTCCATCGGAAATGACTCCAATTTGCGACGTGGTGTATTAGATGCTTACACCGCGATTTCTGGAAGCCTATAAGGACTGAAGAGAAAAAAAAGTCTACCCGTTTTCCTTTATTTTCTACCAATTCTGCGTCTTAAGTGCAAAAAAAGTGTTTTCGTACGTACGAATCTGGGATTTGGAGGTTTTTTGTGCTGAGTGTTACGACTTTGAATTGTTATCTTGATCCATTTGATTGGGTCTAATAGATCGTTTTAGTCAATATACTTAAAGTAGGAGCTCGGAGGGTAGGAAATGACTTTCAGTATTCTAGGAAGAGTACAACCACAGAATTCCAAATAATAACTACCCTACTACCGTTCGACTGACTAGGTAGCTCAGGATCCTGACTTACTGTGAGTTCGATTCCAACCCAGGGCAAACATTTCTGTAATGAGCAGATTTGATGCATGAATTTTGACATATAATAACAGTCATCATAATTTTTTATGTTTTAGGTTAGTATTTTTCATTTTTTTTATTCACTTTCTAGATGTGTATGATGATCGCGTTGCACACATCCGTAGGTGAAAATTTAAAAGACCTACACGTGACGGCGGGTGATGCTAAGTGCAACATCAGGAAACCATCAATGTCGTCTATAAACTGTCCGTACAACTAATAAAGGAAATCTACTCTCAATAAACCGGGGTATCTAGAGGAAATCGCTTTAAACAATAGAACACCCACTTTGTAACAGCGCATCTTTAATATTATACCTTTTACCTTTAGAGTATATCTGTTATATCTATCTAAACAGTTAAAATTAACTTACTTCACTGGCTCAGCTCCCCGAAGTGGATCTTGGCCTCCAACATCAAAGTGCGCCACTCTTTCTTATTTTGTGCCAAGTTTGACCAGTCGGGCACTTTCAGGGAACATCATAGAGATAAAAAAAAATTAATCGTGATAAAAATGTTTATGCATCATAAACATGCTGAATGCATAGCTAGATTTTCCATTTAGCGGAAACGACCGTTTTGCTTACCTACACCATCAAAAAGCAGTTAAATTTAACGGACCAACAAAACTTTGGGTTTTATTACGTCAGCAAGCCTTCCGTGACTGCTGCATCTGTAGTCTGTATATACAGGGTGATGTTTTATTATATGAAAACCGGTTAACGATAGTTTCCTATGAAATGGAGGAAAAAATATTTTGACTTTCCATACAAAGTTATCAACTGTTTAGTTATTAGCAATTAGTATGAAATATAATTTTTGATATGAACATTTACGTATAGTTAGGTTCCTTGAAGGGAAGTTTTTCAGTTTCATGAGTATCATCTGCCATTTATCGCTTTTTATAGCATAAAAAAGTCTCCCTGTTTAAGTAAACGTTGGCGTTTTATTGCTCCAGTTGTTGAGTTAGTATTCCCATGTTTAGTTCGGACTGACCCGTAGATTAGAAAAGTGGAACGAGGAAAAGTGCACTTCAAAAGCTACACATGAGGCACACCTACCTATCTAAAATGAAAGGTTCGAGGCCACTATTAAATGACTTACTTATTTACTATTAAAGACTTTTCACGGTATGTTCCTTCGAATCGGTTTTGCCAAACTGTGTAAACGCTGTATGTATTTAGAAACAAAATGTTATAAGTACTTATATTATTTTAAAGTATTAGCAAAATACCAATTAGAAAATAATCTACAGAACTATCTAGGTACTCAATCAATAACATATCAGTTTAGTTGAAAATTACACGATTCGGAATGCAGATGTCATGCCAAAAGATTAATTGGCAGATTCTCGGGTGTATTACAAGTAATAACGGTCAGCAACGGCAGTCTATCAGAGCGCTATCACTGGGTGGATGAGCGGGATCCCTCCCGCGGGATCAGATGAATTTCACACATGTACCGGCCACCAACTCATACTGACCCCAGCCTCAGTTCTTCGCGCCCTTTCTAACCATTTTTTGGTCGGCCCTGCAAGGGGGAGGTAGATCTAGACAGTTTGGTCCGAATAGCTATCCGATAGTTCTTGTAAACCAGCCTTTGTCGATCCCTTCGCTCCCTAGAGCAAGACCGCCGTCAACATAAACAAAATGCTGTTATTGCCCGTATCTTATCTCTGGGAAAAATATTGGACATTGCTTTCGAAGTACGTTCTCATTTTGCAATATTACTTGTAGTTGTTTCGCTTTATCGAATGTACTTGAGATGGTATGAATCTGAAATGCTCGGGGTTATTTATTTTGTAAGCAATACAGTTTAATATGTTTGTTAAGTAAATAGTAATAATGCGTTATGACTTTAGCATAAATACAACGTACTAAAGGTAACGATGACACTTATAATATCATCGTTTACACAAATATTTTAAGTACCTGCAGAAGGAAATATTAACCTAGAGTATGAAGGGTTAACGTTAATATTATTATATCATAAAATAAGCAAAAAAAACTATAAAAGGTAACGTTAAAAAAAATCATACCATACAAAATGTTGTAGTTGAATGTATTAAAATAAAATTGTATAATGTAACTGTAATTGTATTATTATTCCTTTTACTTTCGTCGTCGTCTTATTAGACTTCCTTGGAAAGCCCGAGAGAAATAAACATTTCCTTGTCCGTTGCTCATCAGGAGGAAGTCTTTACAAAAACTAGATCACGACTCCTTTTCCCGGTAGTAAATTAAATTATACTGAAATGGGCTCGCGTACCGTCGCGGCTGCAATTCTGAGAACGCCATGCTATTTAGAGCCGTAACGCCTATAACTCACGACCGTTTGTTTTCTTGCTATTCTGCACCGCTAGTTTTATAGACCTTAGCACAGAAGGATCTATATTCGTATTACGTGTACAGAAATTTTAGTTTTTAGACGAGAAGCTCTCTATAGAAAAATGTATTTTTTTGCCTTTTGTTAGTAATACGCAATTGGAAAACTTTTGTCAGCCTCTCACGTGGTGGTAAAGACAATGATGGCAAATATGATAGCAGACTAACAAGTAACAAGTAAACTATAGAAAATATAAAAAAGTTTATTTCAGTATCTCACAAACACTCTTAAATCTATTGCAAGAAACTTCTTTTAAGTATATTTATATTACCTACGCCTAAAGTTTCCGCTTGGTGCCAGCTGCTTTTGGTAGGCCATGTCAGAGGCCTTATAGGTAGCTTGGAAATTCCTGTCACTAGGGTTCACCACTAGCCCCGAAACCTCCATCAATCCTGACTTGGCAACCATGTGTAGAGTATGGCCTAAACTTCCCAAAATATGGGAAGAGACCCGTGCCCTCGCAGTGGAGACGACATGGGTTGATACCACACGGCCTTTCTGAAGGAACCTTATGTCACAATTATAAAGGAGACTTACATCTTGGGCCACACTATAGGTACGTAATATATATTTCATTACGTAGCTTTTTTTCCTCAAAAACGATATAAGTAAGCCATAATCATCCTTGTCACTTTGAGACTCCTAACACTTAAGCGCAACACACACAAAGGCGGCCGCGGGGCGGTGCGAAAGCGTTCCGGGAGTGGTATTTTTTGTAATGTTCGGATTACTATGAAAACCTTTACACCAAAACCGGGCGGGTGCTCCTTCAGGTCCGCCTTCGGAACGCTACCGCCCCGCGGCCGCCTTTGTGTGTGTTGCGCTTTAATAGTATGAGGTTTTAGAGCATAATAACTAGTCCTAAATCGATGAAGACGAGGCCAGACAAAGCTTATTTCTAACATCATAGCCTACTGAAACTTCATGTCTATGCTTAGTTCGCTCAAACACGCAAATATGATAGTTATGTTAAATTTTTTTCGCCTTTCAGCTATTCGTGTACGAGTACACTAACTCACGAAGGAAAACTGGTGGTAAACACAGAAGCCATCAGGAATGTTTAGGTTCGTAAATAGTCATGAATTTATTTGTTTGTGAAGTCTTAATTGCAACTGAGAAGAATTTATTTATAAGAAAGGAATTTACGACTACTACTACTAAATGAGTATGTGAGAAATGGTAGCGGGCAATAGGTGCTAATAATAAAATATACTACTAGGTGTAGTAATAACGTATATATTATAACAGTATTATGTGCTCTAAACTAAACAATTGATGTATTTCACAAAAACGCATTTTTTAGTTTTCCTATACAGATGTCAAAAAAAGTGCGTTTGAAATTTTAAGGGGTTACTCAGAATCAAGTATAGAATCCAGGAAAAATATTGAAAAAATTCGCTCTTCAATTTTTTTTTTGCAGTTTTTCATACAAATTCTCGATTCACTATTTAGATTTAGTATGAGAATCTGAAAAAAAAAATTGAAGAGTGGATTTTTTCAATATTTTTCCTGGGTTCTATACTTGATTCTGAGTAACCCCTTAAAATTTCAAACGCACTTTTTTTAACACCCTGTATAAAATAAGTTCAACGAAAAGCTTAGCTCTGCGTAGCAAACATGTAGCTCGTAGCATGCTCGTAGCGGCGTATGTTTATAATGTATGATTACTCGTCACTTACTCATTTCAGTTACTTTTAATGATCTTTTCAAATATATAACCGTGAATTTCACAACCTTTGATGCATAACACTACGTCGCGATAAAACAACACGGCGCAGAAGCCGAAAAACAAATCAACAAGTTGTATAATCCAGTGAACAGCAAAATGATTATATCCATATACATGATGACAGATTTGATTCTGCAGCTGTACCTACCGTGAAGGCAAGATATGTCGTGTGACATTGCGAAAAGAAATGCGCCTTTTTCCCTTTCAGTCACATCGACATGATAACATGTATTCCTACCAAACTCATACGTGAAAAAGGTCTTCATCATGTAACTCACTAAACATTTCCGAAGCTACACGTTTACCGCATTTACGACGTCGAAGGTCAAATTTCATGCGACGAAACACGCAGAGACGATCGCCGGAAATTTGCGCCCCCAACGTACCCACATGTGTGCACTGCATAATAACACCGAATAAATGACAATTTGAATTTCAAAAGTAGGTGGATAAGTTTAGCGTGGCGTGACTTGCGCATTTCACACTGAGCGAGCCGGCTCGCGTTGACGTGACGATCCCGACCAGTAGCTTTCAGCGCTCCGTGTGGGGAGGACGTGTTATCACCCCGAAATAAAACCGGCGAATTCGCACGCGAGCTTAATTTCCATTATATAACGTTCAGTGCTATTTATTTTGTGAACGGACTTTAACGAAGGAATGTTCTGAGATTAAAAGGTACGTCCAATTATTGCGGCTCGTTTGCTTGAGTCAATTGAAACAGAAAATTATCTAAATAAAATTATTACTGTTCATTTAAATAAGAAGTTACGGTTCGTTGTATTAAGTACACCATTAATAATTCGAGGCGATTAGGCTGCGTGGAGCGTGCGTAAACGTTTTAGTACGTAATGCCTTTGTTAACTACCTGTGCGGACTTTAAGCTTCTCGTAAATAATGCAGTGCGTTTCCCGGTATTCGTATATGAGCGCTGAAAGGACCTTTGCGTAGCCTTATTGTCCTAATCTGACCCCGGAACGCACTCTGTGTCGTTATAGTAAGCTGATTACTTACCATGAAAGAGGCCCTATACTCATATTAACATTTATGGCTGATTACCACTAATGGATTCTTGTTACAAAGTCCTTTTAATATAATCTTCACTATACAAATCTTTAAAAAATTAAACCTGTTTCTATTACTTAACTGTTACTGTGTCTATTACTTAACTTGGATTGTATTTTTGTCATAATCGTAGTGTTTTTATAGAAGTTATCCAGATTCTAAGCTTGTTATTAAGATACTATACAAATTATTATTTATACAAATCGCATAATAAACAAACTCGATTCAAATCTGATTTTTGTTTACATATAATTTATGTTTGTATAAAAAATATCTAGAATATCCAAAATCGGATATCCAAAATTAAAGCACTGAACCATTTCCCGCAGTAGAGTTAATATTTGTCATCTTTTTAAATGAAATTAATTAAATCCTCACCAATATTTTGTCATACGCAGAGCTTCAGAACAACATTTAATAAATCTTATGAAATACATGACTTATGTTTGTGATTCTTCAAAAATAATACATTATAAAAATATTTACATTAGATAACTTGGTACCGATACTTAGAGATTGCTTACAAAAGCACCTATAGTTTTTTATGATATGTGTTTGGTCCTATAACAATTATTTTTGAAAAGTGTAAACTGACTTTCTGAAAAGTATTGTGAGAACTTTAAAATGTTTTTATATTAATGAGGCGCATAGCATGTAAAATGTTAAGAAATCATGTTTTATTATTTTCGGATTGCCTGTTAACCCAATAAAATGTAATAATACTGCATAAGTAAAAATGCTACCATATATTTATTTATTTATTTTCTATTCGGGATTTACAGCAAAATATATAATATAAATATATAAAAAATATATAAAAGCAGATTTTCTTTCTAAAAGTAGAAAATGCTTCTTATGCTTTAAATTATATCTCTTTATATTATAATGCTGAACGCGTTAGTTCTTTTGTCAGTAAATTTGTGACCTTTTCTGGCACGGTAGTGTAGGATGAATATTTCAATCCGGATTCGGGACAAACATGTAATTCCGGGACCGCTACCACCATGTTCTCGCCACCACTCTCCTTGTTAATATTAAAATATGCAAATCACAGCATTACCATGTTCATTCCTTTTTGTGACGCACCTATTTTCGAGCCATGTAGTTTTTTGTTTTTTTTTTGAATTTACAGAAAATGTTTGTAATAAACGTTTTTTTGTGCCTCACTGCACTGCTAGTTTTATAATCTAGTAATTTTGTGATCAGAAAGAAAGACGAAGGTCAAAATCAAAACTACCACAATCTTTCCAGGTAAAACACAACATGGTCAAAAGGTTAAACTATTACAGAGATACGCAGGCGTATCTATATTTATATTGCGTGTAGAAAATGTTAGTTATTTGGAGAGGAAAATGTTTTTTTTTTAGAAATTGAGTATTGTGGATCATGCTTCTGAAACTTGCACTCTCGAATCCATCTCCCGGCGGCTAAGTTCAAAACTTACAAAAGATTTTCACAATACGTATTGTTAGGTTGTCTTTCTTTCAAAGAAGTTTCGATACCTATCACAAGTTTTTTTTTATTTACAATTTGTAAGCCCTTGGCATCATCTCACCTGGAGGTAAGTGATGATGATTTAATTATCCCTTCTAAATACTCCGTATTTTTTTTTCCTTAGAATTTTTTTTAAATTGCATGAACTAACATACCTATTTCAAATATAATGTAACCCCTTGTTTCAAATATTATACTATTTCAAATATAATATAACCCCTTAATAACCCCTTAAAAAGTACGTTTGAAATTTTAAGGGGTTCCTCAGAATCAAGTAATAAAATACAGGAAGAATATTGAAAAAATCCGATCGACAATTTTATTTCAATTTCCCATACTAAATCTGAATAGTGAATCAAGAATTTGTAAAGGAAACTGAAAAAAAATAATAATCAGATTTTTTCAATATTTTTCCTGTATTCTATACTTGATTCTAATAAAACCCTTAAAATTTCAAACACACTTTTTTAACGACCTGTATAACTGAGTTTGAAGTTAGTTGACTAACAACATTTTAGTGGTCCATGCGCAGTTACCTATTTAAATGAAATAAATAAACCAATGAGTCTCTCTCCCTCCACCATTTGAAGATATGGACTTTTAAGTGCAGCACACACAAAGGCGGCCGCGGGGCGGTGCGAAAGCGTTCCGGGGGCGATATTTTTTGTAATTTTCGGATTACTATGAAACCCTTTACACCAAAACCGCGCGGCGTCTGTGTGTTGCGCTTTAAAGGTCACAAAGGAGACCCGCTTCTTTTTTATGTATTAGGAAGTTCTAAAAAGTAAAAAAGCTCGCCTTCTGACTTTTGGTATAAAAAAAGTGTGGAAAGCGTTGGTTTCCTGTACATATAGATATCGTTGGTAAAGTTATTTTAATCCTCACTAAATTATAAATACGAAAGGGAGTTTATTTGGTTGTTTGTCCTTTTTAGGGTTCCGTAGCCAAATGGCAAAAAACGGAAACCTTATGGATTCGTCATGTCTGTCTGTCTGTCCGTCCGTATGTCACAGCCACTTTTTTCCGAAACTATAAGAACTATACTGTTGAAACTTGGTAAGTAGATGTATTCTGTGAACCGCATTAAGATTTTCACACAAAAATATAAAAAAAGCAATTAATTTTTGGGGTTCCCCATACTTAGAACTGAAACTCAAAATTTTTTTTTCATCAAACCCATACGTGTGGGTATCTATGGATAGGTCTTCAAAAATGATATCGAGGTTTCTAATATCACTTTTTTCTAAACTGAATAGTTTGCGCGAGAGACACTTCCAAAGTGGTAGGTAAAATGTGTGTCCCCCCCCCCTGTAATTTCTAAAATAAGAGAATGATAAAACTAAAAAAATATATATGATGTACATTACCATGCAAACTTCCACCGAAAATTGGTTTGAACGAGATCTAGTAAGTAGTTTTTTTTTAATACGTCATAAATCGTAAACCGCAATTTACCTACAACGAACTACAAGAATTCTTTTATATTATGTTACTTGCTGCTACGGAACCCTTCATGGGCGAGTCCGACTCGCACTTGGCCGCTTTTTTCTGTTTCATCCACGTCGCAAAGGAGTACCTAATCGATCGATATGATTTTTTACATACATAGTTGTGGACATAGGCTTTTTAACCGCCTCCGTAGCCTAGTGGCTAGTCCACTCGTTTCACATCAGGAGGTCGCGGGTTGGATTCCCGGCGGGGTTCAACTTTGTAGGACTCGGTTTGGTTGGTGGTAAGGTATTTTCTAAACCCGCCTGGCTAGCTACCACCATCTTATCTAAGTCTTGCCGCCAAACATCAATGTTAACATCATTAATGTGTTCCGATATCAGATAAGATAGCCATGCAGTTCCCTATTGCGTTGAGGAATCTTGGTAAGCCTGCTTCCATCTTCGGCATCATTATCACTTACCATCAGGTGAGATGTTGCCAAGGGCTTACCAATTGAGGGTAAAAAAACTATTCTGTAAAAGTATCGGATTTCCTCAGAAATTACACCCCCCACAAATCCTCCAAAAATAATGCAACTTGACAAAGCAATACCTTTTATTGCTAAGTATATAATAAATAGGTACTCAACTGATTTCATAGATATTTTGCGTGATGGAGAATAGCACAAATAATTAATTTTATCCCTTTAAACTCATTGTCGTGCTGAGCATCCCCAACAATAGTAATAAAATGAACATCCAAGCAGACAGAGCCGCAGGCAATAGTAAATTAATTGAAAGACTTGTTTATGATTCAGAAATACAGTGTCTGTAAAATACAAGGTGACTTTTTAGTGACGGATGGATCCAAGCAATTACAATATTCGGGTCTGTGAGAACGTTTCTTTTGCTTTAATTATACAATCCTTCAAAGGGGTTATACTAGAGGTCATTTGCAACAAATTAAGTTGCGTTAACCAGGGGTCAAAAATGTATGGTTATTGAGATATTACTGTTTTTAGATTTTTTTGAAATTTTCTACCTTGTTACCAAAAACAATTAATTATGAAAAAACCATTAAACCGTTTACATTAAATTGATACTTTTATTAAATCTGAGAAATGAGCGCTTGCTTTGAAAAAAAAACCTTGCCCAAAACTCACAAAATCTCAATAATAAACGGTCTTAAGTTGCATAAAAATATTATTTTGTATAAATTTTCCATAAGTAATTGAGTATTACTAGAAACAAATTTAGTGAACTTGGCGTACAAATTAATGACAAAAGTTTCTTGTTTCATAAGCTTTCTAAGAAGGTACAAATGTTACCAACTTTTGCACGGGATCGAAAAAAAAATCCAAAAACCAAACAAGTAACACATTTTTTCCATACATATCCTGCACGGTGCCGCCCTATCTTTTACTCGTGTCGTGCGTGACTCGTGAGCTTAACATGATTCGATAATTTATAGCAATCTTCGCGACAGTTCGTGGATACGAACTCGCATAGTTTCCAACCAGACAGTTAGTTCGTGCGTACAGAAAAGTCACAGTAAAAACGTGAAGGTATTTACTACATTATTTTATTTAATTTTTATTAATTTATTTATTTGCAAAATCTACTCTACAGCAAATATCGCAAATACCTAATTGTAATTACATAGCAAACTATTTAGTATTCAAAAAAGATAAATGGTTCAGCTGAAATGTTTTTGAGAATAGCCTCAATATTGCGGGATAATATTTGAACGTGCAAACATAGATACGAGTAAGTACATATATGCCCTCAGTTTTTGTTATCATACCTATTTATCAAACGCACGCAAATAATTCATAATAAAAGATAAAGGTTTTACTTAATTCTAAAACTTTATGATCGATGTCTTCTACAAGTAATTAATTCCATAAGAAATTAATTAAATTATTTTGGCTGATATTGTATTTTCGTTTTGCGTGCTATGATAAAAATATCAATTTAAGATGCGCGAGCGTCACAAACTCAATTAACTTTTTAGTATATACTTTTAACGTAAATCTTCAATTGTATAAAACTGAGTACATCTGCCTATACCTCATATAAAATCCAGAATTATGTGTTTTAACAAAAGAACAGTAGCGTGACACACAATTTTTACCAACTTAATTAATAGAGAAATTATTAATGCGTGAGTATAGCTTTCTTATAGGCAATTTATTGTAGCATGCAGAACCCATTAAGATTACCTAAGTCTTATATGTATGTAACTGAAATAAATTTCGTGACCTTTAATTCTTTCAAAGACCCCATTTTACGTCTTGTTTTAGTCGAATCTAATGTACATTAATGACCATTGTGATAAGTGAGAAAAATCGTTCCAGTTCCTAAGTTAATTTACAAAAATGGTGCGAAGTCTGACTTAGGAACGTGAATCCTATAGTTAGGATACAATTTATTGGAAGTACGTTCACGATAAAGAATGGAAATTCAGGCATGCAAATTAAAATTAAACTTTAACACCTGTTAACGTACAATTTGTCACATTAGCCAAGTCAAATGTCAGAAGACTACATACGTAGTAGACTCGTCTACTATACAACACCAGATTGCTATGTATTTCCCGTTATTAAAATTTACATTTTCTTTAACTTAAAAATTTTTTTTACGATTATTTTTTGTTTATCAGTGCACTTTCATGTTGGTATTTCAAGTAGATGATTTAATCATCGATGTTTATCACTGTAACCTGGCCTATTACATCCACGAAGCCTAATGATTACTTTGAATTGTTTTCTCTTTAGCAGCATCGAATTTTATCTGTAACATAATAGTGAATCAGGAAGATAAATTTCACTTTAAATTAAGAGAAAGGAAGGGTCAAGTAAACCGATATTTTAATTTGTTGAAGGGCTTCGCTGTAATTAAACGAAAACAAAACAAACTTTTCGGGGTGTTCTATGTCTTTAGCAATTATTTAGAAAGGTTAGTAGGTTAGACAAGACATACAGATATTACTCTAACTTTTATAAAATTGGTAGTACCACAATATAACATACCCCTTTCTTAGTATGCCTTAGAAATTACTTGTTTGTTATAAAAATAATTTTGTCGCATCGGTAACTATCTCCACCCAATGCTTCAGAAATGGCAAATCAACGCGTACACAGCGTCTTTAGGATTGTTGACGCGCGACTGATGGAGAAGTGAGGAAATATTCTTTCTTATTATTAGTGAATTCCATCGGTGCGCGCTTCGCAAACATTTGCGACGCACTACAGGCGCGGCATCCAGAAGGCGTTGTTAAATTTTACTCGTAGGGTGTTGTAAAGCTCGTTTTGTGTGCTTAATTCACAGACGGTGCGAGTAAAAAGATGTACACTGGGCTTTAAAAAGCATCACTTTTACTCCTGGTGTGCATCAAACAAATCTACGAACTAGACATAGCTTTTTAGTGCCAACTTCCTGCTGTACTAGACAGCTTGGTTCAACTATTCTTGCCTGACATGCAAAAAATAAAAAAATCTGTTGTTGGTCTCTAACAATAGACTGCGGGATTATTTTCAAATGTTGCATATGCAGACAAGAACTCATCAAACTTTTATGTTATATTATGTTTATAGTATATGTATTGCGAATACATTACCTTATTCAGCTTTGTAATCAAAATGGCGGTTCCGTGTTTAATTTTTATGCACGGAAAAGAGAGATTAGGGGCTTAAGTGATTAGTGTGATGAGGATGCCATGAAAACCCTTATTATCATTACTGTAATGTCGGCTTTGCGCTTTTTCTTCTTCATCATTTTAAAAGGCACAAGGTTTGTAAATATAACTTATATAGACATATAAATATCGTTGGATACAGGACTGTTTTGTGGGGAGTACTGACTTTTGCACCGACGGTCATAGGTTTTATCTCCATTTATAACACAGATGTATGAGATGAGAAGATTCGTTTCCTCTGTATATGGGTGTTTATCTACCTGTTTATCTCATAACGCTTATCAAGATAAAAAACAATCGACTTCAATAGTAACACTTTTTTCCACTTTCTTTTTGTTTTATTAATTTTGTTAATTAATTTTCGATATCACTTCGAAGTCATACTCTATCGAATAATAAATAATAATTAAAATCGGTTCACATCGGCGAAGAGTGTAACGGACACACAAAAAACATACAGTTGAATCAGAATCCTCATCCTTTTCAGAAGTCGGTTTTAGTATGATCAAAATTTATTTTGTAAAGTACCTAAGTCCTCCTCTCCTTTTTTATTTTCTATTTTCAAGAAAAGAAAACATAGATTTTTCTTGGTTCAATATTAAAATAATTAACTTTTGAAAAGCCCTTAATTACATTTCATTAAGTTCATTTATTGCGATCGTCACTAAAATCGTTATAACTTGGAGGGTCACGTTCCCACATAAAAGTTAATAGATTCTCCGAACTTGAGACCATGAAGCCTTGCAGGAAACAGGCACCGCTTAATTAATTACCTGCATTAGCGATAAGGTACGTTAGGGATGTTTCCTTCCAAAGTATAGTTACGATACTTTTTAACAATTTTGCCTATTGGAGTGAAATTAATTTTATTAGTATTTTTTTACGTTATCTATGTATCTATATGAATTTGTTTAATAGTAACCTTACACAGCAGTGTCCACTTTTTGGTTACATTCTGGTTTTAAGAGGCACTAAAAAAATAAAAAGTGATCGTAACAGAATTTTCAACTGAGTTAAATCAAGTACAGTATACAATTTTAGCTACATATAATGTCAGCAAAATATTGGGACCAGAAATGTAATATAAATAAACAATATATCACCCTAAAGTAAAAGGACCCATTATTACAGCGTATAACAAAATGGGTGTAGGCCGTAAAATGGACCTTCCATTCACCTTAGTAAACTATACTACCTACATACTTTACTGAAATCCAAAAAATAAATCGCCCACACATAAAGTTGGCTTAGCTGATCGATTTGTATGAAAACCCCAACATTTTCTTGTGATTTCAGCAAGTCATACAACGAAATTTGTTTAGTGATTAGTATAAGCTCCAGTTTGCATCTGTTTCCATCCACCCATATCATCTTCACAGCTGGGGCGGGGCACACGGGTCTCCTCTCGTATCTGTTTTCTTATACATATTTTTGAAACTACTTGTCTAATATTTTCGTTTTACAGTACTTTCCCGCTATGAGTACTGCCACAATGTCTAATTTGCTCGACAACAGAGCTGTTAGTTACCTCTAATTTAACATCAAATGTTCCCTAGTTTGGAAACTTGTGGGTTCGCTAGAGGCGTCTCAGAACAGGGAGCACTTCGCAAGTTGTCCGCAAACAGCGCGGAACTTGAAGGCTGTCTATCAAGGTGTCATCGAGATCAGGTCTACACAGGGTCAAGGTCTTGGAGAAGGGAACTTTATAACGGTTTCAACTACAAAACATTCATTTTTTGCCAAATGGGTTTAACAATAGTTATAGATGATATATGTAACTATTGTAACATATGTACTCGTAATACCCAAAAATGTAACTAGTTTGCCAGAAAACAAATTCAAATTGCACGTGAAAAATTGTTTATGCTCTAAAGGGTATTGCAAAATACTAAATTATGGAAATGACAATGATATATGGACATATATAGATCCTCCAGCTCACAATTTTATTGTTGACATGAATTGTAATAGAATTTAAGATTTTATTTCAAAAATGTGTTGAAGCGAGTTTCTTTTGGGCTCGACGTTTCTTCTCGCTTCGCAAACACTTCCCGAAACGTTGAGTGTACAAGTCCCGCGTGGTAGGGACTTTGTACTAGGTAGAAAAAATATTGACGATTTAAAAGCATGTGTAAAGCATCTACTTAAATCAAAAACAGTTTGAGTTTGAGTTTATGAACATGTACAGACAGATGTGAAACTTTATAAATGTCGTAGCCAGATCGTTACATGTTTGGCCAAATCGTTGAAGAGATGCGAAAAATCTATTTGACGATTTGGCCAAAAATTTCTTGATATGGCTAATTTCTACATGATCTGGCTATAACATCTATAAATACTCAAGAATAATTAAATTTCAATGAAAAATACGGTAAGAATTAATCTCACACAAAAATATATATACATATAAAGGCAAATATTGTAATTTATACAAACATATCATCATCAAACACATCATCATCAGCATGATAATTTACTACTGAAAACTTCAAATACCTAGTTATTCAGCCTGTTGCACAAAATATTAAAAGTTCAATAACATTCAATTTATGCACAATGGAAGCCGAGAGGTCGGGGCATGGAACTCTACACCGAGCGGGTAGATAACAAATCGTGGTCATTCATTATACGCCAAGTTTCTCTATCAGCAATTTGCCAAAACCATTACACGGATAATAGGCTAACTTCATTGTTTACAATATCCGAACCGGCCTATGCAAATTTGAACACCATATATCAGATAAATATAAATCAAGCGTGTCTTTTAAAAACATCGACGGCTCAGCGAAAATTATATTAGGTAAAGTATTTAGTATAAAATTACATAATATGTATTAAAATATCGTGAGAGTAGTCACGGTGCCACCTTCTTCGATGTAAATCTAAAACTTGTAGGACAAGAGACCATGGGCGATGCGATGCCAAGTGCAACACCAGGCAACTCTGGGCAGGCCGCTCCGTCCATCTCTTGGGGATAGCGCAGTCGGTAACTGTGTCACACGATAAGAGAGACAGAACGAAGTTTATCTACGAATAATCACATTTATTTAAGTGTATTTTAACAAAGCCTACGCAGTCTGTATGTCCTACCATAAAATGTTTTTTTTTAGGATCCGGGATGTAGAGCAGATTGAAATTGACGATTTAACAACATGTGTACAGCATCTACTTAAATAAAAGACATTTTGAGTTTGAGTTGAGTTGAATTAAAATACAGAATACGAGTTTTTAAAACGATCTCCAACTGAACGAAACATACATTTTTGTTAATGAAACACCATTAATGAAACACCAAGTTTTTGAAAAATGATTTGTGTTATACTACGGACACTTTCATCAGAGGATCTGTACTATAATTAAATCAGATCCTTTCTCTGTGCTAAAGAACAACATTAGTAATTACAGTAATGTAACAAAGCAAAATGTAAATGCAATTAACATTTACAGAAGTTAGTATGCATCTCATAAAATGCATACCGTACAACGCTACAGCCTGACGCAACTCTAAAGTCACGTTAATTCTAAACTGGAGTGACGGGAGGTTGCAACTGTAGGTAACAGTAAATTAAACATAAAACGTAATTTTCACATTTTAAGGTGTGAAGATGTAAATGTAATTTAGAATTCATAAAATAAAGGTGTTGTCGACAGTAGAAGATAATTTTATAAATTTCCTGCTTAAGCAGAAAAAGAAACACTTAATGGTATCGATAAAAAAAATATGAATTCCGTTCGTTTTCTCATCCTGCTATATATTTAATAATATAATTTTATTTCAAATTTTTAGGTCAACACAGCTACTCAATATTCATTACATTTGCATAATTGACGAATTCTTAAGTGCACGGTCATGGCTTAAATCTACGCTCCTTATCTGATTGAATCTTGACGCGGTTAAGGCGAGACGCATTTTAAACTCCCGTAATAACGTTTGACGAAAATACGTTTATTTGACACACAACCGCAGAAATACACAACAAGCGCTTTACAACTATGACAAAGAACAGGAGTTTGTCAGAAAAGTTACTTTAAAATTTACCACCTTGCTTTTCAAATGTGCGAAAATTTAAAAGTGATTTCAGAGAAAGCGCTCTCACGGTTTTCATGCCTAGTATAGTAATATGTAAATCGTGGTTGCAACTTCCTTTGAAATGTGGCAGCTATAATAGTCATTTTCTCGATGATATCCTTCCTAAATAATATAGAAAATATTGAAATCATTTTCTAAAATGTAAGAACCACAGAACAAAGAATGGTAGAATGTAAGATATATTTTTTACAGGCTTTTTATCAACATACTCGTATATTCCAATCTGCTAAGTAGTTTCCGAGAAATTCGCAGTACAGCCTAAGTAACAGCCTAAAGAGAAGAACCTTGTACTGACGTGGGTAGCTGAATGAATCAGGAATTTATATAAAATTAACATAATCAATTTATTAAAAATAAAATACCGAAATAAAATATATTCTTTGACGTTGAGGAGATTAAGATGAATCCAGTAAACTTTGCTTTACAATTTGTTACGCTCCATTTGGCTCTACAATTTATTCTGCTTCATTTGGATCAGTCGGGAAAACTTCATGAAAAACTCATACACAACATGGAGATTGTATAAGCTTTTAAATTTGATTCCAAAAGGTGACAAAAGGCTAACGCGAAATCTGATATGATAGCGGTTTAGCGAAATTTGATTCCGACCTTTGAAAATGTTATTAAGTCCGCCATGAACAGCTTCACATATTGGTAATTTTAGTACAAAATATACTACTGCCTGTAGAGTACGTTTGTTTTTTTAAGACAATATTTTTTCTTATAAGCAGTCTAAATGTCTCAAAGAAAACTAAAAAAAAAAATTCCACCCTCAACAGTAAAGTACAAAAACTTTATAACCGTGATTTTAAATCGGTCTATCCGTTTGAGAGATAGAGTGGCCAACGAAAGCTGTCCACAAAAAAAGTTTTAAAAAAAAAAATGTTATTAACACCGCCTATACACTGAATAAACGCAGTTGATACTAGAAAATTATCCATTAATACAAAGGTTTATTTTGTTAGATTTTTCATTATGTTTAGATTTATTAACCGATTTACATAAAATAAGGTTATCAAATTGATATGACTGTATGTATGGAATTTAACAATAATTATCTATGTTTACCTATTTAGCCTTCAATGCATGTTTTATTTCTGCCACTTTGAGTTTTGATTCCTCATCTTCAATACTTTCTGAAAAGCAATAACCACGAAATCAATTAATATACTATACTGCGAGAACGATTGTAAGAATGCTCAAAATAATCGTAAAGTATCAAAATGTTTTAAAATGTCAACATTTTTTTATTATTCTTTCCTGCTAGCGCAAGGAAAAGGCAAAGGCTACTATGGACATACAGCCTTGTCTGGTATAATACAGTATATAATTAAAGTCTGTTATTTTATATTTATCTGTCGTCAAAAGTCAGTTAATGTCTGTCGTTATGTATCAGTCAGGTCTTCAGCAAAATGATAGCGCTTTTGATGAAGATTGCAAGGACTTCTTGAGAGCACTCGAAACACAGTCTACACACATTTTATTCGTTTATCCTACATATTAGACACTTAAATGGCACTTTACTGAATAATAATACATTATCAATATTATGCATTAAATACCACGATATGTATTTTTTCGGATAACAAAACAAAAGTCACAAACTCTTGCTGCGAGTTCCCGCTAAAAAAAGTCACAAAACGTCACAAAAGAGGATGTTGCCATATTAAAGTTTCTTGAAAAGCCAATCCCTATGATGCCACTGACAGATACACCAATACAGAAACATACACAAAGGCTTCACCCGTCTCTGTAGCATTATAGTTTTATTTAAGTTCAGTTATTATACTTAAGTTTATCTGTATTTAAATAAAGATATATGATCAAAAAGATTCTAGTACACGACAGAAAAAATATGAACTTAATTTCCTGGTATATACTGTATAAACAGACAGACACGAAACTGAACGATAAATTTTCCAATTTCCGTGCAGAGAAGTATTGGGAAAACACGATCGAGAAAAGGTTCGGTTAAAGTACTTTAACCTCCACTGATTCTGGCACTAAGCTAGGCAAGATGGCTAACTTATAGGTAATGGATAACGGGCCTAAAATTTTGTTCGTAGTCATTCTTTAAAGATTAAAACAATTGAACAATATGATAGAAAATAAATTATATCTCTTCTATAGCTAATAAATTATTCTAACTTATTTTCGAGTACAGTTGTACCATTCAAATATTATTATCAATCCGATATAAGCTATACCTTCTAATTACTTACTTTGTATTTTTTTTTTAATTCAATAATCAAATTCAGCCATCAAGCAAAAATTGTTCCGAACAACTCTAGCAATTCGAAATGACCACAATGCTACTTTATACTACCTGCACATCAACGATGTTGATTACTTATTATTCAACCTCCCTCGCAACCCCTGGGCTGCACGTAATTTACCGTATTTGCAACTGTAATGCCGTCGCTGATTGTGAGCAATCGAGTTAGCCAGCCGACGCCCCACGAGGCAAACCTCTCTCAGATCTGACTCCCTGAGTCCCTAACTACCATTGGGTATTGACCCATTCTCCCTAACTACACGATATGCTCAAATAAGGCTTTCTTAAATGAACCTAGATTTAATCCACAATTGTTAGAGCTATAGAATTTTTTTTAAGGTTTGGAAAGTTGTCAAGGGATTAAATGACTTTATCTCGTCAGAGATTTGACTGTCAGTCGGTTTTTCAAAGACAAGAACGTCCAACAGACAACAACAAGGCATCCTATTTTTTCAACTAAGTATTAACGTCAGCTAATAGACGTGCACTATTGAACAAGGCAAAAGGATTTTCACAACGATTGGTCCTGTACTGCCCACACCAAGCCCCCTTCTACAACCTTTACAAAGATGACCTGATGACCGATGACGACTTTTATATTTATGTATTTTAAATTTGTTCAAACCTAGATTTAGGAGACTTATCCTAAGACTCAAAGAAAGGTTTGCTTGTCCAAGATTTCTCTAATTTCACAGTAAAGAATAAACAGACTATACAACTGCAATTAATGTAAGCAACATATTTTGCTGCGCAGTTAAGTAGGGGGCTACCTACCGGTACTGACCTTTGCTGCGCATAATTTAGAGAACCTTATCTCAACTCATTTGGTATCAAAAATAAAGACTTTTTAATTCATACTAATGAAATTTCGATTTGTGTATTAAACAACTTTTGCAAAAGTGTATTTGAAATGTATAGTCGCTTTCTCATATATGTTTCGTATGAATAAGGTAGCATTTTTACTTAGTTTCTGAGAAAAAATCTGTTGTTTTAACCTTAATTATTGTATCTTTACAGTTAATCGCAACACAAATAGCACTGTTCCATCAATAACTTACAATTGAAAGGGTAAAACGTACGACCTACGTAACGTACGTAGTAATGTAGTTCCTTTTGACTACAGTAACAATTGGTGCTGTACAAGATTCACCTGAACAATAGTCACACAACAGAAGCACTGTTATTTCGTTGATTACCACACTTCCAATTACCATTGTGTAACGCGTGTGTGCCGAGTGTACGACATCCAATCAAACAGAGACTGTGAACGCGCCCTTAAATTATATGGTACATTGAAAATATTGTATATCGAGGTGGGATGAAATTACTAGGTACAAAGTGACTATAGAATAGATATTTGTAAAACCAGTGTGTAGCATAGATCAAAGGGATTCAGGTAAAAGAAGCTTAGTTAAATCTCTGTAAAGAGATTTTTATATGATACGCTTTCCCGAGAAAACTGCTTTTCGAATAGCTACTTCTAAATTTAAGTTTTATGTTTCTGGGATATGAGTTTCTCAGGATATTACTATCCTATGTTATTAAGTATTTAAGCCCTTTGCCAAATTTCAATGAAGGGAGGAAGTTGTAGGAATAAAATAGTTTTGCTTTACACACAAGTTACATTATTTTCCGGTTTGATTCCCGAGGTAATTCAATATTTTTACAGGATAAAATGTAGCTTATGTCCCTTCCCACTCGTCACCTGTCTATCAATCCATTGCTCGCGATGTGGAAAAGGGAATAACAAACAAACAAACTTGCTTTCATATTTATATACCTAATATAATATTAGTAGGCATAAGGATTAGTAAAGATTCCTTTATAAAACTAATTAATATTTAACTTTTACTAAACTAATTCCAAATCCAGTTTCAAACAAAATAGACGAGTTTGGTACTTTAACTTTTCAAACAATAGCCAGACCAGACGGCCATTAACGATTAAGTACCTATAGCTACTTAGTCAACATTAATATGTCAAAATTATAGGTGAAATCAAATACTTTTTGATTTAACGAGTACTTTCCGGTTAATTAAGGGGATAACTGGAGCGTTTTAACTCTTATATCGATCGAAAATCAATGCCGTGTTCATCGAAGCGACAGCTCGATTAGATTTCCGTGAATTTTGCAGACATTGGCATGCCTCGATAGTTATGAAAGGTAACTCGATTTCTTCATACCACAGATCGAAAAGAATTGGACGGGTAATTTAATGAAGTTCAGGAAGGTCTTACCAATAAAAATATATTTTTCGTGAAATTCAAATTGCCATTCCGTGTATATTACCTGAGATTACGCGTTTTGAAGATTTTCTTGAAATTACTCATACCTATATTCGTGCAAATTTACGAAGATAAATATACAGGTTGTAACAAAATAGGTATAGGAGCTGTTAAATCATCATGCTAAGCAACTGAACTTTTTCTACTGCTGAACTCACGGGATATTTTTTATACTCTAGTGTGGAAAGTCCAAACGTGTTTTGCGAATTCAGGTTTGTATCAGGATAAGTAAATACAAAAAATATGTAAGATATACTATGTATTAACGTATCCTATATACGACTATTATTCGTAAAAAAAATATTGGACTCTCCATACTAGACGATAATATTACCTACTTCGCATTCTAAAAATATCAGTTTTCCCCTTAAAACTATGTCCCACCTGATAATGATGCTTACATTGATTTCCTAAACTTTATGTTTAGCTATAGGATTTAGATAGTTCACATAGAGAGATTTAGATAGGCGGGCTCCGAATCTACGACCTCTTGATGTGATAAAATAGTTCGACAATTTATGCTACAGACACGGTTAACAAAATTGACGTAATAATGACCGATGACGTCAGTAGACATCTTTTGGCTGATAATGATGATGATGTGTTAATAATCTTCAAAAGTTGGCAAAAAGGTTAATGAGTTAATCTAACATGGATAAGGTTATGTTTTAGCCACAATAAGACGTTACGCAAGTATCCGCTTGACATTATCTAACGGACAAATGTATTTATAAAAGTGTTATTCTTAGCAAATATCGAATGCAAATTTTAGCACAAATCGTTTATGCCCTAAGAACTTCGCTGTGGTGTCGATAATAACGCCAAGCTTCGTGTCCCCGGGCGGACGATAACCGAAATCGAGTTTTGATGAACGCAATCAGAGCGAAAGTTGGGTCGAGACACCAGTTAGAATCGAAAATTCCTGTCTAAATATTCCGATCAGAATTTTAGAAAGAGCAAGCTAATTTAAATTATTGATTTGGGTAAGAGTATCTATTCTGAGACTACAGGTATTACCGCATATTGACCTGGAGACCCTGGACTACATATATACCGGGCGATTTTTTGTGAGTGACCTAAACTGTAAAGCAAAAATTGCATTCCTTGGTAAATTTGTATTTTTTACTTTTAAGGGAATTTGCTTCAATTTAATCACTACTCCATGGCCTAGTCATGTAAGATAGTCGCGGGTTCAATTACCTGCGTTTACGTGACGGTAGGGTATTCTAAGTCCGTCACTCTAGCTACCACCATCTTATCTTAGTAATGTTGATGGTACTGATGTGTTCAGAAAAGAAGATAACATAGTCGGTTCCCCATTTCGTTGGGAAATCTGGAAGACCACGCCTCTTTCTTTCGGTATCATAATAACTTACCATCAGGTTAAAAAAAAAACGGATAATACGTATATTTATGATGACTCCTATGTCTGTAAGTTGTAATGAGTAGTTGGAGTATTTAAATAAGAACTTATATCAAACACTGTTTGTTTACCTATCTTCTACCAAAATTATAGCCTAACCGTGCTATCAATTTTCCTTCTTCGTTTGAGTTTCCGCGTGTTTATAATTTAGCTTGCTTATTACTAAGCGAGGGTAAGCTAATATATGAGTGACTACAAGTCTCAAAATTAATTTTCTCTTTACTAAGGTAAATATATTACTCTAAGAAGCCAGTACGGAGACTATTAAACTTCAATATGCTCTAATAAGGTAGTATAAATAAACGAGCGGAACCGTAAATAGTATGTTAATTTTATCGGAAGTAATATGGGTGCCATGCCACAAGAACTTTTTGAAAAATATAATGGATTTAAAAATCCCAAAATTTTATCATCATCCAAATCATCGTCTACTGCTGGTAAAGGCCTCTTCCATGGATATCCACGCAGATCGGACTTTCGCTATCCACATGCAGCGGCTTCACCAGTAGTGTGATTCCGTAACTTCAGCGCTGCGGTAAAATTTCAGTGTCGAGTTTGATTTCATTTTCCTTGACATCACTCTGGTGGGTAGATGAGAAACGCACACGAGATGTCAAACAATAGTCCGCCTGCTTTTATCGATTTAGTCATTTGCAATATTTCTGCAGTTATTTGGAGGGCTGTAGCACATAATAACATAATTTTTTTTTATTTTATGGTGATTTATACAAAATAGAATTAATAGATATGTATAAAATATGGTAAAGGTAAATTCTGAACATAAATAGATTTCACAAAAACGACACTGTGTCGCCACCACGTTAGCGCTTAGGCGTGAGTGAAAGCTTGACATTACTCAGTATCCACTAAATATATTCGATCGAAATTTCAACTTCACTCCTTTGATTATTTACTGTCAAATAATCAAAGAGTAACAGTAAATAATCAAAGCTTCACTCTCACCTCGAGTAAAAGTTACTTTTTTCCGCGTGAGACAGGAAATGAGTGTCATCAGTTTACTGCGTGGTGGGAAGCCTTTTGGTGCGCGGTCGCCAGTCGAGAACTTTAATACCCCAACGGCCATCTATTTAGGTACGAGCTATGTTCCCTGCCCACTACCAGAATGATTATCGAAAAATTTAACGCCAAGGCATCAAAGTATGAATCGAATTTTCAAAAGATTGGATAAGTGAAATAGATAAGTTTTTAGAAAATGTGGAAGTTAAAGACTTAAGTCAAAGCTTTTGTTTAGAAACCGTGTTATATCTCAGTGAGCCAGAGTACAAAGCGGTGGAAGTCTGCTAAGCTCAAACAATGAACAAACGAAAAATTAAATGGATTCTTAGCTAGTAGTATGCTTAGGTTGGTTACTTATTTTAAGATGACGTGGAAACAGAGATGACAGAGGCTGTATTAAGTACGACTATAATACGTCTCATAATCTCGCAATCTTTAGTAGAAAATAATGTTTATTACATTTTGTGTATAAACAACAATTTGAATTATATAAATAACGTATATGATATATAGGTACAGCCACAAAAATATTATAACTTAATTTTAGAGATTTTTGCCTAAACTTATAATTTTCATTATTAATCGAATAATATTTAAACACTTATAAAATAAAATCCTCTTAAATGTAGAGCTAATTAAATTTAACAACGCGATTCCACTTAACTCGTAAAATATAAATACTTATTTCAAAATAGAGGCACTTACGAATTTTTTTTTTTTTAATAACTAAGTATCTAAAATTTCATCAAATAAAATGTTATTTGTCTTGTTACAGAATGAACTAACATTTATCAAGGCATCAGCGCACATGTGTGACAATGACGGGACGATGTGAGGCGGTAGTGGTAGAGTTACCCTGGGTGATGTGAGTGACAGTATGAGCTGGAAGTGGGTGGCAATGATGCTGGTGGTGTTGGCAGGCGCGGCAAGGGGGTGGGACTGTGTGTGCAACCCTAGGGAGTGCGAGATTCTGGAGCCCAGCGGCTGTCCGGGGCTCGGGATCGTTGTGTGGGATCCTTGCAGGTGAGTTACAACACTAGCTAAAACGTTTGACGGGTATTAAATAAGAAACACATAAGGTTTCGCGGTGATGGATTCTACAGCAGTTTATTGACTTAAAAGTGAAGCCACAAGCAAAAAAAAAACAAAGTATTTTTTGGTAAAACCCCCTTTTCTATGATGACTATACATGATACTGATGCCAAGATGAAAAAGCTTCCTCCATCAAAACAACATCTTGTATGCACATATAATATGTGACAAAATCAACTAAAATTATTTAAACTAGGGCTTCTACTCTTGAAACAGTGCAACAATCCAACAATCAATCGATTCGTAAAAAACTGTTTACTATGATGCCAAGATGAAACCGTTTTCTCTAGCAAAATAATACCCTATATATATAGTGTACACACAATATGTAAAAAAATGAACTTATCAAACTAGGGTTTCTATAGTTTACTGTCATCTGATTGACCAACTTGTAATGGGGAGTCCCCATTTTTCGCTTATGAACTATAATAATATAATAAGATCCTTGAACACAATTGGTCAGTTTTTCTATACAATCCGGATAAGCACAGTTTATACAGGGTGTAACAAAATTTGTGTAGGACCCGTTAACTGGGGAGTCAACTCATCGTACTGAATAACTTTTGTTCTACAACTTTGCTCAAATTGCAAAAAAGTTTTGGACTCTCCATACAAAAATGGCAAAACAGATGATCAATTTGTATGGAGAGTCCAAAATTTTTTTTCGATTTGAGCAAAGTTGTAGAAAGTTGTCCAGTACAAAAGTTGTTCAGTACAATGAGTAGAATCCCCAGTTAACGGGTTCTACACCAATTTTGTTACACCCTGTATAGGTCTGACTAAGAAATTGGTGAAGGCCTTCATTTCAACCAAAACTTTTATTAGTTACGCACTCGGCGACGGCGACTGATCCAGTTACCGAGAGTTGGTTCTGAACTTCAATATGACTGAAGAGATCGATAAAGTAATGTAATTACGAAAGTTACCTTCCTGCAAGTTTTTTTTTATGTATATTATTTTTATTTATAAACACGGGATTGAATCACTGAATCACTATGCCAGCTCTATCTGAGATTTCATCTACATATCTATCAAAGACGCTAACCGTATGAATGTTTCCAAAATTCCTTTATAAACTTTATTCCTTTATAATTTGTAAGCCCCTGATATCGTTTCAACTAATGGTCAGTAATAATAAATATTTTCAAAGTTTGTGTATGAATGGTTACAAAGTTTGCGACTACTTGAAGATCTCATACCTAATTTAAATGTAACGGCGAATGTGACTGTAATAGTTTATTATAATATTTATGTAAAATGTGTGGATAAAAGTATCAGGAATATTCAGGGTTCAATTTATACCTGAAATTGCATTTTCATATTTTATCATTTTGTTAACATTAAAGGAAAAAATGTACAGCAAGTGATATCACAGAACAAAGCTTTGATTATAAAGATATCTTTGCTTCAGACAGTTTTAAAAAGGTTTATTCCCTAACAAATTGAGTCAATAAGAGAGAACGACGAAGGTCAGAGTTGAAAAGATAACTTATTAAAATGCTCTTTTAATCTTTTGGCAACATAATACCAATTATTTTTATTTACACTGGTGGACAAAAAAATTTACTCAAGATTGCTTGCTCGACTTTTGAAAAATTAACTCGGTCTACAAAACTGCTAAACACTAAAAACAAAAATAAAACAAACTTAAATCATATGCAGTAAACACACAGTTTTTGAACTTTTGGTTTAGTCTTTTTTTGCTAGATTGAGTTAATTTTCGAAAAGACGTGCAACAAACCTTGGGTTGATTTTTTTGTCCATGAGTTTATTTTATTCATTAAGATAACCGTAGGTGCGTACCTATATTAAAAGTGTTTATTTTATATGAAGGTCGACTTATATGATATTTCTATGGTTATAAATTGAAAAATGAAAGCTATGACAGTCAGTATACGCATTTTTTTTCAGATGCTGTAAAGTATGCGCGAGGACGTTAGGCGAAGACTGCGGAGGCTTCAGTGGGACCTGCGAGCCTGGCCTCAAATGCTACGAAGGGTCGTGTACCCCGATCACGTGAACCAACCGAAAACCACACCCTGTATCATATTTGTACATAAAACACTTAGCTACCGAGACATATCTCTGAAAACGTAGATAATGAGAGGACCAGACGTGAAGAAAACCCCGGTTATGAGAGGTTATTTATGGCACATTGTTTTCGTGTGACAATAAATTACTATTAGATTTGTCAGTATTTGATTGGTGGTCCTTGCATTGTAATTAATTTTTGTAACTGGACTAAAGTAAAGGAACCTGCTATGTCCCCGTTATTACCGGTTTCTAGTCTATCTGAGGTTTAACATATCTAGGTGTATTCATGTAAAGTATTATTATTATTTCTCGTATTCCTTTTTCCAGTTACAAAAATTAAATATACGATCAGAAAATTTAATTATAAGTCGTATAAATTTCGGGAAGGCTATTTTTCTACAAGTGAACGGCCTCATTATTTAAATACATTCTTAAATTTTTCCACGACTAGGTACCAGAGGGAAATTAGTTTTGTTCAAAAGTAAATTTTTGTGTAATGTTAGAGATGGAACTTTTTTGTTTACTTTGCTTACTCTTGTTATTATGGAATTTAAACATTTTTCGTCTGTTTATTCACGTTTAACTGTCTTATGTACATAATGTAGATCTGTAAAAAACGATTTGTTATTTGACTAAAAAGTTGCCACAGGTATATATTAGTAATTATGTATTTATACTGTTGATGATAATAATACCCTGTTAACCAACAATAATTTATAATAAATATTAATAAATCCAGTCCAGGCTATAAACTATCTGTGTGCTGTGTCCGTTTGTTGGATATTAGGTTGTCCAAGGCAAATCGCCCGCTCGTATAAAATAATTCAAAAAAGTTTTGTTGTAAGAGACTTTGAGTGTTGGATATTAAATAATTACAGGTATTGCCCTTCTGTATCAATACGGCGCTGCCAGCACTCTAGCAAATTGCTAATAGCAAGATACTTTCTATAAACTAAATTAGCAAAGACAGATTTATTGATCTCATTCAATGGGTCTGAGGAAAAGATTTCTGCTTTACACTTACCACCCACAAGAAGTTGTTTCCAATTCAATACATTGTAAATATTATTTCTTTCAATACGAGCGCAAATTTCATTTTGATGCTTCGACTGTGGCGGTGATAAAATCTACACAGCCTTTGTATTCGCTCGTTATGTTCTGATTCAGTATTGTGAATGGATTTTCGCGAAATTTGCCACCAAATACATACACACAAAGCTAATGATAAATTTGTTTTTTAACACACCCAGTAATATTTGGTGGGGATTATAATATTACAATAAAACTTTTGGGTTAGGATTTATATATTGTTTTATTGAGTACTGGATAATAAACAATATTATTGCCTTTTTTCAAGACTTTTTCATGTAATATAGCGCCTTAAAAACATTTTATTATTACATGTAGGTAGATGTGTCATAGCCGATTCACAAAGCAATATGTATGTATCATGTACATACATATAGGTTTTATATAATGTAAGCCCGCTTCATAGCGTAGCGGCTAGTCAATTCGATTTAGTTGGTACTAAGATGTTTTCTGAGCTCACCTGGCTAGCTAAACTACCACAATTTTATATAAGTCGATGTTCAATGGTTAAAAATGGCTAGTTTCCTATTGCGTCGGGTAATATTAGCAAGCACCCTTCAATCTTCTGTCATAATCATAACTTAACATCAGATGAAATAAAATCTTTATGAATCGGATCTTACATAGTCAAACTAATATGTATATACTTTGTTGAAGTAAGCCACTTGTAAATTTGCTTGTGTGTGTAACTGCATTAAAATAGTTAACTAACTGTTATAATAAGTGTAACATTGTACTTCGTCTATATTTCTGTGTGCTTCCAGGATACATTGTAGACATAAAAGGTTAAAGTATAAATTAAATAAACACACCAGCTAAGGCTAATATTAAAGTTTTAACCATCAGGAAGTGAGCTTTTATCAGTACTTATAAAAGCTTTATATAAAAACATCAATAGCAGTTTATTTAGGATCCAATACATATTGAAAAAATTGGTCCCAGAAACACGGTTTGATAAACATAAGTCGATACTTCTTCCTCTTTTATTAGGCAGGTCAATATACCAAACTTACGTATGTACATACATAAATGTCACTTAATTTGAACATTATATTTGCATTTAAAGTTAGGTACTAAATAAAGTTACATTAATTTAAAAACTTTCTTTATATCGTGAGATTTGTAAGCATTTGCGTTTATCAGATTTTGCTTTTTTTAGGAAACTTAACTACCATGGCGAATATACACTGTCTCTATGACCAAACCTTGGCCGGTGTAAACTGCTGCGCCCCCATATAAAAGATAACAAAATAGTTAATTGATACTCGATGTAGGTAGATGGTGTAGACGTTCGTGCTTCTGTTAAGTTTGAACATCTAAAGTAGACATAGATAGTTATATTTTGGTTAACTTGTTATTAACAAAAATCGAACAGGTGGTATTTCTTTATTCCCTTTTGTAAATATGACCTGAATAGAGTTTTTATCTTATAGTATATAGGCACTATCATAAAATATGGGTAAGAACCTTAGTTTAGTTTGAATCTTGAGAGGTATTGGTAGTTTTAATTTAAAACAACTGACTGGCAGGATTTGTTAATGTTCCATGTTATTTCTATGCGTTTATCAATTAAATCTTACTTTTTAATTTTTCTTCGTTTCTATGCCTAACCATACTCATATAATTTTATACCAGTGTATGTAGGATTGTAAAAGAGATTGCATCAATTGTATATGAACTGAGATGCAATGTGAAATTGCACTGTATGATTACTTCTCTTATTAGCTGATTGCATGTAAAACCCTAAAGCTACAAATATTACTAAACTATACATCAGAATGACAAGTAAAACAGCTAATAAGTTGAAACCCCAACTATTAAAATTTCCTCAAAGAATTAAATCGATCAGAAGTTTAAGATACGTTTCCTCCTTCAGATCTTCAAACTGTGGAATGAGCTTCCTTCCGAGTTCTTCAGCCACAGTTTAAGAGTCCTTTAAGAAAGGAAAATAGAATAGTTTATAAAAGATCAGCTAAACATTGGTAAAGTTTACAAACCCTGGTGGCAATGCCGCCTATTATAATCGTATAATGCGCGCAGGAGTCATGAGTCAGCTAATGAAGGCAAATACATACTACAATTCCCTGGTCAGCTACTTGAATCTACGATGTAAACAATACTAAATGAAAATAAAATTGTAAACTAACCTAAGATGTAAGAAACTACGACGAACGCTACTTGTTAATTGTGCACAATGAATAAAAGATAAATTTAAATTATATTGTCTGCTGTTTTATTGCAGGGTTTCACCGATACCGAAAACGAATGTGCTTAATAATGGATAAGCTGTCTATTGTGCCACTCAGGTGTCAAAACTTGTTTAACATTTCTTCACAATATCAGATCTATAAACAGTTGGCGAAAGAATCAACTAACTTTTACCTTCACGGGGTGTAGCAAAGCGCATTTGAGATTATAGAGAGTGAAATAAAATGCATGAAAGATAACATTTTGTTAACAACTAATAGAGTTTCCACTGTTGGAACACTGGTCTTTTCCCATATCTCGTGAAAGATAGACCATACACCAGCTACGCAGGCCAAATGGAGGTTTTGGGGCTAGTGGTCACATTTACATTATAGTTACATTTCTTTTAGCGCTATACAGGGTATTAGTAAAAGTACGTTTGAAAATTTAATAGGTTACTCGGAATCAAGTGTACAGAGTATAGGACAAATTTAGAAAAATCCGATCTAATTTTTTTATTTTATTTCTCGTACTGAATCTGAATAGTGAATTCAATCAGGAATTAATATAGGAAACTGAAAAACAATTTTTAGATCGGATTTTTTCAATATTTTTTCTGTATTCTATACTTGATTCCGATTTCCGAGTAACCCCTTAAATTCAAATGCACTTTTTTAATATCCTATATTTATAGACATGATTAATTGATACAGAATTAAAAATTACACAAACCACAATTTCGCGTTTTAAATGTATATAATATTGAAAAAATACCACCAATTTTGTTACAACCTGTATTTATACTAATCCTATACAATCATGAATTTTAAATATTTTGTTGTGAGACTCCCAAATAATAATAAAAAAAACATTGCGTATGGGAGACGACGGTCTATAAAGATGGTTAATACAATAAAAAACTTGTTCCTAAATAAGAAAACTCTCTCCGCATATAAGTTAAGATAAATTTTAATCAAGAGCCTAAACTTAGGATGTATTTACACTCACAACTGACCTTCAGTTAAAGTTACATTAGTTCCCATAACTAAATACTATTTCAAGTAATATATTATTATTTAAGAACAATCAACTGAGGGTTTACACTCTATGTTATATTACTTAAACACGAATGGGTAGATTAAGGCGAAGTTGCGGTTAAGACGGTTTTGTGCATTGTTAGATAGTTAGTAGGAGGATCAGTAGCAAGCAACAGGTCTGAAAGGAAGCGAAGGGTTTGGGTAAGAATGGATGTTCTGCTCGAGAAAAGATTACACGTGATAATATATAATAAGTCAATAAAGAAGAATTCAGCTTCGCTGGATTTTAAACTGACACTTAATTACAATCGAAATTATCTTTTTAATTATTTTGTAAGTTTTAATAATTATTAATCATCTTCATGTAAATGTGATACTTACATCCAAAAAACAGTCATCATGGTAATCTGAAATGATTCCTCCGAATCATCGGCCTCCACTATAAATTTCCACTATACAATATAAATGACACACAAGTTTCACCAAATCACCAGGACCCTTTGTTCCCACTAGTTCAGTTAACTGAACAGATGGGTTTCTAGGACAACTGTGGCGCAGTAGCTGATTTTATTTTAGTATATTGCTAATTCGAACCTTATATCTCAAGCTAGTAAGTTAAGTTTCCGAGTCAATAAGTCAATGTTTCTAGTGTTTTACAAGTACTAAACAAGAAATAAGCTTTTCAATGTCTTCAGACTTTTTAAGACAATAATTTATAGATAAAAGCCATAGATTAGTACTTCTTGTATATGATCTTCTTTTTATCATGTGGCACATTACCGTCCTATGCACAAGGTATAGACGGAGGCGGCGGTTGCCTAGTGTTCCACTTAGCATCACCCGCGGTCACGTGTTATCGTCCGTATATCTCGTAATCAGATGTGCAGATTTCCCACGATGTTTTCCTTCACCGTTAAAGCAGTCGGTATGAAAATGCACATTAGTTTCGAAAAACTCATTGGTGCACTGGCTAAGATTTGAACCCGAGACCTCTGGTTAGAAGGACGGAGTCACTGCCCGTTGCGCCATCAACTTTTGTTATTGTATTGTATATAATTATTACCAGCATCTCAGCTGAAAAAACTCCACTGTTGAATCAAAAGCCTACCCCAAGAACTTCCGCAATGACCAATATTATGCTGCCCAGGCCCATAGGCTTGCCGGTGCCTTCACCAGGATTCTATAAAACTGGTAAACTACCAGCCAGCTAGCCAGCCTACGCTACGTCTTCCGGTGCACGGTCACTTGAAAATAAATATTCCTGTCCCATCGGCCACCTGTTCTACGAGGCATGTGTCTGTCGATTCAGTTTAGCTTACTAGTATTACAATTATTTACTATGGTTTAGACTTTAGAGATACTGTGAGATATGTATGTTAGTTACTTTAGCATTCCTACGGATTTCCGATTCGTTTCTTGTATATATTAATTTGTTAGCGATAGCATCAGAATCAGATGATATTGGCTGAACACATAAACAGCTATACTTACATTATGTATAAGCAATCAAGATACTACCGCACCGCCGCGCCGCCGCCATTTCAGAAGCAATGTGATAGAAAGTGAGTCTTATCTGCGTACAGATATTTCATCAATTCCGCGCGCCACTGCACACCATTGCGGATCCATCGACGAAGAAGGCCTCGTTTAGTTTCCACTTCAGTAAAAGCGTGCAAGCGGGGGCATAAGCGGAAGCGGTAGCGGACACGGAGGCGGTAACGACGTACCGTGGTCGAGCGATTCCGTTCTTTTTCACAAACCACAGTGGTATGGAGACTGACCACTGTAACAAAAATTTTCTATAATTGACGACGACGTTCCAAATTTTTGATCGCCATTTTTTACGTATGTTTCAAGAAGAAAATTCAATGATAAAACAGCCACGTTATCTTTACTAGATAATTACACGATTCTTGAGATTTTTTTATTGTTTCATTAGCCAATGAACGTAAGTTGCTGTGGCAACTGGATGAAAATTAATTTTAAAAAAAGCTGTAAACGTGACCTGATTAAATTTTGCCATACTCTATACAGTCTAACGAAGAAAAAGTTAACTTTGTAAACGCGTTCGCGTCCGTTCCCGCTTTTTATTTTACTGTGAATAGGGCCTTACCGAACGTCTGCCACTGTCTACGGCCGGGAAAATGTCTTATTGGTGCTCGAACATAATGATGGTAATATAATGACATCATTTGTTAAATGATAAGAAATAAAATGATATCGTATAAAGTCGGTTTATATTGTTTGAGCAATACCATGGTAATTATATAATATTATTTATCTTACATGAAATTTAATGTCTATCTGATTGATTGATTGATTGATTGATTAATAGATTGATATACTCTTTATTATACACACAGTTTCTGAGTTTGCCATCCACTCGATGAGGAGAAAAAAAACATGTTTTATATAATATTCATGAATGAAATCCTTACTATAATAATTTATATTATATCGGTAACTGAAAACAAACAGTTCAAGACTGCCGCCGCCTGTAGGCATTTGTTACTCCAGCAGCGTAATTTGGCGCCTTGCTGATCCTAGATGACTAAGACGGAATGCCTCCTTTGCTGGTTATTATGCAAGCTATCTTGCCCCACCCCCCGGAAGGCAACATGATGCTTGACGGCAGGTATAGAGCAAGCTGGTACCCACCCAATTGGACCTTGCATATTAATAACGTTTTTTTAATAGAGTCCAAGTTTCATAAGATTCTGACCAGTAATTAGCCATACGATAAATAAATAATTATACCGATAAATAAATATTAATCCGGACCTGGCACCATGGGCTGAGTATGGCCTAACCTTAATCGCTTACCATCAGGTGATCCGTCTGCTCGTTTGCCATCTATCACATAAAATAAATAAATAAATAATAACCTTCCTGATGTATGGGAAGAGACCCGTGCCGTGTATATAATGGGTGATTAGCAACAAAAAAATAAAAAATAGAGTACTTAAAGCTTGGCACAAAAAACAAAGTTTTGAGTTACTTATAAAACTGAATTCAAAGCTAACGAGAGCTAGTTAAAATCTTAACTGTGATCTAAACTTGAACATAACTACTTAATCGTTGATCTATGCGAATATCCATACAGCCGCAACTAAAAACTGATTTGCAACTAAAACGATCCTTCTCAAATTAAAGAAGTTGAAATTGGCTCGGCTTGTAGAGAAAGTTAAGCTCGACTACAAAAGAGCAAACGGGATCTTGTTAAGCAAGAACTCTTAACGGGAATCACTGAAAAAGTTAAAATTGAAACTCATTCTTCGGGCTTATAAAAGCTCTTGGGTCAACAGTCGGCAGACAATTGCAAAATAAAGTTATTTTCTAAATAAATATTATATTTGAGATATTTTATTATATTACAGGACAAAATGTCCTTACTGAGAATTTTAAAAGACGATGTAAGTAAAATTTAAGTCTCTTGTTACAGTTCATTCTGAAACATTCAAAGTAATACGTATTTTCCAATCGCCTGATCGACTTACTAGATAAGTTTCTCAGTATAAAACAGATACATATATCCCTTTGATCATAGTGTAACAACAAGAAGAATATATAATCATATATCTGTAAACATAACACACATATTCTGTATTTCCTTGTTATATTAATCCCTTGAATATTCATAAAATAATCATTATTATTCCTTCCCTTCGACGTGGAATCTCTTTGCTTCTCCAGGCTTCATATCCACTTATGGCAATATTCACCCCGACTATGTTCCTACCCAACTTCAATTTGCACTAAACGCTCCGAAGCACTTTTGAGAGCTATATAAAATAAATTGAGTGGCAAAATCAATGACAATACGTTTTTCCGGGAAAAGTTTACACAGGTATATTTTCTTAGTTTTTATTCATATAAAAATGCGACCTAAAACAATGCTTACTTAGGTCCTTGATTAAAAGAAAAAAAACCGACCAAGTGCGAGTCGTTCTCGCGCACCGAGGGTTCTGTATAAATTCATATTCACACATGTCTTGAACTCTATATCAAAGTCTCAGGCCTGCAATCCCTTGAAGCTGTGAAAAAATCAAACTTCTATGCCAACGCAATCAAGAGATACGGCCGTGTATGCCTCATATTTGGACACTCGCATGGGAATCAAAACCGATAGGGTACTTCCTGTTGATCTGGAATTATGAAATATGGCAAGACGCAATGTCTTATCGTCACAAAATTTGTGATTTAACAAGAAAATTATGGATTTCAGACTTTTCCCGTTCCTTGTGCTATAGACATTGCTCCCTGCCAAATTTCATGATTCTAGGTATCTGGGAAGTTCCCTATAGGTTATGATTCCCATGCGAGTGTCCGAATATGCGGCATAAACGGCCGTATCTCTTGCTTGCGTTGGCATAGAAGATTGATTTTTTTCACAGCTTCAAGGGATTTCAGGCCTGAGTATTTGAAATAAATTTCAATTTGATACGTTGATACGCGTTCCTGAGAAAACGGGTCTTGAAAGACAGACAGACGGACAACAAAGTGATCCTATAAGGGTTCCTTTTTTCCTTTTGAGGTACGGAACCCTAAAAATGGGTATTTTATACCCAGCTAGCTACTATCTAGTAAGTCTTGTCGCCAACCATCAATGTTTATAACACTGATGTGTTCCGGAATGGAGATAAGATTGCATCGGGCAATCTTGATGGGCCCGCTTCTACGTTCGGGATTATTATCACGTACTCCAGAGAAATAATGCCAAATATCAAAATAGTGTGAATAAAAAACGGAAAACTTAATGAAAAAAAGCTCGACTACGTAAAAACCCCACAAGATCGACTTGGGGGAGCAAAACTAATCTAACGCTACCTTACACTCCCAAACCCATCAAGCCATTTTGAATATAGACGGCAACACTGAAACTTACATACGTATAGTACAGACACTCCAAAAACATTATCCTCCTAGCAATCGAGTAAAATCCATATCATTGTGGAAACCATACCTATATTACAGTAAGTACAATATATATAACGAATATATCAGCAGGAAATAATTTTCGTTTGTTCCCTTTTACACGCTTGCCTATTCAACATAAATCAGCGCCTGACTTTATTATTGGGCGGGCTTTTCATAAATAAATCATTTCGACAAATATACAAAAATATTTTTTCATTGTCTCTGTGAGCGACAAATTTCGTGTTTATGTAATTTTGTGTTATCTCTTGTAGGTTTTTTTCTAAGACCTCCATTGTCAAAAATGAAGCTAGCTAACCAAAGTTCTTACAGTTTATTATCAGATTATTATTTATATTATTATCATCAACATTATCGGCCTCTCGCATTTATGACAGATGATTCAGTCAGTGTCGCGAAAAAGGACATTTCTATCAAGTATATGATCCAATAACAGTTTGATTTTCATTCACCGAAAAGCGAAAACGTAATTGTACTCAGTAATTAAAATCTTTGTTTAATAATCATTTCTTGGAATACACATTTTTCTATTCTAGGTAGTTTAGATACCTGTTCAATACTGGATATAGCAACGTAACATCGTAACATCGTTTTATGTACACTCTGTTTTATCTATGAATATACTGAAATGGTGGGAAAAATAAAGAATTTATTATAAACTTAACAACTATGTACTCCTTCTAGATGACTCCTTTATTCTTAAAAGTTAGTCCTTACATAACGAAAGTTAACAAATCAACAACTTCATAAAAACATTTTATCAAGAAGTTACCGTAAATTATGTCTGAAACTCCAACCAATTAAATACATTACACGGCATTACAGGGCTCATAAAATAGCAAGGAGTTTGTGTAAAAGTTTCCAAAATACCGAAGCAGATGTATAGAAGCAGCGTAACAACGTGTCCACTGGCGACATAATACACTCAATTTATGGGAAAACTTGCGATCTCCTTGTTTCTGAAGACTCACGATAAACAGTGAACTTTAATCTTAGTTATCAGAACGATAAAGATGTTTTCATACCTTTTCATATCCTTTACATATTTCTTTACTTTTTTTATTTTATTTCTTTACCGTGCCCTTAACGCACGTTACCGTGATTATGACTTATACTTAATATAAAATAAAAACCGCGCAAGCTAACTTCATAAAAATAAAAAGACGAAATAAAATTAAGAGACCCGTGAGTAAAGCCTTAGTTAAAAGAAAGAAATGACAAAGTGAAATTTTATTATAGCATAAAACCCGTACCTGCGCCAAACCGTAAAAGCGGATTTGATTTTATCGACATGCATAACATCGGATCACTTTTACAATCGACAGGTAGCATTATAATGCCACCTGACTAGAATTTCATTATCCTATAGCCATATTTGATTCAATAGTAGAATATAGAATCATTAACAACCCATATCGCCCCCACTGTGGGCATACATACCCTGATAAAGAAAACTCTTGAGGCCACTTTTAAATTTTCGAGGATTCCGTTGTTACGAAAACCCGATCTCTAAATCGGAGTGAAAGGAAATCTGTTATATTAAAAATATAATTGTATGTGTTTTTAAAAAAAATCAATGCTTCACCTAATACTAATAAGTATGAAAAATTACAACCTACACTTCGCATAAAATATAATGACTTCGACGCCTTACGCCTTTGCAATTTTGTGAGATAATATAGAATATAAAATTTCTTCACAGCGGTAAAGAATATCTTTGGAATTGCCCGCGAAGGCATTTCGCGATTTCAAATTGTAGGCATTATGTTCACGAAACGTCGCTATCTCTGTTATTACATTCCTCTGTAAGCCTCCCCGATATACTGAAGGGGCATGCTACGCCGACATATTGCTATATTTTGTGAATCAGCAAAATATTGTAATATTACCATCGTCGTAGGCCGAGATCGCAATGAAATAAACAATCCTATTCGATTGCGTGAAGCGATTTCATTTCGTTCACCAAGTGTGTGTGCATTACGTGTAACAAAAATAAATTTTCGGTTTTCGGGCCACACGAAATATTTTGTTTAAATGGCCACTTCTTTAATTGAAAATGTATTTCATGTTTAAAGAGGTAATAAACAAATAAAAATATCTCACCATCGCTAAATTTCCCTGCCATAAATTATTCAATCCAACTAGGTTAGTAGGTACGTAAATTATGTAAAACGTTTAAAAGATAACTATTAAAAGTCCACACTTAAACATTAAAAACCACGTTGAGGCAGTGGAAAGGTGTACAGGGTGTAAGAACAGTGGATGGGTGTAGGAGATGTTGACTGGGACTTCTAAACATCATTCATCATTACTATTAGTCTACGATTTTGTGTGTACTGCCATACTCGTATATTTCCGTGGAATACGTCAATTTTTTTAGGGATCTTGTTTTTAAAGCTAAATCTTCACGTTCACAGCTATTTTATTTATAAGCTAGCTGGAGCTGCTTATTTGGCCTAGTTTAATTAGGTCAGTCCATGCAGCAGGTCACATCAATATAGAGATACCTAAAATTCACACTTTTAAACTGGCATTCAAAACGTCACTTATAATTTCGTGAAGATGCTTTGTAATCAGGGTATTTCGTGCCAGGAATAGCAATACTATTTAAACATCACGTCCGTAAGCAGAAAAAACAAATGATCTGTTTCTTTAAAAAAACAGAAACAGAACTTTTTTGGCTCATATGAAATGGGAATATAAAAGTCGCAGAATTATTATACTATGAGAAAAGTTCACGTACGAAGCGTCCCGTTCTACCAAAGTTAGTTTTAATATTTTTATTATACAACACTCTGCGGAAGCTTAAAGAATGTTTATATTTACCTGTTCTTAAGTTAGAAACAACGCAGATAATTTAGTTTGAAGGTTCTTATCACGATATAGGTAGATACTCAACGTAACATAGGTAAGGTACTCTTCTTTGTCATTCATTTCATAATTTTAAAATTATTAAGTTAACATTAATTTTCATAGTTATACCAGCACTGCAAAAGACGACTCGTAAGCGAACACAAAGTCTTTGTCGTTTCATTTTCATAAAGTTTTGTTGCCAAAGTGTCGGCTGTCCGCTTTGTAATTTGGCTCCGAGCCAGTCGCTGCGGAAGGCTCAGGGCACACAAACCGCACTGCAACTGAGCAAGCCCAACTTGAGGCCTGAAAAAAGTTCAGTTAAAAATGTGAGACGAAGGTATTCTTGATCAAACAAACAGGTAACAACATCGATTAGGTATATAACGTAAGTATATGTGTTACGGGCAACGTGATTAACTGGGCATTATTAATAAGGACCGGCCATTATTAATAATGCCCGAGAGCGTCGGGCAAAGTGATTAATTTATCACTTTAACCGGCCATTATTAATAATGCCCGACGGCCCGTGGTCCATGTAATAAGTCAGTGTTTGAGATAGCTTAAATTTATCACTTGGACCGGGCAGTATGAATAATTCCCTACTTGTAGCCGGGCAATGTGATAAATTGGGCCGCGGCCGTGCCTTGCAACATGCGAGGGGCGTACGTGCGGGGGGAGGGCCGCGCCGCCCGCGCGCGCACCCAGCGACGTATTAGTTCGCAGTGATACTTCGGAACGAGAACACGTGAGTGCATTGAGTACATTTATCTCGCAAAATGGCGGCATCCATGGATATGATGGATATGAAAAGACGTTTTAACGAAGAAATTCATAAATTAAAATTAACGAAGGGGAAAAACACTCAGTTATTTTCTCGCGATGAGTATTATTCATTTTTAACCAAAGTGCAAGTGACAAAAGACAAGATCGCAAGCAAAACTCCGGAGGAATATCAGCGATTGTCGAGGTATGACATAGTGAAGATCGGAACAGTTCAAAAACTAATCGTACCAGTGAAAAATGACAGAGAACCAATTCAATATTACTGTTATTTGGAAGAAACGTTTGATATTATTCACGAAACTCACATTTCTATCGGGCATGGAGGTAGAAATAGGATGATGAAAGAGCTCAAACCAAAGTACAAAAATATTACTAAAGAGTTTGTGGCGTTGTATTTAGCTTTGTGTGAACCATGTCAAAAAAATTAAGTGTTCCAAAAAAAGGACTAGTGGTAAAGCCTATAAAAAGTAGTGAATTTAACTCACGTTGCCAAGTCGACTTAATCGACATGCAAACACAAGCAGACAATGATTTTAAGTTCATCATGGTATATCAAGACCACCTCACCAAATTTGTGATTCTCAGACCATTAAAAACAAAACGAGCCGAAGAAGTCGCATATCATTTGCTGGATATCTTCACAATATTTGGAGCTCCATGCATTTTGCACAGTGATAATGGCAGAGAATTCGTTAATAAAGTTATTGCCGAACTATGCCAAATGTGGGAAGAACCCAAAATTGTACACGGCAAACCCCGTCATAGCCAATCTCAAGGTTCAGTAGAAAGAGCAAATCAGGATATAGAAAAGATGGTATTTACATGGTTGGAGACAAATGAAACCACAAAATGGTCGGAAGGGTTAAGATTCGTACAGTTCATGAAAAATAGAGCTTACCACTCCGGCATCGATCGCAGTCCTTACGAAGCTATGTTTGGCTGCAAACCCAAAGTAGGTTTAAAATCAGTCTTGCCATCATTTGACGGGTTAACGGAGATAGTAAGTGAAGATGACCTTGAGGCAATGTTAAAAGATGGTGATTCCGGTAAAGGTCAAAACGTAATTGTGGACAGAGCGGATAATGCAGTAAATGAAGACAGCGATAACACAGATGAAAACTCAGCCGCTGTTACTGGTTCTATTTCTGTTACGATTGAACCTGAACCCCGTTCCAAACTGAAACAACATTCTGCCGATATTCAACCAGAAAATCAGCAACCCATTGTGAGTGTGGACATAATAAATGAAAACTCTCGAGCAGCCGATCAACAGCGTTCTTCTGCCGACAACAATAATATGATCAATGAAGAGGAAAATTCTGATGATATAAACGCTGCATCTTTTATAAATGAAGTATCTAGCAAACCCGAACTGGAACAATATTCTGCCGATAGTTTACCAGAAAATCAGCAACCCACTGTGAGTGTGGACATAATAAATGAAAACCCTCGAGCAGCCGATCAACAGCCTTCTGCCGATATGAGCAATGAAAAGGAAAATTCTGACAATGAAAAGGCTGCATCTTTACTCAACGCAAAATCAAACGAAATTCGGAAGGCTCGTAACGCAGCTAAAGCATCACTTGATAAGCAAGCCGAAAAAATGTTGGCGCGTTCAAATGCAAAATTTCCTATTACAGAAATAGGCCAAAGCGTTCGAGTAAGGATACCAGATGTAGATCGAGCCAAGACGGATAGTCGTAATATAATTGCTATTATTATATCTGTCGAAAAAGAAAAATTTTACAAACTAGGAACTAAACACGGTATTTTAAACCAACTGTACTCCAGAAATGAGTTTACTGTATGTAAAGAAAAGTTCATTTCGATCGACGATGTTCCAAAAGTTTATATTACTCTTCGAGAATGTGCTCGAAGAGACTCTCATTTTGACGGACAAGGCTTTCAGCATTGTAACTGTAGTGGTGACTGCAATTCAAAACGTTGTAAATGCAAGAAATCAAACATTCTTTGCAATTCAAAATGTCACAAAAGCTCATCTTGCAAGAATAAATAATTCTAAACTTAATAACTTTCTTGCACAGTTAATTAAATTAGATATTTCAGTTGATTTTTCTCAGTTTACTAATTTGTAAACTACTGTTCTTAAGTAATATTTTTATCAAAATAAAAGTAGGTAACTACTGATGTTATTACATTTTTAACTTTTTATATTTTAACAACTATGTTCAATAGTTTATTTTTTGTTAATTTTTCATGAAAATAAATAAAAACACTACAGTTCACCTATTTTATTACCTTGCCCAAGATAGGGTGGGCATTATTCATAATGGCCGGGAAAAGTGATTAATCATGCTGTTTTAATCACATTGCCCAACTGAGTCGGGCATTATGAATACAGACCGGCCATTATTAATAGTGCCCGGACTTATCAAATTGCCCGTAACATATGCACCGGTATGCAGAAAACATAGAGAGTTACTATATACATCGGGGAAACTTGATATAGGTCCGAAGTTTGATCTAATCGAATAATTTACCACTTTTGTTTTTAAATTATTATTCATCAGGATATAGTGGGTAGCAAATTAAAATTTCTATAGATATAGGTTGGCGCGTGCTCTTTTCCATAACCAAGGAAGCTTTACACCTATTTTGCGTGATAGGCCAATGTAACCTCCTTCAGAAAATCTAGTAGCACTCTGGGGTTGCTGACAACTTTCAGAAGTGACCTCGGGTCACATGACCCTTCACGATGTTATCTTCATGTAATCCAGCAAGATATGGGTACTAGTTTCTTCATCTTTTATACATGCTCGGCACAGTGGGCTGTCCGGAACACCGAAAGTAAACAAGTGTTTGTTAAAAGGGCCGTGTCTAGTTATGACAGCTATTAAGTAGAGACCTATAGAAAGGTTCAACCATTACTCGTAATTTCTTTTTTTGATCCTTTGACGTCGGACGGACAGTCAGACGTTACGTTAACAGTCAGATTTTTGTACATACGCAGACGCAAAATCCTTCAGCATTCCTATAGTTTCATCTTCTTCTTATTTAAGTTATTGAAGAGGCTTGTACAATAGGGAACTGAAGGAAACCGCTCTTAAGAACTTATGTCGCAGCCAACACGCATACAACCAGGATAAATCAAAGAATCAGCCTGAATAGTCAAGCCCGTCTGAAGATCAAGGTAAGAGTTGAGCTGACGTTTAAGTATACGTAATTCAGATTGGTTGATGATAAACATCAACTGCGCCCAGTGTTATAAAAAAATCTCCTACGCAACTTTAAAAAAATCTATAAAGGCACTAAAATTATGCAAGATGTAACAAAAAAGTATAGCAATATTTTAATTTGTACTTCTACTCATGAAATTGAATAATATTTTCCTTAAAATTTTCTGAAGATCAAGGTAAGAGTTGAACTGACGTTTAAGCATACGTAATTCAGATTGGTTGATGACAAACATCAACTGCGCCCAGTGTTATAAAAAAATCTTCTACGCAACTTTTAGAAAATCTATAAAGGCACTAAAATTATGCAAGATGTAACAAAAAAGTAAAGCAATATTTTAATTTGTACTTCTACTCATGAAATTGAATAATATTTTCCTTAACATTTTCTGCAATCGCAAAAAGTATATCTATCTCTTCATACCACGTAAGCCAATCAGCTGACCGATTTGTATAAAAAATAGTGGAAAAAAAGTTATTCAGTTTGATGATTAGACAGACACCTTAAAGTATTTATACACATTTTGGTTAAAACCTATTTAAAGCATTATAAATTCACTTTTAGCATACCTTCAAAGTTCAGACGACATGAACATTATCAAATTGTTTAAATATTTTGATCATACATTGGTAAACTTATATTAGTCTCAATAATAAATACATTTCCATTTTACAGATAGGCACACAGAAAGTTGCTAGACTGTGAAATAAGGTTAAAATTTCAAATCTATGGTTACGTCTGGGTAGATAGGTACTAAGTTGGCTTATTTAACTACATTATGGAATAAACTAGTTTTGGGTCGAGTTCATAAGTGCTCTGGTTCGGCGAATGTAGTGGCGAAGTGAAGCATATTCTGTACATTGCTTATTGTAGCCATAGATAGAGATGAAGCGGTCATGGCTCAAGCGGCTTACGTAGTCTATATAGATTTGACTGTTAGTGGCGTTTGTCTCCGTTCACGTACTTTACTCACAAGAAACGTTAAGCCATAGCTTCCGATTAGTCTGACTTCTGACACTGATATTGACACTAACCTCACAACCAATCAGGAAAGACCGTTACCCCAGCAAAGGGGATGATATGAGTTCTTAACGCTTAACGATCGATATTACTAATTGGAGGTAACACATCAATGCTGATCACTATACCACTTGGTATACCCCTGGTGTATTCACAGCTGTCCTGTTGAGTAGTTCTGTTGACCGATATATGCATGCTTAAATAATTTATTATGCTATGTGAACTCAAATTTTCTTATGTACGCTGACGATACATAAATATACATTGCTGCTAATAATTCTACATTTTCCAATTCTGTAAAGTGGTCTAGACTTTCGTGAGAAATTGAGGCTGTCCTGCTACTGTAGTGCTTCGAGCATATTTTCCTAGGCCGAGATAAAAGCGCGCCTATAGATTACAAAATAGTTGAAAAACCTCTTCCTCGCACCCTCATGGTATGTTCCCACAGAGGTTGAGACCACATTATAGAGCTGGCAGTTGGCAACAATTACATAACAACCCATATCGTCCCACTGCTGGGGCAAGGGTATCTTGCGGTTTCCTTTTGGAATGTTTTTACGTCATTCTTCATATAGCGAGTTGTGAGCATCGCCCTGCATTGCAGTTCAGTATTCTTATTTTTGCTTCCTGTGGATCGCCGCGACACTACATTAAAAGTGATCTAACTTCTTAGATACTTATAGTTACACCTAGTTAAAGGTTTAAATTTTCGCAATAATAATTATATTGTATTAGTATAATAAGATAAAATATTAGTATCAAATCCGTAAGGTAACTTTCATAGAAGCTACGGAAGCGTCAAAGTTATTTTTAAATCGGTTATATATAATAAAACATACAAATAAACTTTTCACCTCTCCAACAAGAAAAACGGTTTTTGCTGCGAGCGTGAGAAAAAGTGATTCGAATTTCGAACACCATCTTTTGCGCGGCTCTGAAAAAAATATGGGCGATAGTTCCTTAAGAAACTCATTTTGGCCTAGCGATTTAACTCATAGGCACAAAATATTGTCTGTTATTTAATGAAATTTAAGTTTATAAATTTTGCTATTGCATTTTTAAAGACGTAATATTTAAAATAAATATGTACTAGTAAACATAAATATCGCTTTCTTAAAAATATCATGTTTACTTTTCATCTTGGATTTTCATAAAAATGACAAGCAGCGCAGTTTCCGAACGCAACCTCTAAATTAAAAATATTATAATAAAAAACTTTATTGTCTCCAAAGAGAATTTAATCAACTACGTTTTAACTTTTCTCGCTGGTCGAGGTGAAAAGTTGTATGTTTAACACGAGAGCAAGTTATTTTTATATCTCGTGCCTTTAAATCACTCACTGTGCTCAGTAGTCTACATAAGAATCACTCGCTACGCTCGTGATTCAATTCTAGACTACTTCGCTAGTTCGTGATGTAAAGTCAGCACTCATAGCAAAAAATAACTTTGCTCACTAGTTGAACAAATAACTATTTTCTGTCCACTTTTCACTGGTTACAGCATGATAATAATAGCTTTTTTAGTCATCTGTTAAAAAACGTGGCGTTCAGTAACGCATCCGAGGGACTAATTTATGGTAACTTTGTGTGTGGTTTTTTTTGAGTCTTCAGCCTGCATAAATGAATGAATTCAAAAATAAATATTTTCGCGTTTTTTATATTAATACAATAAGTATTATTTCTTGCAATTTATCAACTTAAAATAGTGGTATTAAATGCACATACTTCAAGAGTACAAAAAAAATTAACGGGCTTGTTTCTGTGTTAATGTAAGCTGATTGTAAGAATACGTAATAAATAATAAATAACGACTTTATTTCTTTAAAGGAAACTAGCTTGCTGACCCACCCTTGAGTTTCCTCGTTTTCAATTTCCATTATGGCATCTTTAGCCGTTTTTATTTTGTTTTCATTTTCTATCTATCTCTGAAATTGAGAGATATTTAAGGAAATTGGATACCCTACCCGCTTTTTAGATTGTCGAATTTGATCTCAATATTTTGTATTTCTTCGTTAAAGTTAAAGTCAATGTAAAGGGCATAAATAAAAAGGTATTGGACCCATTAACTGCAGCTTACACACACACATACACAACTTTTAATCAACTACTTTGCATAAAATTAAAAAAAAAAGAAATATGAGATCCCAACATATTTGCAATTTCAGCAAAAAGTTAGAACAACCATTATACTCAAACGATTTTATTTTGACAATGTTTACTTACGATATTTAAAATTTTAAATCGTTATATATTTTTTAATGTACTCAACCCTCAATTTATGGAAGGCATCGTGCAATGAAATCACTTTGATATATCCACTCACGTCAGACTTCACCATATTCTCAGAATCTGTTCACAAACAGCTCGAATAAAATGACCATTAACATAATATAGCGTGACCGCATGTTTTCATTTCGCGTTATCAAGTTTTCGTTGCAATTATATGCAATCTAGCTGGATGGGATGAATTTTATTAGTATGTAAATTTGTTCATCAATTAGGTCACTCGCCTCATATCGCCAGCATTATTTCGGAACGAACGGTGAAAACATGATATTCGGATATGAGTACGTAACAATATATTTCGTATCTGCATATGACTATAATTCGTGGACTCTGAAGGACTGGTTTACCATAATTATATTATAACAAAACGTCAACAATTAAAAATACAATAAACACACCCATATAGGCTTTTCTGTCTAAGTACACGTCTTAGCCATTTCAATGGCTAAGATAACTGAACCATTTCATCCAGTTCTATTTTTGTTTCAGTTACAAAGGGTGTTTTGCCAGTAAGATTACCGACAGAAACAGGAGTCGTAAAAAGAATAAAACAGTCGTAATTAAAAATCCTTCTTTTTAAAGAAAATTATCATTTTTATCCGAAAAAACGTCAACTTTGAACTTCAAATAATTTCGGCTGTGTAACCCCCCTATTTTATGTTTTATTTTTATAATGAAATTGCTCTTGTAGCTCTTTCAATGGACTCGCAAAAATATAGGTTTTGCGATGTATCTTTATTATTCTGTAAAACACAGCATTAACTTCACATTTTACAAACTTTAACTTAGTCTTCTTCAAAAAAAAAATGCAAATATGGGGACAGAACTCAAATCTTTCTAAACGAATTGAAGATTTAAATTAGAATTGAATTGAAGATTTAAATTAGAAACAGCCCCAATATTAAACGCTTCAAAATACGTCTAACACAACTTTCTTATTATAATATTATTCCTGCCATCCTTAATTACTACCTATAATGTTTTAGACGCTTTTAGGAATACCTACCTTAGTCATTTTAACAAAAAGCAAATTTAAATTATGATATACAGTAACCAAGGATAACTTAATTTCATCTTTAGACACAATAATTAAATAGCGAAGTATCAAAATTGATGAATCCATCCAGTGATAACATTTTTGTGTAAAATACCGACGTCAATTTTTGAAGTTTATTATGAAGGTGGTTATTATGAAGAAAAACATCAGCAGATGATTTCAATTCTATGGTTTCAAAAGAATGTAGAAGGCTGGATGTAGGTAAAATAAAGGGGTGGAATCTTGGTACTGCACCAAGAGCGCTGATATCCACCAAGATTTTCCCTAAACGCTAAGATAAAAAGATTCTGAAAGTACAGAAGACCTTAAATCTCGCAAAAGGGAAGATAAAGCCGTGTCGATTAACGTTCAGTGTTTCTCCATAAAATAAAACAAATGTGTGACGTAAAATAGAAGTACCTCTCAAATGTATCTGGGGGACCGTCTGACTGCCGTTTAAGGAATCGAAGGGTACTTTCATCTCGAGGAAAGTAAACCGAAAATACCAAGACTTAGTTGAGCCATCAGTAGTTCTTTCTTAGCTTATTTCATGTAAATATGGGAAAAACAGACTGAAAATAGAATGTCATTAGAAATAGGTAGTCTTTTTTTTATGGCAGAGGTGGCAAACGAGCAGACGGATAACCACGGATCACGAGCAGTCTAATGAATGAGTTGTAAAAATATTTTCTTATTAGGTATGTAATTAAATGTTTTTACGTTTACTGCGTACGTTTTACGTGTACTACGTATTATGAAGCTGTTAATAGTAAATTCATTGAACCGTCATCATTTACCAGTTATTTCAATTTTTCACATGATTTTCTTGCTGTTCAAATGAGAATGAAAACCAAACATGTCGTTCAGTTAGAACGAGCAAGTTGTTATTTTTTCTTTTTTTGTAGATAAAGTGGTAGATTAACGAATCACTCATTTTATAAATAATGTTCGTCTTTCATATGGGAAATATTTTTATTATGTTGTGATGTAAGGTCATAGTGACAAGTTTTTTTTTACTAAAAAACCCTTTGTAGTTGAAAAAAAAACATGTTTACCGCAACAATTGTTATCTGTCCCACACAAGGGACGTCACGTCAACCCCGGCCCCTGCGCACGGGTCAGTGAATGCAACTTTGACGGTGTATGTGGTGCATTGGTTTATGCAAAACTGAAAATTGACATGCGTCGATGTGTCTTTTTTTATTTATAATTGACAAGCTCTTGGCATCATCTGATGGCAAGTGATGAGATGATGAAAGATTGAATCGGGATTACTAAGATTCCTCACTGTAGTGATGAACAAGTTGTAAGACGTATTTTGAAGCTTTTCATATTGGGATTATCTTTGATTTATACAGGGTGTAACATTCAAGGTGTGCAATATTTGTTGAGAAGATGTATGAGCATTTATTTATTACGAATAATTTATCAATTTCATGATTAAAATTAAATTGAATTAATTAGCCTATTTTTTCTGTACCAGTTTAACTATTCTGTGGCATTAGAATACTGAACGTGTCTGGTCTGTGACGCCACGGGCCACTGCGCAGTCGCGTGACTTTGTCGGAGCCGCGCCGTTGGGGGATTATTATCGAAAGTCGATAAAAAAAGGTACCTATTCTGAAAATCATTCGAAAATTTTATTTTTTTAAGATGCCTACTTTTTTAGTCGGCATCAGTTTGAGAAGTTTAATCACCTCCGTAAATATTGCACACCTTGAATGTTATACCCTATATATTTAATTCACAACGATCCTACGACAGAAGCTAAACCTAACATAACAACTTAATGAAGTTTAGTAAACAAAAGTATTTTCTGATTATACAATATATAATTTAATCTTAATTGTACGACTAAACACATCGATGCTGTGAACAGTGATTTTTGGCGGAGAGACTAGATAAGATGACAACATTTGAGGTTTATTTTCGGGTTACTGAATTTAAAATATTAAAATTGAAACGGTATTTTTGGAGAATAATAATTAAATAATGTATTTGCGCATCATTATAGTAAAACAGGGAAATTATTTACATGTTAACACATAACCATTAATATTAGTAAAGTAATCTTACTAAGGGTAATCTTAAATGTGAAGAGCACCCGTACACTTCGCATAATTTCACAAGCCTCCAAAATTTTACAGAAAATTATTCAAGACAGAATTAGACCAATAGCTGAAGAATATGTAGGAGTGGATCAGTACGGATTCAGACAAAACAGAAGAACCAGAGAGGCCATTTTAGTATTGAGATTAATAGCAGACAGAAGATTAGATTTGAATATTAAAAACACACACTTAGCTTTTGCATCATTGACTTAGAGAAGGCTTTTGATAGGGTGAACTGGAAAATGATGATGGGGGTTTTGAAAGATGCAGCACTAGATTTTATGATATCCTATACTATTAAACGAGTTAAGTGTCCTGACGATTTCAAAAACGGGTTGAAACATTTTGACGAAAATCTAGGATTACGGGTTAAAAATCACCAGAAATCCATCTATAATATCTATAATATAATAATAATATCTGCGACAAATCACACACGGTCATCTGGCCCCAAACTAGGATTCCCTGTATCTTGGGAACCAGAGACTGATATACATACACATATACTTTTAAATACATACATATATAGATATAATACACCCAGACTCAGAGCAAACAATTCTGCTCATCATAGAAAAGTTTGCCCTGTGTGGGGATCGAACCCACGAATCTCGGATCAGAGGTCAGGATCGCTAACCACTTAGCCACCGAGTCAGTCTTCATCTATGAGGGAATTATCTTCGAAAAAAAACATTTAAGGGAGATATGAGCGAAATTACGTAAAAGAAGAACGCATATGATGCTTATTTTTAATCATCGCTTGTAAGTACTTTGGTGGACTAGCGGTTTTGGTGCGAGTCACTAACGTTTTGCTGCTTTTAGGTCCGGATTTGAATCCCACCCATGAGACTTTACAGTCTTTTTTGTCTTATTTTTTATTTTGTGTGAACTTATGTAAATATTATGTAAATAAATAAAAAGACTTAAGAGTGATACAAAAAAAATTAACCTCTTTGTATTTTAGAGAAAAATAGCGCCATCTTTCACCATATAAGTGAATTACATACCTGATGATTGTGCCGCCCGCCCTACTTCGTGTTTGACAATAGGGAATTTTCCACGGCTTTCTCTTAACTAAACCAGATGGCGCTGATAACATTTGCAATAAGAAAATCTCTAAAAAGTCGCCAAAACTGATTGATATTACTGACTAATATCATAATAAATGATGAACAACTTTCTAATAAGGTAAAAGCACCTATTACCGTGGTAAATTGTGGAAGTTTGACATCAGAGTGAAATATTATGGAATCAGGTCAGTCCTCGGCAAATAAGGATTTTTTAAACGTTTTATAGACTTTTTATTTTGTACTTCTCTTCGTTCTTTTTCAGTTATTTTTAAGCGTTGTATTTATATACATATTTTTTTGTAAAGAATCCGACGTACCCTATTATCGAGGCATGCCCTAAGTTTTTATCTAACACCGCGGCATGTATCCCCTATTACCGAGTATAGAAGAAAAATAATACTTACAGGTTGTCCAGATGATTCCGTATAAAAAAATATATTTAATAAAATACACACAATACTGAGTTCAACTTGATTAATAATTAACATGATTAAATGAAGTAAATGTAGGAGAGTGACTAGTGCAGCTACAGTATTAAGTAACTGTTCTTTTGTGACTGGAAATCTACATTTACCAAGATAGTGAACCCAATCGACGACTTGTTTCTCCTCTTGAATATTCAGCACAGGCTGAACACCACAAGAGTCATTTTCATATATAACATCTCGCTTGTTCCTTAATGTCGTCTCTGGTATATTAAATTGGTTATATGAAATTAAAACTATTATAATTTATAATAAACCTTCAAAAGCAATTTGTAGCGTGAACCGTGAATCAAATTTATAAAAAAATACAAATTTCGTTACTGCCAACCTATTCAAGGATCATTTTAAGGTGAAATCACCGTTAGGTCCCTCGTCTGGGGTGCTTGATTCTGAGACACGTCCTGTAAGACAGCCTATCCGTTTTACTGCTAAACAGGTCAAGAAAATCATTATGAAAATGACCAGAGGTAAATCCCCTGGTCTCGACGGTCTCAGTATCGAGCATCTCAAATACGCTGGGGTCCATTTACCTAGAGTTCTGGCGATGTTTTATTCACTGTGCCTGAGTCACTCGTACTTGCCACCAGATCTTATGAGGACTGTTGTTGTGCCAATAGTGAAGAACAAAACAGGGGATATCACGGACAAAAGCAACTACCGACCAATCTCGCTGGCGACAGTTATGGCTAAGGTGCTGGATGGTTTGCTTGAGTCTCAGATGTATAAATACCTAGACCTGCATGATGCACAGTTCGGGTTTCGACCCGGTCTCTCGACTGAATCCGCAATTCTGGGCCTCAAGCACACGGTCCAGTACTACACCAAAAGGCTGACGCCAGTGTACGCGGTTTTTCTTGACCTATCCAAGGCGTTTGACCTCGTGTCCTATGATAAGCTGTGGACTAAGTTGAGAAATGCAGGGATTCCATCTGATCTGTTACGGGTTCTTCAGTATTGGTACAACAAACAGATGAATCAGGTACGGTGGGGGGGGACGCTTTCTAATGAGTACAGGCTGGAGTGCGGGGTGAGACAAGGGGGGTTAACCTCACCCTTGCTCTTCAACGTGTACATAAATGACCTCATCGTTGGTCTCAGCAGCAGGCATGTCGGATGCTATGTTGATGGTATTTGCATGAATAACTTCAGCTATGCGGATGATATGGTGCTGCTGGCACCAGCGGTGGGGGCTCTCAGAGAGCTTCTCCGACTTTGTGAGACCTATGCTGCGGAACATGGCTTAATTTATAATGAAAAAAAATCCGAGTACATTGTCTTTAAGGCCGGAGTTAAATGTCCAACTAATGTGCCGCCTATTCTCCTAAACGGGGAACCTCTGCAAAGAGTTGTACAATTTAAATATCTGGGGCATTATGTGACAGATGGCCTTAAGGACAATGTAGACGTGGAACGGGAACGTAGGGCATTGGCGATCAGGTGCAACATGTTGGTGCGCAGGTTTGCTCGGTGTAGTAAGGACGTTAAAATAACGCTATTTCGAGCGTATTGCCAGTCCTTCTACACCAGCAGTTTGTGGACCGATTGCACGCAGAAGTCGCTCAATGTCCTACGTGTCCAGTATAATAATGGTTTCAGGATGCTGTTGGGGCTGCCTCGATTCTGCAGCGCGTCGAACATGTTTGCGCAGGCGCGTGTCGATGGCTTTCACGCCATCCTGCGCAAACGGACGGCCTCCTTGCTTAGCAGGCTGCGCGCCAGCTCGAACAGCATTCTGAAGGTGGTCGCGGAGAGATATGACTCGCCGCTGCTTTCCCACTTCATGCGTGTACTGGTCAGGCAGGGGCCTCATGCCTTCTGCAGCTAGTGTACGCATGGAGTGTGAAAGCTTTTCGTGTTTTCTTTGTTTAGAATTTAAATGCTAACATTAGTTTCTAAGTAATTTTACTAACATAATGGACCAAAATTGTCTGAATAAATAAATAAATTATTATTATTATTATGTTACTTCTAAAGTTTCGATGACATGAAATACAAAAATTCATATACTTTCTATGTAAACTCACTTCTGGATTTTTTATTATTTTGAGGAACCAAAAGACTGCCCGCATCAACAAGCTCCATTTACTCCTGAACTACTTTCGATATCAGAAAAATTTAACATTTATGGAAGAAATATAAAAGTTTGGAACAACAACAAATATTTCGATGGTAGTGTCATAATAAAAAAAAACTTTAAAGATAAATGATAGTCCGTCACACACGGGACAATATAGCGAGACATTTTTTGTTTAAAAAAAAAAGAACTTTATATACTTAAGTGAATTATTTGATCTATTTTTTAATGCATAATCTATATAACTAAAATCATTAAACTATAAAAAATCGATTCAAAATAAGGATTAATTCTACACGTAAAAATTTTATTATCATCTGCATATAGATTGGAGGCAAGCGTATTTTATATGAGGGCAGAGAGAAGGGACTTAAACAACACAAAAATTAAAATAGTTTTAAAATAAATATAATTGAAAGTTTAGTCTCATATGTTGTTCGAGTATCCACTGCATCAATTAAACATATTTTTTATGGAATAAGTTATGTAAAGCTTAGTTTTTATAAACGTCGATCCATATTTTTCTTTTGTAAGGTACAATTTTTGGCGACCCCGCCCAATAATGATCAACCACTCAAAATCGCAACAGAGTAGTGACATGATAGTAAAAACTATCAATTGTTATGGAACATTAAGTATTTCTAGAAATATTATGTAGATAGTATATATTTAGTAACGGAACCCTATATATGAATTGGTTGCCTCATCACTCGGTGATAGATTTTATGAAAACTGTATTTCCGAGTACTGTACACTCGTTAATAGATTCTGATATAATCTATTACCGAGGTATGCCGCGGTAATGAGTGTAAAATAAAATATTTTAAAATGTAATTCCGACCCTTAAAAAACTAATTTAAGCAGGACTTTTGGTGTCACTTCGCAAAAAGAGATTTCAATCTTCCTAAGAAACAATATTTTAAATCACTAGATATGATTCTGTATTATGAATCTTTTGTCCAAATAGTGCAAGTATTTTTATGACATTTTTGACACCCAGTACAAAAACTAGACTTAAAGTGCTATAGTTTCTTTTAAAAATAATGAGTTTTAATGGATTTTGAATACATCGGCAATAGATTTTTTGATTTTGGATTACATGAGAACTATAAGAAAGTTCAATGTTCACTTCTTAATGAGACAAAAATTGAATATAAGCAAAATATCTGGATCCTTAAAATTATCTATTACCGAGGGTACCCTCGGTGTTAGAGGTATACCCCAATATTAAGCATCTATCACCGCGAATTTTATTTCTCAATATTATTACGTGTTTATACAAAATTTCACCATGAAAAGTATGAGATAATACTCCTAAAACAACACAAAAACAAGTAAACAATATACGTAGTCAGTTATAAAGTGTATTTGTAGAGAAATTACGGAACAAAAATGTGAGTGAACTTTCATAAATTACCCTGTACTTGTATGGACACAACCTGCTCCTGCGCTGCCAATAGACAAACTAATCGTTTTTGATCCATTTGCTCTATGGTATACCCACTAGCGCCTGTGAGTTCGATGTAAAATACTGCAAGGTAGAACTTGTCCCAAATTGTATTGTGTTAAACTTTTTGTTATTAAAATAAAATACGAAAATATCTGATACATCGGTAATTGATGCCGATTTTGCATACCGCGTTAATAGGTGCCTTTACCTTATAATAATAATATAATAATAATAACAATTTTCAGAACAAATATTGCTTGTCCTTTCGTCTCTTAGAAGGCCACTACCGACTAAAACAACACCCTAAAAAAAAAAAAAAATAATAATAATAAGGGTAAGGGTAAAATTCTATGGGGAAAATATACAGTTTATTCGTTTTGCAGATGACATTGCAGCTTTGGATGAAAGCACAAAAGACCTTGAAACGTTAGTAAACAGAATGGACAGAATATTCAGAGAATTTGGCTTGAAAATAAATACAAATAAAACAGAAACATTAGTTATCTCAAAAAAGACCAATAGTCAACAGTCAAATAAATTTAAACAATAATGTTACAGAAGAGGTAGTATAATAAACAATGACACTAAATATGCCCCTAATATAATTTCAAAAATAGCCATGGCCAAAGCAGCATTCAACAAAAAAAAGACCTATTAACATCTAAAATGTCACGCAAAAATAAGAAGGCGTTTATTAAATTATATATATGAAGTATTACCTTGTACGTATCAGAGACGTGGATACTAACTCAGTGGGAGATTGAAAGCATTTGAGATGTGGTCCTGAAGGAGGATGGAAAGGATCAGTTGGACAGAAAAGAGATTAAATCAAGAAGTTCTTGATATGATTGAAGAAAAAATAAACATGTTGGATATAATACAGAATAGACGAGGAAATATGATAGGACACCTGATAAGACACGACAGCTTCCTAAAAACTATAACAGAAGAAAAGATAGACGGAAGAAGAGGAAGAGGAAGGCGAAGACGAAAGTATATGGAACAGGTAAAGGAGAAGGTTGCTGTAGGGTCGTATCGAGAGGTCAAGATGATAGCTGAGGACAGGAACAGTTGGAGATTGCTCCACTGACAAGAGCTATGCTCTTAAATTTAAGTAGAAGAAGGCTAATCTAGATATTGTAATTCGATTTTAAACGTATGAAATTACATGTCTCACTTTTTTAAAGTTTTTTTTATATATTAATTACTATTGTCACGATAAATTAACTATATGCCCGAGCCACAGTATCAGGATATTTATACAGTTGGACACTCCCTGCCTCCCTCCCTCCCTCCCGCTTTCTGAAGGCTCCCCCCCCCCCCCGTGTGACCGCGATGTGTGACCATTTATCAAGGCACAGAGTAACAGAGAGTCCACTCATATATGTACCGGCATATAGGTACCTACTACTGACCTCAGCGCAAGGGTTGTCACAACATTCAAATTTTTTTAAATCGAAATCTCGTAGGCTGAACTCGAAGAGATAACCTAGGCATTGAGAGACTAACTGCACAGGAAGTCGCTAAAGAGAAAAATCAACCTTGCATCCACCATCCTTCCATATTTTAGGTACGAGTAGGTACCTAATTATGCTAAGTACGTATCTATTAAAATCTAATCAAAATACTTAAGTGCGTGCAGTCAATGACATTGCCGATTAATAAAAAAAAGTGAAAGAGAAATAAATATTAACTATTTCCAAATTATTACTGTATGTTTAGAAATGAAATACCTAATGCTTGCTTAATGCGCGTTGTCTGAATATTTGGAGATCACACACTGCTGTTGAAGCTTTGAAAATAATAGGTATATTTTTAATTTTCTGGGGCTATACATGCTTTAGCGCGTTCTTCGCTATCATATTATTATGCATTTTGAACATATTTCACATTATACCATAATAACTATTTCATGAATCATTATTAAAAAGTAATGTCGCGCAGTCTTGTAAATGTACCCAAAAAAATATACGGACTAAGTAATTGTTTATTCCTTACCTGTCCACGTCAGCTGGCAACGAAAAAAAAAGATAATTTACTATTTCTATTACAGTTTAGACAGCTGAATACACAGCAGTTTCTAAAATATATTTTTTCATCCGATGTCATAGTGATCGTAACAAATCTCGTCCTGTCGCTTCCACGCGCGTGACAACCCTGACTGTGCTATCGTGACCTTGCCTAGAACGACCGTATACGTCTATAAGCATGTATATGCTTGAGATTTTAGTGGTTTGTATTGAGCGGACACTCTGTTATGTATACTTTGTGGTCAAGGGGTTGGCAAACCAAAGCACAGTTTATTAACCAATTTTGTTTTTTTAAGTAAAGAGCTAAAGGCTTCTAATTCTAAGGCTATATAGCCTTGTCTGGTATATACAGCCTTCACTTTATTTGTAAAAGTTTAGCCTACAATAAAGGCCAATGAGGGCTAGCTAATTGAACCTTAATTCAACCCTAGTATATCACGCACACATTTATGTGTACATAGGTTTACAGTATGATAAAAGGTTTACAGGATGTACCTATCTCAAAATAAGCAATATACGAGTAGTAGTAGTAGTATCTAGTTAGGTTTTCATAAGAAATATTTTTACTAGTAGCTAAGCTAAGCTAAGTATAACAAAGACATTTGCTATTAATGTGATTTGTTCAATTGCATAACTATATTGCTTACATCCTGTATAAACTATGTTCTCTCAGGAAAAGTATGTAATCCGAAACATCGAATACAAGTTCTGAGAAGACAATTTATCGGAGGGTTCTCGATATCCTTATTTATTGGACAAGCGCGTCGGGGTGGCGATCGGTCCATATATTTATTGAGTAGCTCTGCTGTTGTCTGTAGTGGACTGATATTTTAAAATAACTGTTCACAATCACGCCACTCAGTTTATATGAGCCCCTTTAAACAAAAACTACTACCGCAGCTCTTTTTTCAAAAGCAGTTTATAATTATCTATTATTATTATTATTTATTTATTTTTCAGACAACATAGGTCCAGAATGTTAGTAACAAATGAAATAATAAAAAAAACTAGTGCAAGTAAATTTTACAAAAATAAAATAAGATACAATAATTGACCTAATAAGCAAATTGACCCAGTGCAGTGGGGCAATCATACTTATACGTAAGAAAACACATTCAAGATGCCGTAGGTGGACTAACTAGATGTAGTTTAGGTAAAACGATAGTAACTTTAAGATATCAAAATCAGCAAAGCAACCACAGATAGGTACCTATAGTTAAAAGTAGATCAGTAAGTTGACCTTCAGTTTTTGCACATTATTTTGTGTTATTATAACAATAAAAGATTATGTCACTAAATCACGTGTACCGTCGATACTGACAACAGCAGATCTCGCTGCTTTTTGCCCTTACTTAAGTCTGTAAATCATTTCAGACACTACTACAAATTCATGAAAAGACCATAATTAAGTAGGAATCAGCACTGCATCTCAAAGGAGCGCCGGGCGAGCTGGCTGCAACGAATAGCTCAAAAGGTAGCCGGTATCTCCCTTCTCGTGCGATTCATAGAAGAATGTCAGTAGCAAGAATCCGTTACAAAACGCTCAAAGCTATTTTCAGAAAGTAACATAAAGTTATTTAAATTATGAAGCACATTTGACGTGCTCTCACACTGTTCGTAGAATTTTAGTTAACTTCTAGAAAAAATAAATTTATGTAGTTAGTTTTATGTTAAGGCTGCCTGTCCTCCAGAGATGTGCGTTGTAACTAAGCTTTGAGCGAAGAAAAACACAATTTTAAGGTGAGATAGAAAATCTTAAAAGCTAATAAAATCCTCATCATTTCGGAATTGAAATAAAAGCTTTGCTGGAAAAGGATTTTCAACACAGCTTTTCAAAAAGTGGTACTTTACATGCCAGTAGGCATTTCCTGCAAGCCTTTATTTACTCTTTTATGTATTTTACACATTAAATTACAGACACGGTCATAACCTGGATGGGTTTGACTGTTAGTGACATTTACCTCGACATTTACCTGTGTGGAGTATGGCCTAACCTTCCCGATGTATGGGAAGAGACCCGTGCCCCTGCAGTGCGAACGTAATGGGTTGTTAACACACACATTAAATTTATTGACTTACATTCTTTCTCATATCTGTATTGAAAATCGTCGTATGATACATGGAAATAAAGTTAATTACAAACCAGTGAGTATGCTGGTCAGACCTCAATTTTCGTCTCATTTTTAATATACTATTTACGACCCCTGTATAACAACAATGTATTATTTTATAACCAAAACATTAACAATTACACACGCTTAATCTACATTTTTCCTTGTGTTCTCACGTTGCTTTCGTATAAAGCAAACCAAACAAAGCAAAATTGTTTTCCTTTGTGTAACTTCTTACCTCAGTTTCGCTCAGCTAATGAAATTTATCAAACAAACAGTGTTTTGCATAATACTTTTAGGCAACCCCATTTCTTCCGGGAAGGCTGTAACAAAAAAGGAGTGGATTGCTTTTTACACTCAAGTGGAATCTTAAATTCACCATCAATTTTTTTTCTTTTATAAACAGCTGCAGTAAAGTCAGTTACAACGCATGTTTACGCGGCAACGCAACGCAACGGTTGTACTTTCGTTGCCTCTAAAATCTATTATTTTCTGAAGTATTTACTAATTCACATTGATTGACAGTATTATCAGGTATTATGGCCTTAAATATTCTTTACGACAGCCTTACATATCAAAGATAGCAAAGACAACCGTTTTTTAGCTTTGTGTTAATAATTAAGCATTAAGATATAAGGTACCTACTGCTATCTTCTAATTAATATGTAAATACATCCTTTATACCTAAACCAAACTCAGTTAAAATAATCATAAACCTTAACATATTTTTTGGTAAACGCTTGGCTAAAACCTTTTAGTAGAGTTAACATAGTTAATACGTATATAACGCAAACTCAACTAAAATAATCATATTATTATTATGAGGCTGTATTACTTATAAAGGGTGACTTTAAATTAGTTCTTGATACGAAAGGCTATGCATGTGCTCATGATAACAAACAAATTTCTCTATGGAACCCATAGTTAAATCGCAAAAACAATTTTGGACTCTCCATACAAATCGATCAACTGACCGACCAAATTAGTATATGAAGAGTCCAAAATTTTTTTTGTTATTGACTATGGGTACCTCAGGGAAAATTCTTTGTTATCATGAACACAGGCAAACCCATTACTGTCAAAACTAATTTAAAGTCACCCTATATAAGTTTCATACTATTAGGAGGAAATTAGGGCATGTCTCGCAGGTGAACTGATAAAGCGATAAGTAGGCAAGTATCAGCTGCGGTGCTCCAAGCCCCCAAGCTCCGGGCGCCAGCTTCTTCCAGGCTAATAATTTCAAGTCGATATAGTTAAAGTTCTCAGTTCTGACTCGGTAATAGGGACCCAAAGGGCCAAATCACTTGCTTCATGTAGACTCTGCATCAAGTTTACCGGTGATCGATATGATGTTACGTTACAATTTATGCTATACCTTCACTTGTTGGGTATGACTGTAATCTTGTAAGATAAAATTGTATGATTAATCAGTAAAACCTTTAAATCTTCAGTAGTGGGGAAAGTGTGAAAGCATTGAGGATTAGACCTTCGATATAAATGATGGCAGTATTTATATGACAAAAATAATTTTTAACAGAAATAATGTTATATCAAAGAACAAAAATAAACAAAACGATGTAAATAAATTAAGTAGTTATTTCATCTTCAGACAGCCAGACAGACGTTTATGAGCCTTCTGTGACTTACAAAATGGTAAAGCGTTCTCCAATAGCAATAATCGATCAATCAGACAATACAAAAATTGCAAATACCTATGCGGTATTGCGGTTGGTACACGAAGACAGGTGATAGGCAGGTGAAGCAGTAAGTAAGATTAATGAAAATACAAATATTTAGTTTATTTGAAATAGATAGCAGTATACGAGTACATTTTCCGAAGGCTTTTTTTTCTTCCATTTGGTACATCTGGTTCACAGGCTAATTCGTTTTAATTTACTGTGGATCGTAGTAGGAAAGTATTAATCATTTCGATATACTTAAAGTCCAAATTGTAGTGAGAAATTGTGAACTTCTTATTGTATTTTTTATATTTTTTTGTCTTTTTCCGCAATGGTTTTGAGAGTCTGGTGTATATTGTATTTTTGGATTTGTGAAGATCATGCTCAAACAGAAAGAACGCTATCCATAGTAATAATCATAAGTTAATCCATATATTTATAATCTTCATTAATAATGTAATTACTTCCTACATTTACCTTTTGGATAGCACAGCAGGATTTCCGGATCACAGCCAAAACAATTTCTGGGAGCATTATCATTTTCCTTTACAACATTATCATTATCCAAGGTACAGAACAGAACAATTCTGTTCGTCCCTTTTTTGGTTTCAGTAAGTTTATCTCCTAACATAATGTTGATTTCCTTTTATAAGGGCAAACACATGCAGGCGTAATTATTTCAATCGCAAGTCAATATTCATTTGAGTAACGCTAATAGAAACTGTTAATGTGTTATTGACGTATTTGGAAGAGATCGCAATATTACCCGTAAATTGGCGACTACCTTTATGATATTAGATAGGTATATGTCATACGTTAATATACGATTTAAGGGCCTTACGTGGCTTGTGGTGAGATCTAGCGCGGATATCATTGACAAGTTTCCATGAAAGCAATTAAGTTGGTGCCCGCACACTCTGTGGGTTAAAATTAAGGGCGGGTTAATACGTGTTGATGCTATCGGTGCTCGATAGGCAATGTAACCGATCTTCACCAATGTTTTGTAGGTTTATATAATAATATTTTGTAAATTTTGTATTATTTGCAAATCATTATTTATATATTTCAGTTATTGCACTTTTTTTGATATATAGTAGATATCACATACGTTATATATTTTTAAATAATATGTACATATAATCACCGTACTATGAATAGCGATTCTGCGGGATGACTTTGAACAACAATATGCATTCCTATGATATCCCTCCATATTAGTCAACACTCGTATAAAAAAAATATAAAAAATAAAGAATGCTAAAGTGACGTTTCAGACATTTGCATTTATGGTGCGTATAAAGTCATAAAGTAATCAGTAAGTATGTCTGTCACAAGACTGAACATATGGAAACAAATACCCACCTGTTCAGTTAACTGAATTGTACAACTGAACTAGTGGGAACAAAAGGTCTACTAATTCGGACTGCGGACGTGTGCATTGATAGATTGCTCCTACACGGCTCATGGAGCCTCCGCTCCGCTACGGTTGCGATCTCGCCTGACTCTGCTATTTACTGATGCAAAATCACATTTATATTATGTATATATTTTTAAGTAAACAATAATTAAAAATATATATTATACAAGATGTAACAAAATTGATGCAAGTAGGATACTTTATAAACTGGGGCACGACTGAACTGCTTTTGTTCTACGACTTTACTGAATTCGCAATAATACTTTTTTTGGACTCTCCGTATAAAATTGGCGTAACGGCTGATCAGTTTGATGGAAAAAGCAAATTTTTTTTGTTAACTCAGCAAAGCTGTCGGTCACAGAAGTTGTATTTTAATAATTAATAATAATAGTATTCTTAGTAAAAAAATATTCATATACCAATTTTGTTATATCCAGTGTACAAGTTGCGAGTTGTAGGATCTTATTGTATTTGGTATCGCTTATACCTTTCAATACCCATGTAAATTTTCTTACAATTTTAGTTGTAAGTGTGTCCCGTAGTTTTTCTGTCTTACACACATAAAACAACGCTCCACAGAAAACCAGCGTCGTAGCAGAACCTGTCTTACAACTAATGCTGAGTGGGGACCTTTTTAGTGTCACTACGCTGCATCTACATTTGTCTAGTTTAGCCTATAAGTATTGTACTTTTTAGGTGTTGTGTTTTTGACACTGAATAAATGAGTTTCTATTTCTATTATACTAGGTAGAAAAACGATTTAAAAGCAGCATTTTATACAGCATCTACAAAAACGTTTTGATTTAATTTGATTGATATTGCTAAATATTTCAAATTAAGTGACAGAAAACACATATTTTCGAAAAAAGTTATAACACCAATAATACATTGTGTGGTGGTGCAGATACCCTCTATCTGTGCCTGAGTGCAACTTTCACACGACCTGATTTCGTCTATTAAAATCTCGATGCCGGACGGTCGTTAACTAAACAGTTATAACAGGACCAGTTTTAAAAATACATATACTAATACTATTGTTTCAAGATCACTCCTTCTAACATTTCTTACCAATAATCACTATATCTGCTAGACTTAAATTAAATATATCGCTTGCGATATCACTAAAGAAAAGATATCGAAGCTCGTAAGTCACTATCAAAGTTAGAGTTGAATCTGAAACCTGACGCGGCATCATTGGCTCTTGATAATTGAAAAAGCTCGCTTCCATCGTTTTGACGCATCGGGAATTGCCTTTTTATGGTCCAATTTTTCACACCGCCCCTTTCTTCATTTTCCTCGGCATTCTCCTTCGATTTAATATTCCTTTTTATGGTGAGAAATGATTTATTAAAGCCGAGACCCGGCGCCTTGTTGATACGAGACTTAAGCAAATTGTTCTGCCCATATATCTAAGTACAGTGCAGATTGTCTTTCAATTGAATGGGCTTGGTTTTTATTTGGTTTTTCTTACAAATACAGGTATTTTCATTTATTTGATGACATTGAAATTAAGTTAGAGATAGGTATTACAATTGAAGCAAAAGCACATCGGCAGACTTTTTGATATTACAGACTGTTGTAACATCGGCGGCAGGTAGTTTATTTATGTCATTGCTCTTGTTTTTTGCAATAAAAAATAAATATTTTATTGGTAGGTAGCAGAGTACACTTTTTGAAGGTGTTTTTTGTCTACCTAATACGACACAGCACAGGTATACGAGTAAGTATATCTAATCCACTTATACTTATTTTTAAATTAGGCAGTTTATTTTTATAACAAACATACTAGCTATGTCTGAGCTACATAATTATTTTCATTTACCACATACACTGAAAATGTTCATGCATGCTAACAAAAACGCGAGCGTCATCGACATCCCTGACATATAATCTGACTACAATGGACTGGCACCATCTGCCGCCAGAGTAATGGCTGACACGTGACGGGACCCAGGCAGGACCTGGGCGCAGATATAAATCCACCTTAAATGCCATGAAGTGGAGTAACCGATGGACTATGCCCATTTTGATGCATTAATTTACCAACAAAGGTACCATAGCTAGTTTAGTAAATATAAATTTATTCTTGCCTACGAGTAAAATTTGTAAGTAACATAGCATTCTTTAACATTTAACAAATGTGTTGGACTGGTGATAGTTAAAAGGTCATATTTTTATCCAAATATAATTCAAAATGACACTGTATACGAGTATTAAACCACTAGTGGTAAAATGATGGCAATATTAGCTATTTTACCACTATTACTCACATAGAATATTTTGCTGTCAGTGACTTCGTCGACCCTTTCAACCATCACTATTGACGACAAATTAGCGAATTCATCTTCTAGAGAGCCACTAGTGGTAAAATAGCCACTCTAGACAAGTCTATTTATAATTTATTTTCAAATTAAAAACTACTAAATTCTCTATGTAGAACTATTACAGTAGAATATCTATTTAGTTTTTTTAATATTTTAAAATAACTGAATATTATTACCAATGAAGGATTAAAAAATCTATTAAGGGAAAGATCTGATGACGTAAGTTTCGTGTGTAATATAGAATATTAACCAAATTATCATTCACCACTATCATGTCCAACTTGATTATTTTATGCTCAAGTGTGGTGTGTTGACCATTCCATAGTTTCTCACTGAACAATCTACGGTGGTCTAGCTGCCTCAGTCGTCTCGACAGTATAGCTGGAGTCGCCGTGTGTGATTTATATGAAAATGTGACATAGCCCTAGGCTGGTCACACTTTACGGATGAGGGTAGTTAAAATAAGGTTATTGCATCAATCTCTTGTAAGATCGTTTTTTCTTTCATAAGGCCGAAACAGTAAGACTGCATAATTATACTGATAAGGTTTTTCTGTTATATGATACTCATGATTTCTCAAGCTTATAGAACTCTTCCTCCGCCACGTAATTCATTCCGTCCTATTTTATTCAAGGCTGCACGTCAGAACTCTGAAAGTATTGTCATATCATGACTTCAGCAGTCATTTAGTGTGGTCTTTTTTTTAAACTCTTTCATGTCGAGTTCATCGAAAATAAAAGTCTTTAATGAGAATCCAGTCTTTAACTATCTTAACATTTAGGACATACACCAATCTTTATGTGTTTTTCAACATACAAGTCTTACAATTAAACTAGCTTTCTTTATTAACCCCATCCAGTCATCGTCGCTTTAGCCCTCGTCTGCTTCTCTATTCTTCCATTATCATATTCCACACTCAATTTATTACAATCTACTGTGCGACACGAAAACAAAACATCAAATTACAGAATACAATAACATATACTTCCTTATACGTACTTTCCAAGCTTATTCGAATTCAAAAGCACTCAACATTCGGTTGTTTAACGCGAATCCCCAGCAGATTGTTACTTTAATCTTTTATTCGCATTCTCAAGGATTCTTCACGTCTTCATTAGTCATTCTTTAGAAGAGATAAAATGATTTATTAGGAGTGTGGGAGGAAACTTATTCGGGTCTGTGGCTATGGCATGGCGGCGCGATTGATGCGAGTTATATGCTAATGGTACCCTGGGAACGACAGGATTAAAGAAAATTGTCTCACGTGGGGGGATTTGAACTTTCTCTGTATCTGTAACATATACAGAAAACAACTGTTTTGTTAAGAGAGGTTGGAGAAAGGATTTAAAAAAGGAAAGGTAATCGTTGAAAAATTTTGAATGCCTACAATCAAAGCGACTACTTTATGTATTACTGATGTGAATTGTGTTGCTTTTCCCCTTCATAATTTGGGTATCCTTCATATAAAACTGAAGAAATTTCTCCAAGAAACCTGTAATTAATTTACGAAAAAAATTTAGGGCTTCCCATAAACGTTGGCCGATCAGCTGAGAACTCAGCTGTTCAACACTGCCCCATGAAATTAGTGGCCTAATAATGAGAAAACAAAAATATGCCAGCGTTCGTGAGCTTTTGTTTGCTAAGCATATTAAAAGTGTCCACAAGAACAAGGTCTATCTTTAGATTAAAATGACCTCGTTTTGGTCGGAACCAACACCACAAATTGTAAGTTAAATACACAATTACCATTCTTTTGACGGGAATATCCCATTAGTGGGCCGATTTGCTTGTCGCGCCGATAGTAAGGCTTGTTTGCTTAGGACGTTGCTTTTGTAATGAAAAGATAACATTTTACACGTACATTAGGTATGGGTTCTTTGAACACATTCAATGTTAAAGCTTTTTAGAACTGCTGATTGACTGACTCGGTGGCACTAACCACGTGCTCCTGACTACTGATCCGAGAGTCGTGGGTTCGATCCGCACTCGGGGCAAACATTTCTGTGATGAGCAGATTTATTTGCTCTGAGTAGGGTGTAATATCTATATATGTATGTATTTAAAATTACGTGTGTATGTACGTATATCAGTCTCTGGTTCCCATAGAATAGGGAATCCTAATTTGGGGCCAGATTACCGTGTGTGATTTATCCTGAGATATATTATTATTATCGTTCACGCAGGTTAACTGACTACACGCATAGTCATTACCCGGAAGAATTTGACTGTTAGTGGCATTTATCTCGACCGTTTCCATGGTCCGCAAGCAACATTGCGCTGTTTGGTGCCGGTCGTTATCACTTGATGACCTTTAAGCCATGTCAGGGGCCTTAAAGTCGGGTTGAAAAGAAATTAAATGAAAGGAAACAAAATTAATTTCAATTAAATTCTGCCCGATTGGTGCTAATTATAATACAAAAAATTCGCTTAGAAAGCAAATATTTATTAATAGTATTCATACTTTAAGTATAAATAGATCGACCGCCTTCCGAAAAGCAGGCATCCGTTTATTCATTTCGAAGCAACGCAACGCCTAGTGCTGTTAAAGGGTAAAATTCCGCTAAAAATGTTTTTGTTTGCCCATCATCCATCATTGTAATCCGCTACAGTTTAGCTGATAGGCATTTAATAAAGCTCTCCTATCAGTCACTGGAAATGAATTCTTCAAATTTTGCTTACAGTATTTTATATTCGCTCCTGACTAAAAAAACTTTATTTTTTTGGAAAATTAGTTACTTTCAATTATTTTATGTAATTTATTAATATGATATCTGTACCAAAATATTTATTTGCGAAAAGAGCTTTTTTGTATGAAATAAACTAGACGAATTGCTTCCGCCGGCTTCTGGTTAGTTATCAAAAAATAATAATACCGGTACTGTACAACAAAAGGATTATTTATTCTTGAATCTAACATTACTTTTAGATTCAAAGTTTCGTTTATGTAAAATCGAAGACTACTTTTTTAGTAGGTAACGAGGAATCCAAGATATGTATGATGACGTGCCCGTGTGGGCACAATGTCTTATCTAACTTTTACATTTTCAAACTTTAATGCATGTTAACAATCCATTACGTCTCCACTGCATGGGCACGGGTCACCAGTGTCAGAAGTTTTCAAGTCGCCTATAAGGCCTCCGAAATGGCTTAACGATTGCCGTCTAGCGATAGCAGCCGGCACCAACGGCTTACCGTGCCTTGCGAAGCACGGAAACGGTCGAGATAAATGCTGATAAATGTTATGACGGTGTCTGTAGTCAGTTAACCTGTGTGATCGACGCGACCACGCAAGCCACACTGAACCACGACCGAGCAAATACCTAAAACTAATAAAAAAATATTTTAGGGGTGTTCCACATATAAAATATCTAAAGGGAAAATTTAAAGCGTTGTTTAGTGTGTATTTTGAAAAGATCACATTTTTTTTTGGTCAAACCCTCGCATCTTTTACAGTCTGCTACAAGAATATACATGACAAAAATATAAACAACAGATTATTCCAGATATGAATGGGATTGAGTATCAAATATCAAAGCCAAGTGTGATGTAGACAACAACCCAAAAAATATCCACCATGAAACCATTGCCATTGCTAGTGATATTAATTATAAAAATAATAATAATTTAAGTTGTATTTATAAATAATGTATAATAATTATTCAAAATAATTATATTATCTGCCTATTGTTGAGATTTTTTGCAATAAAGATTATTATTTATTTATGTGATATAACGCATTTGGATAAATAAATAATATCGGGACAAATCCTACACGGTCATCTGGCCTTAAACTAGGATTTTATTTCATATTAAAAGCAAAAAAATACAATATTATCTATTTTGCGACTTTTTTCTTTTACACCACCCCTGTGAAAAATCAACCCTACAAAAAAGTTACTTACTTACCTAATACGAAGTCCCTACCACTTAGAACTAGTTTACCCAAGAGAAGTGTGGAGATAGAAGAAACTTCTCCGTTAGGTCCAAAAGAAGCTCTCTCCGACACTTTTTTAAAATTGTGTACTTACATAAGTACTACATTTAAGTATATAAGCATAAGCATTTTTGTCTGTGGTATTAAGTAGGTGGAAGGTATGTTAATAGTTAATAATAAAGAAAAGCTATTTCTATTATACAAAATGTTAAAAAAATTCAAACGCACTTTTTTAACACCTGTATATTGAATTTTGATCATTGAGTATAGGTCCCTTGGGAAAAGTTATTCGGCCCTTAAAGAAGTAGGTAGAATCCTCTTTTTATTTTTACTCTAATATACCGAATGATAAAAACAATTCTGGCAATATTTTAACTGTGGCTTCTACTCATCAAACTGAACAATTTTCCCCAAGAAACTCATACTCAAAACATTTTTTGGACTCTTCATAGAAATCCGTCAGCAGACTGGTTGACGAACTTTGTATGGGAAGTCAAAATTTTTTTTTGCTTTTTGTCCATGACTTTCTTAGGGAAAGTTATCCAGTTTGATGAGAAGAAGCCACAGTTAAAATATTGCCGGGCATTTTATAATCATTCGGTATACCAAAGTATTTTACTCTTACATTGATTATGTTGAATCCACACGCTGAGTTTTAAACGCAATTAGGCATATCAATAATACCTATTAACATTTTACTTTTATTCCCCACACAAATGTAAAACAAGTCTGTGCTACAGCGAGCTTCTTCGCAATTAAAATTTAACATCTACAGACTGGGGAACAAAGCAGTATCGATTTACAAATCACTCGATACCCCAGTGAGAGCGAGACTAGCCAGGGCTGGAGCCAGTTGTGGTAGAAACCCCACCCTAGGAAACCGACCAATTATCAGTTTAAATTGCGCACCGAGTGTTCAGTACTATAGTTCCGGAACACACAACTCGTGTGCGACACACACTAGACTAGAGCGATGCTTATTATTTGTATGACGTTAGAGTTACATTTAGGCCTGAACAACCCTGCTTTTTTCTTTACTTCGTCACAGGTGATACAGTGCCTGTGGCGAGTTTGCTCCGACACGGAAGAATTGGTGAGAAATGGCAAAAAATGTTACCCCCTACTCCCAAGGCAATGCAGTGAATCGTCTGTAAATATGTACAGTGGCCATTGATAATTGACGTTAGTCTGCACTATAATGACACCAAGTTTGAACTTTGCCTGTAGCAAAAACAAAAATGTAGTTCCTTGTTCTTCTTATTATTGTATAGAGGAAGACCGTAGTTCTCATTTTTGTAGATTCCGTATTTAATATATGTTCTGTGAAATTCTACTCATTATTAAAGTTCAATGGATACAGTTATTTAAAGGTAAGACCTATGGATAACTTCACTGATCGCTTAAGGCTTCAATAAGATCTTACTAGGCTATGTATGTATTACACTATAAACATAATTAAAATCGACTTTACCAACTTTACTACTTTGTCATGTTGTAATCTTTGTATCTTGCATCGTAGAAAAAACCTATAACTATAAAATTAATTAATCCGACATCAAGAATATAAACGTTATCCGGGACTCAACAGTGAACTTTTAATATTCATATTATTATGATTCCTAGTTGACAAAGCTTAATGGTTTAGCGATTGTTAAACGAGTACCACAGCCATTTTTCTAATAGATATGCTTTAAATCTATTAACTACTCATATATGTGAAGCACCTTAAAATACATACGCACAGACTATGTAAACAACGCGATCATTTTGTTTTCTCTTTCCTAAATTTATGTTATTTATACTGAAATAAATAAAATTGTTATAGAGCAGATTGGGTCTTAATGAATAATGATAGATGACTTTCAAAAATTGTAAGTAAAGTAAGCCAAATAACTAATATTTATCGAAAAAAAAACGTTATAAATTATGAGATCTTGTGTTATTTTCCACTCTCTTCTAGCCTATTTAGGACAAATTGTATGATTTATGATATTAAATAGATCCTTTTGACAGTAGAAATACCCTGTACAATTTTTAGTTGTGTTTTTAATTTGTCGGAATTTAAGGTTTATTAAATTCTACTTTTTGGTCATTTGGAGGCAGGAGATTAATCCCTGATCCGACCGTGGTCGAACTCCTAAGAGTTTCGGCAAACAGCTTCGTGGCCGATGGACCCCGTTCAGTACCCAGTTTCAATCTCGTTCGTTTACTTTAGCAGCTACATTCTATAAATAAGACGGTACTCTAAGAATTTCGAAGCAAAAATAGGTTGCATGTTTTGCAACACTGTGTATAAATACTATATAGTCATTTCGGATTTAAATTAAATTAACAATAGATAAGTTTGTATGATACTCAAAAGCTTCTTTTTTTCGCTTTGCAGCTATCATTGATGAATACGTTTTTTTTCTAAAGTGATGCTTAGAACGTCTTATGTTCGTAAATCCGTTATGTTTGATTACAGTAACATTATATTCATATGCATCGCAGCAGTTATTGGATTAATTTTATTCCATGTACCTTTGTAACTCTATATACAATAATACGAAAATTAAATTTTGGACGAAGGAATTAATGTTAGACCACATCAATACTAGGTATAACACTTTGGTTCTGCTTACTTATGCCCAAACTTGATTCAGAAAATTTGATTCTTCTTCATTGTCCATTAATGAGGTATTTCTTTAAGGAAAATAGATGGAAGGTGTAAGGAGCGGTAATTAAACTTTGTGGGCTTGATCCGAAACTTCGTCTCGGTTCGTTATTAATACTAACCCATTAAGTCCCAACTTCCTATCTGGGACGTGCTTAAACCGGTTTTAAGATAGTTCAGATAAATAGAGTATGGAGTTTGGTGACGTTTAGTTCGGTAATCTTGGTTTAAGTATGATGAGATATTTCTTGTTCGTGCGACAATAAGGGCGAATGATAATTATATTGAATATTGCAGCAATAATAAAGATCCAGATACTCTATATAAATTTAAACTGTACATATATGTAAATGCGTGAAACTGTAGTAATTACACCCAATGAAAAGCAACGGAAATATATCTGCGTTTCATTATCCAATAAAATAAATCCAATCTATTAAGCAACAGAATGCAAATACTTCAAAATGGAGCATAAATAAACTAGAAAATTAACTTTGAACCATCTTACAATGCTCAAAAGATAGGTACCTCGAAAATTCTTCAAAAGAATATGTTGCGAAATTCTTTCGACAAAGTTTAAATTGAACAGAAGCATATTCAGGTTTTCAGGTTCGGCAGTATCCTCCCTACTAGTTGTATGTTAGGTTGTAGAGTTAGTGATGTACTAGAGCTATATTTTTCGTCCTAGCAGAATCAGCCTTTGGATTAGGAAAAGGAAGAAAAAAATATATTTTTTCTTGGCACTTTTACTTCAAGTAAAATGTTATTCTTTTATCTCAGTAATTCAGATATTTCTTTTCTGTAACATCTGTGGACTAACCCACAAAGTAAAGCTGTTAAGCTTTCAAATCTCCAGGGTTTTTAGCTTAACTTGCCGACTAAAATGAAATCACATTAGTCCAAATCAGCAATTTTTGTTACATTGTCGTCGTTTTTATAGCAGCACAACAATATAATTATTATATTTTTTTCAAATTTTTACATTTGTAAGTATGAACATTACTTACTTTAAATATAGCAAATGCATCCCTGGCTACTATCGCATTCAATATACAGTGAAAAGTTGAAAAGGTACATTGAATACAATATTCTAGCCCGCAATTTTGAAACAATCCCTACGAGCAGTGATACGAGTGATGAGATTCATTGAATTCGGTGAATGTCTCATACTGCCTTATACAAAGTATTTTTGTGTATGTATAGCGTTTTCAATTTATTTTACGTAATAACTTTAAAAAAGGTGGTTTTCTTTTTAAAATGTATTGCTTGAAAAGTATGTCTATCATGAGGAATAATGTTCTTCGTTTATCATTAATTACTGTCTTACGTAAAGATGTTACACGGAAATAGCATTACTTTTCACACTAGTTTTCTGACCTGACATCCATTTTTACCACTTAGTGGTCGGGTCAAAAGCGGTGTTGCTTTTTGAATAAAACCCAATAACACTCATTTACAATGCTGTATACAAATAGTATATAAATATATACGAGTATAAATATATAACTCAACAAAATGTATTTGCATGTTTATATCGCACTATGTGTAGGTATGCGTACCATTCCGTCAATAAATTACAAAGAATTTTATTTTCTTTCTCTAAGGTGCATTTGACGATTCAAATACGTAGGTTTAATTATTATTATTTTTACCAACTTAGTATTGTGGAAGGTTCCATAACTCTTAAAGACGACTGAATATATCCTCCTTTAAATGGGTAATCAGAACTAGAAATAAATAATAGAGCACACTGATATGGCCATATGTATGGAAAATTAGAAATCAAAATGTATTTTGTACGTAAATAATATGGGAATAATTAGGAAAGTTGATTGCCTTTGACCTAAATAACGAGTGGACCAACGGATGTCGGACCGAAAAGAATAATCTTGTATCTGTCAGTAGTTTTTTTTATTTTATTTGATTGTTAGAGATTAAAGGACACGTTTCATTTTGTGCCTGGACATGTACGTAGTACGAAAAATATAGAAAAATATAGGCTTTCTAGGAAAAATAATAAAAATAATATTAGAAGCAGGGTTGCGTGGTTCAAGCATAATGTTTTGTCAGCACTTTTTACAATATAAATGGTAACACTGAAGCTTGCAATAGTAGGTCACGTTCAGAAATTACGGCTTCGTCCACATATTCCGCAGATGCTTTCTCTGACTCTGATTGACTGAACACCCTTCTGTTCTGACTTCTGACATTGGTGTACGATTTTTAAAATCTGCGGATATGCCTTGCCTCTTTTACAGGCATAACAGCTAGTTTTTGAGTTACTTGTCGGACAACTAAATTATTAATTTCAATGGTATGTACAAAATCTAGTTTCTGAACGTAAAATGCTCAAAATTGCGCTCGCTTCGCCATGTTGGGTGATTTATGTGTTGCGATTGTTAAATCTGAGAAACTAGATGAACCACCTCGCAACGAAGGTAAATAGAAGGAAATGTACAATAAGAAAAGACTATGTTTCTAATGACTTATTTATGATGTTTAGTACACAGACCAAGTCCAAGCTCCATAGTCCCGTGAAACGTCTCCTTTAACGTTTTTTTAAAATATTTTAAGGAAAACTAAGAAAAAAGTTATTAAGCAGAGAGAAAATAAAGTTGTTTTTTGACAGTATATGATTATACTAATAGTCATCGCAATCATTATAGATTTGCAATGATTTCTCTCATTTAACAACGCAGTAATATATATCCACAAGTAATATAAATACCCCAGGTAAGAAGTTATACGAGGAAATCTCTCGTTAATAATTGTGTTACGAGAAAAATAGCTAAATACATTTTATTGGAGAGATACTCCTTTGATTTACATTTCTTTGTACATTATTTTTAGATGATGTTACAGTAGCTCTCTCGAAATGAAACACTAATGCATTTATGAAATAAAACAACGAATGTGAATAAAGGTGTACTTAAAAACAAAGCTATAATTATATTTGATTTGGTTTCACGTCAGAAACATTACGCATCACATATTCTTTGTTGGAAAATGTGTAATTTATGGTAAAGGAATCCTCGGAAAATGTTCAAAGAAAATATATAAAAAAATATAATTTGTCGTACGACTTTATAACATTGGAATTAACATTGTTAAAATACTTTTTTATGTAGTACATACTATGTAACCAAAGATATTTTTTTTCTAAGCTATACAGCCTTGTCTCGTGTATACAGTATTCACTCCATTAAATTAATGTTTATTGTAAAAGTCTGTCGTTTATGTTCATATCTGTCGTTAAAAGTTCTACTGTTTCCAAAAATATCAATTAAGTACTAAAAACGTCAACATAACAACAAGAAGTTGTAACCTACGACAAGGCGGCATGACCAAGAAGCCTTAGCCTAAGCTACGCACACACATTAACATGTGTATAGATATGAAGAAGTGTCAAATTTCTTTGTAGTAAACAACCAATACTTACATACTTACCTTAGCTCCAACTATTCAAATTTATAGCGTCTCACTACCTATACTATAGATTACATAATCCTATACTACTTTGACTCAGAACAATAGCTCAAGTCAGCTGAAGTATCAAACTCGGTATCCCGCGTGGCACGAATTGCTACTTAGCAGCCAACTTTGACTCTTGCCCACTTGGGCACGGCATATTCTGTAGTAACCATAAAACTGGCCAACGCTGGGCACTCGTCTCTCTTTAGTGATCGCAGAGCAATAAAACTACGTCCTACCTTTTATTGCTAGTTTACCCTTCGGACAACTTCAATTATGCAATAAGTTTATGTGCCTACGTTACCACGCACTCCTGTGTCATTAAGATTATTGGCTTTAATTTTCTATACTAATCAGTAATAGGTATATCGTTTCAGACTTATGGACCACTTGTATGCCTTCTTTTTCTCCAACTTTATGAGATTTTTCGCTCCAACGCGGATCGTTACTATCGCTCTTATCTGGCCAGTACCATGTAATACCTCTTACGTTGAATACACACAGAGTAACTCTTCAAAATAGGTTATAAAATGTCATGCGAACCGTTCCTTGAACCAGAGTCTTTATGCGGCATGTAATGTTTTTTTGGAGTAAGCATCACTGTGTTATTGTTACCAGAGATAGCCAAATAATTTTACGTAGGATATAGTTTTTTGAACAAAAAAATACTATCATAAGCATTTTTTTTGTTGTTGATTATAATGAAATGAAGCGGTCGTGGCTCAGTGCGGCTTGCGTGGTCGCATCGATCACGCAGGTTAACTGACTACCGACACGGTCATAACCTGGATGGGTTTGACTGTTAGTGGCATTTATCTCGACCGTTTCCGTGCTTCGCAAGGCACGTTAAGCCGTTGGTGCCGGCTGCTATCGCTAGCAGTCGTTAAGCCATGTCAGAGGCCTTATAGGCGGCTTGAAAACTTCTGACACTGGGGTTGGCTACTAGCCCCACAACCTCCACCAATCCGGACTTGGCCCCGTGTGTGGAGTATGGCCTAAACCTTCCCAAGTTATGGGAAGAGACCCGTGCCCCTGCAGTGGGGACGTAATGGGTTGTTAACAACAATGAAAATGCAAAATGGATACGGGTGTTTTTTGGGTGGATTTTATTCCTTATTAAAATTATCCAGTCAACGGTTCATACCAACAGTTTTTGTAGGTATCGATACCTATTACCCCCAACATATTATATAATTCAACAAGAACGTCGTCTCAATATTTGATGAAATTTCAGGAAAACAATTCGATCAGATCACGAACTCTGTAAGAAAACGTGAGAGTTACGTCATCGATTGCAAACATCAATTTACTAATCACGTGCCTGAATCTTTAGAAGTGTACGAATCACGTGGCCGTTTGCGATTAATTCTTTAGGTAAATAAAATGAACTTATCGGTTGCTGAAACAATAATAATAATAATAATATCCGGAACAAATCACACACGGTCATCTGGCCCCAAACTAGGATTCCCTGTATCTTGGGAACCAGAGACTGATATACATACACATATACTTTTAAATACATGCATATATAGATAATACACCCAGACTCAGAGCAAACAATTCTGCTCATCACAGAAAGGTTTGCCCTGTGTAGGGATCGAACCCACGACTCTCGGATCAGAGGTCAGGATCACTAACCACTTAGCCACCGAGTCAGTCAAACAACTTAAACAGTTTAATAAAATTTTAATATCACCGAGGCAAGTTACGCAAGGTGCCGGCTGCTGTCACTAGATGGCAGTCGTTAAGCCATATTGGAGGTCATTAGACCTATAGAGAGCTTTAAAACTTCTGATACTGGTGTTGGCCACTAGCCCCACAACCTCTATCTTGGCCCCCGTGTATAAAGTATGGCCTAACCTAACCTTTCCATGATAGGAAGAGAAGTTGATAACAATTCATGATTTAGATTTTATAATGCAAGAAATATATTCAATTAGTTTGAATTATTATTGTATTTATTAAAACGAGAAATACTAGATGCACATATTGATCATTATCAGAACAGTCCGAACAAAACCGCAGAGTTATACAATTATACTTGAATTATTATTGAGTTTAACAGAAATTGATTATGTAAAAGTATGACTTTTTTAAACGTAATTTTAAAACGGTTGAGAAAAATGGACGTAGTTTAGCAGAAAGGACTCAATCTACAAGCGTGTAATTTAGCAAAAAGGACTCTAACAACAAACCTTAAAGTACTTAATCCACTAACCAAGGTTTGCGGATTGAGTCCTTTCTGCTAAACTACGTCAAATAACTGACTGAGTGACTCGGTGGCTAAGTGGTTAGCGATCCTGACCTCTTATCAGAGAGTCGTGGGTTCGATCCCCACACAGGGCAAACTTTTCTGTGATGAGCAGATTTGTTTGCTCTGAGTCTGGGTGTATTATATCTATATATGTATGTATTTAAAAGTATATGTGTATGTATATCAGTCTCTGGTTCCCAAGATACAGGGAATCCTAGTTTGGGGCCAGATGACCGTGTGTGATTTGTCCCGGATATTATTATTATTATTAATTGTCGTGACGGGTGCGCTATCCTCCTCGCCGTCGTAGTAGCGATAATCGCTACGACGCGGCGCGGGCGCAGCGCCGTAGCACTACAAGATCGCCGTCAAAATTTCTGTTTTTAAGTTTGGACCATAAAGTGTCAAACTTTAAAAGTTAAAAATAAATTTTTCATTAAACAACATCTCGTATGGATTTGTGCTGTTCTATAAAATCGATTTACGCATTTGTACGAGTATTTACATCAGTAGGACTTGCCAGCAGTGAAGAGATAATAGTCGTTTTGCCCTCATAGACGCTAAGGGACTTCACTCAATTCGGATCTCACTTCTATTGTTTGTAGCAGCGCGCACTCTAAGTTGGCGACTGGCGAATAAGCAGTGGCGATTTCTCGTTTCAAAGGCAAAGCTTCATTTTGGGTCGATGCGTCAGCGAAGTAAATAAATTTGTGTATACGACCAGCAAATGTGTCTTCAGATATTTCATTTAAGTAGCATATCTTTAAATAACCTAGTCTCCCGTAAAGCTGACAGAATGCGAATTAACCTTGATGCTTATTATGCGAAGGAGGGAAGAAAAGATTGATGGATGACATCACAAAACGTTGCGAACCTTGCGCACAAAACAGTGCTTTGTTGGGCTAACGTATTATATCGGCTTAGACCCGGTGACGCTTTCAAAGCCTCCGTATTGTTAGGTTTCTTTAGGCTTATACGATGGAAAGATTAAGGTTTGTTTGTCTTGTTAAATGATGTGTGCTTGATTTTATTTATAGTGTGTTTATTTCGTCCTACGAAAAAAGATTAACACCTTTTCAAAATTAATTTGAATCTATAGACTATACAGGGTGACTTTAAATTAGTTCTTGATACCAAAGGCTATGAATGTGCTCATGATAACAAACAACTTTCCCTAAATAACCCATAGTCAAATCGCAAAAAAAATTTTTGACTCTTCATACTAATTTGGCCGCTCAGCTGATCGATTTGTATGAAGAGACCAAAATTTTTTTTGCGATTTGGCTATGGGTTCCTTAGGGAAAGTTGTTTGTTTTCATGAGCACATACATAGCCTTTCGTATCAAGAACTAATTTAAACTCACCCTATATAGGTAACCAAAATCAGAACTTAATTATCTCTACAAACATCTACATCATCTACTAAAATCTGAACAACTTCCATATTATCCTTATTTAGAATTACAAACACAATTTTCAGACGGAACTTAATATAAAGGATATCTTATCTTTTTGAACCCGTTACAGGGAGAAATATTAAATGATGTACCTACATAAAAAGGAAATCTCTGTACCGGAAAGACTTGGGTGGATGAATAATAGAAGCGCTGAATACATTTCAATATGAATGTAGTTTGTTCCGGCGAGCGTATCGTGGCCTTCCGAGACAAAATTACTATAGGATCTTTTATTGTATGTACCTCAGATCGTCCTGATTTCTTCTTTTCTATAATAGCGGCATTGTTGCTCTGCATAAATTTGACTTAAGGGTTGTTTCCGTTTTCATTTTAACACTACAATTCGATCTCATATTTTTCAAATGGAAGCACTTGTGTTCGTTTATTTTTAATCTACATAAAGATACTTTAAACTATATTACTGCCGTCCATCCTTTGTGATAGATACGGTTAAATTGTGTCAATCGATGAGAAGAAAAAGAATTGTATTACTTCTACTGCTTTTCGTATCTATTATAGTTTCAGGAAAAAGAATAATGTTTTTTTATGTTTTGAAAAAAACTTTTTATGGTGAAGTTTTGCGAACAAAGATATCGTGAGCAATCGCAATTGACGCAATCAATTCAATTCAATTTTTTGAATAATGGGAGCATTGCGTCTCCTTCTATCGAATTTTATTAGGCTTGACCTCTGTCACTCTGTATAAGTCAACCAAATAATGTACCTATTACGTACTACTCTTTCTAACATGTAGGAGGAAGCGGGAAAACCGAGTGATGCCGAAAGTACAGATATGGTACAGCCACTTCGCGGACCATGTCCACTGGCGACAAAATATTTATTGCCGGAAAAAGTGAATCTCGCGTCTCTATTTTTAAACTCGTTTCAATTATTTATCACTATGTGCTTCGAAGCTATAGCGCTTGGAGCACTTCCACACAACGCCAGTAACCGACGACATTTGATTGCAGAGCTTCATAATTGTTAAAAAGACATATCTACGCAGTAGCAACATTTTTAAGGGAATTAATTTCATAAAGACCCATGGTAAATCACCGCCCGGTGTTCCGTTTTAAAATAGAAATTCAGGATAACGGGCAGATGAGGTCGGATTAGGTACACAACACAGCGATGTTGAACATTTTACCAAATAATATTTAAGTACTGTTTTTATTTTTATATAGTTTTATCAATTTTATTTTTCTATACGATCTTTTTGTTTCTGAACAAGACCGAAACATAACAAAGCTTGTGTCAGTGATACATATATCGTAATACTCAAAAATAAGGAGTTTGTTTTATTATTATTATACATACAATTATTGATAAATCCTTCGCATCATGTCACTTGATTGTAAGATGATGGATGATGATACCGAAAATTGCTCTTATAATTCTTGAAAAAAATGTTATCGAATTTAGATTGACATTGAAGGGAAATCTCATTCAACTCATCATTAGCATTTTAGACCCGTAAGTATTCACAATGATCAAGTACGCAGGTGTGCACAAAAAAGACTACAATAACGTAGACAAAATGGATAGAATAAAATTTGCATAAATTGATTAGATCCAGGTACTTTAAGGGCAAAAATTCCATGTAAACCTTGACCTGAGGTACGGACAGGGCTAACGACTTCTAATGAGACCTCGTTAGGGAAGACAATTTCCTGAGGTCGGCCCGGCCGCAAGAGTTTCATTGTAATGAATCAGGATTTTTTCTGTTGTTTCGCAATTATAATTATGGGTTTGATAACAGTAGATAATTGTTTTTAAATACAGATTTTTTAAACTCTTAATTAAAACTCGGAGTGTCTAAATAGTTTTTGCTGACAAGTCCTCTGCCTAAATAATTTGCAATGGAGATGCGAAGGTGTGATTTTTGACGCGAATATTGTTTGACGTAGCATAAAAATTGACTCTCATGTACAGCAAATGCACTAATGGAATTCAGTCTCAAGCTGAGTTATCAATTTATAAACCATCTGTGATAGATTTAATTGAACGGATGGGATTTAGGTCCTAATTACCTATACAATGGAAGGATTACCAAACCACTGAAGAGAATAACTATGAGCTCATTATCCGAATGAACTCCAAGAGTTGCCTTAAAGAAATCGGTTTAAGCATAAAGCCACCATTCTTCTCAACTTTGTTCTATTGTTCTTATATATTTTTCTTGTGTTTACCTATTTATATTGGTGTGCAAAAGTATCGTTATTTTAGTACCGTTCTCACAGAAAAAGTCCTTCTACTTACTTTCACCCGATCCTATAACGTCAATAGCCTGATCAGGTCGACGCAATATAGGTTCGATAGGATACCGATATTACCTATTCTGTGTACTCAACTCATATAACAAATTTCTTGTCTGTATTGTGTATCGAGGTCCAATTTTTATAAGCCCGGCAATAAATCAAATACAGTGTTTTATCTAAAAAAATATCTCACCGCAAAAGGATCTAAAGAACGATTTTTCTTGTGGCAAACTCAGTTCAAGATAAACCGGCCCAGTATAATGGACAGCGTTTAGCCATTAGCAAGTATTTATTTATTCGTTTAAGTTCGGGTGGAAGCGGGATTTTATTGGAGTTACGCATTTTGGACATGTTTTGTAGTATGTGGATTCATGTGAATAAATGTACATAGTAGTTTTTGATGTTTCTTTGTGTTATTGAGCATTGAGTACTTTTACTGCAAAGTCGGTACTTTTACTGCACGGTAGTGACTCGGTCTTTCTAAGAGAGATTCGAATTCCAAACGATCAATACTCCACAAAATTATTTATAAAACTTACGTAAGTACATGTTTAAAATACATACCGATCGATTTAGTAGTAAAAGAAAACATCGTAAGGAAACCTGCACATCTGACTACAAGATGCGTATGAAAGTCGCGTAGCACATGTCTGTAGTAATTAAATGACCTAACTACCGGGTGGTCGCGAGTGGTACAACATCAGTCAACAGTCGTTGTCTATTCGTTAAGGAAATCACAGTTATTTGCCACACGATAAGAGAAAAAATCTATACGTAAATTCGAACAGTATTATGAAACTGTATAACTTTTCCTATTCGATGCTTCAAAGCAACCTTGTAAGTATTGTAGATTACTTCAGCCAAACGTAAGTATGGCCGAAATACTAGCACCAGATAAACTTTTCACCAACTAAGAAAATAAAACACGTTTCTCGAGCAGAGGAAATGCGTTATTGTTTGTGGGAATGAGTCCCGGCACCTTTGTTGGTTAGTTGGTATCGCTCCCCGGGGAAGTTGCTTTCTCCTTCTAATTGTTGTGATAAGCTGAATGGCCACGCACCCGCCTAAGCGTCGGCCAGGGATATATTAACCAATGTTTTATTTATCGCGTGTCGGAGAAAGTGGAAAGAACATTGTAAGCTTCTTAATGGTAAATACTTTATACGTACACTGTCTGTGGTCAAAGATAAGAGCGAAGTGACTTTAAAAACAAGTTGCCGTTTTTGGCCTATATGTATGAATGTATGTTTCTGTATGGCAATAAAAATGCCTGAAGTAAAATGCTTGAAACTCTGAGAAATAATGTTACGTAGGTTGCTACCTGCATTTTCAAATGACAATTTATTCTGAAACATTATTTTTGAAACAAAGTTTTGTGAAAGAGCTTTGTAGAGTTACCCTTTGAGGTAAAACACAAAAGAGACTGCCCTGGGCCAAAATAAGATTTGTCATATTATGCCTACCTCGGACTGAATTTGGACTATTCCCGTTTTCACGAATCTTGAATACTGAACAACCTCTTAGTTTCAATACTTATTTCCTATTTCAGTTAACATTAAAATATAATCGACTGACTGACTCGGTGGCTCAGTGATCCGAGAGTCGTGGGTTCGACCCCCACCCAGGGCAAACATTTCTGTGATGAGCAGATTTGTTTGCTCTGTGTCTGGGTGTATTATATCTATATATGTATGTATTTAAAAGTATATGTGTATGTATATTAGTCTCTGATTCCCATAATACAGGGAATCATAGTTTGGGGGAATGTATGATTTGTTCCGAGATATTTATTATTATTATTATAATAAAACTTTGATTTAAGACCAAAAACAACAAAAAATATAATATTTTTTACTTTTAACTCTGACTCATTCGACTAAGTGCTCAATTTATTTAAAAACATTTCTCTATATTAAGTCACGTGGTACACCTACTTTAATCAATGATTGTATCGATATTAAAACCATTAGGCTTATTAAACGTCATCGATTCAAAGCTTTCGAGGAGTTTAATTTAGTACGCGTCTAACAAAACGCGTGTCATATAGGATTTGTACGAAAGTGCTATAAATTATGATCAGTATAATAAACAAAACTTCAAGAGTGACTCCTATCAGCAATCCAACTACAAAATATGACAATTTTCTTGCAAAGGTTAAAAAAATCAAACAGAGATACAGGTTTACTATTTGGATTCAATCCCTCTTGGGTTTCGATCGAATCTATTTGCTTACTGCGAGCAAACCAGTTAGATTTTTGTGTCGTCTTAACACCCTTGCGTTAATGATACTAACTTTGTACAACGTGTATGAGCAATCGTTTGAAGGATCACGACAAGTGTACCGAGACACCATCTGCATCGAGTACATTCTTCTTATTTTTACCTCAATGTTTTTAAATACAAGCAAATATGAGGACTTCTTTAAAAATCTCCAGGACTTCGATGACATGCTAAACATTAGTGATAATCTCTCAACAACATGTCCTATTTCTAGATCTATATTTTTGATCGTTATGAGTGCGACTTATACCATAGGGGAGTACACAGTGCTAAACGTTTTTGTCTTTGATCTGGGTAAACAGACATCTCCCATAATATTGTTGACACTACTTGCTCATGATATTGAGTTAATCTTCTTCTGCTCCTTATTGAGGTGTATTTTGAATCGAGTTTTTATTATTAAGGCACATGTGAAGAACGCTTTCAGTCAGATAGGTAATGGAGTTGCAGATGAGATAGTTAGCAAACTTGAAACCTTGTCCAAAAAAACTCATCTCGACACCACAGGCATGCATTGCGCCTACGAACTATTGCACAAATGCGCTGATCAACTCAACAGTCTCATGAGTTTTCCTGTATGAATGTTTTTCTTATTTATTTCTTACTATTTAAATGTTATTGCACTATTTTCATTCCACCAATCATGTGTTATTTTCAATTTCTCAGATGATTGTCATACTCTTTGCTTCGGGATTATCAACGACGTTACTTATGAAAAATGTTTTTCAACTAGCTCAGTCAACCGATTTGAACACCTTGGTAAGATATTTAAGATTACATTTTTTTCGTATTAGAGAGAGTAAAGATTAACAAAATCTTTTTTATATTTTTTTTCTCTAATGACTTCCTCTATCTTTCAGAAAGTTAAAATTTTAATAATCTATGGATCGCTACGGTGTTTCAAGTACACGTTCTTGATAGTGATTCCCTGTCTGTACTCCAGCATCACCACAAAACAGGTCACCGTGATCCGCACCCTGCTTCACGACACCATCAACACGTTGACCCTTGGTAAGTTAAATGTTCCATTATGTACCTCTAGGGTCACAGGATAGAATTAAGTAACATCTAGCTTTACTCTTTTATTGCCCGTTTGTCCTTTGAGATGACGTCAGCTGCTTGACAAAAATTATAGCATTAAATGTCCTTACCAATTTTTGTTTCCATATAACACTTTATACTGATCTCGGTATATTATGACAAAAGTAACAATGAATCAATTTTTTTATATTTCACTTCTGTGACTGAATTTAAAAAAAACATAACTTCTTGATGTTGCAGAAAAGATAGAATGTCGCAAAGTAAAGGCTTTTTTTCAACTGACACAAGACAATGAGTTTTCTTACGCGTTGTGGGGAGTGATCAAACTCGATATGTCCCTGCCACTGAGCTACCTGAGCATCTGCACCACATATCTGGTGATCATCATCCAGTTCTCGAAGTTCATCGACTAGGCCAGTTTGTACGTTAACTTATGTGATCCTTAGAATCCGGTAGTTGACTGCTAGTCATTTGAATCGTTACTTTTCATCAAATGTCAAAAACGGCATTTTGTTCTAAAAATGTTTGAAATTTTGTACGATGACGTAATTGTTCAAAATAGTAGTTTGCATACTAATTAGCAAATTGTTATAAATAAAAAATGAAAAATGTAATGAAAATTAAAGTGATTAAGTTTTTCAACAATTTCAATTATAGAGTTATTTAGTCAATAATAATATTTCGTAATTTATTTTTCATGCAATCAACTCCCGGATTATACTAGCAATCGTTTGTGTCCCTAAGGTAAGTTCACACCGAGATGCAACACGATGTGAATTTTGCAAAAGTATCGGTGGCTTCAGGTACTTCGAACGTTCAATATAGGTACAGCCCCGTGCACCTAAAAGTATACAAGGTAGCCTTGCCATCTAGTACTACTTGCACTACTTGGCTGTATACTTTTAATTGCACGAGACTGTACTTGTGTCTAGTTTGCTCTGAAATTCCCACTGTGCAACTTTTCGTGTAGTGAATAGTTTTATATTGTACTCGTATGTGCTAGTTTAAAAAAAGTGCGCCGCCTTAAAGCGCGTCGCGTTGCGTCTCGTTCTAGAGATATTTTACTTTATTTTACTGAATAAAAGTTTATTTTGTCAGTTTGTAATTAAATAAATTAATCATCAATAATAAGCAATAAGTTAAACTTATTATTTTATATTTATCCTATACATATAAATAAAACAGTATGTTTTTTTAAAGATCATGACTTATGGATTTGCTGACGGAACGACTGAGAAAACACACGCACGTGTACATTCCAAATATAAACTTTAAAAATTTCAACATACTCTAATTAGAAATTAAATAAAGGAACACTATAAGACATGCTTTTATTAAGTAAGTGCATTAAAGTTTATATGGATAATTGAATTTACAATAGGTTCGACGGTATTTTTATATAGGTACGTCGGATGTAATCGACATCTATGTGAAGTCACTACACTACTAAATAATGATATTAAAAAGTTTTGTTTAGATTAGTTCAGCCGTTTTTGCGTAATATGTGAACAGACAGATAAATACAGAAATAATAAATAATAATAGCAAACATGTGTTGATGTCTATTATATAGATAGCGCTTAACATGTCCCTATTATTTTTTCTAAATATATTCCATGCACAGACGTAACTCCGTTATATTTTATACTATATTTAAGCGCAACACACACAGAGGCGGCCGCGGGGCGGTTCGAAAGCATTCCGGGAGCGGTTCCGGTATTTTTTATTAACCGACTTCAAAAAAAGGAGGAGGTTCTCAATTCGTCGGAATCTTTTTTTTTATGTATGTTCACCGAAATTGAACCGATTTAGAAAATTCTTTTTTTGTTTAAAAGGGTACACTTCACAAGTGGTCCCATATAAATATTATTGAAATCGATTCAGCGGTTTTTGAGAAAATCAACAAAAATATAGCAAAATTGGAGTTGTTGCGATTGAGTCGGTTGTTTTTAACGTATTCAGCGTGGTCAATTATTGTAAGGTTCGGGTTAGTATGAAATCCTTTACACCAAAACCGCTGCGCTAGGTACTTACAGATTAATCAATTTACCTACAATATTCAATTTCTCGAAGTATTGTGCATCTTAATCTTAACGTTAATAATAAAAAAATATGTGTTTGATTGTTTGATCCCTTCGGACGTATCGACGACGCCTCAACCAATTTTGATTTTTGGCATGCACAATTGCACATATTCTGTGACGAGGAAAAGGATATAGGCTTTAGTTTATTCCGATTTCTGAAGTGATTCCTATGCGATAATCAAATAATGTTTGTGAGCGAAGCTATGGGGGAAAGCTAGTTGTATATTTCAAATAAGAAAGAATACTCTAGTAAATTACTATTCTAGTAATAAATTGGTTTCCACATAATATAATTTATTATTATTACAGTACCCTAATGATATCGACGTATTTATCTAGCTTAGTACAACCGCACTGCTCCACTCAGACTAAAACGCAGTATTAGTAAAAACACAATATGAGCCTTTTTTACATCATACGTAATTTAATATGAAAAACAAAACTCAAATTTACTCAGACAAAACGGAGTATTAAAAAGTCAAAATATCATTCACGTAAACCCCGTAAATAATTTATATTGTTCTGATGAATTATTTGATTGGAACCATATACATGTGTGTAAAAGATAATTCAATTTTTTTTTGACATTTAGTTATAATGCGATAGGACAAAAGCTATCACATTTGGGCCGAATATGTTCATTGTTCATATAATATAAATATAGAATATGTTTATGTTTATTAAATATTTGACTATCATTTATTATATCTCTGTGCAATAAAGAATATTTGATTGATTGATTGGTTTATATTTGCAATTAAAAATCACATCTCCAAGAAACCCGTAGTCAATTTGCGTAAAAAAGTTTGACGTCAAGGTTAAGACTACATTTATTTTTGTTTAAGAATCATAAAACATATATATTTTACGAAATCACCTAACTATAAAATAGTTTAACTAGCTTCCGCCCGCGACTTCGTCTACGTGGACTTCAGAATTGGATCCAGAGAGAAATAAAATGTTAAAGCAGCGCCATCTAGTGACAAAGTAATATTTCAGTTTTTAGCCCTTCCTCTGGGAACCCTCGAGTTTTCCGGGATAAAAAGTATCATATATGTTAGCCGAGTGCTTTATCTATCTACTTACCAATCCAAATCCGTTCAGTAGTTTCAGCGTGAAAGCGGAACAAACAAATAAACAAACAAACATCCATACTTTCGCATTTATAATATTAGTCAGATCAGATAGTTAGATGAGATAAATTAAAATTTGCTGCTAAAAGAAAAACCTAACCAGCGAAATTCGTTTATGTGCCTGTTACTGCGTTTTAGTTAGAGCTAGGCAGAGCATTACCTAATGATTTAATCCATGAGCAACATTTTAATGACACTATAGCTATAGCTTGTTATAAAACAACAATTACCTATTATATAATCCATTTTACGTGGTAACTCTAAGGTGAACACATACAGCTATTTCCATGTCGGTCTCTCGTAAAACTATATCAACAAATTCTTCAGCAACTACATTTATTAAAGTTACACCAGCCTCAGTTAAAACTGATAATTTAAACAGTTCAAAACTTATAAAAATTTTAAGATTTACTATTTTCTTGGAAGCTTTCATGGGTATAAACCGAGTGTACCTCTTACCTAACAAGAAAATAATTTCGATATTCTTTAACTTTCTCAGCGTAATTTATGTATTACTATTTATCATTTTATTCGCTGTTCAATTCAGTAGCCAAGACTATTTTATCTTATATGATCAAACACTTATCGTTGAGTTCAGTATACTTTGTCTCTGTTCAAATTTTCATCAAAAGAAAAAACTGACAAAAATGTTTAAATATCTCGCATCATTTGACGAAAAATTGAATATTAGTAATGATGTGTGCATATTGACTTCACCAAAAATGAGTGTGTACGTCATTATTTTCAGTCTGGTATATTATGTTGTAGAAGCATTGATAATACGGATTTTTCTGCAAGTTGAAGTTTCCGTAGTTCTTGTCAATTTCATAATTTTTTCGCACGTAATTGAACAAGTGTTTTTCTGCACTGCAATGAAAGCGATATTTAAAAGATTATCCGTACTGAAAGCACACGTTGAGAAGATATTAAAGAAAGTTGAAAAGAGAAACAAAGTTGAATCTTTATGTGAGAATGTTCATCTAAATATTGAAGATATACACAAAGCGTACGATTTGTTACACAGATGTGGGAAGAAGTTGAATTCAGCTATGAATATTCCGGTACTTGCATATTTTAACACGTTACACGTTAAAAAACCGACTTCAATCGTAACAGCTACAATTTTGCTATTTTTTTTTGTTCTTGATGATTTTTTCAAAAACCGCTGAATCAATTCAAATAAAATTTATATGGGACCACCTCTGAAATATTACCTACCAAACAAAAAAAAATCATCAAAATTGATTCATAATACAAAAAAAAACAACAATAACATACTTACAGAATTGAGAACCTCCTCCTTTTTTGAATTCGGTTAAAAATATATAATTTGTAACGTCTACTACTCGGGAACTAAGCAGCTTTCTCCTTTCATAGGCTTTCCTTTGCATCAAATACACTTCTTCTGCTACTACCTGTTTGAGGAGTATTTTTTTCGAATGGGTTAATTATTGTTAGTTTGTATAAGAAATTCTTTTTTTTTTTTCAATTATATCCATTCTTTGTAGAAAACTATTCAATTGGAAGAGTATTATCTAACATTGTATTGGTATGTAATAAAAAGAAACGAACATATTTGATATTACCTATATTTGTTTTTTAAAGATACTGCAACGTTAAAGGGGACATTTGAAGGCCCCCCACGTACCTCCCTTTTCCCCCTATAGATACGTGTACGATATATCCCGTGTGGGAGTGCAATTTAATATATGTTTATGATTGTCTATTATACAGGGTGTAACAGAAGTGTGTAAAAATACTTCAAGGTTGGCTTTTACCCGTCAAACTGAACAACTTTTATTCTACAACTTTGTTGAAATCGCAAAAATTTTTTTGGACTTTTCATACAAATCGATCAGCTGGTGAACCAAGTTTGTATGAAAAGTCCAAAAAAATTTTTGCGATTTCAACAAAGTTGTAGAACAATAGTTGTTCAGTTTGATGGGTAAAAGCCAACCTTGAAGTATTGTCATACACTTCTGTTACAGCCTGTATAAAGTAATATCATTATGATCATGACAAGTTTCCATCGAAAAATAACAGAATTATTAAAAACATTTTCATAATTTTAGATGGTGGTTATGACTCTGGCATCATGCCTATCAACCGTAGTGCTGCTAAAAAATTTCATCCAATATCTTATATTTATACAGCATCAGAAAGAAGTTGAGGTATAAATATATTACTATTAGGCTAATTTAAGAACAACAATTTATTTAATATCTTTCGAAATTATCAAGTACACTTCTCATTACCTACAATTTCATAGTTTTCCAGTGCAGCAATATTCTACATAACAGAGAGATCTATTCAATATATGACGCACATATTCGTGCCCAGTCTTTATGCAAGCTTCACTTACAAACATGTGACGCACATCCGCAAAATGTTGGGTGAAGCATTAAGCACCAATCAGATAGGTAAGTTGTAAGTTTCACAGTTAAAAATATATTTTTTTATACAGTTAAATGATCATGCCTACTTAGAGATAAAAAAAAACTTTACTAATATTCTTAGTGTTTTTTTTTCTTTGTATACTTTGTAGACGTCGCAAGGATTTACACACCCAGTGTGTGATAAAAGTGACAGAAGACAGTGACAGACAGACAGACAGAGTGTGACAGAAGTGAGATAAAAATATCAGATTCCCTCGTGCATTAACCATGATAACAAAAATAAGCAATTTGGTAAAATGCTGTTTATTGTAATAATAAGTACTCAACAGATTTCATTAAGCAAAGAACTTAGAGAGCGAGGAGCAATACAAGAAAGTTTTTTTCTCAATTTAATCTGAATTTTTAATCTGTCAGTTATAATAAAAACAACATCCATGTAGATGGAGCCGCGAGCAAAAGCTAGTTAAATGAAAAAGTCAACATTTCTTAAATAGTGGATGGACGAGTGGGTTTTGCTACGCTCATAGGAGTGGGTTCAGGCATTACATCGTCTATTTAGCTATTTGTCAGCATTTCTTTTGAAGCCTCCAGCTGCTCTTAGCATTGTGTTGATCATAATATTTTGCAAACTGTTTTCCCAACATCGTTTATAACTTTTCACAAAGAGTATATTTCTCCTTGGCCTCTAATTTTTATAAAATAAATACATAGTACCTATTATAGTATATGTTTTTATTTTTTATTTTATTTTTTCCTGTGTTATTTTTACTTCACCTGATTTGCCTGTTTATCTCACCTTTGTAATGTGTTTTTCTTTCTGAATAAATGTATTGTATTCCAATTTTCCAATATTCCAAACTTTTCGAGTTTGTCTAGATCGCGTCTAGCTAGACGACCCAAGTAGCTGAACATTCTACGTACATATTCCTTTCTGTGTAAAAATAGGGTAGTTTTTTATGAACCCTTGTGTAGGTATTTTAATATTATTTTTTTCATTGCAGGTTTGATTGAACGTCGAAAACTGAAAACGTTCTTTCTCCTGACTCAAGTGGACGATTTCGCGTACACGCTGCTTGGCTTCATCAGACTGGATATGACTGTTCCGGTCAGCTACGTCAGCATCTGCATCACTTACTTTATCATAGCAATGCAGTTCTCGAAGTTTGGCGATTAACATTTTAATATACTTTAATGGTTTGCGCTTTATCGACATTTACAATACAACTCTGCACCGTTGATGTTTTTTAAGCTAACTGTAAACTTGAGTATTTTTATCACATTCAGTTATTGCTTACTTACTATTATAAAATACTAGATATACATGGACATATAGATCCTCTATTTTAATAATTGTAAGTAATTAAGTTATTTTTTAAACGTGTTGAAGCGAGTTTCTTTTGGGGTCGAAGTTTTTTGTCACTTCGCGAATATTTTCCCGAAATGTTGTGTGTACAAGTGACGCTTCCGTGGTGGCAACTTTATACTACTTACATAGCAAATCCAAGATTAAAACTAATTTATTCAAAAACATTGTTTGTTTTACTCGAAGATCATTATTTACAAAATGGCACCTCAATCCAGCTGGTCCCGTTCGCTCCCTTAATATACGTTGATGAAGCCTGTTTTTTAAACATTTTCGACATGAGGCCCCTTTGAGGGTTATGGAGGGTCAAATAGGAGTACAAATTGCTAAAAACACTCGTCCCTGTTGATTAACTTTTTGAACGCTTCAGTTTATGCATATTTGTTTTGGTTATACAGAATGTACATAAATCTTCCTTCAAAATAACTGGCACACTTCATTTCACCATAATAAAGAAAAAGTGAAGAACAAAATGAGAGTGTTGAAAAATTTTTAAAAATATACACATACTCGTATTTTCCGTACAAACTTTACCTTCATTGTCAAAACTTGTGGAGTAGCCCCAGTTTATGATTCTAGAAGAGAAACACAATTTACTGACGGCCTAGCAGAGGTTAATATTTTTTGAGTGTATGTATGTTCCATTGCTATCGCCTGTAACCAAAACATCTTGAACGATTTAAAAGTGCGCCTTAAAGTAGTTATTAGATACATCTTGATTGAAAACATTTAATGCAGTCAAGTTTACTACAGTAGTTTTCCGTACCTCAAAAAGAAAAAAAAAGTCTCATAGCTTCACTTGTGTGTCTGTCTGTCTATCCATCTGTCACAGCCAACTTTCTTCGAATCTACTGGACCGATTTAGTTGAAACTTAGTATAAATATAGATTTCTGTGACCTTTACGCGGACGCGTAACCTAAATTAATGATTTTTGAGCCCGTACTCAAAATTCATTTATTTAGGTTACGGGGCACTTTTTAAGGGGCAAATCAGAAATTTTAAAAAAAATGCCAACTGTACCGTACTATACATATATCTTGCAAGTATCTCAGATATATATTTATTTATAATTTTAAATTGTTAAAACGATAGAAAAGAGGAGAGCAAACTGTTTTGGATACATCCTACGCCATCAAAATTTGATTACACAGATAACAGAAGGGAAGGTGAACGGTAAAAGAGAGAGAGGAAGATCAAGAACCACTTACATTCAACAACTCAAAACATGGTCTGGTAGTCAGTCGTACCAGGAATTGAAGGAGAGAGCGAGAGACAAAAGGAAGTGGTGGCTAATGCAAAGACAGGGACCTTCCCCTTAGATTTAGAAGAAGAATTTTAAATTAAATAGTTTAAAAATTATTTAAGGAAATAAACGAAACTTTACCATTTCCCCACCCTTATCTCTGAAACTACTGAGCCTAAAATTTAAAAAAAAAACAGAATATAAGTCATTTCATTACTTGTATATTACAGGAAATCTATTAGAAGTCTATGGTCTTCAAATAAGATGGTAAAATTCTAAATCCTATTGTTTGTTTATACAGGACCTTCGCTGCGCATTTCAGATTCGCTTGTCCGTTTTTTTTCCATAAAATTATTTTAGGTAATTCACACTGTATATTCTTTAACACATATACAGCTGTATTTGCCTTTTCCAAAAATTTAGAACATTTTTTTTTATTGTCTGTTAACGCAGTAAATAAATAAAATTTAATTTAATAAATCATTCAATTAATTTCATTTAAAAAATTCAATTAATTTCATTAAAACAATCACAAATACTTGTGAGTTATTAAATTTACTCACAAATGATAAAAAAGGCCTTACTAAAATTCATAATAGCCACCAGTTGGGTTTAATTTCATTAATGTTATAGGTAAGACCTGTACAGTCAATAATTTATAAGCTGACTTTGAGGAGCATGATGTGCATGTTGTTTATTTCCATCAATACAAAACAAAACGTAAGAAAAATTTGAATGCAGTTTTTTGGATATCTGTTAATCAGTGTTTTTTTTAACTGAGGTAGTACATTCATAAACTTTCAAAAAATATAGCCTTAAGTTGAAATTTACTCGCCTTTATCACTGGCCATTCAAAATAATCATAAAGATAAGACGCGATCAACTTGCCCCATAAAAGCCCTGTGGTACGAATTACGCGGCCAAATCCACCAAGTCACAGTCATAATCATTTCGGTTCCCAAAAGATTTCGATTATGGCTCAACGGCCAGCGGGCTCCACGTCAGAAGAAAAAGAAAAGAAAAAAATTAGCGAGATAACATTCAGTTTTATTGCTGGTCGTCCATCTACGACAAAATTTGGAGGGCGACACAAATGGGATAAGCGACGTGGTCCTTTATCGTTACTGAAGAAAAAAGTTGCAGCCCAGCTGAAAATTCACTTTGTGGCCTTGACCCCGAGACAGGTATGACTCAACTATTGTTGCTTGGAAAATTTATTTACTTAACCTAATTACCATAATACATTAGCGAATAATACTTATGTACCTCACTTTTTTTACCCTCAATTGATAAGCTCTTGGCATCATCTGACGTGATGATGTTGCCGATTATAGCAGCATATAGTAAAAATATCAATATAACTCTGCCTTAGTACTGTATAGGTATATTTAAATAAAATTTCACTAAAACTATTACGTGAAATTGTAGGAAATGGAAGCGATTTACAAAAATCCGTGGTTATTATAATTTCACATGTGGGATTATAATAATAAATAATATCACGAGTTTGACGATATCCCTGTCACCTCGGAAAGAGCAAAGTTTTTGCAATAGCACTTTTTGTGTGTGACGTTAAAAACGTGTGACTGCAAGGTGTTTTTGTAAGAGAAGTAAAATAACTGAATCGCTAAAGTGAAGTGCCAGCAGGCCGGGAACATATACTATTCGTATCTCGTAGAACGCTGGCCGTTGCCTTTGGTGCTCGAGTGGCGACCACGCGCACCGGAAGACGTATCGTAGGCAAGCTTCCCTGTTCTCGGTGGACCGACGACCTGGTCAAGGTGTCAAGAACTGCTAGATGCGGGCAGCGCAAGATCAGTCGTAATGAAAATAAAACTAAAAAATGACAAAGATAATATCTGTTGAAATTTACTTTTTACTAGGTACCGAAATTCGGCTGAATACTGAAATTTGGATCAACTTTAGTATTTTACTAAATCTAAAATTATATTATCTTTGACTGATGAAACTGAAAATTTCAGTTGTAAATAAATGGATTTGGTAAGAGTACCACTGGTTGATTTACAAAAAAAAAAGATCTTGTTTATATTCCCCATTGTTTTGTATTATATGACAATCTAAATTGCTCTTTTGTAGTCAACTATGACTCAATTTGGCAAAAGAAATTACAATACTGATAATAAATTGTTTCATTTTAGGGTTGTTTCTGTTTATCTCAATAATTTTTTTAGTAAAAAAAAATGTTGCGAAATTGGTTTAATTTCAATGACTTGCTTCAATAGGTAACAACCTTTAAATTTTCCATTGTATTGGGGAAGCCTGCTTTGTCTACTTACTCACATCATCATCGCTATCCATTAAATTATAAATGCCAAGGGTACACTTAGCTATTTGGTGACATAAAAAAATTATGTTCCGACTATGTTTTCGATACAAATAGTAGTCAATAGCAGCGCAGTAGTCAATATTATCCATTTAATGCTATTGGTCGTTTCAAAATTGGTTTAGTTTTCGATCACTATGTGAATTTATTTTCAACCGACTTCAAAAAAAGGAGGAGGTTCTCAATTCGTCGGAGTCTTTTTTTTTAAATGTATGTTCACCGATTACTCGAAGACGCCTGAACCGATTTCGAAAATTCTTTTTTTGTTTGAAAGGGTATACTTCACAGGTGGTCCCATATAAATTTTATCGAAATCGATTTAGCGGTTTTTGAGAAAATTAACAAAAACATAGCAAAATTGGAGTTGCTGGGATTGAAGTCAGTTGTTTTTAACGTATTCAGCGTGTTCAATTATTTATGGATTCGTTAGATTCTCTACAGTTTACTTGTAGGTACACTTAATGTTTTATTTTATATTGTTTTAATAACGTTCCTATTTTTTAAACTGTAGGGTATTCTAAAATTAAACTAAATCAGTATGGTACATGACAATCCTGTGTATTAAAATGTCAAAGGATAATCGTAATCAGCTTTTAACGCCCGCCACATTGAAACACAAAGCGTGTTCCAAATCCGTATCTATGCAAAATTGCGAATTTAATTCGTGATCAGCCGGGATCCCGTTTTATTGCTGCGAGGGATGTATCTAATGTTTCCCGGGGCCGTACAGAATACTTATTCCCTAACAAATTAAAGAAATATTGCCTTTTTGTTCGTATGCCCATTATACGCCTCTACAGCGATTGTCCTTGTGGAGTACGTTTTTTTTTACCTATACAGGGCGTAAGGGACAGGTTTCCAAAAATTTTAAGGGCTTGCACGAAATTGAATAACTTTCCTCAAGAAAGAGTGTAGCGGAATAAGCATGGGCCAGATGCCCCTCGGGAAAGTTAGGTTGATATTTTTACCATGACATCAGCTTCTCAAGAGAAACATTTCCCTGAGCTATCAAACCTCAGCACGCGCTAGTTTTTGAAATAAAAATTTTTAATTGATTTTTGAAAAAAATATTTTTTTCCCTTACAACATAATTTTTTTTTGTGATCTTTTTGCAAACGCTAGATACAACAAAGAAATATTAAACAAAGTACTTTTTAGTGTTCGCAGAGATTTATATATCGAAATACACGAATTTAAAAATTTTCAAAAATTAAAATGTCACGAATTCTGTGCGACACCCTCACGATATTTTTTTTATAAATTACTCTTACTGTGCTCTATAACATATATTTTTTTCAAAATTTTAGTAAGGGTAGAACAGTGTTAGAAAAAATATTATTTCTATCCATATATGAATTTTAGAGCAGCGAAGTGAGTAATACTGCTCTGATTTTTAAATGTAATTTTAATAATAATATAGATATAATACACCCAGACACAGAGCGAACAAATCTACTCATCACAGCAATGTTTGCCCTGGGTGCGGACGAACCCCCAACCCTCAGATCAGATCCGTATGTCACAGCCACTTTTTTCCGAAACTATAAGAACTATACTGTTGAAACTTGGTAAGTAGATGTATTCTGTGAATCGCATTAAGATTTTCACACAAAAATAAAAATAAAAACAATAAATTTTGGGGGTTCCCCATACTTAGAACTGAAACTCAAAAATTTTTTTCATCAAACCCATACGTGTGGGGTATCTATGGATAGGTCTTCAAAAATGATATTGAGTTTTCTCATATGTTTCTTTTTTCTAAACTGAATAGTTTGCGCAAGAGACACTTCCAAAGTGGTAAAATGTGTGTCCCCCCGCCCCCTTAACTTCTTAAATAAGAGAATGATAAAACTAAAAAAAATATATATGATGTAAACTACCATGCAAACTTCCACCGAAAATTGGTTTGAACGAGATCTAGTAAGTCGTTTTTTTAAATTGGTTAGAAATCGTAAACCGGAACGGAACGGAACCCTTCATGGGCAAGTCCGACTCGCACTTGGCCGCTTTTTTATGTGATATGTGGCAAACTAGTAGACGGATCACCTAATGGTAAGCGATTACCGCCGCCCATAGACACCCGCAATACCAGAAGAGTGACAAGTGCGTTGCCGACCTTTGAAATGGGAGGGGGGATGGGAGGAATTGGGGGGGAGGGGAGGTTGGGCCTCCGATGCCCTCACTCACTTTTAGGCCGTGGTATCACTCCGGTCGAGCAGGCCCATTCGTGCCGAAGCATGGCTCTCCCACGGTTATCGTCTCCACTTCCGGATTTCGACTTTAGTCTTCATAATTCTTCAGTAGTTGCTGAAATCGCCTTTTTGTTTTGTTTGTAGTATGGATGTAGGTCTTCTTTAGCCAGTAATAAAAATAAATCATCGCAGAAATATTTGCCCTGGATTGGGATCGAGCCCACCACTCTCGGATCAATAGTCTGGAGTGTAAATCACTGAGTCAGTGATAAGGGTTATTAGTAAGAATAACTGTGAAAATGTCGAAGTATCGACATCGCGCACACTACACCGCCCGCCGCAAACCGAGCGATCTCGCCGCTGCTGGCGTCAAGAAAGTTCCACATCTATCGCTCGCGCCGCCCCGCCCAGCCGCCGTACGTTCTGGCCGTGTCGCGTATTGGAGCCACAGAGTATTGGAGCGCACGATTAGGTACACACAGGAAACAAATGTAATCAAACAATTTTTTTTAACTGGTTCGGTGACTTAATGGTGAGCGCTCCTGACTACTGATCTTGAGGGTCGGGGGTTCGTCCGCACCCAGGGCAAACATTGCTGTGATGAGCAGATTTGTTCGCTCTGTGTCTGAGTGTATTATATATATATTATTATTAAAATTACATTTAAAAATCAGAGCAGTATTACTCACTTCGCTGCTCTAATATTCATATATGGAGAGAAATAATATTTTTTCTAACACTGTTCTACCCTTACTAAAATTTTGAAAAAAATATATGTTATAGAGCACAGTAAGAGTAATTTATAAAAAAAATATCGTGAGGGTGTCGCACAGAATTCGTGACATTTTAATTTTTGAAAATTTTTAAATTCGTGTATTTCGATATATAAATCACTGCAAACACTGAAAAGTACTTTGTTTAATACTTCTTTGTTGTATCTAGCGTTTGCAAATAAATCACAAAAAAAAATTATGTTGTAAGGGAAAAAAATATTTTTTTCAAAAATCAATTAAAAATTTTTATTTCAAAAACTAGCGCGTGCTGAGGTTTGATAGCTTAGGGAAATGTTTCTCTTGAGAAGCTGATGTCATGGTAAAAATATCAACCTAACTTTCCCGAGGGGCATCTGGCCCATGCTTATTCCGCTACACTCTTTTTTCAGGAAACGAAATAAAATTTCTTGTGGAAAGTTGTTCAGTTTCGTCTACTGAGCAAGTCCTGAAAGTTTTCGGAAACCTGTCCCTTACACCCTGTATATAGGTATTAGGTATATACCTATTGTTATTTAGCTATATACTCCTTTTTTGTATACCTTCCACCTTCTTATAATGTGAATGTGTGAATATTAGCTATTTCCTCATTCCGTGAGATAAATATTGCCTCTTACACGTGTAATGTCGATAAAGGCAGGGTTAATGTTTTGTTTTTATTATTTTTGTAATACCATATCGATAATATATAGCGTGTAACAAAAAAGGTTTAAGATACGTAGACAGCGCCAAAAGTCTCCGGCCTGACATATTTAGAGTTGTATAGCGATGACTTAAGCTATATTTTATGGAAAATGTAAGACGGATAATAGTCACTGATGCAGTCGATAAGATCAGTATGTTTTTTTTATTTATTTACTGTAGAAGTAAAACTCCAATAGGTCAGCCGAATCATAAATCGAATATCATGCAGTCGAGTTGTTTTATCAAAATAAGGAGAAAGTCAAAATAATTTAAGAACAGTTAATATTGTTGTGTACGGGGAGGCTTCAGCTTCTTATTCAGGCATAAAGGAGTAGATGATCGAGTTTCGTTTAGGGTAAGAATTTATTAAACATGAAGAGCACTGGATCGGCTGGGCGATTCGACCATATCGGAAAACAATGCTGCTGTGGAACAAATAGTTCTAAGTAATCGTTGTATATGGGTCGAATTAATTTATGCAATGTTTGAGCTTTCTAAAACAAGCATCCATAATTTTATAAATAAACATTTAGGAGTTAAAAACTTAACCATGTCATCGGTTCCTAAATTTGTTCCCGTAACTCTGCAATGGTTAACAGCGCAAGACATTTTTTGGCACCGTGTGCTTCGAATACTATGTTGTACTTTGCATATCAATGTTTCAAATTTTTTTATGTGCTCGTTGTTATTTGTACTCTTTTGGTGTGCAATAAAGTATATTTATCTTATCTTATCTTGTTTTAAAGTCATTTATAACAGAATATGAAACAGTGGTCATCTACCATGATCTCTTTTAAAAAATTGAATCAAATAATTGAAAGATCAAATGAAGGAGCTCTAAAAAAGCAACGGTATCGGAATCAAAGAAAAAAATTAAGACCACGGTTTTTTGAAATTGCAAAAGACATACTGTTGAAGAATTTATAAGAACTTAACACTACTGTGGACGAGACATATTATGCTACTATTTTAAGTACTGTAAGCCCAAAAATTCCAAAAAGATATCTCGGGATAATCACTTAACATGTACATCTATTCCATGACAATGCAAGTGTGCCACGGAGGTGTTTTTCAAAATATGGCGATCGGGTATCTTGGCTTCCCACAACTTGAACGAGTATTCTACAATGTTTTTATGGCTCTCTCTGTCTATGGCGATTATCACACGGGAGGCGGTAGAAATGTATGAAAACCGCGCTAGCGTGCAAGGTTAGCGCGGTTGGCGGGCAACCGCGTACCAGGCGGTAGCCGCCGCGTTTACATACATTCTAGTACATTTTCCAACCGCCTCAGTGTTGCGATTCGCCTATGATGTACTTCGCTACCTGAAAAAGCACGGAGTTTCTACACTTAAAATAAGTTAAAAGCTGTAGTACTCAAGTTTACGACTTTGAGGAATCTAGTTTTTTTTTTTTTAAAGAATTGATATTTTTATTCCTTGTTTTAATATGTGTATTGAAATAGAAGATGATGTGGTAGAAACATTAATAATTTTCGGCTGTATCGGTATCTTTTTCTTACTCAGGCCGGAAACTTTTGGCGCTGCCTACGTACGTTAACGAGGGGCTAACCATACTGAAAGTTTTTTTGTTCTGCGACAATGCTAAAACTACAAAAATCTTGAACATTTCAGCACTAAAAACAGAGTGGCGGACTTAACTTCGAAATACCTAACTACGACAGGGCATTACTTCGACACGACGATACTTCGAAAGGACACTACTTCGACAGACAGTACTTCGATCTAAAGACATTAAAAAATTTGTTCCAGTTATATGGCAAATTTTACATGAGGAGTCATTTTTTGTTTTCTATTTTAGCAATCATATAATAAGTAGAATCGAAGTCCCATTATTAACTCTTACGCCTTTTGCTACACCCTGGATGTTAAGTGACTAAAACCTCTGGATGTAAAATATTTTAATGGCGCATATTCGCTAAAACAATTTTGAACTTCCCATAAAGTTGACCGGTCAGCTGATCGACTTGTTAGAAAATTTAAACAATGTTATTTTTTATTTTACTATGGATTTATCAGAAAAGTTGTTTACTAGTATCAAGAATTTAAAGGCTGACTAAAATATCAGGCACTAAAAAGAAAAAGAAAATAAAATAAAGGTGCATAGTTTGATTTGAACCATGATTAATAATCTTAGCAGTGCAGTGGTGTGATAAGTTTGAAGAATGAACTTTCTGTATCTACGTGGAGGAGAATGAAAATATTGTTTTTTATAAAGTCGACACCTCTTTCATCATCTTCAGTCAAAAAACTGTTGGACATAGGCCTCCCCAAGGATTTCTACACCGACCGGCCCTGCGCTACCCTCATCCAGTGGCTTTCTATATTTATTTTAACTTAAATATTATTCCACAATTTCATTTTAATTATATCGAGGTCTTATGATCGTAGTATTGAACTACCTAACAGCCTTTTCGTAAGACAGATTAAATAATATCCCTTTACCATGTAATCCCTAAAAGTTTAAATCACTTTCAAGCTCTCAAAAATCATTTTAGCTTAATCTCCTTTGACCTTTTAATACTTAAAGCAGAAAAGTTTTCGATGCCCGCCTGTTCTTGGCAGGGCTTTTGTAGGAAATTATGAGATATCACCATTAGCCGCAGATGACGACTGGCCGTAACCTTCATTTATCTTTTAAAAGGATGTCTTTTGTTCCTGACTTGGATGAAACCTGTACCGTCAAACGGGGGAACTTAGGACTAGGGTAATACTTGGGACACAGATGTATCAGTGTTTTAACTACTCATATTGGCAACACCAGCGGTGTTTACGAGCCTTTTGTACTGCCATCTCGAGAAGAAAACAACAACGCCTACCTCAGGTAAGTAAAAAACTGTAATTATACAATAAACTTAACAAAATTACCACGTTAAAATATTCTATTAAAAAGCTTTTAAATTGCTTGCAAATAACTTTCATTCTAGACGAGTATCAGTTACACAAAATAATTTGATATAATAGTGAAACATAACCTCAATTTATTGTCAATAGCTGTGTTTTTTTCTTAATTTAGTATTGCCAACTACAAAAATAATAATTTGGAAAACATTTGGATGCGTTCATGACGGGGTAAATTAGGACACATGTCTCAAGTTACCCATATTGTCCCAAGTTTGACATTTTTATTAAAATTCATAAAATTTTCAGATGCCATGCCACGAAAATATATTCGAGCCATCGGAAAGCGGGCTTACGCTTATTATTCAAAGGAAAAGTTGAATGAAGCCCTACTAGCCATTCGTAATGGTGAAAAACTACGGTCTGTAGCTGAAAAATATGGTGTTCCACGTTCAACACTATCCAGGCATATGAACAACAAAAATACTGGAAAATATGGCCGTCCTCCAGTTTTTTCAGAAGCTGACGAATTAGTTCTAGTTGAGTGCATAGCGGTTGCTGGAGACTGGGGTTTTCCACTTACAAAGTATGATATTCGGTGCCTAGTAAAAGCACACTTGGATCGCAAGGGAGTCACAGAGAGCCGATTTAAAAATAATTTTCCTGGCGAAGATTGGGTGAAATGTTTTATCAGAAGGCATCATGGAAGTCTTACATCGCGCCTTAGCCAAAACATAAAAAGGTGCAGAGCTGCTGTCGATGCTGATACGATAAATGAATACTTCGATAATCTCGAAAAGTCACTTAAAAATGTAGAACCTCAGCATATAGTCAACTATGACGAGACGAATTTATGTGACGACCCAAAACGCCAACGTGTTATTGTCCGTAGATCTTGTCGACATCCTGAAAAAATTATAGATTGTTCTAAATCCAGCACCTCTGTGATGTTTTCATGCACTGGAAATGGTCACGTATTGCCCATATACATTAATTATAAAGCCGAACATCTTTACAATACGTGGACCGAAGGAGGACCTTCCGGAACCGTTTACAATAGAACTAAAAGTGGTTGGTTTACTATGGAAACCTTCGAGGATTGGTTCAAAAGCGTTGCCTTGCCATATTTTAAAAAGTTCGATAAGAAGCAACACAAGGTTCTGATCGGTGATAATTTAGCGAGCCATATCAGCAACTGGGTAATAACAAAATGTCTCGAAGAAAATATTAAATTTGTTTTTTTGCCTGCTAACAGCACTGGTTTGTGCCAACCCCTTGACGTAGCTTTCTTCAAACCCCTTAAAACTAAGTGGAGTCAAGTTTTGCTAAACTGGAAGACCAAAAATCGCGGGGTGATTCCGAAGGATACCTTTCCCCGTCTACTCAAGAAATGTCTAGATGAGATGACTGACAAAATGCAAGATAATGTGAAAGCTGGCTTTAAGGGATCTGGTCTAGTTCCTCTTAACCGTAATGAAGTATTAAAAAGATTGCCAAAAACTGTTGTCTCAACGAGCGCTGAAAATCCTCAAGAATGGGTAGACTACTTGAAAGAGTATCTCAAAGAAACACGAGCAAAAGAGACGCAACCACAACGTATTATAAAAAAGAAGAGGCTAAATATAAAACCGGGATCTAGCGTGGTCAATACAGAAAATGAAAATCCTACAGAAAAAGACAAGCAATCAGAAAAAAATATTGCTAAGAGAAAAACTAAACCAAAAGAGTCCGATCAAGAAACAGATACTGATGCAACTATATCTTTAAGGGATTCAGATGATGACGAAGACTTGATTGAGTTCTTGGATATTGACGAAGGGGAAGATTATGATAATAATGAGGACTTGTCAGTTTTGAACTCACAGTCACTACAAATATGGAATAAAGAAAATTGTGAACCATTGCCAAGTACTTCTAAGACTGATAAACTACAAGAATGCCATAAAAAGGTTGCACTTATTTATGGAGAAACAGATCCTTTACATGATAATAATGAGGACTTATCAATTTTGAACTCACAGTCACTACAAATATGGAATAAAGAAAATTGTGAACCATTGCCAAGTACTTCTAAGACTGATAAACTACAAGAATGCCATAAAAAGGCTGCACTTATTTATGGAGAAACCGATCAAAATCAAGGTTTTTGTAAAGGGGACTTTATAATTGCCAGATTCATATATAATAAAGGAACTAAAAAATGCGTAGAGAAAAGATTCATTGGCCAAGTCCTGGATAAGTCACCAGACACTCATCTATACGTAAGATTTATGAGAAAGTCAACAAAAATGGATAACACTTTCGTTTTTCCCCAAGTAGAAGACGATCAGCTTATTAGACCTGAGCAAGTGGTGGAAAAAGTTTTTCCGCGCCAAATCTCAAGAGGACGTCACGTGTTCTCTAATTATATTCTAAAATTTAATTGTTCTTAATTTCAATTATTCACTTTTGCAAGGCGCTGTTTGTTTTATTTTGTTTTTCGTTGATAGTTTGTTTCTTTGTTTTATGTCATTAGAATTTAAGAAAAGTTTTAGGTCGAGCCTAATTAACGCTGAGCAAGACTGATTACGTGTGATAATAACTATATTGTTAGATTTTTTTTAGTAATTGTAAACTGAAATAAGCGGTTAATAAATAATGGTATTTTTTATTTTTCTTAATTTAACATTTTAGTAAATAAAGAACGCACCCATAAATCATTTGAAAGGTAAAGAAAAGAGGCCTTTAAAAAAGTTAGTGTTGGTCACACTGTTCCAAATTTTTTGACCAAAATAATATTTGAAAAATTGTAGAACTTGATAATTTTACCTTAAAAAAAGAGTGTTTTCGAAATTTCTGTGTTCATGTTACCCGTATCGTTTCTAACTTGGATTAAAACGGTCAACAAAGGTATGTCTCATCTTACCCCACTATAGGTGCTAACTTGGGACAAGGCCTTTTTTTTTAAAAAAAAGAAGGAACCCATGGAAATATTGAGTGATCGTATTATGAATATTTTGTTATATATCGGCACTGAAGTCTACGAAAATCTAAAAACTTCATTTGATTATTTTAAATATTATTTTTTGTACGTTAAAGTTCAAAAATGTCCCAAGTTCCCCCGTTTGACGGTATTTAATCAATCAACTTCTCTCGTGTGCTGGCCGCTTACCATACTTACTAATATGATAAATGCGAAAGAGTGTTTGAATAAAGATGATATCCTTTTTATCGTACGGCTCAAATAACCGCAACGACAGACGGCAAGATGACAGTTCATTACGTAGCATTATGTTTAAAATAATCTGACTGACTCGGTAGCTCAGTGGTTAGCGCTCCTGACTACTGTTCCGAGAGTCGTGGGTTCGATCCCCACGCAAGGCAAACATTTCTGTGGCATGGCTTGTGATGATCTGTGATGAGCAGATTTGTTTGCTCTGTGTCGGGGTGTATTCTATCTACACATATATGTTTGTATTTAAACGTATATGTGTATGTATATCAGTCTCTGGTTCCCATAATACAGGGAATCCTAGTTTGAGGTCAGATGGCCGTGTGTGATTTGTCCCGGATATTTAATTTAATTGAGATTACCTTCCTAATTCATCGAATTTCATCATTATTGATATAATAAATGCGAAATGAAGATTGTTTGTCCTTCTTGAAAGTCACAACGGAGCAACGGATGAGCATGATTTTATGCACATTATTAGAGATATTTGACGGTATGGGAAGTGATATTAGGCTACATTTTATCCTGTAAAAATGTCGAATTTCCTCGAGATTCACACCGGAAACCCAAAAATATAGCAACTTGATAAAGCAACGCTATTTATTGCTATTACAACGATTTAACCAATTTCATTAAAGGCAATAGGATTAGAAACAAGATAGAATAGTTTTATCGCCAAAAAGTCATTTATTACCGACAGTCATCAATTGTATTTTTTTTCCCCTCAATTGGTAAGCCCTTGGCATCATGTCACCTGATGGTAAGTGATGATGATGCCGAAGATGGAAGCGGGCTTACCAAGATTCCCCAACGCAATGGGGAACTGGCTATCTTATCTTCATGCCGGAACACATCAATGCTGTTAACATTGATGTTTGGCGGCAAGACTTAGATGAGATGGTGGTAGCTAGCCAGGCGGGCTCAGAAAATGCCCTACCACCAACCAAACCGACTCCACAAAGTTGGACCCCGCCGGGAATCGAACCCGCGACCTCCTGATATAAAGCGAGCGGTAAGCCACTACGCTACGGAGGCGGTATTACACCCACAGGGATGAAGCCAAGAGCAAAAACTAGTGGAATATAATGTAATGTTGAACGTGAACTACAACCATCGGTTATGTTAAGAAACATGACTTGTACAAACAATATTATTCTCGCAGATTACACATACTGAACAATGTAACAAAAAAAATTGGTATTTACTTCAAATAGGGTCTTTGAAATTTAAGATTATTGTGATGAAAGTTGTTTAAGAGTATATTCCAAAATATATTGTCATTTTATATTATATTAAGTCTGAAAACAAACACTAGCAAAATATTACTATATTACAATTATCATGTACAGATATAACAGGAAACATTTTGCGAATTTTCAGATACTGGTTTTTTTTTCTAATAGAGCTGAACAAGAATCATATAAATAGGTCTTATAGGCATAGCAGAAAGTACCTAACTTATTTCAACAACTTAACAACACTATTAAGAAATCCAGAGCAAAATTTTTGCAGTATCTCGTGTCTGTATTTTTATCAGATTTCTTTCTTTTAAAAAAGAAGATCAATGTTTTTTTTTTTACTTTTTGACAAAAATAAACGATATTTCTGTGTACATATTCGTATTCCCGAAATTGTATTCCCAATTATTCAGTAATCTGTAATTTGCTAGATGGCAAATATTTAATGATTATGCCTTCTCCAACATTGAATTTCTCAAATTACGATATTTTTACCTGTGGAAGCCTTGAACTCTATTACCCCACACACGTGGTGAAGAATTCGTGCAAGACATTTCCATTTGCGGAAGCATTTCTCGAGACTGGTAGTGGAATTCTTATTTTCTTTTTCCTGGTGTGCAGTAAAGCATTCATTCATACATACAAACTTATGGATATCTTAGAATCGGATGCCCAGTGCTTAGCGCTCCTGACTACTGGGACATGGATTCAATTCCTACCCGGGGAAAATATATCAGTGATGAGCATATTTGTTTGCTCTATCTCTGGGTGTATTATATCAATATATGTATGTATTTAAACGTATGTATGTACATACATAAAATTTAAATTACTAAATTACTTTCATAATACAGGGAATCCTAGTTTGGGGCCAGATGACAGTGTTTGCTTTGTCCTTTGATATTATTATTATTTTCCTCATAATGTTACACTGACACTGCAAGAACAGAACCTGTTATCGGAAGATTTGTGCAGGTTATGCAATTTATTAAGGTAGTGGTAGTTTGCCTTCAGCCGAGTTCATAAAAGATAAATAGGCACGCATTGTATATCTGTCTTTTAGTTTGTGGCGTCTCTTAAAAGAATTCTGCCAATGTCATGTCTTATATATATAATATAACTGTAGAGGTCGAATGTTTGTACATTGAAAACAAATGCTAAAAACCGAGTCAGGGGGATATAAGAAAAGAAATAGAACCAATCCCGATTTTTTCCAATTTTTTGTTTCTCTGTCTGTTTGTCTGTTTGTACGGGCTAATCTCCGAAACTGTTGGATTGATTTAAATGAAATTTTGCACGGTGATACCTTATATCCCCGGTCAACATATTAGATACTTTCATCCCGGAAAATTAAAGAGTTCCCGTGGGATAGTTAAAAAACTATAGTAACTTATACAGCTTAGTACACAACAACTTTTGCACCTAGTTTAGTAAAATTTGGCATGCTGATACCTTATATTGCCGATCAAATAATGTGTATTATAAAATTTATAAATCCCTTAAAAGTGACGGGTTCACGCGGGAAATTAAAACATTACAATAACAGTGTCTAGCATAACGTCTTTCATACTAAATCAACTGTGTGTGACGGACGTCATTTTGACCTAAGGCAAAATGTTGACTGTCATTGTAGGATTGACCAAACAGCCTTCGTTTGTTTTTCGTTTGCAGCAAGATCGTTGGGCAAAAGTTGTTCAGTTTGATAAGTAAAATACCTATTTAACAGGTCTTATGTCTATTTATTTAGTTACATACTGTAAGTATATTTTTGTGTATTTTCACGCATAATTTTTCGCACTCAGAAGTGCGAGAAATTATGCGTGAAAATACGAGTACACAAAAATATACTTATTACCTTCATCTGACATTGATGTCTCGCCATCTCACTTTCAATATTCAATTAACTTGTCTCTTTCACCTGACATTGGCAAAATCAGTTAGGTATCTGGAATGCGAATAGAAAAAGATGAAGAAAAATACGACCTTAAAGAATATCTATAACCTAATAGGTATAGCTTTGATTATATTTATTATTGTATTGGTATATGTTTGACTTGTTTGGCATCGGCTCAGAAATCTATAAATAGGTTTTTATCGTTGCTATAATAACATTTACTTCAGAGGACTATTGTTGTGCTAAAATTAGTATTTTGAGAATTGATACATATTGCTAGTTTGATTGAAAGAAACTCCTAACCTTTCAAAAAATGACCTTTAAATAACTTGACGACTCCGCTTTAGAGGTTACCACGTTACTCATACCACAGATAATATCGATATTCCGTGGATATTCCCATGTCGATGTTAACTGAGTTAAAATTATTTTATTTGATAACATAAATTGTAAAGCTAAAATCCACCTCTGTTATATCTCGTTTTTTTTTATAAACATGTCACTCTAACCACAAAATAGACACAGAAGGTCCGCTCAATACAAACCACTAAAATCGTAACCTTGATGCCTACAACGACTGAATACGTCTATAAGCATGTATATGCTTAGGATTTTAGTGAGCGTATTGAGCGGACCTTCTGTGTCTATTTTGTGCTCTAACATTTCAGCTATATTTGGTAGCTAAAATAACACTGAAATAAATTATGATGTTTGTATTTTTTACGCTTTTTAACGCTACTGTATTAATACAGACTCGGTGGCTCAGTGGTAAGCGGTCCTGACTACTGATCCGAGAGTCGTGGGTCGGTTCGATCACCACCCAGGGCAAACAATTCTGTGATGAGCAGATTTGTTTGCTCTGTGCCTGGGTGTATTATATCTATACAGGGTGTAAGGGACAGGTTTCCGAAAACTTTAAGGCCTTGCTCAGTAGACGATTTTTTTCGTTTCCTGAAAAAAATGTCTTGTGGAATGTTGTTCAGTTTCGTCTACTGAGCAAACCCTTAAAGTTTTCGGAAACCTGTCCCTTACACCCTGTATATGTATGTATTTAAACTTATCTATGTATGTATATCAGTCTCTGATTCCCATAATACAGGGCATCCTAGTTTGGGGCTAGATGACCGTGTGTGATTTGTCCCGGATATTTATTTATTTATTTAAAATCTAAACCTGAGGTAATATAAGATCGCGCATTGTTAGTTTGCCTCGCTCCCTATAAGAAAACTTACTTTAAGTGCCGGTAAATTATCTGAAGACTGCTCAGCTGAGGAAGCTTGATTTTACGTTGCCTTGTTGCAAAAACTTCACTATAACTTTGAAATATTGTACCTACGTTATAAGTTCTCGTTACCTGAGTAGAGCTTTTAAAACGAGAATGCTTTAAGGTACAAGTCCGATACCAGCTGCAAGCCACCGACCACACGCGACAGGCGACAGACTGCATTTATCGACCGCAAGTTACAGTACTGGTTTCTATGAATCTCTATGAAAGTGATTCCGAGCGCGGCGACATGTGGTCTGCGGCCGCGGCAGGCGACATGCGGCGGCTACACGCAGCGACTGCAAGTCGCAGGACCAGTAATGCGGCCGACACCGCAGAGTAGTTACACGCATTTCTTTTCTTTTTTTGCATATAATAACAACAATTCGTCGTCATCTTCCTCCTCTAACAAATGACACAGTAAATTACTCATTTGAAATGTAAACACTGTGTCATTTGTTAGAGGAGGTAGATGACGACGAATTGTTGTTATTATATGCAAAAGAAATGCGTGTAACCGCTCTGCGGTCGGCCGCACTACTGGTCCTGCGACTTGCAGTTGCTGCGTGTAGCCGCCGCATGTAGCCTGCCGCGACCGCAGGCCACATGTCGCCGCGCTCGGAATCACTTTCATAGAGATTCATAGAAACCAGTAGTGTAACTTGCGGTCGATAAATGCAGTCTGCGACTTGCGGTCGGCGACTTGCAGCCGGTCTCGGACTTGTACCTTAAACAAGAAGGAATCTTGACACGTATAATATCAAAATACCTATTCATCTTCAAACTTTCAAAGAGTAATAATGATACGATATTATTTGTAACTTAACAATTGTTAATCACAGTTTTGGAATCTATAATTTTTAAAATTATACATAATAATTTGAAAATATCATCCAAAAGCCAGCCAAAAACGTATTTTGTATTTCTGTATCAAATCGGATTGGGCTTGGGCACATTCACATAAGGCTGTTACTAAGTGGGCAGTTATAGCTATGCGAGGTCTGTGTCCGGACTTCCTTTGTCGGCGACCGACAATGATGGTCAATTTGCAGTGGGTTACACACGGACGATTCGCCTGTTTCATCTTTTTCGCAATGATAGATTTTATAAAATTTACCTATTCCAGCGTAAATTACATATGTAGGCAAAAAATGTTATTGACTATACAATAGCATTAAAAAATAAAATACTATTGACAATACAGAATGCCGAAATGCTTTAATAGGTAGGTATGCAGGCATTAATATTAACAAAACAGATGAAAGATCCTTTAACACTAGAAGGACGGGTAAGGTTCAAATGACTAATTGCGAAATGACAATTTTGATAATTCTGATGATACTCTTTTTTTTTATTTATTTTTTATGGTAGAGGTGACAAACGAGCAGACGGATCACCTGATGGTAAGCGATTACGCCACCCATAGACTCCCGCAATACCAGAGGAGTCACAAGTGCGTTGCCGACCTTCGATATGGGAGTACGCTCTTTACTTGTTTTTATAACTTGAAATTCCGTGACTTTGATAAAATAACATGATCTTCATAATAAAAGCGTTTAAATAGTCAAAATAGTATCTGAACAGAAATAAATACACAATCTACCTTTAAGGGCAGTGTGGTCATACGACCCACAATGCGCGAAGTGGGCAAGTATATTTATTATTTGTAATATTTTATTTTTATTAAGTTTAGTAATTTAGTACCCTTATTTCATTATTTCACTTGCTTTTGTGAAGGCTACTTATTTTATTTCGTGATATTTTACTCAGACATATCTTGTATTCGGGTGATCAGTGATATGTACCTCATGTAAAAGTCCCTATATTGGTGCTGCAACGTTATCAAAAAATCTTTTTTGAAGAACTTTTAATAGAAGTACCTTACAGTTTTACCGTTTATATAAATTATACACTGTATTAATATGTTAATAGCTTTTCATATATTTTACAGTATTTTATCAACAAAACTAACAAAAATCATCAAGGGGTCAAATGACCCAGAGCCACCCTTTAAGGTTGACCGGTTTTTTCAGTTCTTCTTGTGTTAACTGATGTTTCTCCTCATGTTTGAATGGGTACACAAATTTTTGTTTAAAAACTTTGCTTAGCTCTCCAAACAAATTGGGTAAATAGTTGATCAATTTATTTCAAGAGTTCACCATTTTTTTGTGATTTTTAGAAAGTGGTAAAACAAAATTATTCTGTGTTAAGTAAAAGCCCCAGTTAACGCTTTCTATAGGTACCTGTTTTTTAAGTACGCACCGAGAATTAGCTAATGATATCTCTTACTGATACAGAATTGCTCCATAAGTAGTCTGGTAATATGGTATAGGTATGCCTGACAGTCAACGAAATTACTTGTTATCAAATGTCCAAAACTATATATTTTTTCTGAAAAGGTTTGAAATAGTAAACTATGATGTCATTTATTACGTATAGTATTTTCCATACTCATTACAAAATTATTATAAATTAAATATTACCTACCCATCTAAGGAAATTCAAACGAGTATTTTTTCTACAATTTCAATAAAATAATTATTTTGTAAACAATATTTTATCATTTATTCTTTTTGGAGCTATCTACATATTCTATTAATCGTTTAATTTTGTTTGTATAGTAAAATGCCAACATGTTAAGTTGTTAACCTTTAAACGCCATTTTATAATATTTGAAGGTGACAGCCATATTGCTGATGTTGTTACCAGAACGCTTATTGAACTATACGCAAACTTAAATACAATTCAATTACTTGTACTCATTTAACTTCGTCTCACTTACTTGCTCAAAGACATGGAGAAGAAAGTCTCAGACAGTCATAAAATCGTTAAATTGTCACACAATTTATTTTATTTCAAACAAATTCACTGTTTTGGATAAACAGTTTTTATATGTCTAGACAAAATTATATTTTTAAGTGGGAATAAGTATCGATTTAAAGGGCGGCACTACCCTAAAACTGGTTTAAGAAATCTGTGAAAAAAATAAATATTATATCCAATAATTTAAAATCAAATAAAAAAAATTGGTGCAGATTACCAATTTAAAATGCTTATTGGTAGCTATTTTATTTACCTCCGTATGTGTCAGGGTTTATGAGAGAAGTGAAATTGTATAGACACTACATTGTGCAACGTTAATTATTGGAACCATGTCGGTTTACTCCTCTAATATTGCCAAGCTAAACTACAAACACGTTTGACTGAGAACGGATTAACTGTGAAATCGATCATAAGCAAAATTAATTATTACAAGTTGATTCCCACGAATTTAAAACGGATGCAAATTAAACAGGCTTCTATTTAATAGCATTATTCGCCTCTTAAAATCTATATTGTCCTCTGAATTACTAAGTCAGCCACCATAAATGGGCGCCTAAAAAGTACTATCTTAGCCACTATAAATCTACAATGAAAGCTTCTGTTAATACAACTCAGCTTGGTAGTTATTATTTAGCATCAAAATTTGTAACACATATTCAAGTAGTCAACTTCTAAAATATTTATATATGAAATCAAAAAAGTTATTCAGTTGACTTCTAATATTATAACTCAGTACGATTAAAATGTAGTGAAATATATATATATATATATATATTTTTTTTTTTTTTTTTTTTTTTTATGGCAGAGGTGGCAAACGAGCAGACGGATCACCTGATGGTAAGCGATTACCGCCGCCCATAGACACCCGCAACACCAGAGGAGTCACAAGTGCGTTGCCGGCCTTTGATTTGGGAGTACGCTCTTTTCTTGAAGGTTTGAATGTCGTATCGGTCCGGAAATACCGCAGGCGACAATTCATTCCACAGTTTGGTTGTGCGAGGCAGAAAGTTTCTAGTGAAACGCACAGTTGTGGACTGCCAACCATCTATGTGATGGGGATGAATATGTTGTCGCGTAGAACGATGGCGGAAAGAGGCGGCAGGGATCAATCCGAACAATTCCTCGGAGCACTCCCCATTGTACATGCGATAGAGAATGCAGAGCGAGGCTACATCTCTACGCAGCGCCAGGGAGTCAAGCCGATCTGAAATATCCTGGCAGTCGACGATTCAAGTTGCCCTTCGTTGAATGCGGTCCAGAGGGAGAAGCTGGTACTGGGGTGCCCCTGCCCAGAGATGAGAACAGTATTCCATATGAGGCCGAACCTGCGCCTTATAAAGTTGCAGGCGATGCGCCGCAGTGAAATACCGTCTCGATCTATTGAGCACACCAAGCTTCTTCGAGGCTAATTTAGCCTTACCCTCTAGATGGCCACGGAACTGGACTTCACTCGATATGTCGACACCAAGAATTCCGATACTAGCTGAGGCATTTAGGGGAGTGTCCTCAAAACGAGGTGATACGACAAATGGCATTTTCTTGGCAGTGAACGCGCAAACTTGTGTCTTAGTGGGGTTAAATTGGACCAAATTAAGTCGACCCCATTCTGAGACTTTCTTTAAAGAGGCCTCAATTTCCGACACAAGTTTGTTTCGGCTCTCGATGACGTTTTCCCGAGAAATGTTGGCACGGCCGGTATAGAAGGCATCACCTGTGCTGTCATCCGCATAACAATGAGTGCTGCTGATTTGCAGCATATCATTGATATGCAGAAGGAACAGTGTAGGCGAAAGCACACAGCCTTGAGGGACACCAGCATTCACAGACATAGAATCTGAGCATGTACCGTCGACTACGACCTTTATGCTTCTGTCTGCAAGAAAACTAGTGACCCATTTGCATAATTCCTCGGGAAGCCCATAAGAAGGAAGCTTCGCAAGAAGTGCTTTGTGCCAGACCCGATCGAAGGCCTTCGCTATGTCCAAACTAACGGCCATAGCTTCCCCCTTAGTCTCGATCGCCTGTGCCCAACGATGTGTCAGGTAGACAAGAAGATCACCAGCGGACCGGCCCTTACGGAAACCGTACTGTCGGTCACTAAGCAGCTGGCGGTCCTCTAGGTACCGAAGGAGCTGGCTGTTGATAATGGACTCCATTATCTTTGAGAATAAGGAGGTTATGGCTATCGGCCGGTAGTTGGACGGATTCGAGCGGTCACCTTTTTTAGGGATCGGGTGCACCAAAGCTGTCTTCCATGACTTCGGGACTACGCCAGTGGAGTATGAGAGCCGAAAAAGGCGCGTTAAAACTGGAGCCAACTCTGGAGCACACACCTTCAACACGATACGAGGGATTCCGTCGGGCCCACTCGACTTATGAATGTCGAGGGAAAAAAGTGCTTTACGCACTGAGCGTTGGTGGAACCGGATATCCGGCATACAGCTCGTGCACCGCGGTATGGTCGGCGGCTCGTTTCCCCCGTCATCCAACGTTGAGTTGGACGCAAAGAGTTTGCCTAGAAGATCGGCTTTCTCCTTTGCGTCGTGGGCCAATGAATCATTTCCCATGTGCAGTGGTGGAAATGATGGCGTGCAGAAATTCCCCTGGACAGCTTTGGCCAGAGACCAGAACGCACGAGTTCCCGAAGGAAGACGCTCTAATCTCTCGCCAATTCTGCCTATGTGCGCTGACTTTGCCCTGGCAATGTCTCTTTTGAAGGACCTGGAGGCAAAGTTAAACTCCTTTTTTAATACGCTGGTCTTTTCATCCCGTACCTTCGCCGCATTTGCCCAGGCTTGGTAACATTCCTGCTTTCGGCGAGAAGCCTTTTTGCAGGACCGACCAAACCAAGGCTGGGATTTGCCGCCAATGGGTACCACTGAGGATGGGATAAAAAGCTCCATACCCTGCAGCACCACATCAGCGACAGAATCGGCAGCGAAGCTGGGATCATCCGGCGTGAAGCAAACCTGCCCCCAAGGGTAGGACGCAAAGAAAGACCGCATCCCATCCCAATCTGCTGACTTGTAATGCCACACACGACGGCGACAGGCGACTCGCGGTCGCGGCGGGCACGTGAGTGGCACCGTACTCCGGATAAGGCAGTGATCCGAAGAGCCGAGTGAGGCGTCAACGGATACTTGGTAGCCGTCCGGATGAGAAGTCAGCAGAAGGTCCAACAGTGAAGGTTCATGGTTCTCCACATCTGGGATTCGCGTGGGCGTAGTAACCAATTGTGTCAAACCATATGCCAGGGCGAAGTCGTAAACAGATCTCCCCGCATGATCGGTCTTGCTAGAACCGAGCCATTCGGCGTGGTGGGCGTTAAAATCGCCGAGTACCACGATCTCAGCGGATGGGATCTGCTGCTGCACAGTATCTGCAGCCATTTGAATGTGCTCAATGAGTCGGTCAGTTTCGCCATCGCCGGTATGGGACCTATATAGGCACGAATAGACGCGGGGATGGTCATCGCCGTCTACACGTAGCCATATGGTGGAGAGGTCCCTACCTTCAAGGTTGCTGAGACGGCGAGAACTGATATCGTCTCTAACGTACACGCACACTCCAGCCCTAGGCACGAAGGAGTGTTCCAGTCCATACCCAGGGTAGGAGAGGTATGATGTGTCTGCTGGGGACGATATCTGTGTCTCGGTCAGGAAGAGCAAGGCCGGCTTTGCTGTCTCTAGGTGGTAGTGAACAGCATTAATGTTTGAGTGTAAGCCCCTGATGTTGCAGAAGTCCACGGCCAGCGTGGCAGGGGGTGCCAAGGTGTTTTTGCCCTTCCCTTGTGCAACTGGATGATGGAGCGCTGTTATGCCCCCCCCAGAGTACGACGAGGGGCGGCCTGGACGTCCAGGCTCAGGCACATTGTATCCTGAGCATGGACGTCCAGAGAGGGATTCTCCAGCGCTAGCGCAGCTGGTACCCTCCTGGGGTAACATATTTGGTAACTGCGCTATCATTGGGGGGGGGGGGGGTTTGGGCCTCCGGTACCCTCACTCACTCGGCGAAACACAACACAAGCGTTGCTTCACGCCGGTTTTCTGTGAGGCCGTGGTATCACTCCGGTCGAGCCGGCCCATTCGTGCCGAAGCATGGCTCTCCCACGGATAAAAATAATACATAACTCGTTCTATATTGATTAATTAACAAAATGTATACCTAAAATTATAACCAGATTTATTGATTGATCATATTTACCTTTAATTATCATCAAGAAGTAAATTATGGCCACTAAATATATTAGGTACTACTAAAGGGAGACAAAACATACAATTTTTTTTAAAAAAAACTACGATTTCAAAGTAAATTAAAGGACAGTATTTATAAAAAAAGATAGCGCCAAACAGATCGTGCAGTCGCTAACTATTTCACATGCAAATAATATTAAATGAAGTTTTCTAGTTGAAGCCTGAACAATATTTTTTGAGGAACACATGTTGAAGCTGTAACACGTAAAATTGGTGAGTTGTTAAATCCGTGGCTGAGTTAGTAAACTAGGTGGTGATGTATATATTCGTAGGACAAGTAAAATTAATTGTTCATTGCTTGACGCTTTCTTTAGAATATTTAGTTGGCGTTGTGAAGAAGACGAATAAGTTAATTAGAAGCTTTATAATTTTCCCGTTGCTTAGAGGTTGGGTTCCGTGGCCAAATAAAATATTTGTGGCTTGATTTAAAATTTCCCATTTAAAACGGGTGTACTACCGAAAGACGCTGAAGCGAAAAACTTTCATTGTGGTACGCTGAAGCGAAAAGGCATTGGAGCGATTGACATAGATTCGAATGTCACTGCAGCGAAACACGACAGTGACACACGACAGCGCGCTGTGGCGAATAAAGGGAATATTAATTTGAAAACTAAAAGGTAAGGTAAAAATAATAATAAGAAGCAAACACAATATATGGAAAAAAATGTTTGAATAATTAAACCGCAGACTAAAAAAGTTCATTTTATTCAATAAAAACAAAAAAGTTTAACTGTAGTTGTTAAGTGAAAATAATCAATGTTTTATTATACTTATGTATCCATGAAGTTAATTGGTATGCCTAGTGGAGTCATATTTTAATATACCTATACAAAAAGTTACCAAAAATATGTTAATTTTGTTACTTTGAGGTTGTTCTTTAGCTCTTATAACTGATCATAATTGCTGGAATCCACGAATTTGGCCTAGTCACGTTAACTTTTCTGAATATTCAAGTGTAAACGTTTTTATTATTCATAAGTTATTCAGTTTCACTAATATAATCTTACTTTAAAATACGGACTACTTATAAAACCTCTTTGTTATACTCTCACCCTTATTTCATCGCCGCACTCACTGTAATGCGAGTAACCATTTGTCACGACCTCAGAATAAATTATATACCACAGTGTGTCATGGTACTCAGAGTCTGTTACTGGCTCATTAATTTTAGAATGATGGGCCTCTTTAGCGTTGACCTGCAACTCATCAAGGAGATGGAAAATTCAGAAATCAAATGAGGTTTGATTTCGATATTTTTCCGGCATGCATTCTTAGGTATACATAGGGCGGATGTAAACAGAGAGACCAAGAGGGTGGAACTGAATAGTCCCGCATTTCCCTAATTGTTCCCAGATAAAGCATAACGAGAGGAATACTTCGATCATGGTGGTCTGGAATCAGTGTGGTTCAGGATGGTGGGTGCATGGTTGCAAATCTGCATGAAATATTGTACATATGAAAAAAAATTACGAATAATGTACTATTTAGTACCTGTAGAGATTTTAAATGTACCCATATAAATTCGCGCTGACACCAAAATATTTGTGCAAAATAATGCCAATATAGTCACCAAACAGTGATTGAATCGTATTTAATAGACGTCTCCAACTTGTGACCTTTATTTGCCCTTGTTTTTGTAAAAAAAACTTATTCAATATAAATCAATTAAAATTTCGGCGTGCCGCGGAAACGTAGCCAGTTGTCATCGCCGCATAATACAGCCAGATTCATAGTTTCAGTGCCACCCATTTGAATAATATACGTACGTATCATATCACTGCGTAATCCTCGCACGTCCTCGGCAGTGAAATAAGGCTATATTTATGACTATTGTCGTGGTCATAGCTTTGAAATTGGATCACTAGACGTTAAACTAGTCTAAAAATACATTATGTAGTCTAATATCTACTCGGAAATAACCAACAAATTTCATCTCCATCGTTAGCAAACCATAGTTTCCCTACTGCTGGGGCGTGAGTCGGGGGGGCTCTTCCCATTCTTTAAGAAGGTTACTGTCCTAAAAGATCGTTTCATATAACGGAGACTCTAATAATAGATTTTTTAAAAGTTTGCAGCCTGTTTGCAACCTTTTGAAAATCTCACATTTTCGAACCTTTACAAAAAACAATTAAAAAGAATTTTATTTACTTTTACTGAAATCAAAAATGCATGCTCATTACCTATTTTTTTTAACCCAACCACCTTGTTTGCCTTCAAATCCCTCAAGGCTATCTTTCAAAGAATTTGCGTCTATGTATAGTTTAAGTGAAAACAGTTTCACAGAAAGAAATCGGATTACCATTTACTAGACGTGTCTGGCAGGCAAATAAGGCGGCCGCGAGAGGACTATTTCGTCGAATTTCACGGTCGCTGGTGCCGGTCGCGCCCCAGAGCACCATCTGTGCTAGGGCAAGATTTTTAAATCAGTCGCTCTCTTGTTGAATTTAGAATCTTATTTATTATTCACAATTTATTACCTAACTTGATACTTTCAAAAAAATCGGCTCAGTGTGTCAGTTCAAAAATTTATATTTTTTGTTTATTTATTTAACCGTTTATTTCAGGCGCAAGGCCCGTAAAAATATATAAAATATAATAATACACAAATACTATACTAAAATTAATAATTTCTAGAATTCTTACTGAATATTATAAAAGATAAAGTGAGTCTGTTTATTTGTTCCTCTATCATGTCGCAATGTAATGACATATTTTTTTGTATTTGCTTTTAACGACAATCATCCAAGGATTGATAACTTACTTATTTTAACTAAACTGTGCCAATTTTCACCTTGTTTCTATACAAAGTATGAAGAAAACGTAGCCCACTCAGAACAAATATAACCTTTTTGAGCCTGTCGCGAAAGAGGTTATGTATACCGCAGAAGGAGGTCCCACAAAGAGGCTAACGCCTTTGATGCTATTCAGCCGAAAAAGTGCACTTGACACGGCTGCAGGCTAATTAGGTAGGTATATAGAGACCTTACTCGACTGAAGCTGGCTTGAGCGGAATTCTCAAACAATTTAAAATTTTGTTTCTTTAATTAGTATAATTACCTAGCATCCTAGCAATATTTTTATTGGGAGGTAACAAAATTATAGGAGTTTAATTTGAAATGCTGCAGTTTCACTTTAGGAGGGAATATTCAAGACGGTCATACTATACAGGGTGTGAAAAAGGGCATTTGAAATTTTAAGGGGTTACTCAGAATCAAGTATAGAACCCAGGAAAAGTATTGAAAAAATCCGCTCTTCAAATTGTTTTTTCAGATTCTCATACTAAATCTGAATAATGATCAAGAATTTGTATGAAAAACTGAAAAAAAAATGAAGAGCGGATTTTTTTAATTTTTTTCCTGGATTATATACTTGATTCTGAGTTCATATAACATGTAACCAGAAATGTACCTCACTATGTATAAGAATACTTACGTCTTTAGCTAATACTTAGGCGCATCGTTGCACTTCTGCTGCCTCAGGTGCTATAAATTGCGACAGCCCCAGGCTGCTTCAACATACGGTCATAATTCTCAAGCAGACGTAGACTACACCCGGTAGAACCTCATGTTCCTACTGGATGGAAGTGTCACCTGATAAAATGTAAAAGACAGTTTTTTTGCCTACTGTAGATCTTTTATCTGTGAAAGGGCTGGACTGTTATCAGATAAATCTTACATTGATTCTGGGACGAGACCTCAGAAAAAAGACAAGTCATCAAATCGCTAGAAAAAACCTAACCAGTTTGTATACTAAAAGAAAAGCCTTACTTGATTTTGATTGCACATGTACTTTGTGTTCCCATACATGAAATACAACATTTTTGTTAAACATAAGTACTGCCTACAGAAACGAATAGTAAATAAGTAGGTAGATGTTTGAATACAAAGCAGGTATAGTCATATTGGTATTCAGAGATGTTCGTCTTTATATCAATGTTTCTGAATGCTGAAATTTCTGGTGCCCTATATTTTATCCATCTCTTGGAACGGCTCCAATGAGTTCCGTTGTTGAAATGTTATTGAAAGCTTTCGCAATTAATAATAACCAATTTAAAAATACAATGCATAGCATACCGATGTATGTTAAAATATATCGATACACTCGATTATTACCTATCTATTTTTGATAGATTTAACTGTAATGAATAAGTATTATCGGTACCTACTCAAGTATTCCAAGCGCCATTTTCCATTTCTGCGATAGTAAACGAGGATTTGTCATTCACTCGGAAATGTAGCAAAAAATGTTGCCGTTTTTCACGTGTCACAGTGGTTTTTCTGAACCTGCCAGAGCGATGTTTGTCACACGTTGAAGAGACTTGAATCATAAGAGTGGTTAAAGTGCAATGCTTAGTCGTACGAGTATGTGTGTGGTACTAAAATTCTATGAATGTTTAGTCGGGACGTCTCATATATTCTCTACCTGACACAATTTTTTGACATGCGAGATTTATTTTCACATATATTATTACTCTTCATTTAGTTACTTAAATGTTATTTTATCCTTATTAATAAAAGCTATGATAAATTACTTATTTTATCGCAGACTAAAATCGCCTTAAAATTCGTGTCATTGTAGTTATTTATCATTCTTTTTAAATACTCTTAATTGCATTCCTGTAATTTATTTAGGTATGCATATAGGTATGTAGATATAGGGGTACCGTATTACTTGTTTGAAAAATCAAGTGAAATCAATTAAAAGCTAAGTAAGAAGAAATCATCAGTATTTTAAACCAGTATTAATCATGTGGAGACCATGATTAATTTTGGATTACAATTCCTTAAAAATCCTTACGATACCGATATTGGTTAAATAATATAGTCTATTTTTAATTTCAAAATTTGACCTTGAAATTAAACACACAAATTAGTTAGACAGACCGAGTGAAGGAATAGCTCCTTAGGAATCGCTGTAGGAAGCCGACTATCAAAATATCTAATTATCTGTTGTAATACAGTAAACTAATGTCGCTAACATAGAACTTTTTTATCCTTAATTGTTAAGCCCTTGACATCATCTCACTGTGTTATTTTTTTTTTTTTTTTTATGGCATAGGTGGCAAACGAGCAGACGGATCACCTGATGGTAAGCGATTACCGCCGCCGCCGCCCATAGACACCCGCAACACCAGAGGAGTCACAAGTGCGTTGCCGGCCTTAAATTATGTTACGTTATGTATTAAGTGTGTTTTATTATTTATGGATTACTGAACCGGAATTAATGATTATTTATTTTTATTTTTGTATCAACATGCAGTATCCATAAACTGAATGAAAGAAAAGTTTGAAATGAACTGTGGGCGGGAGGTTGCGTGACCGTGTTCCATACCCCCAAGTTAACCCAATACCCCCGTTCTAGCTAACCTTTTAACCTCACTTTCACTTAACCTAAATAACTAACAATGAGTAGCGAAGCAGCTTACTGGTGTCCCCTTTTCAGGCGCATGATGTGCAAATCGCGAGATTTCATACATACAGAAAAAGCAAAATGTCTGGAACACCAATTTCCAATATCATACAACGGAAAAAGATACTTACAATTTTGATAAACAACACCCCAATATAAATTAGCGGAGGGTTTGAAAATTATAAATCGAGTTATTAACCTATTTTAACCTAAGATAATTCTGGATCCTTGATTAATTTTGTGATTTTGCAGCAAAGTGCATATTATGACATATATTTTTTTCAGATTTCCAGAACTTGATATTTTGATATTATACTGACAAGGTATATCTAAGCCATCCTCTGTAGGTAAGTTCTCTGAGTATTTACAGAGGGTACAAGATTAGTCAGCGAGCAGATTGTCGTTTGTTTGTTAGAGGAAAGTTACTAATTGGACAAGATAATGAACTAACCTTGTTAAGAAGCTCGCAATGTTTTATTGGTAATTAATAAGTAAAATAGTACCAGTTTAGTTTTCGGATAGAAAGAGACATTGAGAGGACGAATAAGTGAAGTGAATACATATTAAAATTTCACACTAACTAGTAAACAAATTGGACGTTTTTTGGCTGATGACGATGATGATGAAACAAAGTCGATTAATCAACCGATTGTTTGTATTAGATAGGTCAACATATTTTTTGCGCGTCGAGTTTGTATAGATTCCTTGAGGAAATGTTGTTTTGTGTGTTGAGTATACTTATCCCAACGAATCCTTCACATACGTATATTTTGTTCTACCCCTACTTATGTCGCTCCTTGTCACGTACCGTGTTCGTTCACTACGTTTACTTTGGAAAGTAGGATGAGAGACAGACTTAATGAGACACTAGGGTCCCTTTTTTAATTTGTTATTCTTGTACTCAACTAAATGTTATGCTTACCTGACTTCATCTGGGAGCTCCTAATTTATTTCCCTTTACAACGATCTAAATAAAACGCCTCTTTTAATTTCAATTCAAAAACTCTTTTAAAATGTACTAAAACTTATCTCAGTATGAAAAAGCATTATTTTAAAGAATACGTGAGAGATCGTTTTTGAAAGTGTTTTATGATTAAGCACTTTTTCATTACGTTTTACAAAACAGATTTAGAAGCGGTTAAAAAAACGACACTTAAGGGACCTTTGAGTCTTTTAAACCGTGCCATCAGGATAATTCGCATGTAAAATAAACAAAGTGGAATATAAGTCAATTTAATTTTTACAATTTAAACAATATAATTCATTTTTTTATTAGGGAAACTATTCACATTTCTATGAATTTAAAATTGATTGACCAATATGATATAATGTAAAGCTGGCGTCCACTAAATGCGACTGCGAATGTAATAAAAATTAAGCCACTACTTTTACTTACCGTTAATTTAAAAGGTGTTTTTAAATAGCGCAAATGTACATATCTGTGATATAAATGGGTGAAATGTTGCAATTTTATTTTATCATCTCATCTCACCTCATCATTAATATCATTAATCACTATTAATATTATAAATGCGAAAGTATGGATGTTTGTTTGTTTGTTCCACTTTCACGCCGAAACTACTGAACGGATTTGGATGAAATGTGATAGGTAAATAGATGAAGTACTCGGCTAACACATAGGGTACTTTTTATCCTGGAAAACTCGAAGGTTCCCGGAGGAATAGCTAAAAACTGACTTCGCCACTAGGTTGCGCTGTCTTAACATTTTATTTTTATCTGGACCCAATTATGAAGACGAAGACGCTGACGAAGTCGCGGGCGGAAGCAATTTTTTACATAAACATAAAAAAATACGTTTGTTTACATCCTTTATTAAAACACCATGGATATCTATAAAAATAAAAATATATTTTTGTTAAATTCTACTTACTCTAACCTACCCATCGTTTCACGACCTCTACTCGTAAGAGTCGCCCCACCTGGCTGCCGACAACGCAGAGGTGTCGTAAAATAGAACGAACAGCCTCTCTGGATTTCATTTTTGCAAAAGGTCTAATTTTATTATGTCTGTTGAGAGGCTGCCCCTGAATGTTGTTTCGAGAAAAATTACGTTGCCAGCGCTTTTTTTATTGGTTTGTGTCAACTTAATTTGGTTTTCGAATTTCAATTTTTTTTAGATAACTTTATAACTTTATACACAGTGTATTAAAAAGTTGGTTTGAAATTTTAAGGGGTTACTCAGAATCAAGTATAGGAAATATAGGAAAATTTTTTTTTAACATCCTGTATACATTCCTACAACAGCAATACCATTAATTATTACACTATCATTAGCACCAACGTTTATCTCTCAGTTTTTTTTACCAAATTTATTCTCAAAAGAAGGTCGGTGAAATCGTTATTAAAAAAAAAACATTTATCTTAATGTAAGTAGTTACCATGAAATTACGTTCTTTAGAACTTATTCCCCACGCAGGAAACTTATTAGGTAACAAGGTAAAAATTATGAATTATGAACTTTTTTCTTTTTTAACCGCAGTTGCCTTGACAACGTCTCACCTGATATGAAATACGTGAGAAGGTATCTTAATTTTATCTCTGTGCCTACAATATTTTAACAGTGTTGTTTGCAGGTAAGACTCGAAACGGTGATGGTAGCCGGGGGAGTAGAACACGTCCAACTAATGTAATACCGGTAATGTTATAACTATAAGTAATGTAATGCCTATATTCTGCAAATCTTTCTAACTCCCTATCCAAAACAAGATCTCAGGTATCTGTCGAAAATTTAACCCATGTTATCCTGATGTGAAACAAGTAGACTAACCGCTTCGTTATGACAGTGGTTATCTTTGACATACGTATAAAATGGTGCTCACTCCTTCTGGGAAGGTAAAGTATAATCCTCTTATACTCCAACCACATCGATTGCACTTACCTTCAACGTGCTTTAACTGACCTAACTAGAAAATAGAATAGGACCTGGATAGGCTAGACATCTTAAATCAAACGAATTTATAAAAATTGTTTGTAGACGATATTTGTTAACAACCCATATCGTCATCACTACAGGAGCACGGGTCTCTTCCCATGCCTCAGGAAGGTTAGGCTATACTGCACCCACGGGGACCAAGTCCGGATTGGTATAAGTTGTGGCGCTAATGGCCAACCACAATGTGGTAAGTTGTCAAGACGCCTATAAAGCCTCCGACAGAGATTAACGAATACCATCTAGTGATAGCAGCCGACAACAAAAAGGTTAACGTGCCTTGCACATTATAGAAAAAGTTGAGTGATAAATGCCACTTTCGGTCAAACCCCTCCAAGTTATGATGGTGTCTGTAGTCAGTTAACTTATCAGTTAACTATCGAGGTGACCTGGCAAAACGCAGTGAGCCACGACTAGGTACCTAGTTGTAGGTAGATAACAAACACTTATTTCCCGAAATTTTAACTATGTTTATTAAAATAAGATATAAATACATTAATATAAAACAAACGAAATAATGGGTAAATCTCATCTCATCCACATAACAATGTCTTCGTTACTAGAGTCCCGAGTACACTGGATGCACCGATTCACTCGACCCACCGATTCACTCGGCCAACCCTCGAACGCAAGCTGCTTTTCAAATCTACTTTAGATCCATTAGGAAGGAGAACCTATGAATTAACTTTTTTTTTTATCGCTAACCACTGAGCCACCGAGTCAGTCGGTGGCTCAGTGGTTAGCGATCCTGACTACTGATCCGAGAGTCGTGGGTTCGATCCCCACCCAGGGCAAACATTTCTGTGATGAGCAGATTTGTTTGCTCTGTGTCTGGGTGTATTATTTCTATATATGCATGTATTTAAATGTATATGTGTATTTATATCAGTCTCTGGTTCCCAAGATACAGGGAATCCTAGTTTGGGGCCAGGTGACCGTGTGTGATTTGTCCCGCAATATTATTATATTATTATTATTTTCATGAGAAAAAGCTTTAATCCTATGAGAAATGACTGTGTTATATACAAGATGATTTTTTATGGCCGATATGAAAATATGCAGGCTATTATTATATTTGGGTCAAAATACGTAACAACTTATGTCCTAATTTTTTTTTAATAAATGGTAAAAACAATTTGGCCTCTCTATACCTAAAAAAATGGTCAATCCGACTATCGATTTATGGTCCAAATTATTTTCTCATTTATTTATAAAGTTTCCGTATACTTTGCCGCCTTCTTTGTTATGAGGGCAGATCTCGCGTCATGTGTTCCTGTATTGACATACATACTGAGGTATTGTGTCAATTATGGGGACGGTCAGATGTTATACGATTGGATTCTCTTGCGTTCTCCAATGATTGAAGCAACTGATTGTGGTTTTGCAATAATTACAACTGGATTGGATTCCAATGTGATCGCAGTCTTAAAATTCCACTAAATTATTAACTTCGCACTACTTAGTGAAAACCGATATTTACATCTGTACTTTTAAGACGTTAAAGTATCCAGTCTACGTCATAAGGGTAAATGTTCAAAAAAAGGGAGAAACACAAATAAAATAATCATTCATAGTTTCTACGACTGACATACTTAATCTTTAAAAGTCTAAAATACTATTGACATAATCTTTAAAATACCTAATCTTCAAACTGGACATATCGCATTCTTTATGTATTTTTTGAGTTATTTGCTTAATAAACTAGTGTGAATTGTTCATTGCCTTCCGGTACCACGGATCTCTCTTACAGAGTGATGGCGATATCGACCGTGACGTGCGGCATAAAATTAGCGCAGGTTGGCTGAAATGGCGACAGGTCACCGGAACAACATGTGATCCACTAATGCCACTTAAGGTGAAGGGGAAAATCTATAAATCTGTAATAAGATCTATTATAACGTATGAATCTGAATGTTGGGCAAATAAGAAGACTGATGAAAGGCGACTGCATGCAGCTGAGATGATTATGCTAAGATGGATGTGTGGAATGACAAGATTGAATAAAATAAGGAATGAATATACAGGATGTAACAGAAGTGTGTGACAATACTTCAAGGTTGGCTTTTACCCATCAAACTGAACAACTTTTGTTCTACAACTTTGTTGAAATCGCAAAATTTTTTTTGGACTTTTCATACAAATCGATCAGCTGGCGAACCAAGTTTATATGAAAAGTCCAAAAATTTTTTTGCGATTTCAACAAAGTTGTAGAACAAGAGTTGTTCAGTTTGATGGGTAAAAGCCAACCTTGAAGTATTGTCACACACTTCTGTAACATCCTGTATAAGAGGAAAACTGAAAGTTGCGCCAGTGACAGAAAAGTTACAAAGTAATCGTTTGTTATGGTATGGGCATGATATGAAGAGGGATGAAAGTCATGTGACTAGGAAAGTGTTGAATATGAAAGTGGATGGATTAGTGAAACGAGGAAGGCCAAGGAACAGATGGCTGGATTGTGTGAAGAATGATATGAGTATGAAAGGAGTGCGCACTGAGATGACAGCAAGAAGAGATGAATGGAAGAAGAAAACATGTTGCGCCGACCCCAAATAATTGGGAACAGGGCCGGAAGATGATGATATATAGTTTTACAGTATTAATCATTTTGGAGACTGCCAGTGAACTTCTGTTCTGTGACGTCATCAAAATGAAATGAGAGGATTTGGAATTTGCATTTTTCCATTATTTTATGTAGGAAGTACCTACTATGTTGCCTTTGCGAATATTTTAATTTAGAAGCAATACAGACATATTTTTAAAGTGATTGTCTAACGTATAGTTAACATTTGGCAGAGGTTGTTGCCAAAATAGATAGCTTTTCTCTTATACAGATACAATTACTGGGAAAAAAAGCTTTAAAAATGTGCGGTTTCGAAATTGAGCTCCCACTTAAAACCGGGAATCCCTGTTAAAAAAGCACCGAGATTAGGGGAATTACTGGACCAAGCTTCCACTTATTGCGCGTAAGGTAGCTATAAATTCCTATTTAAAACTAAGCGAAACTAAGCAGTTTTTTTAGTATAGGTAGGTTTAGTATAGGTATTAAGAACTAGAAAATGGGAAATTAAATAGTATGCAAGTTCTTTTTTTCTAGAATATTTAATGGCAGCAGTTAGTAGCTTTTGTTTGACCGTGACATCTCAAGGTTAAATAATACTACAACTACAAAAAAATAGTTCTCACTTTGCATTTTTCAAAAGTGAGCAACGAGCTTTAATTTTGTCATATCGTAAACTCCTTGGCAGTATGTAGGTCCAAAACCTATAAAACTAATTATTCTAAGAAATATATTTTTGTCGTAGACAGGTCTGAAATAGTGCAAAAAAATGTGATAATCTAAACATAACAGTTAAGTACTTATGAAAATTAATTACACCGAGTAATTTCTACTAAAATTCCAATATCAAACTCAACACAAATTCTATAAAACCAATTTTCATTACGATTCTGGTTCAGACTACTTCTACATTTTTATCCCGGCACTCCATTAAATGCAGCGGGTAGCTTTCATTACCCTGTCCCACTTACAACTGGAGAACTCATTATAAGTTTTTGTTTTACTTTTTCTCGGTTTACAGGGCTGGACTAACATTTATCCACAGTATAAGGACATTATACAGTATGGACACTCCCTGCCGCTCTCAGTAGGCTACCTCGCCCCCCCTGTGTGACTTCTAAGTGACCAGTTGTCAAGAGACTGGCAAACCGCAAACCAAAGACAATTTTATTTTCATAAGGAGAGAGGCATTGGCTTCTGAGGCTACAGTCTTGTCTCGTGTATACAGTATTCCCTTCATTAAAAATGTCTTTTATAGGAGTCTGTCGTTTATGTGCATATCTGTCTTAAAAGTTCTGCTATTTTCGGAAACATCAATTACTAAAAACGTAACATTAAGAAGTGTAACCTAAGACAAGGCGGTATGACCAAGAAGCCTAAGCCTAAGCAGCCCTAGCCTCACACACACATTAATACGTATATAGACATGAAAAAGTGTCATTATTTCTATGTAGTAAACAATAACGCGATATTTGTACGTGAAATGTCCGTGTGTGGCAGTGGCAGTGTGGCATTTATCTAGAGAAGCAATTAAATGGATTAAATCTGGCTATTCAGTAAAAACTTGCCTGATATTACCCATAGAGAAATTTGATCATTACCCCAGAGTAGTAGATAGTTAACTTCTGATGTCCTCCAGAAGGATAGTTTGTAACCACGTATTAAGCAATACGGGTCTGTACTTACTGTTAAATTTCTAGTAATGGCTGAACAGACCTCGAACTTCTGCGACATAATTTTAACATCAACGCAAAAATCATACTGTTAATTATTTTTTCAACACACTTGCTCATAAAGTGGCTCTATGGTCACCGCAATTAGGCACAGAATGACACCCATAATCAAACTGTGACTTTTTCATTGCTATAACTCACTAGTGAGTTATAGATTTTTTAAAAATTTTTTTGGTTGAGTTGCTTTGTTCTTAAAAAAGTTTTTATTCAAAAAAAAAGATCGTGTTCAATAGAACAAATAAATTAATGTTCCTATTGCTTGCTCATTTCATGCAACTTCTTATTTAAATAGATAATTTTAACTCGTACGTGTTTAATAAATAAAACTTTCACTCAAATATAACTTTTGTTTTCTCTGTAATAAAAGAAAACTTTAAATTCCCCATTTTGTACGTGGCAGAATAGGCGCAAATCCTATGCGCCGAAAATTAAAAAAAAACCTCATCCCTTTAGTCTGTGGCCGATCGCAATGCGCGCGCATAGGAAAACTGATTAATATTTCCCGCCATAGAGAAACATTTTTCACAACTCGTTTTCACTGTTGAAATAAAATGAGTTTTTATTGTTATTTTATTCACAAGTGTGTTGAAAAACGTCGTATGATACTCGTGCTTATTGATGATTACCGTCCTTGGCTCTCTTAAGACCCTCGCCTACGGCTCGGGTCTCAATGGCGCCTCGACGGTAATCACCAATGTTACACACTAGTACCATAATGTACTATTGTTCGAAGATTGAAATTATGAAAGAGACTTTTTCGAATTGACATTTGACCTTTCGCAGTAACATCATCAAAACTTTATGGTAAAAATCTGTTACCGAGTAAGTTTAATATTTGTCGTTTGATGTTTGTTGCTGGACAAAGGCCTCCCCCAAGGATTTCCACACCGACCAGTCCTGTGGTGCTCGCATTCAGCGCCTTCCCGCAACCTTCACCAGGTCCTCGGTCCAAAGAGTCGGAGGCCTGCCCACACCGTGTTTTTTGGTGCGCGGTGGCCACTCGAGAACTTTACTGCCCCAACGGCCATCTGTTCTACTAGCTATGTGCCTCGCCCACTGCAACTTAATTTTAGCGATTCTGTGAGCTGTGTCGGAAACTTTATTTCTCCTACGTATCTCCTCATTTCTGATTCGATCACGTAGGGAAACATCAAGCATAGCACGCTCCGTCGCATTTTGGGTGACCTTGTGTGTTTGTTTGCTATTCAATTATTTCCAAGTCCACCCCTGCAGTTCCTTACAACACAGTCCTGTCCCCGACGGCGTCGGTCCCAGCACTTACAATGTGGGTAAATAATCTGAGGGTAAATATAACTTTGTCCATTTCGTAACTTTCTGAATAATTGACGCTGTTATTACGAGACGTTGACTCTCCAAGTATGTAATAGCCTTAATTTAAACTAAAACTTTGTAAAAGGTCACAAATAATTATGTATAAGTCTCAAGTTAACTACACAATAACAATGTTACCGCCTTCGTGACATAATGGCTAACTTAGAGCAGGGGATCAGGGCAGCACCAACTGAAGGTGCTATTCCTAGCGGGGCCAACTTTATTGTCTGGTAGAATTTTCTAAACCCACGTGTCTAAGTACCACCGTCTTATCTAAGTCATGCCATAAAAAAAAACAATATTAACTAGGTACATGTATTATATATACTCCGGCATAGAGACAAGATAGCCAGCGTCCCATTATATTATAATAACAAGCTCACTTTCATCTTTGGAACCGTATTCACTTGCCATTAGATGAGTAGATGCCAAGAGCATACCAATAAAAAAGAGAGTAGATATATTACGTAATAATAGGTATTACCTAAGTATAGAGAACGAGGCGCGAAGAGAGCGGATGATATGAGTTGTAAATAATAATAAAATCCATCATGTTCTGAAAACTAAACCACTCCTAACTTGCTTACTTTTTTATTAGGTAGTAATCAATCACATACCTAGGCACCTAGTATTTTTTTTTCTTCTCTTATAAGTATATAGCTTACCTCTTAATTATCAATAAGGTGTTTCATCAAAATTATAATCCAGTATCCTTTTTAGCTCAAGAAAACCGCTACCGCATTTTACGTAAATAAAGTACGTTTTATTCAAATATTTCTTCAAGAGAAGCAGTTAATTAAATTTTTGCTTAACTAGAAACGGACTATTCTGTCTGTATTTTACGAAATGCAGTCGGTTTGTAGCCCCGCTGTTGCATGTTAAGTACTGACACTAAGAACTTCATTCAAGGGTTTTCATTCATAGTTCAATTCGGACCGGGGACGCGCACCGTTAGCGAAATGAAGTATTCACTAGAAGATTTAATATTTTTTTTATTTTTGTGTGTGACTAGGATTTTATTTGATAGATCATGTGGGTAAAATGTTGATGAAAAGAACTGAAATCAAGAAATACATTTATCATTCACTGACTTGGTAGCTCAGTGGTTAGTGCTCCTGATCCGAGAGTCGTGGGTTCGATCCCCACCCAGGGCAAAAAATTCTGTGATGAGCAGAGTTGTTTGCTCTGCGTCTGGGTGTATATTTATTTATTTATTTAAACGTATTTATCGACGGCTTACTAGCAAAAGTCACTAACTGAGTTAGATACACCATCGAACGTACTGCGTTGAAATCTACAATAAACACTGACCCGTTTTTTTTTATATCTGATCTTGTTTAGATTTTATGGTTATTCCATTATTTTAATGACTTTTCGATGGCACAGTAATTGGAAAAATATAACTTTATTCATTTAAACGACTCGATTTTGAAATAAAAATTTCAAAAACTTTAATACTTTACTTAAAGATTTCTTGCAACAAAACTTTCCAATATAATCATCGAAGAAAATTTGGAAAATCCACTAAATATACAGGGTGTAACAGAAGTGTGTGACAATACTTCAAGGTTGGCTTTTACCCATCAAACTGAACAACTTTTGTTCTGCAACTTTGTTGAAATCGCAAAAATTTTTTTGGACTTTTCATACAAACTTGGTTCGCCAGCTGATCGATTTGTATGAAAAGTCCAAAAAAAATTTTGCGATTTCAACAAAGTTGTAGAACAAAAGTTGTTCAGTTTGATGGGTAAAAGCCAACCTTGAAGTATTGTCACACACTTCTGTTACACCCTGTATAATCAAGTGATAACTTAAGTTCTCTAAACAAATATAGTGAGTTTGCCCGATACATTCAGAGCTGATATTGATTTCATCGGCTTACCGGCAAAACTGATTAAGTGACATTTATCAAACTTTAGGGAAAACGCAATTAAAGATTTGAACTATTATTGTTGATAATTTTGTTTTTAGTATTGTATCGAAATATAAAAGAACTAAATTGGTAGTAAAAATGTTTAATCATATTTCTAAATGTTTTTTTTTTAAATCGTAGCAATGATATTTTTTAAACGCCGATTAAATAAGTTAATAAATGGCAATTGAATTTTCTTATCACGTGACTTTTATTAGCTTATAGCGATTTATAACATTACTATTACCAAGTAAGAAAATAAAAAATGTAGGAACATAAACATGAAAGAAACTCAAGTTTTCTTCTTTTCTTTCCGTCCCTGTCCTGTTATTTGAAGGCGGCTATCCTAGTCATAAAAACAATTAAATAATTATTATAAAAACCCTACCTAATTAATTAACATTGTTACATATCGGTATCAAACCTTAACTTAAGAGTAATACTTAGTATATTGTATAATAATCATCTGTTTTTAATCTTTTATCTTCGTTACTAACATTACAGTCTTTTGTCATTAAAGATATGGCACTAATTAACATTGAAGATCATTGTCTCGATCAGTCTCAAAAATCACAAAACACAAAAAAGATACTTAGAATTAAAAGCCAACAATCATATCAAATCTCCCTTTTTCGTTTCTCTTTCATCATAATCACAATTATTGTCTTATAAAAAATTAAGGCATTTAAAGGTAGACTTAAATATTTAAGTAAGTAGTTATTCTCATCTGTGAAGGAAATTACTCAGATGATTCTCCAATCTGTTTATGCTCATCTTCTGAAGATAATCCAGTATCTTCGTAGGGATCTTTTTTAGGGTTCCGTAGCCAAATGGCAAAAAACGGAACCGTTATGGATTCGTCATGTCTGTCTGTCTGTCCGTCCGTATGTCACAGCCACTTTTTTCCGAAACTATAAGAACTATACTGTTGAAACTTAGTAAGTAGATGTATTCTGTGAACCGCATTAAGATTTTCACACAAAAATAGAAAAAAAAACAATAAATTTTGGGGGTTCCCCATACTTAGAACTGAAACTCAAATTTTTTTTTCATCAACCCCATACGTGTGGGGTATCTATGGATAGGTCTTCAAAAATTATATTGAGGTTTCTAATATCATTTTTTTCTAAACTGAATAGTTTGCGCGAGAGACTCTTCCAAGAGACTCCCCCCCTGTAACTTCTAAAATAAGAGAAAGATAAAACTAAAAAAAATATATGATGTACATTACCATGCAAAATTCCACCGAAAATTGGTTTGAACGATATCTAGTAAGTAGTTTTTTTTTAATACTTTATAAATCGTAAACCGCAATTTACCTACAACGAACTAAAAGAACTTTTATATTATGTTACTTGCTGCTACGGAACCCTTCATGGGCGAGTCCGACTCGCACTTGGCCGCTTTTTTTGTGTCGTAGGTGGCAAACGAGCAGACGGATCACCTGATGATAAGCGATTACCACCATCCATAGGCACCTGTAACATCAGAGGAGTCACAAGTGCATTGCCGGCCTTTGAAATAGGAGTACACTCTTTTTTTTGAATGTTTGAAGCTCGTATCGGTCCGGAAATACAGCAGGTGAAAATTCATTCCATAGTTTGGTTGTGCGGGGCAGAAAGTTTCTAGTGAAACGCATAGTTGTGAACTGCCAACCATCTAAGTGATTGGTATGAAAATGTTGTCGCGTAGAACGATGGCAAAAAGAGGCGACAGGGATTGATCCGAACAATTCCTTGGAGCATTCTCCGTAAAACATGCGATAGAGAATGCAGAGCGAGGCTACATCTCTACGCAGCGCCAAGGGGTTAAGTCGATCTGAAATATGCTGGAAGCATACGATTCGAGTTGCTCTCCGTTGAATGCGGTCCAGAGGGAGAAGCTGGTAGTGGGGTGCCCCTGCCTAGATGGGACATGAGAACAGTATTCTATATGATACCGAATCTGCGCCTTGTAAAGTTGCAGGCGATTGTCTGCGGTGAAATACTAAGTTAATAAGCTTCTTCGAGGCTAATTTAGCCTTACCCTCTAGATGACAACTGAACTGACTTCACTCGAAATGTCGACACCAAGGATTCCGATACTAGCTGAAGCATTTAGGGGAGTGTCCTAAAAACGAGGTGATACGACAAATAAGGCCGGCTTTGCTATCTCAAGGTGATGGTGAACAGCGTTAGTGTTTGAGTATAAGCCCCTGATGTTGCAGAATTCCACAGCCAGCGTGGCAGGGGATGCCAAGGTGTATTTGCCTCTGCCTCGTGCAATTCAATAATGGAGCGCGGTTTTAAGGTAGATTCTGTTAGTAATGACTTTATGATTGTTGGTTTTTAATTCTAACTTTTGCGTTTTGTGATTTTTGAGACTGATTGATCTACAATGTAATAAACAACAGCATCAACCAGTTTTTATACAATATTATTGTATAAAAAACATGTTGATGCTGTTGTTTATGACGGATTGTTGGTTCTTAATTCTAACTTTTGCGTTTTGTGATTTTTGGGGCTGATTGATCTACAATATAATAAACAACAGCATCAACCAGTTTTTGTACAACATTATTGTATAAAAAAACATGTTGATGCTGTTGTTTATAACTGATTACTGGTCCTAAGTATTTAACTATACATGCCTAAGTATTACTCTTAAGTTAAGGTTTGATACCGATATGTAACAATGTTATTTAATGAGGTAGTTAATTATTTTTATGACTAGGATAGCCATCCCCAAATAACAGGACAAGGACGGGAAGAAAAAAAGAAAAATTGAGTTTCTTTTATATTTACTTATGTTCCTATTTTTGTTTTATTTTCTTATTTGGTAATGGTAATGTTATAAATCGCTATAAGCTACTAAAAGTTACGTGATAAGAAATTACAATTGCCAAAATTCATAAACTTTTTTAATCGGCGTTTTAAAAAAACCCATAACTATAAATTGAAAACAAAAACATTTAGAAATATGATTACACATTTCTTCTACCTATTTGTACTCTTTTTATCGAAATAATACAATACTAAAAACAAAATTAAGATCAATAATATTTCGAATCTTAAATTGGGTTTTCCCTAAAGTCTGATAAATGTCACTTAATGACAATTTGCTGGTAAGCCGATATCTGTCTCTGGTTCCCATAGTACAGGGAATCCTAGTTTGGGGCCAGATGACCGTGTATGATTTTCATGGATATTTATTTATTTATTTTATTTGAATAAGTAAAAAGAGAACATACTAGCTACTTCAAAAACTTTTATAGATATGATTTATCTTTTTCACCAAAATATAAAAATAGTTCATAAATTAAAGTGCAATAAAGTGGTTCAATAATAATATCTGGGACAAATCACACACGGTCATCTGGCCCCAAACTATATTCCCTGTATCTTGGGAACCAGAGACTGATATACATACACATATACTTGTAAATACATACATATATAGATATAATACACCCAGACTCAGTGCAAACAATTCTGCTCATCACAGAAAAGTTTGCCCTGTGTGGGGATCGAACCCACGACTCTCGGATCAGAGTTCAGGATCGCTAACCACTTAGCCACCAAGTCAGTCGAATCGTTCTCCCATTCGCCGGTCTATTTGTTAATAAAATCTAACAAGGAATATACTTGCTTACTAGTACAAATAATAACAAACCAAAAGGCGAATAATTAAGAGGAAGTATTTAAAAACACTTTAAACTTTATGGAAATGACAAAAAAATTTAGCCAAAACAAAAATATTGGTACATAAAAATATTTTACCATATTAACAAACATAAATAATGCGCTTCGCACCAAAATTAACAATGTTCAGTTCAAATTTAATGCTTTCCAGAAAAAAATAAAGTGAGCTCTATAAACCATAAAAAGTATAATATAACAAAGAAGCACTCAAATACGTCCTCATATCAAGTAGTATTACGTCCCCACAGGGGCACGGGTCTCTTCCCATACATCAGGAAGGTTAGGCCATACTCCACACACGGGGGCCAAGTCCGGATTAGTGGAGATTGTGGGGCTAAAGGCCGACCCCAGTGTCAGAAGTTTTCAAGCCGCCTATAAGGCCTCCATCATGGCTTAACGACTACCATCTAGCGATAGCATCCGGCACCAACGGGTTCAGCACGGAAACGGTCAAGATAAATGTCACTAACAGTCAAACCCATCCGGGTTATGACCGTGTCTATAGTCAGTTAACCTGCGTGATCGACACGACCACGCAAGCAATTCGCATTTTAATTCATCGTATATTTAATCAATAAACGCAACGCCATCTATACCTTGTGGATAGGACGGTAAAATGTGCCACACAATAAGCAGAAGAAGTACAGCTGATGCAGAAAATAACCCGTTGCTAGCTTGTATTAAAAGAAACAATAAATCTAAGTATTACCTAGTTCACAACTTGAAAGCACTAGACACTAAAATACACAACACTCTGCACCATACACTTGCACCTAATAGCTAGTAAGAAGTTAATGAAGCGCAAGCAGAAATTGTGGAAATAAACGTACACGTTAAAGTTTTTTAGGCTGCCTATACACCAGTGCCTGCCTATACACACCTTTTTAGTTCTATCTTAGTATTTATATATTTATTATATTATATATATTTGCGATACATAAGATATTTATACCTAATACTCCGTGTATTTTGTATATTATTGTATAATATACATATTTATACATACTTTGTTACATTGCTCAAACCATTCATGCACTATCGTTACCAGTATTACTTGTGACCTTTTATCCTCTGCCAAGGGTTGTCTGGAAGAGATCGCTTTTAGCGATAAGACCGCCTTACACGTAATCCAGTACTTTATATTATATTGTGTAAATTCCTTGTGTACAATAAAGCATTAAATACAATACAATACAATACCAGTATCAAAGCGAGAAAATCCAACAACAAGATAGCCTTATTTTTAAATTTGCTCCCAAGCGAACAATTTAGTGTCCATTGCTGGAATATTACTCGCTCCGCTCCACTTGGTAGGCGTGCAGCCTAATGGTCTAAGTTCCTGTTTGCTGTTCCGTTCGAACTTTTACACGTTTTCAGTACGAGATATCCGCATGGGGAGGGGGGTTTACCTTCGGCTCGGAAGGTGCGGAGAGCGCTACAGCCAACCAGACGATCTGAGGATAACATTTTCAACGTTGCAGATATACTTCCTCGAATTTATCGGAAGAGATGTCAAAGCTCTGAATAGAGAACGTAAGCTATCTTAAAGGTTAAATTCATTCAAATATCTCAGTAGTTTTATTTAAAAAAAATTGGGTAAAATAATTTAATTATTCCTCTTTTCTGTTTACATAATATTTATAATTGATAAATCATTTAAATGATCTGTTACTATTTTTATTCTTAATAATGTCTGCTGAACTCCTGCATCAAAATTTACAAAATTTCTCTTTGCAGTTGCAGTACACTTCCTAAAAAGCCAGACGGCACTGCTGCATGCTAGGCGGGTCCGACGCTCGCTGCATACCTTTCATTGTTCACACCGACAGCAACAATCCCCTCAATGTGACTGATATATGCTGCCTTAACTCGAGTGGAAACTTTCCAAGATGCTGGCTGCACGAATATAACACCGCCAGAGCTACACAAAGTTAAACTTCAGTTAGAAGTTAATGCAAGTTTTGATACTTGCTAGTGTAAAGTTGTGAGTCGTTCAAAATATTCTGTTGCGTTAGGCCCCGTTTAGATTGTGTTTATAAGTTCATAATAGAAGAGCGTTCAAAGCGGTTTTCTTTAGTATTAGTTATTCTCGAATAAACCGCCTTCGTGGTCTAGTGGCTAGTCTGTTTGCTTCACATCAGGAGGTCGCAGCTTCGATTCCCAGTGGGGTCCAACTTTGTAGGACTCGGTTTAGTTGATGTTAGGGCATTTTCTGAGCTCGCCTGGCTGGCTACCACCATCTTATCTAAGTCTTACTGCCAAACATCAATGTTAATAGCATTGATGTGTTCTGGCATGGAGGTAAGATAGCCATTTCGCCATTGCGTTGGGGAATCTTAGTAAGCCCGCTTCTATCTTCGGCATCATCATCACTTACCACCAGGTGAGATGATGCCAAGGGCTTACAAGTTTGTGGATAAAAAAGTCACGGACGGAGCTATCTAGACTGAATAACGATACTAGCCTTAATAACTTTGTAGTTTTAAAAAAATAATCAAAGACTCCTCCAAAAAATATTCCCAAGCCACGACGCGACGACAGAATCATATAACGAAACTAGGGTTTCTGCTCAAGCTTTCTCGAACTCGAGAAATTTGGCTTCATTCGAGACGAGAAAAAATGTCCGGAACTCGAGAATTCTCGAATTTCAATTGCGTCAAGCGCGCCGTGCGACTATTTTTCTCCGCGTAACAGCCAGCGCCCGCGCTTCGTGCGCACTTCGTAGTAGGGTTCCTTTACGCAAAGCTTATTATTTTTTTTTTTTTTAGCTAAACAGAAGTAAAAATAATAAGAATAGGTAAATTTATTGACCTATAATAGTTAGTTTTTCAATTTTAGGAACAAATTATGTAAGGTAAATTATAAAATAAAGCATCCTTCAATTAGTTATTCCTTTTTGTAACTCCGAATAAAATTATCTGTGCTAATGTTAACTGTCAATTTAGGTAATTAATTTTAATCCTAGAAATACACTACACTTTGTTTTACTGATGCATATTTATCATTTTCACAATAATCAAAGTAGGTATAGTTTTCATACACAGACAAGAGAACACGTTTTTCGTTTAACTCATAACATAGTGGTGCCTCTACCTATGCTATGTATGACTGACTGATTAAAAGACTGGAAAATCAGACTATGTACTAGTTACTACAAGTCAGTAGAGTATTTAATTTATTACTTTTTCACATCATTTTTGTTAAAAAATATTTCTTCTTTGTTCCTGGTGTTTGTAGTTGCAGATAAGTGCACGCGTATTAATGGCTTTTATACGCTAAAATAAGCCGTAGTCATTTACATTTTGGCCCGTGGGAGAGCCATGCTTCGGCACGAATGGGCCGGCTCGACCGGAGTGATACCACGGCCTCACAGAAAACCGGCGTGAAGCAACGCTTGCGTTGTGTTTCGCCGAGTGAGTGAGGGTACCGGAGGTCCAACCTCCCCCCCCCCCCAATTCCCCCACCCCCCCATCCCATTTCAAAGGTCGGCAACGTACTTGTGACTCCTCTGGTGTTGCGGGTGTCTATGGGCGGCGGTAATCGCTTAACATCAGATGATCCATCTGCTCGTTTGCCAACTATCACATAAAAATAAAAATAAACGATGCCCCCAAAAGTTATTAAGTCGCGTGCACATAGTTATCCGTTCCTAAACTATTAGGTTAGCGTTAACTTTTGATTTTAGTTGTTTTGTTTAGAGTATATCTAACTATTGAATTATGTAAGAAGATTTTAATTTTTGTTCTTTCCTTTCCTAAATAAGAGGTACCAAATACTACAAATTAATAATTATGGTGCAAAAAAAATATCTGATTAAAAATTTTGCTTTTTTAAATTAATTTCAACAAAGGGTATAGCAGGGTTTCCATAATAAAAGTTCCCCAACGTCGTTTGAGGAAAACAGTGACGACGATTAAGCTTTGATTATTCTCGATTCCTCCATTTGTACGATTTACATTAATTCGCCAAAATACATGCTTCATTTTATACTAAATCACATGGATTTTTATTTTTTTAGCATTGTTCCGACAATTTTAATTTTGTGTTTTTTTATGTTGTTACTAAGGAATAGACAATTATTATATATTTTTTCAGTAGGTGTCACTCCAGGGGTAAGTATAATAAACCACCCCTAAAAACTAAACATCCTGTTTTTTATCATTTATTAATGGGATAAAAATCTGAAATCTAAAAATTTTTAATTAAATTACTTTATTTGCATAATCACAAAACATATAAATTATATTATATCTTGACAAAATATTTTGCGCTTAGACCACCGAAGCCTGTACGATTCATCTACTTCCAGACAATTTGCCAAACCCCCGCCCCAGGATTATCAACGATATGCTGTATCGACGACCAGCTGTGACTACAGTCTGGACTCGGTTAGAACGTACAACGAGGAGGCCGATATGTACCGCTATATAATACGCAGCCAACAAAACGGACACCAAGCAAGGCCGACCCACACCAGACGCTAACGAGCCGAGATGTTTGTCCGCAGAACAAGGGAAAGGAAACTCGTTATCTTTTCGGTAAATATTTTCAGGGATCATCTTAGATAATCTCATAATCGTATCTTATTATATTAATTTATGCTAACTTTTTCAGGTTTAATAACTACAAAAGATAAGCGGGATGGTTTTAGAAACGCTTTTTTTCACCAACGTAATTAATGTTTGAAACATTTCAGTATATTTTTTGGACAAGCCACGATAAAAAAATAATTGGTCTGGCGATCAGCGGTTGAAATAATGAGGCCTTATTAACAGTTCGTTCTTTTTTCAAGTAGATAACCCCTACCAGCGATATCTACGTACCCCCACTACAACCAAATTTTTTTTTTGGGTTTCCCGAAGTCTGATTAATAATTATCGATTAATGCCAAAAAATACAGGATATTATTTTTCGAATTTTAGCTAGCCGGTTCGATTTCTGGGTGTGACAAGGGTATTTTCACAAATCTTTGAATGTAGTTTTGCTTCTTTTTTTAAATAAAGGAACATTTCCTTTGAGTAAAATTTGCTATCTCCAGTATTTATAGTACTTTCCGTCCAGGTGGCGTTCCAACATTCCACCCTGTATACTAATTGTTTGTCATAATAGGGAACTTGCATGAATTTTTACATTTCTATAAAAGTAAATAAATATTCATCATCAGCCAAAAGACGTCCACTGCTATAATGATATAATATGACAAATAACAGATATTGTGAGAAATCCAACTAAATACATCTATTTATACTTACAATTTTTTCTAAGAGTTTGAAAGTGTGAAATTTCCAAAATGCTGCAAATTAGAAATAAAGTCCATTTTTAGAATCTCCCTAATATTAGGTGCTTACCTATGGAATTGACGTTTAGTTAAAAAAGTTCAAAGACAAAATTAATATAATATAATTAAGGTTTTAAAACAACTAATTATTTTCAAAGTACCATTGGACATTTAGAAATAAAATAACGCTTGCTAAATGCACGTTTTCTGAATATTTTGGTGTAGAAACTGTGAAAATGGATTTTTTCGTCACTGAAAATCGCCATTTTTTCGTTAAAAAAATACTTTTTTTTATTTTTGAAGGCTACACTTATCCCAGCGTGTTACTCGTTACCATATGTATTTTTTAACATATTGCGCATAATATTTCACGATTTTCAGATAATTTCGATTTTTTTTGGTAGAAAAAATTGACCTAATTGACCTCTAAGAAAACTCCAATACAGTATTTAATGGAACCCTACTTAGTCAGTTTTTACATAAGAGACATAACATGTAATGTAACTAATTTATGAAAGACCTTAAATGTAGCTAGAAAATGATATATAATTTAATGGAAGTAAATTCATACTTGGGATAATATTATTCTGTTGAACTTTCAAAACTGAAACGCCAATTTCATAGGTAAGGACCTAATACGATATTTGTGAAACTTTTTTCTAGGACAGTTTATGCGCAAAACATTTATCTAAAGCGTTTATAATTACTGTACGTCGTCCTTCATACATTTGACGGTGAAAATGAGTTCACTGCAGCGCAACTTTTTGTACAAAGGCTTTTTCGGTCATGCTCTGGGAACTTTTCAAATTTTAACCGCTTCCGTAGCGTAGTGGCTTGCCGCTCGCTTCACATCAGGAGGTCGCGGGTTCGATTCCCGGCGGGGTCCGACTTTGTGGACTCGGTTTGTTTGGTGGTAGGGCATTTTCTGAGCCCGCCTGGCTAGCTACCACCATCTTATCTAAGTCTTGCCGCCAAACATCAATGTTAACAGCATTGATGTGTTCCGGCTTGATGATAAGATAGCCAGTTCCCCATTGCGTTGGGGAATCTTGGTAAGCCCGCTTCCATCTTCGGCATCATCATCACTTACCATCAGGTGAGATGATGCCAAGGGCTTATCAATTGAGGGTAAAAAAATAAATAAAAAGAAATTGTAGTACCTCAGTGAATAATGCACTGTTTCGGTTTCTAGAATCGGTTGGATTTGGGTAAGTAGGTGATTAGCCTGCTGTACCCTAGTGGACCGTGGACCCCACAAGGGAAGAGAAAACGTGGCCGTCCCAAACAATCCTGGCGGCGAAAGAAGATCGGGTTATCATGGCCCGAAGTGAAGCGCGTAGCACAAGATATAATGCAATGGCGAAGCACTGTAGACGCTCTCTGCCCCACCTAGGGGACTAAGGACATTAAGTCAAGTAAGTCAAGTCAGTGAATAATGGAGATAATCAAAAACGACTTTCAACCAAAAACGTGTTTACGTTTTTCAAATCTCCATTTAAATAAATAAAAAAAAAACTTTTTATGCTAATTGCTCATTATATCAATGCACTAATGTCACATATTTGAAGAAACCAATATATGTATTTTTATATCATTTGCACTAAAGTTTAAATTTTTAAAATACGATGACGTGTTGTATTCAGGAAAATTTGCCCGAAAATTCATTTTCATGAAAAAAGTTCACTAACAAGCTATTTCATTGTTGTCATATCGCTTTATCGCCAACAATGTAAAACGAGCCCCGGTACCAGCGCACAATATTACGGGCATTGTCGCCAAAAGCCTTCAGCTTAAATTGTGACGCGCTGGCGCAGGCGTGGCCACGGGCGTGAGGGACTTAAAATTTTATGGCATGCTTTTAGGCGGTAAGACGGCAACTACCGTTTCGTCGGGGAACTTTTCCTCGGTGAAACACTCTTTGAACAAGGCTTATAGAACAAGGGAAAACTTTGAAAAAATCAAACATGGAACGTTCTCCTAGGGGATTTCCAAAATTAGACGATGTTGAGCATTCTAAGGTACCTCTGTTTTGTATATCAACTTCTTTAATATCCTATTTTATCTAATAAGATTCATATTTCTAAGAAAAAAATATATTCGTGCTTTTCCACGCGAAATCGAAGGTTTATTATTCTTAGAAATCTATATTATTTTTGATAACTGGAACGAGATTAAAAGAAAACAGATCAAATGCGTAGTGGATTTAATCTTATTACGCCTCTTATTAAAGCTGATTTCATGGTGACTTTTTTCGCATTTTAATATCACCGAAATGTAATCCGGTAAGGTGATGATGGCTCTTGATCCGGTGGCTATGGATATTTACAGGGAAAAAGATCTAGGTGTATGAAGCAACAATTACTACAATGTGTTTTGAACTGAAGGCAGCAAAGTTTGAGGAAGAGAATTAGAGAAGGAAGTATAATTATCTTTTTTAATTCTGATCTGAGAACCTACTATCATGTACCTTTAGTCTCATTTTTGTATTTCTTGTTTTATTTTATATGAAGGTTTAGTAAAACTCAGTAGTTCATTTGTTGCGGATAGAAAAAAAACATTGCTTTTATTTGTAAAATACGATCTCATTATTGCCATGGTATCTAGGGTTGCCAACCGTCCCGGATTTTCCGGGACGTCCCGCTTCTGGGTCAATTTTGGACCGTCCCGCCGTGACCCCTTGCGGGACGCCTTTTGTCCCGGAAATCAGTGATTATATGATATTAGTATCTATCTCGTACCAACTACCCAACGGTAGTTGGTAGTGGCCAGCCCCAGTGTCAGTGGCCCCAGCAGGGCCAACTGTCCAACCCGACGGTTGGGCAGTTGGCCCGAGTAACTTGTTACACATTATTAAAATTTCTTAATACCTACGCATTGCGTATTTCGTGTGACCTCCTTCAAATGCATCAGCAGGGAGAGTGTTTTCTCTCTGTGGAAATGCATGGACAGACAGCACAAATAAGCTGTATGTCGATCACGTTAAGGCTGAACTACAAATTAAAATTAATTTAGACCAAAAATGCAGTGAATTTTATAACTTTGTGTTGCAAAACAAAAACTTATAAATGCGCAAAATCGCAAAATAAGTACAGTTTTAAATGTAAAAAAAATAATTTAATTTAATAATTTAAAATGTTTGTCATACATTTGTATTGTTTTTGTTTTTAATAAAATGATTAAAAATATATATAGTTTTTTGCCTTAACCATTTTGAACCTATGTGGTGTGTTGTGTCCCGCATAATATACCCAAGTCCCGGATGTCGAGCTGGGTAATCCCGGAAATGCCTTTTTTGTAGTTGGCAAGCCTAATGGTATCCCATAAAATAGACAGTAGTTGCAAGTTTTTGTTCATATTTGTTAGCTCCACAATATCCCATATACCGCCTCCGTGGCCTAATGGTTACTTCGCCGCTTCACATCAAGAGCTCGTGAGTTCGATTCGCTGCGGAGTTCACTATTGTAGAACTTTACAAGCCTGCCTCGGTTGCAACCCCCATCGTATCTAACTCTTGCCGCCAAAAATCAATGTTAATAGCAATGATGTATTCCAGCATGAAGATATAATAGCCGGTTCTCCATTGCATCATCATGTGCTTTTATGTGATTGACGTAGCCAATTTTGCTGAATATGTGCAAACACAAAGCACGTCAACACTATTGGAGCTTCAGATTTCTTTACCGACTTCCGAGAAGCAGAATTGGCAGGGAAACGACAGGACTCCTTGAAGGTTTAGTCATAGCAGCCCTCGAAAATATGAATGAAATACAACACCTTTTTAAATACACCATGTGACTTTGGTTAGTTGTATGAATGTATATTTTAGACTTAGGCGTAAAAGGGTGTTCTCATTAAAATTCTCTAAAATGAAATATTTAATGATGTTGATAAAAAAGATAAGAAAATCAGAGTATCGGAGGCTACAGTACTTCTGAATTGTTCAGCCAAAGATGTAAACAAGTAAGTAAGTAATTGTTGTACAAGTAAGTAAATACAAAATGAGTTAAGAAACTAATATGAAATATATAAACTAGAATTCAGTCTGGGTACAAGTCTAGAGAGCCTGCATCTCTACAAAAGAGGTATCTGATGAGCTAGATATAAAGCCAGCTAATCTTCTCAACTTTCGTTCTTCAATATTTTTCTCCCTTGAAGTTAAAATAATTAATCTAACGTCATACTAACCGCCCAGGCCTTCTTTTTTGCTTCTTTTTTTTACCCTTTATGTTTTGATTCCCATACGAGTTATGCTGCATAAACGGCCGTATCTCTTGATTGCGTTAGCATAGAAGTTTGATTTTTTCACAGCTTCAAGGGATTGCAGACCTGAGAATTTGATACAGATTTCAAGACACGTGTGATTGTGAATTTATATGGAATCCTGGTGAGCGAGTCCGACTCGCACTTGGCCGGTTTTTTATTGTAGTCTTATTTTTTTCTGGAAATTAAACCGGTCAACACCATCAACATTATTTAAGCCCGAGGTCGTCAATCGACAACATTTCTACCACGAATGTAGCCTTAGTATTCGATAGTGGAGATGGATAAAGCGTAGTTAGTTGCCTATTTTATTTGCATATCATTTTTGGGTACAGGACTTTACTAAGAATAAAAAAAACACTCTTTAACACACACACACACACACACACACACACACACACACACACTCACTCACGTTTAAAAATATGTAAATTCATATAATATTTTGTATGTTGTTTATTTTATTGGCAAATAAATTCAAGTAGTCTAGTTACTTCGCAATGCATAAAGTTCATCAGATGAACCCGAACATAGTCACAGGACCCCGCTAGTCGGTAATAAAATAAATTAAAAAAGGGAAGTAGTGCAACTGTAGTAGATAGATACTCATTTATTCAAAGGCGGAATTGGAGTAATTTCCAGAAAGAAAATTAAAAAGGAACGAGCTTATCTTGCCGACCCCTCCTCAGTGCGATTACAGGCGGACCGACATCTAAATAAACTTTGTAGGGTTTCGTATGGTCTGTCTATATTCTGTCCGTCCTACCTCGAAATCATTTGAATCGTGATAGCATGTTGAAATATTCACACAACATTTGTTATTCTTTAACCACCGTCATGGTTGTTTTGGCACGTGGTCGCCGACGACGTGCGGTCAGAGAGACCGCTATATTTTTTTGCTCATAAATTTTAAATCATCGTATTTTTAACAACTTTTTTGTACTATTTATAAAGAAATAAGTGTATTTTAAAAAATAAAATACAATTCAATGAGTATTAACACTTATTTATATTTTTCTACCATAATAAACTTTTTGGAGTCGTACATTGCATGAAATTACACTTGAGATCAAAAATAATTCACTTAAATATTAAACTCACAAAAAATCAACAAATGAACAGTTTTTTTCTATCATTGATGGATGAATGAATATAATTATTTTCACAGAAAAATAAAAATCTGACAATGGGTAAACATAACACACAATCAGCGCAGAATTGTTAAGTACATTCCATACATAGATATGCATTTTTGACAGTCATGGGGTGATTTTCTTTTTAGTTTTGGAGGACAAAAGGTATTTTGGTTCTTTGCTTCAGTCTAGGAACACCAAATTCTTTCGGGTTTGGCATATCAGAGCCAAGAATCCGTATCAAAGTTATTTTCAGCTTGCAAGGTATTTTCTTATGTCCTAACATAAGTTGTCGCGATAAATTCTTCAAGAAAGCTCCTCTGTCCACTTTCGTATGATGAGCTTGGTGAACAATGTACTCATTGACAAAAGAGTAAAATTCGCGAGAAAAGATGCACTGGCCAAAAAGTTACCATTAAAAAAAGTTACGTAATCTCCGTTTCAACTTTGAACCCAAATGTCTGCTCTATTTAACCGCGAAAAAGTCAAGTCAACATAACGCTAATCAATCATTATCTGACGATGCTAAACACGATGAGAATTCAGAAAATGCATTTACTATTCACCTACCCAGAATTGCCATCAGTAATGAGCTTCCAAAGCGGGTATATAGGTGAGATCGCGTAAGGAGCATCTTTAATCGGCACTTCTCATCCTGTGTGCAAATAATTATTTTCTGTTTAACGGTATGTTATTATTTTTCAAAAAAACGGACGAATCTCTTCAAGGTATATGCTCATTAAAAATATTTTTTATTTTAATTTATTTACATATTTTATGGTTTAAAAAATTCGCTAATTATGTCATGTTTTCTTTCGTTTAAATTTATGTTCTCTTTATGATGATAAATGTCTTAATCTACTCATGAGTATATCAAAGTGTCACAACCATTTATGTCAAAAAAAAACATTTTACATGTCTATCATATTATAAATTTTTTTTTTTTAGGAAATGACTATTTAATGACGAGGATGGAGTTTTTTGATGTTTGGGTGTTTAGATTGAAGAATAATCACAATAAAGCGCACTTATCCTTTGTTGTTTAATCATACTGGATTCAGTAATTAACTCGAAGGTACTGAGACACTCCGGACGGGGGGATGCGTGGAACAGTACAATCTAGCAGTTTCGAAAACCGTAGCGGTCTGTAAGACCGCACGACGGCGGTTAAAGGTTATTACGAGGGCATACTAACAGACAATTTAAAAAAGTATAAAATTAATAGGCGCAAGATGGCGTAATAATATACACAAGAAACTTCTTTGGATTTGCTCCGTCGCAAAAACAGTTATACATACAAGCTTCAATTTAGGTATAATATGGTCAGACTCTACGTAAAACATTAAATAATAAACGCCAGTCAAGTTTTATTCGGACTCACACAAACTAGTAATTACTTCGTGATACAGAACCCTCAATGCAAAAGTTCGAACCGCACTTAACCGGTTTTATAGATTTTGCGCCTTTAGGACCTGGATTTAATGTAACAGTTTTAAAAATGGTTTTACCTTCCGGGGCTTGTCTTATCTTTTAACAACTAGTTATGTTTATTATTTCGTAACTTTAACGCAAGAGAGCAGCCTTAAATTTTATGTGATTATGTAATGCAGGCAGAGATTAAATATGACAAATGTATCGCATAAAGCTGCTTTTCCAGCTGCTGGCGAGGCGAGGAGAGAAGAGAATTAAAATTGTATGGGAAAAAATAAAATATCTTTTCGCACATCTTTGGTGGAAATAGTCTTCTTCTTAGAGATTTCAATTCTCTTCACTCCACTCCTCGCCTCGCCTCGTCTCGCCGATGGAAAAGCAGCTTCAATCTAACCAAACTGTGACGAATTATTTTTATATATCTCATTTACGGAGTGGCGAAACATCCGTTGGTGGTACCTGAAACTGAATGGACAAGGTATAAAATTAAATTAAAATAACCTAAAACGGATTCCCCACGTGAAATCCAAACCTGTTTGTGTGAAATTTGTTACTGCTAACATATGTGTCAAAGGTTTAATAGTACGATTTGTTATTGCTTCTAACTCTTATTAGAACAATATAACGTTAATGCGAAAGCAATTTAATAGATAATTAATATATATGGGAAATAAGCATGATCTATTTTTACAACAAAAAAACTAGTAATAAAGTAAAGTAACAAAATATAGTGAGCTAAAAGTGTCGTCAAATCTCAAAATAGCACTGAAGATGAAACAAGTTGCAATTCCTATCTTCAAGTTCATGCACGAAGAGACAAGGACGAATGGCGCTTAACTTCATACACAGCTATTAAGTTTGTATAAACTTTATAATGCCGTTTAATACATAGCACAGCTCCCCATGGCTTTAACTATAAAAGAGCAATAGTTAATATATATTTACAAGAGCAGATTTTGCTCCGTTGCTTATCTGAAAATTAAATATCAAACTGAATTTATGTAGGCTCCTTACTCCGGCACTTCAGTAAATATTAAACGCTTTATAATAATGTACTTAATGTATTTTCAACCGACTTCAAAAAAAGGAGGAGGTTCTCAATTCGTCGGAATCTTTTTTTTTTTTTTTTTTATGTATGTTCACCGATTACTCGAAGACGCCTGAACCGATTTCGAAAATTCTTTTTTTGTTTGAAAGGGTTGTTTGAATTCTTTTATTGTTCTTCACAGGTGGTCCCATATAAATTTTATCGAAATCAATTCAGCGGTTTTTGAGAAAATCAGCAAAACATAGCAAAATTGGAGTTGTTGCGATTGAAGTCGGTTGTTTTTAACGTATTCAGCGTGGTCAATTATAAAGAAAACAAAAAACATCGGCCACAAGCCTCGCTTTAAATATAAATAGTACAAAAATTCAGTAATATAATCAAGTCAAGCGTTGTTAGAAACTAGTCAAATAGTTCCCTACTTTTTACATTCCACCAAAAGGATCGTACCATATCGATGGAACCAAGCCAAAATTCTAGTGGCATCCCTAAAGACTCAAAAATTAAGTAAACACTGACTAAAAACTAAAAAAGAACACTTAAAAGATATAAAAAACATAAAATAAACATTAACTTTAGAGAACTAGTTAAACACGTTTCACACAAACTTCAGAAGCTCTAAATGCAAACTACCCTAAGTAGTTCATAACCAAATAAATAGTTATGTAACATTTATGTAATGTGTGTCCGCACCACGGTGACCGACCCTGACAGGCTTTTAGGCACACCCGGCGCCCGGCACGCGGCACCGTGCGACCGCCCTCACCCGACGGCGACGGCGGCGCCGCGTTCGCTATAAAGAAATATTTACGTAAGCACGCAATAAACAGTTAGATATGTCTGCAATATTGTCGACTTCTACCTCTCATGGGAATACTTGTGGTTTGGTTATATAATATATATTTCAATATTTATTAAGGCTGCACCGTGAAAAGACAGGTGAAACGGTTTATATTTACACTTTGTTGTACACAGAAAAGTAAGGAAAGAACATATACAAGGTACAGCTTATTCTATAAGAAAATTCTTAAATCGGATCTTGTACAATGGAAGATTTTATTATATTTCCTCCTTTTTTCGCCTTAGAATTGAATTTGAAAATGTAAAAAGAGAAAAAATAAAATGTTGATTTTATAACTAAAAAATACTTATCGTAAAAACCCTTTCATTGTTACATCTAGGACAGTGTACTCAAAGCCGGTCTCTGCACGAAATTGCCTTAAAAAGCAATAGTGGATTTTATCATCACATCACCAAAGATGCTTCGTAACTCGCCATAGTTTTACTGTATTATTTTTTAGATTTTAGTTTCTTGTCATGTGAAGTTTAAGAAGGCGATCACCGTCCACTACCTGTTTATTTATTTAAATCAGGTAGCAAAGACCCATAGTATAAATACAAACTAATACAATTTTTATAAAATAGATGCCATAAATAGAATACAATTATAAAGGTAAACTTAAAACTATTGATCACGCAGTGGTTCTATTTCAGTGGCCGAGGTCAGCAAACTCCCACGGAATTTCCGAAACACCACACCCTTAGGCCAGAAGTCCTCCTGGGTGAAAGACTCCAGCTGCTGTGTCGGGATTCGCACCACAAATTATTTAAAGTTCACGCTGTGTCACCTATCTACCGTCCTCCTATCTAATTATTATTGCAAAAAGAACCTGTTCGAATTGTAGTCGATATAGTAAAGGATTGTATAACTAAAACACAGACATTCCTTTGTCACTGTAACTGACACTGGCCTTTATCAGTTAAGTCGACATAAACAAAAATGTTTCAGGAATGACAATTTTTTTGTGTAGTATAAAATCCTTCACTATATGCACTACAGTTCCTTCAGCGTACTTTGTGAAACTTCGTTTTTTACTCAAAGACGGACGATCGATATGCTCTTTTAAAGCTAAAATTAGATTGTATGTGCAATAAATAAGAGTAACTCGGCAGCTACTTTACCATGTTCAATTTTTACTGAGTGAGTTACCCTAAACTTTACGACGCTCAACGTGTATTCACCACACTTTGCTGGAATAGAAAGCAAATAAACTAAGTTAAGTGTTCCGTACACAAAGTGTTTTATTTCCTATTTGTTTGTATTATTTTATGGGGCAGTTTACCCTATTGTTTTACACAGAAGAAAACAAAACCGCTGACTCTGGCGGAAACTGGGGAGCATGAAATTAAACAAACAGCCACAAATATCCTATAAAGTGTGATAAAAACCCAAAAGAAGTTACGATTCAGTTAAAGTAGTCGTATTTAGAAGAGGGATTCAGATTATCTGCTGGCACTTCGAAATCCATCAAGCCGTTAGAAAAGGTATTTTATAATGACAAAAGCCTTTTACCTTACTTCTAGGGCAATTCAAAATTAGCCAAAAAGGTATGTTTTAAAATCTTCTAATGTAGTTAAATCCCTAATCAATCACATTAGCCTCTTAAATTTTCGTTTCTTTTGGTGCATGCCTCACTCGTCCCTTAGATAGAGTAGGTGCTCGTTAAAGAACTTTCATGCCTCCATTTCATTTAAAACATAACGTGCCCTCCCCGAAAAATAGGAGATTGAACGGCCTCCTTTACCCGAAGACGCGTTAGGGCCGCCCAAAGGGTAAATTGGTCCGTTTGGAGGCCACATTTGGTACGGCCAACCCATTATTAGGGGCCCTGAACTTAGGGCGGAAGGGCCGATTTATGAGGCTACTCGAAAATGCTTATTTACCCACCTTTGGCCGCGTGATATGCTTCAAATGAGTATCGTATCTCGCTTAATCTTTGACCCCGGAAGACCCATGAAATCGACTCCTTTGAATACGAATATCGAACTAAAGTGAAATAAAATTATACAAACTCCACTTTTAAGGCAAAACCTTTCAGAGTTACATTTTTCTCTGAAGAAAATCTAACAAAGTCCGATTAAATCTAAACTTGGGCTTCTTGGACTTATGAAATTTAACAACTTTCCCCAAGGAATCCAAACTTTAATTTTTGAAATTTTTATGTTCTACCAAGCGGAACAGGTGATCGAGCAGTAAAACATTTTTTTCTATATCACTATAAGATCCTTGGGGAAAGTTATTCAGTTTCATTAATAGAAGCACTAGTTTAAATAGTTTCAACTGACTTTGTTAGATCTTACATAATTATGTAATTACATTACAAAAGGTTAAAACGATTGGTTGGATTTACGATACTATGGAAAAGCGTGACTTCTTACAATTACGATATCAAAATGTTTTTGATGCCGATTAAAATAATGACGACGACGTCACAAAAAAGCACATTAACATTGATTATTTTTGTATCAAAAATAAATACCTATGTAAAGCTTCGTTGTTTTTTCTCAATCTATTCATTTTTATGACGTGTAGGAGCATTCTTAGGCTATAGAAGACGTGCTCTGCTTACATACGCTATGAATGTTGCTGACTTTGGGTTACGGATGTGCGGACAGCAGAAAAAGGTCATGGGGATGCGTGTGATGCTGTTGAAGTTCAAGTTTAGGAAATCATTAAAATTGCCTAAAAATCTTTGATTTACAAAGGTTACAATTGGATTTCTTAACGATTTTTGATAGTTAACAAGGATGCCAATAGCAAGGGCTAACAATAACAATTGTGTTTTTTTAATGATCTTTTTGAGCGAAGTGGATGCTGATAAAGTATATATAGTTGGATTTAATACATTTCTTCATTATCGCCATATCTTAGCCAGAATATTTTAGCCTCTTCGTTTATTTTGATAGAAATAAAGTAAAAGCCATAAAAATATATACTTATGGACATGAAAGATCTTAAAAGACATTAGTTAGCTGTTAATGATTAGAAACATTCTTTACAATCAATGAGTCCCAGCCGCCTAAGGGATCCCAGCCACCTAAGAAACCCCAGCCGACTAAGGAGTCCCAGCTGCCTAAGGAGCCCCAGCCTACTAAAGGGTCCCAGCCGCCTAAGGAGTCCCAGCCGCCTAAGGAGCCCCAGCCGACTAAAGGGTCCCAGCCGCCTAAGAGGTCTCAGCCGCCTAAGGGATCCTAGCCGCCTAAGGAGCCCCAGCCGACTAAAGGGTCCCAGCCGCCTAAGAGGTCTCAGCCGCTTAAGGGAAAAATCTGCCTATATGGTAATATAAATCATAGCCAAATAAAACAAGTTCCACAGGAATATTAAAATACATCACAGTGCAGTATCTCATCATTGCCTCTCTTTACGCTGTTTCCCGGAAGATTTTCGATAATGTTCGGACTTTTACCGCAACATCAGGATACTTGCTCGTTGGGGCGCAGGCTGTTCAGTGAGTATAAGGTTTATAGAGGTGAACGAGATATTCCAATAAATTGCTTTTGACATGGCGACATCATGTTTTGAATAAGGAACAGCAACGATGGAACCAGCATTCAAGAGACCATAATATTACCCACAATGTTAACCCAAAGAATATAACGACACGTCATGTTTTGTATGAATATTTAACTGAAAATAAAATCATAGAAACTGAAAGTATCGCCTTCAAAATTTGATGTACTAAGTACACTTTTGTATTTGGATCAAATAAAAACGAATAAATAGTTTGTGAGTATATCCGCTGCAAAGCGGCAAATAGCACTCGCACAACCAAACTGTGGAATGAATTGTCGCCTGCGGTATTTCTGGACCGATACGACATTCAAGCATTCAAGAAAAGAGCGTACTCCCATTTAAAAGGCCGGCAACGCACTTGTGACTCCTCGGGTGTAGTTGCTTAATAACATCAGGTGATCCGTCTGCTCGTTTGCCAATGATACCATAAAAAAGAGTAAGTATAGGTATACGCTGCTCATGAAACTGAACAACTTTTCCCGACGTAAATTTGCAATCATAGAAAAAAATATGTTTGCTTCCCATCACTTTAAAAACTTAGTAGATAAGTATGGAAAGTCTTTTTTTTACTCCGCTTGTACTTTGCCTAAGGAACCAACCTTAAGCAAAATTATTAAGCTTAGTTTGGGATCAGCCACTTGCCGTTTGTCCAGGAAATAAAAAAAACACCTGTATATAAACTATCCAGTTACAATACAATAAAAAAATCACCGCTCTTCTTAATCTTTTCATTTCCAAACCACGACGTAAGTGTGACGTAAACCTCCCAGCACGTTTAATAATAACGTAAAATTTGATGGTGTTACGTTGTCAAGTTTAATCGTCACTGTACAAAGTAAGCGTGTTGTAAGTAATAAAGTGAGCGAACTACGTCATAAAAGGAAACCGTTAGAAACGCTGACCCACTCGATTGGAGCTACATGAATCGGGTAAAAAAACTCATATTAGCTAGGTACTTTTTTAATATGTGAGATGGTAAATGCTGACGGCCCAACTGAAGGAAAGCTACCGTTGCTTATGGACATCTGTTACCCCAGAAGGTTTATCAGTATCTTGATGAACCTAAGAGGCTTAAACGGAATGCCTTTAATACATTTATTAATTACGCTACCTATACCTCGGCTCACCCTTCAGAACACAGCACGCTACTTGGCGATAAGTATAGAGTGAGTAGTGCATGGTACGCAATCGAGACTTGCATAATGAAATCCTTCCTCAAGTGAAAAAGGTATTTTATTATTGAAAGGAAAAACAATTTGCTCTCTCTAGAAATATACAGTATGTAAAAAGACCACCCTGGAAACTTAAACGGTGAAATGAAATGAAACTTTCAAATTTCACTTATGAAATTAGACAACTATTACCAAGGAGCTACACCCATACTGAATTCTCGAGTATTTTTTTGGATACTCCGTACTAAATTGGCTGATTGGCTGAATAATTTATAAGAAAATGACAGTTTTTTGCTGTTTCAATATGGGCTCCATGGGAATAGTTGTTCAGTTTCATGATTTAAACACCCTGTTAAAGTTTCCAGGAACAGTACTTTTACACTGTATAGATATAGTCGTAAAAATATTATATAAAATTTAAAATCTTGAAATAAGGTAACTTATCTATAGATAAGGTGAAAGTTGATTATATGTTTGTAAATTACCTAACTCTACTTTGCGTCTGCATATTTTTTTCTTACAGTGACCCATATTAAAAAGCTGATTCTTTCCTTTAATCGATTTCAAAACAATGGAACTTGAATGGGAAACAAACAAACCAAACAGAGTTCCCATAAGTTTCAATAAAAGCATTTGATAGTTTCCAATTGAGCCTGGAATTTTACCGTTAAGGGGAAACCGCAGAATCGAACTAGTTTGGCGACCGATATTGGCGGTGCCGCCACTCTATTGCCAATGTTGCCACTATTGCGCTATTATTGCCATCCTCATTCTCACCGAGGAAATGAAAACGTTTGGATATCCGACACACTGTAATAAAATAAACTCTGTTGACTCAGTTAGTATAAGCTTTTTATTAGGTAGGTGAGCGTTTACATTGTTGGTCCGAGTTACAAGTTAGTATAACTGAGAGATATTTTTTTATCTATACCATACAATTGAATACAGGGTGTTAAACAAGTGCGTTTGAAATTTTAAGGGGTACTTAGAATCAAGTATAGAATCCAAGAAAAATATTGAAAAAATCTGCTCTTTAATTATTATTTTTCCAGTTTTTCATACAAATTCTTGATTCACTATTCAGATTTAGTATGAGAATCTGAAAAAAAAAATTGAAAGCGGGTTTTTTTCATATTTTTCCTGGGTTCTTTTACTTGATTCTAGGTAAAGCCTTAAAATTTCAAACGCCCTTTTTTAACACCCTGTATAAGATTTTAAAATTGGAAATATATGTATATCTTTAAAAGTGTTAAATGGTGTCATCAAATTCAGTTCGTATTGAGAACTGCGAAATCAATTGAATTTAAATAAAAATAAGAAGAATATATAGACGGCAGGTCACGCACATTAAAATAAATCAGACATCAACATCAAACGAACAGACTCACATGCAGAAAACATTCCCTTTTTGGGAGGCGTGGGCGGTTTGGGTAAATATATGAAAAGATTCCACGAGCGCAAGGAATTTATTTTATTTTCAGCAAGTATGAATATGTAACTCTCAAAACAACATATCTATTAGCTAGCAGGGGTTAACATCCATCCATCAACGTCGCCTTTACTTGTCGCACCCGTGTAAGCCTCAATCTGAACCTCGTACACGTGATACGGTGTTAAATAAGAGAAAGGTGAAATAAATTAGTAAAACAAGAAACTAATAGGTTGAATCGCCTAAGAAACAGTGTGTCAACGAAATGCCTTTGGGTTTTCTTTTCGTAAGATTTTCGAAGGAAACAGTGTGTAACCCAATAACAAAGCGTAACTTCATTGTTAACGGATTTATAATAAAAAAAGATAATATTTATTGTCAAAACCGAGTAAAATACGATAGTTACATCTATATACGTATAAAAGATAAAACTTGTTTTTCTTTCTGTAAATATTTTATTTTCCAGCGCAAAATTGTACACTAAACTAATACTATCTCCTCCGTATAGTTCACGCCTTCTCTATTATCGACAAGCTATCTTGTACACCGCTGTAGAACGAGCGCACTAATTATCGAGCCCATTGTGCTGGTTCTCTGCCGCAGGCACGTATCCAGTGCTTTCGAGGGGTTCCTGACACGATTTGAGGCTACACTCCAGCTTATAGGTAAGTACTGATTCTAAACGTCTGAGATGTTTTATGAATTATGGTATACATGTATAATATTTAGATTAGAAACATTGAGAGGCTGTTGCTTCGTTTTAAATACCAAGTGGGAAACGGACGCCATTAACATCCACTAAAGGGCATAAGAGAGAGAAGCTCGCTGAAAATCAGGCGAGTGGCGTTAACTTGCACTAGAGGCGCAAAACGCACTGCAAGTCTTGATTCAGTGTACTTAACGAAAATTCGGCAAAAAGAGGCATCACAGCAACAATATTCGACTTTCTGTCGCATCCTTCCTGCCACAAAATATATGGAAGAGTATGTACTCCCGTATCGTCTTATACAGCCACCACAATGAATGCCTTTCAACGGCCACCGCTTAAACCATCTGAAATAGAAGTTCTTAGTAAGTAATGGTAGTTATAATTTAAAAAATGGCAATGTTTTATTATTATTTTCCTGCAAATATCGCGTTTTTCAAATACAGTACGCCGAAATGTGCTTCAATCTGATAGTCGTCAGATTTGTCAGCGAAATGTTTCAACTAACAACCTGTATTTTAATTGGGCCTTCGAGCTTCGTTTTGTGAAACAAAGAAACAAAAATTCACACAACAATGTTTGATCTTTTTTATAATAAAATTACCAAAGAAGTTACTTTTTGGATCACATAAATTCAAATGTCAAAAGAACATAGAATAAGAATAATTTAGCAAAATTATCTTAATCCAAAGCAGGTACAAGTGGTGCGTCTAAGTATTTGAAATTAATGACATTTAAAAAACCTCCAGTTCTTATGACTGACTAGCTGGTGCTCGCGACTTCGTACGCATAGAAGCTGGAGCGTTTACAGTAGTTCATATCGACGGGTGGAAGGCTACCTATACTCGTATTAAACGACTATTTTGTTTCATAAATTACTTTCTTGGAAAAATAATAGTTAAAAACAAATTCTTAGTATTATGTAGATCCTTGATACTCTCAATTAATATAATTAAGAAGTAAATTTTTAATGAGTATATTTTATGAAAGTAATTGATTTATTATAAATCAATCTGCTCAATATTTCTTACGTAAAATGTCGCTTAATACAATTTGCCTTTCATTCGTCAATATGTTCTCCAGCCTAGATAATTAAAGTATTTTATTATTTTAAATTTTTGCTCTTCCTCCGAGAACCTTCGACTTTTTCGGGACAAAAAGTATCCTATATGTATTAAAGTAAAATGTAGAAAAACGTAGGATGAAACTACATATTGCACAATTGGTGTGAAAAATCAAAACAAACTAAATAATAACAGACAAAACTTTAATTCATATCCAATGGTATTTTTTAATCAATAGGTTTTGGAATAATACGTCATTCCACCCAGAAAATATCCTCGTGAAATAATTTAATGAAAAAATACGTGTACTTTATTTTGGCCTCATCTTTAATAATTATTAGTGATAAGAAGGAGGTTTAATTACATATTTTAGATGTTGTCAATTAGAAGAAGCGAGTGTAAGGTTCCCAGTGCGTCCCTGATTTGTATCAATTATTGAAATGAAACACGTTACTACATGACAGTGTTGAAATAGTGACAGTGCTGAAGCCCAGCTGATTGGCCTTCGGCGACGAACGCACCCGTCGTTGTGATGTCATGAACAAGACATATCACGTCTTAATTGAAATTAGTGATATACTAATCGAGGCACGCTTTGGTACCATTACATTGTAATGACCTCCTCGTATAGACTGGTATGTAGTATCTATTACTTGGTTTACGCATGCTATTGTAATAGTTGATAGACATCAATACGGGCTTTAAATAATAGGTAATTTAAAAAAACGTATGTTTCATTAATTAAGTTTTAGTGTTTCACATTACGGATGAAAAACAAATTGCGGCAAAACTTGGTCTCCCAGGTTTTTAGATTGATGTGTTGATGAATAATAATAAAAATCGAAACAATCTAAACTCATTTACTGAATGTAATAAATAATAATAAAAAAATCATCTACTCAGTGTATTCATCGATTACACGGTTCATAACGGATTTTAACTGATCAGTCAGCGGATTCTCGAACTTTGTATACCTATTGGCCCACACCCACAACTTCATTACTGCGATTCCACTGCACATCCAGTTTTATTAGTCGAAACCTATAATAAATTGGCAGATTTTTTAAAATGTTTTTGTATTATAGAGATTAGTATGTATTTTGTTCGCCATTATTTTTTTGTTTAGTGTATTATATACAGGGTGTTAAAAAAAGTGCGTTTGAAATTTTAAGGAGTTACTCAGAATCAAATATAGATAGATACCAGGAAAAATAAAAAAAATTTTTTTTTACAGTTTTTCATACAAACTCTTGATTCACTATCAGATTTAGTATGAAAAACTGCAAAAAAAATTGAAGAGCTAATTTTTTCAATATTTTTCCTGGATTCTATACTTGATTCTGAGTAACCCCTTAAAATTTCAAACGCACTTTTTTTAACACCCCGTATAGGGTCCTTCTAAAATATCTGAAATTAACTGTGTAAAAATTAAATTAAACTAAACAAATTTCTTCACGTAACTTATACTCAATTCGCAAAAAAATGTTGGACTTCCCATACAAAATTTGCGATTCAATTGATCAATTAGTATGAGGACTCCAAAAATTTGTTTGCGAATTTAGTATAGGTTCCTTGGGAAAAATTGTTCAGTTTAATGAGTAGAAGCCGTGGTTAAATTTTATTCAGGTATTTCATAAGGACCCTGTATACTATACCTACTTATGTGGTTTCCACTGGTAATGGCCCCCAACAATGTCTCCTGATTTACCACAGGCCAATCTCGCCGAATTGAAGGCATTGTGTTAATTAGATTGCTGGTCCATCAGGCAAGCAAGCATTAGTGGCAGCTATCTAGAGATTGAAATCTTACATCTTGCCATTTGCAATGCTAAGTGCTCATGCGTTTATTTTACAACATAGCGCAGGTATTTGTATAGAGAACTTAAAACGCGAAGAACTAGACGGCGTTAGTTGCTTTTACAAATATTGTTAAAAGCTCTTATGTCTTAGTGCACTGAATTTTCAATACCGGGTGAGACGTGTTGAAATTTAAGGTTGTCTGGAATAGCAATGTTTTGAATCTTAACGTTTTTATTTTCGAAAAAGTATCAAGTAGGTTCCAAAGTGTGAAAAATAACACTAGGGAACAAAAAAATACTTATTTTCTGCGGCGAGAATTTTGTTATTGGTTTTAATAAACACTTATATTAAACATATCTGAAATGTATTTACTTAGTTGGGATTGACTCTGGTTCGTGAGATAAACGACATGGAAGCAATCATATGAAAAAATATTAACCTACCCAGCCTACCCTCCTAAGTTGTATTGATTTGAGTATTCCCAACCAAATTTTGCTTTCTGTTCACGTATAGTTATAATAGTTTCGCTTTAATTAGGTGTTAGACCTTAAGTTTATCAGTTCGTGCTCTTTTTTAGGTACATTGTCCTTTTTCTCCTGAAAACTACGAATTCGTCGCGAGTGTTTTGTGTTATACGATCCCGACAGTTTTTGTTTTATTGTGTGACAAATTCTGTCAACAAAAACAAAGAAGAAAGATCACTGATTTTGTGAAATAAACCTATCTTGCATGATTTGGGATAAATCTAGCTTAAAAGAATAAATATGGAGTGCCCAGTATCATGTGTAAGACCGCCAATCCGTACCCGTATAAAAGACACCAAATTTCAAAGCCACAATATGACACGAATCGAATCAGAAACATGGTAAAACTTTGTATTAGTATCTAGTCAAACATTTTTTGGGAATAACAAAGCAACAGAATATCCAGAAGTTGTTCCTAAAATGCTTCAGAATTTTAACTGCTTAGGAGCAAATCTGAGTATTACATTTCTATTTTTACATAGTCAATGGAACAGATTCCCGGACAACTAAGGAAATTACACCGAGGAGCAAGAAGAACGGTCCCACCAGGAAATTATAACAATGGAAGTAAGACACCAATACCGATAGGACCGCCACATGATGGCGGACTATTGCCGGACTTTTATAAGGGATTGTCCTGAGCAAAAACGGGATACAAAAACCAAATTTTTTTTATTTTTTTATTTATTTATTATTTGCCTTAATTGTATGTGTATTTCATACTCTTAAATATGCCATTGTATTTAATCTTTAGACCTTTCAGTCAAATAATTGAAAGAGGCTTTATCTCATAAACTAGAGTCAATTTGACAAATCTGATATTTTTTTCGTATTCAGCATACTGAACTTATACAAAATTGACTTCAAACTACCTTGCCGCAAAATGACTGTTACCCAGTGTAATTCATGAGATTTTCAATCCTATTTGGCCTTAATTGTATAGAATATATTTTTATCGGCAAAAGTATTTTTCTCACTAAAGAGTGAGCAAAATACTTTTGCCGATAAAAATATATCCTATACAATTAAGGATTTTACCTATTATTACTTATGACGTCGATAAAAACCACCGTTCCGCTTTAGTACTTAATATTTTATAAGATAAGATAAGATAAATACTCTTTATTGCACACAAAATACAATTTCATTATAAAAATAAATATAAAGATATGTAGTGGTGCAACCTGGGCGGTCTTATCGCTGAAAGCGATTTCTTCCAGACAACCCGGGATTTATTTGCGTTATGTATTTGCCTTTATACCTACTTATGACCTGGTGAGTGACGCTAGAAGCCACTGGATGCGAGCAGGGCGAGATCGGTCGTTGTGGAAATCCTTGGGGGCTTTATTCAGCAGTGGACGTCTTTGTACTGATAATGACAATTTACCAAAATGAAAGTTGTTCTATCCTGTATTACCATCATGCTAATTGGCTCTTTGAAGGGCATTCATATCCTTCTGTAATTCGTCACTTCAGCGGCACCGGGGGCGCCCAACGGGCATTTCCATGTTGGTTTCCGTGTATGTACGCTCTATTTGCAGCACAGTTCTCTTCCATCCTTTCTAGGTGGCCAAGCCAGCGAAGATGTCGCAATTTTTTTTCTTTAATTTATTTCTTACTCTCAGATTTTCCATTAAATTGTTAAATTATTTTTCAAAGAGAGCTTATGAATATCTTATAGCGTTAAAGGGGCCAATCTGTACCAATGAAATTATCAGCTCCATACACATAATTGAATTGGCTAGTAAGCGAGCGTTCTGTACGGAGCAATCAAGATATGTTAATATCCCACTTTAATATTCAAAGCTGGGGTGAGCAACTACGACAGCACAGTTATAGCTTGGCCACCCTCTATGTACGACCACTGTCCATTGTCTAGGCATTACTTTATTTTAAGTTTGTGATCACAACAAAACGTAAATAACGTCCAAAATCATGTTTGTTTATGCATGTTAATGTCAAATCAAACAAATGTTTATTACATGTAGGTAGCACTGTACTAAACACTTTGCGAAGGTTATTTTTTTTTTAGTCTACCTAATACGAAGTTCCTACCACTTGTAACTGGTGTACCCAACGTTTCGGGAAGTGTTTGCGGAGAGAAAAAAAACATCAGGTCAAAAATAAACTCCCTCCAACTACCAAAAGGTAGAATCTTCAAAGATTTCTCATAATCATAAGTACACTTTAGGATTATATTATGTATATGACATATAACCAAAAAAATATATACGGACGACTTGTATTCCCACCTACTCCTTTTGGGTTGTTGGTCGAAAATAGGACCTTCCTAGTTAAGGTAAAGACCTTAATGCACTAGAAACAAAGAGTATATTGTATTTATCTATCTGAGAATCATACCAGTCTCCATCAAGACAGGACCTTCGTCAAGTGTTCATTGGCTCGTGCCCTTGTGATATTGCCTTCGGTAACAATCTAAAGTGATTTGACCAACTACAGTAAAATGTGAAAACAAATCATAAAGGATGTGTGATTTTTTTATATTTTAAAGCATCATGTAATGCGTAGTTCGCTAAATTCATAAAATATTTATCACCTAATTGTTTATAAGCATATCCGCTAAAGGCGTTAGTAGTTTAAATAACAACCTTTTACTGTTTCATTACCAATATCAATCTCGTTAAAAAAACAAAAACTACTTATTAGCGAATTTTTTTATGGAGTCCGACTTTTTTTTTGAGAATTTATTATGAGTTTCTTTGAAAAAGTTGATTGTTGTTATTTTTATAAATGGAACCCACCGTTTTAAGTCTCTGTGAGTGTTTTTACAACCTGTATACATGAAAACCTTAAGCGTACATACATAACATATAAGTCATGAAAAAGGTTACAATAGAAAAACTGACCCATTTCTCGATACCGCTCGCTAGAGGGTTTAAATCTGATATGCGGTGACCCGCAACTCCGCCAAAAAAATGTGGTTTCAGGTGTTTTCTTAGATATAATAGAAAAATAACTCCCCAGGCGTACCCAAATGGTTTGAATGAAAAGGCAACTTAGCGTTCGCCTTTAACTTTTAGCTCGGAACAATAGAACCTGAAAGAAGCCTTATTTTAATTGTATATTAAAATATGTCTATGTGCCATGTTTTTTCGTAACCAGCGTTATCATATGAGTCGAACTTGTCTGTATATGTTTTTTTTTAAGTAAACGAACTGAAGATTTGTTCAGGAGCGCCAACTACGTGGGTGCTCGGGGGCTTGGGCACCCGCGAGACTTAAACAGTGGGTGCGGAGCACCCACGAGGATATACATAAAACTGATCAGTGATTACATTACTATGTCTTTCTTAAAGTTCTGCTACTAATTTGAGGTCATTTATAATTTCCGCGCTCGCTCATTCTTAACACTACAGTCACTTACACTACTTTAGGGAAATACGCAAAGAAGGGCGTAAAATTAACTTTAAACTTCTTAAAAACGTAATTAGTCTGAGGTCTTTGTTTTCATAATTTTTTTTTTTTTTTTATTTATTTTATTTAGGAAACAAACAGTCTTTTACATATGTTGCTAAAACTATTCAGTACTTATAGACCTATAGTTCCATAATTTTTCTTATACAATAGGAACATATTGTATTTATACAGTGATAAAACAGCAAAACAAATTGTTATATTTAAGTTATAAAAAGAAATTTGCGTCCTGCTTCGGAAAAAAAATCCTTTAAAAAATGTGAATTTAATCTCTAAATTTTGAATAAAATTTTGAAAGTTGAGTGTGAAAAAGTATTTTTTCTTTTTTTTTTTTTTTTTTTTCTTTTTTACATTTTTTAATTAGAATTGTTGTGAAAACCTTAAACCGAAGCAAGTCACATCACAAAATAAGCAAATATATCTTTTGTTTAGGTTAACAAAAGCTTCTTTTTGAAGCAATTTAGGGAAACAGAGAATAAATCAACTTCATTAGCTGTGTCATTATAAAAACGACAAGCACGTTTAATAAAGGAATTATCTGCAAAACAAGTATTACTTCTTTTGATCATAAATAATTGTTTTTTACGACAGGTTCTTTCACGTCCACGAGGTACTTTAAAAGAAATGTTGTGCAGTAGTGCGGGGGCATCGACCATATTATTAATAATTTTGTAAAGTAAAACGACATCAGCATAATTACGGCGATCAGTCAGAGAGACAATCTTGTGCCCATTCAAAGAGGACTCATAATCAGAGGGAGTATGACCAGTTCTATAATCAAGAGATTTCACAAATTTTCTTTGAAGGCGTTCAATTCTTTCTTTATGGATTTTAAATGCTGGGTGCCAAACTGTGCAAGCAAATTCCAGATGACTACGAACAAATGCGTTAAATAAAAGTTTATAGGTAAAAGAATTTTTAAATGGTTACCCTACTCGCAGTATAAAACCTAGTTGCTTGTAAGCCTTATCAATAATTTTATCAATGTGTGGAACATAAGTAAGTTTAGAATCCATAATAATTCCCAAGGCACGAATTTGTGTTACTCTAGTTAATTTTTTACTGCATAGTTCATAATCATGAAAGATAGGATTATTTTTTCTAGTAAAGCTGATTGCAAAGCATTTATCTGCGTTAAGGAAAAGATTGTTATTTGTGCAAAAATCTTCAAAAGCTGTGAGATCACTTTGTAATAGGTTGCAGTCAGTTTGATCACGTATAATCCTAAATATCTTCGTATCATCAGCATACAGTAATGAGTTTGAATTTTTTAAAGTATTTGTGATATCATTTATGTACAAAATAAATAACAAAGGACCTAAATGGGAGCCCTGCGGCACACCTGAAGTTATTTCTTTATATCCTGATCTATACCCTCCGACTGCAACAGCCTGAGACCTATTTTCTACATAGGATTTTATCCATCGAAAAAGATCACCATGTATACCGAGTTGCCAAAGCTTTATTAATAAAGTATTATGACATATTTTATCGAAAGCCTTGGCAAAATCAGTGTACACAGCATCTACTTGATACTTATTGTCCATAGCATCCAGGATAATTTCACTAAAAATCAATAAATTGGTATCAACGCTTCGACCTTTATAGAAACCATGTTGATTCGGAGATATGTGACGTTTAACTGCGCCAGAAAGTTGATCAGTAACAATCTTCTCAAAAATTTTCCCAAACTGACATAATTTAGAAATAGGTCTATATTTCTCAATATCCTGACTAACCGTGCCTTTAGGTATTGGAGTAATCAAAGCCTGCTTCCAAATTCTAGGTACACATCCTTCACAAAAAGACTTTTTAAAAAGTAAAGTGATTGGTTTGGTAAGAGCAGCTGAACAATTTTTAATCATAACGGGGTGTATACCATCCGGCCCAGCACCTTTATTAACATTGACAGAGTTTAAATATTTATTTACTATATCTTCAGTGAATTCTATTGACCCAATACTCAAAACTGAATCAATTGGAGTTTCTAAGGCAGAAATGTCCAAACTCTGAGAGCTTGACTGCTCAAAAACTGAATGAAAATGGTTATTAAATAAATTACATATTTGTTCCCCATCTGAAGCTGTTGTTCCTCTGTAATGCATATTTTGTGGTAAACTATTGTTTGGAAAAATTGATTTTATATATGTCCAGAAGAACTTAGGATTAATTTTGATTTTCTTGAATTTTGATAATAAAACATATTCGCGCTCGCTTCGCTCGCGTAGTTTTGTATGTATGTATAAGACATCAAACATCATCACTAGGCAGCATCAATCCTGCTGCCAAGTGAATTACATAATTTGAGGGACATATGTAAAGGAGCGTTAATTTTGATATTTTTTTTAACATAATTTGTAATAGGCCAATTGTTTTTTTTTCCAAAAATGGCTCTTACGGTTTTGGTTGAAACGTTGTAAAATACTACAATTTGTTTTTTACAATTTATTTTACTGTTTAGTTGGTTGATCCGAAAAAATCTAATTAAGGTACCACCCATATAAACCGATGTTATTAGATGTAATTCGACGAATTACATTACAACATCGGTTTAAGATAAGAGCGTTGGGCCTAATTTGGCACCCTTCGTCGGATTTTATTGGTTTTAAAGCACCGACAAAAGACCTGACAAGCAAGGTATCGAAACGTCTAGTCCTTTCACTACTTATGAGCACATTCGACCCTCTCGGCATTTTCGGACCGATAATAATTCGTGGTCGTATCATGTTCCAGAATACCTGGAGGATGAAACTAGATTGGGACGATGAGCTTCCCCAACCTGAAATAACACAGTGGATAAACTGGTATCAAGACCTTCTCAGAACTTCTGAGCTTAAAATTCCACGCTGTTACAACCTTTCTAATTCGAATCCTTCGAAAATCTAACTGCATGTCTTCGCGGACGCAAGCGAGCAAGCCTATACGGCTGTATCTTACTGGCGGTTATTGTACAGTAACGGAGACATACAGCTCGCACTTATCTCAAGCAAATCGCGAGTAGCACCATTGAAACCTTCATCAGTTTCAAGGCTTGAGCTACAAGCTGCTTTGATAGCAGCCCGCTTGGCTAATACGATCGTTGAAGCCTCCAGATGGAAGCCTCTTAAACGTTATTTTTGGAGCGACTCAGTGAACGTATTAGGCTGGCTACGTAATGACGCGCGCTTATATAAACCGTTCGTGGCTCACAGAATAGGTGAGATAATAGAGCTAACTGAGATAAGTGAGTGGTCGTGGGTTCCTGGAAATCTCAATGTTGCTGATGATGCGACACGTTTAAAATGCGGGCCTATTACGTTAGAGTCTCGTTGGCTCAAAGGCCCGGAATTCCTACACACGTCTAACTGGCCCACTGAGCCCGTCATTAACTCACCCATTTTGGAGATAAAATCAACAGTGCAAAAACTCTGTACATATGTCATTTCAACACATGATTCATTTCATCCAGTAGCAGCAGATGCGCGCCGTTTCTCATCATGGCTTCGTATGGTTCGCGCAACTGCACTCGCTCATAGATTTTTATCATTATTACGAATTCTCGCTTACAGACGTTCTGGCAAATTTATTCATCGTTCACCCTTACCTGGCAAAATTCTCACTTTCGAGCTCTGTACGACTCATGCTTCACCTTCTGTCAGTAGCGGGCGGGAAAATCTGCGTATGTCACTAACCTCAGATGACTTAAATCTAGCAGAAACGCACATTCTATTGAAAAGTCAATTAGAAATGTTACCGGAAGAAATCCGCTGTATTCAAGGCAACGTACCCGTGTCGCATCATAGTTGCCTGTCAAAGTTTCTCGCTTATATCGACAACAAGGACAACCTAATGCGACTGTCGACTCGTATAGTGGAAGCCACCGGGGTTGAAGAAGGAGTCAGATCGCCCGTTTTACTTCATGGAAAACATCCAGCTGTAAGATTATTGGTACACCATTTTCACGAAAAATCGGCACATGCTAACACTGAGAGAGTAGTGAATGAAATTCGCCAAAAGTATTGGATTGTGGGTCTAAGAAACGTCATAAGGACGGTCATACATAATTGTCAGTTTTGCAAGATCCGCACGCAACCTTTCAATCCACCAATGGGAAACCTGCCGCCAGGGAGACTATCACACCATCATGACCATTTTCCTTTGTTGGCCTCGACTACTTCGGCCCCATCACAGTCGCAGTCGGCCGGAGAGTTGAAAAACGATATGTGGCGTTGTTCACATGCCTCACCGTTCGTGCAGTCCATCTTGAAATAGTAAACTCGCTTTCCACCAACGCAGCTATAATGGCTTTAAGACGATTCATCGCACGTCGTGGAACCCCCAACGAGATACACTCCGACAATGGAACTGCCTTTGTTGGAGCAAATAGACAGCTCCAAGCGCTTTACAGAGAGGCAGTGTCAGACTTCGCTGCCAATGAACGAATTACTTGGAAGTTTATCCCACCAGCAGCAACTTTTATGGGCGGAGCTTCGGAGCGCTTAGTAAGATCTGTAAAGACAGCTCCCAAGGTGACTTTGTCAAACAGAAAGCCCACAGACGAAGTCTTTCGTACAGTTTTATGCGAGGCGGAAACCCTAGTAAATTCTCGACCGCTGACATATATTCCAGCTGACCCAGATAGTCCAGAGGCGTTAACTCTAATTTTTTATTAGGATCTTCATCAGGTCACCTATTCCCGGCAAGTCTTACTGACAGTGATCTGTGCAGCAGAATGACATGGAGGAAAGCGCTTCGAATGGTGGACCACTTCTGGCAGCGTTGATTAACAGAGCACCTGCCAACGCTGGCTGCACCAAGATCTGGAGGGCAGAAGCCCGACGTGAAAGTCGGTGATCTCGTGGTCCTCATTGACTCTCCCGCGGGGTTCTTGGCCTAGGGGTCGGATCACGGCCTTGTACCCCGGCAAGGACGGTGTGACACGGGTCGCGGATGTGACCACGCAGGGAGGGGTCTTCCGCAGGCCTCTCAAAAAGTTTGTCCCCATTTCGTAAAGATGGGAGAATGTTATCACATCATCATTTTATAGTATTTTTATTAATTTGTGGTTTTTTATACTTTTTTATAAATCTATGTTTTTTTTTTTTACCTTATAAATATTTATTTTATTTATTTTTTATTTTATTTATTTCTTAAAAACTTAAATCTATACAGTATTCTATTATTGTTGTAGTACATGTTTCAAGAAATCCGTCTTCCACACTAGGATACCCTGTGTTGTGGAAGAAGGACAGTTTACACATTCTATATATTTTAGATATACTGAGATAGTACATGTAACTTAAAGTATAAAACTAGAAAAACATGTATAATCATATAAAAGAAATGACGCGTTGTATAAAATATAATAAATTACAAACATGCATAAAAAAGTACCAAAAAGTAGCCTTAGTTCATAGAAAGGTTTATAAAATACAGTGACATATTAAGGAAAGGTATTTCATATTATAGTGATAGAAAATTTATACTGTATATCCGAGGTCCCCTTCCTCCTACGCTAGGATTCCCTGTAATGTAGGAGTCAGGTTTGAGTTCCTATAAAGTGCAGTCAGAGTAACACGCACGCGCGCGTACCTACGAGCGCGCACGCTTGTGTGTGTGTATGTGCGCGCGCGCGCGCGCGTGTGTGTGTGTGTGTGTGAGGATGAAGCGCTTCTAATTCTAATTATAAGTGATGGAAGCTTGTATGTCATAAGAGTGATAGAGAGATTGTGTTGTCTGCCTGTGTGGGTGTGGGAGTTTAAGACACCATGTTTATTAGATTTTCAGTTGCGTTGTAATCCATTGTTAGCATCCATGTCTGCAGGATGTTTTTGCAACGTTTGCGAGTCATAGCCAGGAAATTATGTATGTTATTTAGTTTTGTGTACAAAAAAGGGCCTAAGAAGTAAAAAGACCTTTGCGCAAAAGAATTATTACTTTTGGGTACTTTCCACTATTTTCTACGTGCCGTAGCATGGGCAATGGTTTCGATGGCAATTTTGTGGAATCTCATCACAGCGGATATAATATATAGTTGTCTTACCCTTAGTCAAAAAAAAAAATCAAAAATCAAAAATCTTTTTTATTTAAGTAGATGCTTTACACATATGTACTTTTAAATCGTCATATTATTCTACCTAGTACAAAGTTCCTACCACTCGGAACTTGTACACTCAACGTTTCGGGAAGTGTTAGCGGAGCGAGAAGAAACGTCGAGCCCCAAAGAAACTCGCCCCAACACATTTCACAGTTTATCTTTCGTTGGATTATATTTGCCTCCATCTTGACCAAACGAACCACGTCTTTCACTATTTCCTTTCTTACAGTCCTTAAAGCAACAAGAATGATAAAACTAGAAAACATATATGATGTACATTACCATGCAAACTTCCACCGAAAATTGGTTTGAACGAGATTTAGTAAGTAGTTTTTTTTTTAATACGTCATAAATCGTAAACCGCAACGTACCTTTCATTCAATCAACTGTAATATAAAAAATATAGAGTTCAAGACATGTGTGATTATGAATTTATACGGAACCCTCGGTGCGCGAGTCCGACTCGCACTTGGCCGGTTTTTTTAATTGTCTTATTTCAGAAAATATTATAGCGTACCTACTCATCATCACTATCACTACATAGTATAAAATAATTAAGAAAGTCGCTTCCCGCTGTCTGTCTGTCCATATGTATGCTTAGATCTTTAAAACTACGCAACGGAGTTTGATGCGGTTTTTTTTTCATAGATAGAGTGATTCAAGAGGAAGGTTTATATACAGGGTGTAAGGGACATGTTTCCGAAAACTTGAAGGGCTTGCTCAGTAGACGAAACTGAACAACTTTCCACAAGGTTTTTTTTTCAGGAAACGAAAAAAAAAATCGGCTTCTCCATACAAACTGTCCAATCAAGTTTTTAATTTTGCATGAAGAAGCCGATTTTTTTTTCGTTTCCTGAAAAAAATTCTTGTGGAAAGTTGTTCAGTTTCGTCTACTGAGCAAGCCTTTAAAGTTTTCGGAAACCTGTCCCTTACACCCTGTATATAGGGTGACTTTAAATTAGTTCTTGATACGAAAAGCTATGAATGTGCTCATGATAACAAACAACTTTCCCTAAGGAACCCATAGTCAAATCGCAAAAAAAATTTGGTCTCTCCATACAAATCGATCAACTGACCGGCCAAATTATTATGAAGTAGCCTTTCGTATCAAGAACTAATTTAAAGTCACCCTATATAATACATTGCACCCGGGCGAAGCCGGGGCGGGTCGCTAGTTATTGATATTTCATAGAGTTGGAAAAGCTCTTTATTAAGTTTATATAACGAACTTCATAACAAAGCTACCCAACACTATAAAATGTCAATGATAATGAGTAGATACGCTATACTTTTTTAAAAAATAAGGCAAGTAAGAAAAAATGAAGTATAGATAGGAAGATTAAATGTGCCAAAGGTATTTTAATTATTAAATTAAAATGATGTACTTATTGATTTTTTAAATGCAACTTACTCTGCTTGATGATGCACACTTTTTGAGCGAGTTCGGTCGTGGCGACCACTTTGACTCCTATTAATCGGCTTCGTGCGCTCGAAAACGGTTAATCCAATCTTCCCGAACAACGAAATAAATGATTTAAATTTGTGCCTTTTTATTGACATAGTAAAACATAAATTCAACATTTATATATGTGAAACCTAAAAAAAACTTTCCATTCAGTGCAAAAACGCTCACAAAAAGTGAAAATAATAGACGCCCATTTCTTCAAGCATGTAGCACAGTGAAAAAAGTAATAAACTCATTTTTATTCGGTACGTGTTGGCTCATCCGAGATAGAAGTTGTTTGATTATTCAATGTTTTATGTTTATAGCACAATAAAATTTGAGATACCTCACACCTCCGGGCCCCAAAATTTACTGCAAACCTTTACACAACTAGATAATTTATGTTTGCTGAAATCGCTAATTTACCGACACGAAAAGCATACTACAGAACGTGACTTCGCATTTTTCTGTATATTCGCGACCTACTAATCTGTATAATGGACTTCGGCAGATCGAATAAGGTTTTAATCTCACTTTCAAAGCTGTAGCTTTCACAGCTTTTACATTTACTAGATAAGACAAAATAGGTACAGGTAAACTTTCTTGTGTGTTAAAAGCGGATCGAAAATTTAGTTCAAGAGCTCAGATTTACCGATGTTTCACCAGTAATTAATTTTCTGTGAATAATCAAGCGATAACTTATGAGTTTTAGTTAACCTAAGTAACCAATACTCTGCTCACGACATGCGAGGCTAGAAGGATAATAGCGGTGTTAACTTTGATATTCCCGACATAACGTTTGCTTTATCAAAATACTCATTATCCCTTAAATTTCCATCAAAGAACTAGTATCAAAGGAAAGTGATAATGTGAAGCGGGCTCACTATTTAAGCGGGCTGGGTTTTAATTTAAAACTTCACATGGGGGACTAATCTTGGGACGAGTCAGAGGATGCTGGCCCACGCGGGTCGCTGGCTGGATAATGAGCGCGTTTCAGAATTAATTTTACCCTCGTGTTTGCTTGACCGGGGATGTTGGTTAGTGACACGCTTCTATGTTCGTGCTGCAGAGGCGTCCCAAAACTAGCCATATCAACATTAAAAGTGTTTGAACGTAGTTTTAGTCAATTAACAAGGATATTAACTATTGTTTAACGAATACTGTGAGTTGTCTGTCCGCACGAACGGAACCATCTCGTTGGAAACTGTGCGAGTTCGTGTCCACGAACTGTCGCGAAGATTGACGGAAATTATCGAATCACGTTAAGCTCACGAGTCATGCACGGCACGAGTAACAGAGAGAGCGGCACCGTGCAGGATATGTATCGAAAAAATATGTATTGCTTTTTTTATTCGATTACATGCAAAAGTTGATAACAATTGTACCTTTTTAGAAAGCTTATGAAACAAGGAACTTATTTATGCATTTAATTTGTACGCCAAGTTCACAACTTTTTTTTTTAGTAATACTCAATTAGTTATGGAAAATTTATAAAAAAATATAATTTTATGCAACTTAAGACCCTTTATTTCTGAAACTATGTGAGTTTTTGGCAAGGATTTTTTTAAAAGTGAGCACTCGTTTCTCAGCTTTAAAAAAAGTATCAATTTAATGTTTATAGTGTAGTGGTTTTTTTAATGAATTGTTTTTGGTATCAAGGCAGAAAATTTCAAAAAATCTGAAAACCGTCATAGCTCAGTAACCATACATTTTTGACCACTGGGTAACTTAATTTGTTGCAAATGACCTCTAGTATAACCCCTGTGAAGGATCACGTCGAATACCAATCACCCTGTATATTGTATATAAAAATGAAGAAAAATAACTTTAACTTTTAGCAGGGAAGTATCTTTTTAACCCCCGACGCAAAAAGAGGGGTGTTATAAGTTTAACGTGTCTGTGTATCTGTGTATCTGTGTATCTGTCTGTGGTATCGTAGCTCCCAAACGGATGAACCGATTTTCGTTTTGTTTTTTTTGTCTCATAGATAATTTTATCCCGAGTGTTCTTAGCCATGTTTCATGAAAATCTGTTCAGCCGTTTGAAGATCATCAGCTCTTTTCTAGTTGATGAGGGGACCTGACTAACTTCCTTATGTCCGGTCGATTCGAAATTTGGTACCGTGTTACTTCAACGATATTTAAAGAACATGGTAAGGCAAGCGTGAGCTGGTCAGCCGTTTGAAGATCATCAGTTCTTTATTAGTTGATGAGGGGATCTGACTACCTTCCATATGTCCTATCGATTCGAAATTTGGTACCGTATTACTTCAATGATATTGAAAGAACATGGTAAGGTAACCATGACTTTAACACTCTCACCGCCACGCATACATATCGATTTTCCAGAACAGCAGGCCGTGTGGGCGGCGCGCTGTCCATCCGATTTCTTCCGCAGCTCGCCACGTTTGATTTAACATAACTGCAATGTGGTATGCCGGCCGCCCACATGGCCTGCCTATACCTACTTTAAAAAGGACAAAATAAAAGTAAAATTAAAATTTTAAAAACCCCCCGACACAAAAAATAAACTCTAAAAACTAACAAATAATATTTTAAACCTATTATAATTATTATCGTCACATATATTATGTAAGTTCAAATATTTTTATTTTCCAAGCGTCGTCGCGTCGGGGGACCGCTAAGTGAGAAAAACAGGTGTAGTCGCAGATTGCAACAAAAGAATTTACTCCGAAAAATTCGCTAAATCGACACAACCGTCAACGACGCCTCCCCCGCGCCGCATACCGCACACCGAGCTCGCCGCGCGCGGCATTACGTAGTGCGTAGGCTATGCATGAAATTAAAGATCGCTCGTACCTAAATGTAATTCTTAATAATTAATTAGCTGTTGTTGAAAAAATACTTTATAAACTTTAGCGGTCCCCCGACGCGACGACGCTTGGAAAATAAAAATATTTGAACTTACATAATATATGTGACGATAATAATTATAATAGGTTTAAAATATTATTTGTTAGTTTTTAGAGTTTATTTTTTGTGTCGGGGGGTTTTTAAAATTTTAATTTTACTTTTTTGGTTTTAACACTAGCAGTAATCTTGTAACATATCTGCGTCCGAACGACCTTGAAACCGTTCTTCAAGCCTTTTTATATAAAAATAACAATTCTCTCTTTGTTCATCACTCAAAGATTTGAAGAAAAAAAGTAAAATGGAAATGGAGAAAATGAATTTTCGATGACATCCGTTAACACAACACTTAAATGTGTTTAACAAATTGTTCACCAAAAGTTCCACGTTTTCGACTCTGTTATTACCTAAAAAACATTTAATCACTGCTTTTAATGATGTCCATGCGCATATTTCTTTGTCTTTTAGTTTTTATCGAAATTTTGGATTTTCTTTAAAATGCGTATTTTTGGGACGATAAAAGTCCCTTCTTTTAACTTTGAGTCACTTAATTTTAGAAAATTAGACTTCAAATATAAAAATTCTACGCCATTTTTATCCATTGACTTTACAAAATTCTTTATAAAGCTGAGTTTATTATGTCTGTGTGGGAAGGACTAAACTAAAATGTCTTCGGGATCAATTAAAGGCAAGTATTTTCCATCCCACGTTCAAATGTCGTTCATTTTCGCCAATATTTTATTAAATAATGCTTATTAGTAGTCTGCTATCCCACATGCAAAGAAAATAATGCTTCTTCCACACTTGTAGAGTACACGTACTGAATGTACTGACCACAACCGTATCAAACCTATTTAGATTTTTTTTACACTGGTGGCGACTACCTTTTTCAGTATCCATCTTGAGAACCATACAGTTGCACTTACAAATACAAATACAAATATTTTTATTGCAAGCAACACGGTACAATAGATGACAATGTATAAAGAAGTTCGTGCGTGATGCGCTAGAAAGGGCATGCAAAACTTAAAAATTAAATTTTAAGATAATATTATAGTTAATTACAATAATACAAAAAATAATAATATTCAAAAGACAAAATAGAAATATCTCATCTAAAACTAAAATATAATGAATGTCAAGCAAACAATGAAATATACAATAAAAATGTCAAAACTTAATAAAACAGGAACTTAAGAACACAAAAAAGAAAATTAACAAAAACAAAGAAAAAATAAACATGTCACCGTAGATAATTAAATATTGAATGTCAGAGACTGTAATGTCATTTTACTTTTATTTGATTTTTTGTAGTCAACAAATTCAGAAAGACTGTAAAAGCAGTTTGCATTGGCAGTGGCATTTGTAGGTGCTTGAGCTCTTCAGGTAGCATGTTAAATAATTTGATAGACATACTGAAGTAATTTTGAGCAAAGCAAGTTGTAGTACGAGATGGAACAGCCAAACGATTCGGGTTTTAAAATACTCAAGTTTTTCTTGACAAAGAGACAAGTTTCAAAGATATACAAGGCAGGTAAAGTTAATATAATTTTTTAAACAAGGGTCTACATGTATCCAGGTAGCCAGCTCCACACAATGCTCTCACACATTTCTTTTGTATAAGAAAAGCTCGATTTATGTCTACCGAGTTTCCCCACACAACAATCCCATACCTCAGAATAGAACACACATGCCCATGATACGCAGTCAGTGCCGTTTTTTGATCGCAAATTTTTGTATGGCGATATAATGCGTAAACGAACCTGTTTATTCTTTGGCAGACTGTATCGATATGTGTTTTCCAGTTCAAGTGTATGTATCAAGTGTCAAGTCAAGTCAATGTAAGTGTCAAGGTTTATGTCGAGAAATACAGCGGTTGTGGAATCATTTATCTTATTGTTACCATAGTTTATTGAGAGACTCATAGGTTTATCATTACAAACAAACAGTTAATCACAAAGGTAGAAGCACTGGCGGTTAGTTTGGACATTGCGAAGGCTTTCGATCGGGTCTGGCACAAAGCACTTCTTGCGAAGCTTCCTTCTTATGGGCTACCCGAGGACTTATGCAAATGGGTCAATAGTTTTCTTGCAGACAGAAGCATAAAGGTCGTAGTCGACGGTGCATGCTCGGATTCTATGTCTGTGAATGCTGGTGTCCCTCAAGGCTATGTGCTTTCGCCTACACTGTTCCTTCTGCATATCAATGATATGCTGCAAATCAGCAGCACTCATTGTTATGCGGATGACAGCACAGGTGATGCCTTCTACACCGGCCGTGCTAACATTTCTCGGGAAAACGTCGTCGAGAGCCGAAACAAACTTGTTGAGGACTCTTTAAAGAAAGTCTCAGAATGGGGTCGGCTTAACTTAGTCCAATTTAACCCCACTAAGACACAGGTTTGCGAGTTCACTACCAAGAAAATGCCATTTGTCGTATCACCTCGTTTTGAGGACACTCCCCTTAATGCCTCAGCTAGTATCGGAATTCTTGGTGTCGACATATCGAGTGAAGTCCAGTTCCGTGGTCATCTAGAGGGTAAGGCTAAATTAGCCTCGAAGAAGCTTGGTGTGCTCAATAGATCGAGACGGTATTTCACTGCGGCGCATCGCCTGCAACTTTATAAGGCGCAGGTTCGGCCTCACATGAAATACTGTTCTCATCTCTGGGCAGGGGCACCCCAGTACCAGCTTCTCCCTCTGGACCGCATTCAACGGAGAGCAACTCGAATCGTCGGCTGCCAGGATATTTCAGATCGGCTTGACTCCTTGGCGCTGCGTAGAGATGTAGCCTCACTCTGCATTCTCTATCGCATGTACAATGGGGAGTGCTCCGAGGAATTGTTCGGATTGATCCATGCCACCTCTTTTCGCCATCGTTCTACGGGACAATATATTCATCCCCATCACATAGATGGTTGGCAGTCCACAACTGTGCGTTTCACTAGAAACTTTCTGCCTCGCACAACCAAACTGTGGAATGAATTGTCGCCTGCAGTATTTCCGGATCGATACGACATTCAAACCTTCAAGAAAAGAGCGTACTCCCATATCAAAGGCCGGCAACGCACTTGTGACTCCTCTGGTGTTGCGGGTGTCTATGGGCGGCGGTAATCGCTTACCATTAGGTTGTCCGTCTGCTCGTTTGCCACCTCTGCCATAAAAAAAACAATGTGAAATAAACCTATTTAGCCAATAACAACAACCTTTACTAATATGGACAAAATGAAGTTCGTTTAAAAAAGCTATCGGCGTGTACCTCAAAAATAAGACGTGATAGAAACAAAAAATATCCACTGCCTAGCTACATACTAATACTATAGAAAACTATAATAGCAATCAGTTGCTGACTGCGTCGGTGCGGTAGCGACTGACTCTGTGGCTAAGTGGTTAGCGATCCTGACCTCTGATCCGAGAGTCGTGGGTTCGATCCCCACACAGGGCAAACTTGTCTGTGATGAGCAGAATTGTTTGCTCTGAGTCTGGGTGTATTATATCTATATATGTATGTATTTAAAAGTATATGTGTATACAGTCTCTGGTTCCCAAGATACAGGTAATCCTAGTTTGGGGCCAGATGAACGTGTGTGATTTGTCCCAGATATTATTATTATTATTAGTTTTTCAAGTACCGAAATCGTGTCACGCAGTGTATAATATCAGGTGCTTACCTATGAAATTGCCATTTTAATATTGAAATTTCTAGTAAAAAAATTATCCCAAAAATTAATTTACCTCCATCAAATTAAACATTATATTCTGACCACATTCAATGGCTTTCACCTTGGCCTTTCATTGGCCTTTTCTTAGAGGTCGTTTGCGTCAAAATATTAAGACAACAGGCTTTTAGCAAGCATTACTTAATTTCTACGTGTCCAGTGATATTTTGATAATAGTTAATTGTTTTAATCCCTAATTATTTTACTTTAAAAAAAACACATTATTTTATTGTCTGCATCAAAGCTCTGTTATCATAGAAGCAAGTCACTGGCTAAAATAACTTCCATTAGAGCTATACCAAAGCTCGTGACTAAACACCAAAAATTGTTGACTAATCAGCATTAAGTGTTTTGCACTGGGGGAGGTCATCACTCATCACCTACTACCGCCTTTGCAGGTCAGTGGAACAATGACTCATATATTTTTATAGCTTTATGATACCCACCGCCGTCCGTGCCGTGAAAGGGGGTATTCTGTTCCTGTCCACAACTCCATTACCAGAACGTAAGAGTCCTGTTCACAACACAAATGATGTTCGTAAAAAAATCGCAGCCAAGTTGTGTTTACCGTTTTGCAAACGGAGCTTAGTATATTTGTAAACTTCTAATAAATTCTTAGGAAAAAAATGCTTTTGTAACCATCAGTCATACTTGGTTTTACTCATAGTTTGCCCACGGTTTGAAAATTAATAAGAATTTTAAGGCAAATATATTTTTTTAGAAAATATCAATTTTAGAAATAGTGTTTCCTTATAGCTTAAAGTTTATTGGACTCAGAAATCCTCTATAAATTTTCGTAAGGACACCAAGAACAGTCAAGAGGCAAGAGTATTTATAATTAGGTCGATAACCGTTTTGCCGGAAATAAGAAAAGGCTGTTTTAATCTCAATTTTGTACCAGGCTGAAAGGCTCAGTTTTCACTGACATAATATTTTTAATTATTTGTTTGAACTTTCAACAATCTTTGGTATTAATTACAGAAAGAAATGCTTCACTAAACTTTTCAATTAAAACTTTCGTAGGGAGCTATTTTAAAACGGAATGGGGGGCGTTGGAATTTGACTTAACTTTTTGAAGTGATCAGCGTGTAGCTTAATAAACTTTTCTTAAAATTTATACGTTATGGAAAATATAGAACATTACGCTTTGCCAAAAAATATTCGTCTACATAAAATTTCCAAATATCCTATAAACGGAATTGGGCAGTCTGCAGATTTAGATAATTTAATTAATATTTAATTTCAAAACTACCTGGGGTTTTCTCTATTTCTACTATGTGCTATTTATATTTTCCTGTTTTATGTTCTATATAATAAAGGATTTGGATTCGTTCTTTCATAATCCATTAAACCGTTTTGGTTTTGGATACACGCGGTGATAATACGTACGGACCTACACATACAGAATATAAATATACCACACAAAACAATGTTTTTGGCGAATTCGACATAGGTTCCATAGAAAAAGTTGTACAGTTCCATGAATAGAACAAACTTCAACAGGGTACTACACTAAACTACACAGAGCACTGGTAGCATCTAGTATCGAGTCAAACGAGTGCAGCTTTGTGCATGTTACAGGTCAAACAATATCAAGTTGCAACAATAAAACCAAGAACTAAAATTAACACACGCCATTCGAGTATTCTTAACTTCAGCCGTACGAGCCAAATAAATTTGCGAAAATAAGCGTACAGGGGGTTAAAAACTAATATTTCTGTACGCATTATCGAATATCCTTTTACTGGACGTGTGTTGATTCGCTAATTCTGCAGACTAAATTCTAAATTCTTCTTGAACTTAGAACTGCGAGACGTGGTTTGATATATCCTAGTCCCCCGATTCCCTGATCAAATAAATTAGTTACATTATACCGCATGAACTTTATAGCTTTTCCCGCTTTTACTTTAGCCGCGCATGTTTCATAATATTATATAAAATGGACATAACTCGCAAATGCATAATAATATGATTACCTTTTTATATTATTATAATAATATGAAAACATCACAAGAAAGTTTAATACTAGTGACAATTTGATGTGACAGCCGTACGCCAGTAGTGTTGACGAAATCGTCGACAAAGTAACATTATGCTAAACTATATGCGAGCTAATAAATTCGATATAGTTTCATCCGTGGAGTATGCCAGTATAGACAAAAACGCTCAGCCCCAGCAGCTCAGTAGCAGTGATGTTTTAATTATACGGCCCGCCGGCTACATATCGCGCCGGATACGTGTTTTATTTCTCCTTGTTTCGCATTAATTACGAGATTCACGTGTTTACCCCGCTTCCCCCGCTGCTCTCGTTTACCCGAACCCTCCCTTTTCGTGTACAAAGACAAAAAGTTAGTCTCTTATTTTGTTTTTTTTTTACTTTTGAGCAACCGGCAAAAGAGAAATAAAGTATTGTTATTTCAAATAAACGAAATGAAGATATTGATGAAAATCGATTGTCTTATAGAGATAAAAAATAAGTTCAAAAACTAAAACCCGATTACGGAAAATCTCTCACTGAAAAGTATGAAACAAGAAAGTATTATACTTACATATAGGGGCATTTCACGTCAACCGGACAGGGAAAAAAAGTGAGGTTCTGAAAATTAGTAATATTAGGGCCAGTTGTACTTCTAGTACATATGAAAGTGAAGACGTTTTTTTTTTATATGACGTTTATTTGTCAAGTTATGGGCTTCTAAAGAATAGTCTAATTTGAAATTAAGATTTGTTGAAAGTATTTTTTCGAGTTCAAAAAAAAATATATTAATTATTTAACTTAGCGATATGTATCGAAAATGTCCTGTTCTTTTTAACGGAGAAAACATTTTTGGGATTTTTTTTTCATTTTCAAAACCGGAACATTTGAAACAAAATTTGGGAAACTTCGACCCATTTTTTTTTTTTTTTTATTTAAAAAAATATCTTCAAGTATATTTATAATACATCAGAAGTTTTAAAATGGGATCTGCATTAATTAAGGAGATAGGTAAATTAATGTAACTACACGTCGCGCTGCGTATGAAGTTAAGGCGGGAAGTATACTCAATCTGAGCAGGTTGATGCATGATAATTTAATATCGACTGTAACGCCAATCATTTTAAGTTCGGATCAGTGTGGGTACCGTCGCGGCGGTTACGTCAAGGCCGAACGCATAATTCTCGAGATTTCGATGTTTTTATTACTTTTCTTGGCTTTCAAATAAGTTAAAAAAAATCCGTTCAATACAAATTTGCAATTAATTCAAAATACAGGGTTTACAGGATATTTTTTTTCATCAAAGTTTCTGTGATTTTAATGATTCTGTTCAATACAATTTGTTTTTTATTGTTTCAAGTATGTTATATATGTTTTCCATGGTGATAGCTTTAACCATTACTTCAAGAATTTGAATTGAATATTGCGATTTGGCTATACTTAGCGCCTTAAGCGCTTGTTTAGGTCGGCCGATTGGCGCGAAAAGAGACGTCATTTAGTATTTTTTAGTGTTTAGTATTTAGTGTAATAGTATTAATAGATATTAGTAAAATAGTGTTAATATAATTATAAGTTAGTATTGTAAAGAAGTAATTTTTTATTATTAGTTTCTAAGTTAGAGTAGGGGTAATCTCTTGTACTACTGAAACTGGTGTATAATTAAAATTTTAATATACTAAAATAACACAATTACTAATTTAGAACAATTTTATTTTACAATTTTACAATGCTAGAACTAGTTCTTTTTACAAGAAGACCTTCCGTTGTTGGAATAAAGGCATGCAACTTTTAAGTTCCTGGAATGGTGATTGCAGAATCGAACCGGGGTTGCAAAAAAAGCCTTTCACGCTGAATATTCACGGCGTAGAAGACGGGGCTCTCAGTCTTCTAAACTCATACCTCAGCAACCGAATACAAAAATTTCTAATAAATGGCATCAATTCTTCCGGCTCTAAAGTGATAATGGGGGTACCCCAGGGATCAGGGGTCCTTTCCTTTTTCTTGCGTATATTAATGATTTGCCGTTTCTATTCTATTTTTCTATTTGGCATTCCACATCTCATTCCGAGCGTGATTTTGCCAATGTCTAGTGAAAAATGGGAGAATCTTCAATAAAAAAAATGGCGAAACGCCAATGTCAAGTGAAAGTGACGACTCTAAGGGTGATGGGCACTTAAAGACGCTCCACGTGGTGGTTTGCTGCTGGAACTCGGAAAACGGAGCTGTCTCCTGAGTTAATCCTCTTCTTATTATCGCTTATCTCAAATCGGGATCACAGCTATTTCTCCATCACAAAAATAACGTTGAAACTATTCTAAAACGGTAATAATTGTAAAATTAACTTAACAGACGTGTGCTCGGAACAAGTCCCGGCAACCAACCTCCGATTTGCCGTTTATGGTTCAAAATTTCGCAAATATAGTGACATTCGCAGATGATACTTCTCTTATTTTTAAATTTGATAGAAAATTAAACAAAACTGATGAAGTAAACAACACTCTTTCAAAGATACTCAACTGATTCACTGTAAACAATCTACTTTTAAATGCTAAAAAACCAAATGTATAAAATTCGCATTACCAAACGTTATAAATATTGACGCTAGTGTTATCATAGATAGTAATGAATTGGAGTTTCTCAGTAGTACTGTTTTCCTCGGTATAACTTTAGATGCTATATTGCAATGGGGTCCACATATAGAAACTTTAGCGGGAAAGCTTAGTTCAGCTGCTTATGCCGTCAAAGAAATTAGGCAGTTAACAGATGTAGACGGCACGGTTAGTGTATTTTAGTTATTTCCATAGTATTATGTCTTCCGGAATTTTACTTTGGGGACATGCAGCTGATATTGAAACTATTTTCGTTTTACAAAAAAGGGCAATCCGCGCAATCTATCAGATGCGATCCCGCGAGTCTTTGAGGGATAAGTTTTAGGAAATTAATATTCTAAAGGTTGCTAGTCAATTCGTATATGAGAACATTGTGTACGTCCGCAAGAATCTGCATTTGTTTCGTAAAAACAGTGACAGACATGATTTAAACCTAAGAAATATAAATAACATTGATATTGCCTATTCGTATTCGATTCTATAATAAAATACAAGAACATGTAACAAATATGCCGGAAAACAAATTCAAAACGCATGTAAAAAAATGTCTGTGCTCAAAAGGTTATTATAAGATAATAGATTATGTGAATGACAAAGACATTTGGAAATGTATTGCTCTTTCTGATAACTGTATTGTTGATAACAAACATTGTACTAGTAATTAAGTATTATTTCAAAAAATGTGTTGAAGCGAGTTTCTTTTGGGCCCGACGTTTCTTCTCGCTTCGGAAACACTTCCCGAAACGTTGAGTGTACAAGTTCTTAGGAACTTTGTACTAGGTAGAAAAAAAGACGATTTAAAAGTATGTGCAAAACATCTACTGAAATAAAAAACATTTTGATTTTGATTTATTATCTTTGAAACAGTAGTAAATCGCTGTTTGTGTCAAAGATGATTTTGCCCATTCGTATAATCGCATTGGTGAAATTATTGATTTACTTGCAGGTAATTGTAGGCCTACACGCATCGCTAAACGTTTGAGGTTCCCCCTAAGACCATCGCATGGCCCCTTTCCATGAGCCATTGCGTGAAAATGTATCTCTGCGTTTATATTAAAATCATCTTTATAATAAAATAAATTAACAAAATTGAATCTATTCTTAAAATGTTGAGAGGCACTATCGGTTACATATATTATTTTAGACACAACTATTGCTTTTTCTAAAAGGTGTTTGTGTAAGCCTAAAAAGTGGCTGTATCATGTTTTAAGTCGTCTGAAATCATAACAATGCTGCCGTGTTTTATTTCAATTCCATCTCTATAATAAAAAACCAAAGTCAGGAGTGTTGCTTGGTCGTTTTTCCAATGAAAAGATTGGACAGCATCTTGCACAACAAAACTATAGTTTTCTGCAAAATCACACTGCAGAGAATTTCTCCTTCATCAATAGTCTCCTTGAGATTTTTTAAATAAAGCGCCTGTGTCTGTGCAACATAAGCATGAGGTTTCAGTGTATCCAAGGCATCACATAAGCTATCTACAAAATCATCAGAAGACAGTATTTGAGTTGATATCGTGAAGCGGTCTGTGCCAAGCCATTTTTCAAACTGCACATCTGTCCCTTGATTGTTATCGAATATGATTTTCAAATGATAACGAATTGCACTTAAGCCAGGACAAGATTTACAACTCTCTTTTGGCGATGTTTTTGAAGTCATTAAATGACACGTCTGTGTTGGATTTGGACACATCATTTTGCGAAGGCAATACTTGTAAGATGAAAGTTCCATGGCAGTTCCAGCTGTAAGATTAGCTATGTCTCCACCATTCAACATTAGCTTTACATTTTGGTGGTAAGTACAAACACATACCATATGTGTTCCAGGGTCGTCAGCGAGGATACATTGTTTGGGTCGTAGAGTGAAAAACTTTGTTAAACCTACTTGAATGTCTGGATATTCCTCCTTAAACTTCTGATAAAGTTCATCAATGTTGCACATTAGGAGTGGTTTTTGTATGTGTGTTCTTTTCCCACCATCCAATTTAACAGATATAAAATCTTTTTTACCAGGCATTATTCGGCTAATGTCTTCTCGGAGATAAAAACTTTTAACTAAGTTTTCGGTCTCGGGTAGTAGTTTACGCCCACCACGTGGGTTTGGAGATGACAAGATACCAAACTGATCTACAAGCTGCTTTGCTTTTTTTGCTTGTCGCCTGGATGTTCCAAACTCTTCTGCAAGTTTATTTTCACTCCATGACTTAGATGCTATGGTCACTATCATAGTTTTTATAGAAGCGGAAGTAGATGGATCATTAAATTTCTCCTTTAGTTGCTTTAAAATATCTTGGTTATCTATTACTGTATCAGTTTGAGTTTAATTGTGTTTCAATTTGTCTTCGGGAATGAATGGTGCGTCTTGGGTGTTTTGCGAAAGTTCACTTGATGTTTGACTGCATTGCTCAATTTCTTCGTTAGCCACGGGAGATGTTTCATTTTAAAGTCTTTTCCTACAGGATGCACACACGTAAACATTGAGTTACAATACAATCCTGTGTAATTATATCAGACGGTGAGATGACTGTAAGATGCGGAAAAGTATGCACAGCGGCGTGTCGGTCCATTTTATTTTTACGAGGCAGGGCCTTTTTAATATAATGTGAAAAGAGGGTTTGGTCGTTGGCTCGATATAAAAGATACCCGTAAACATCAGTAATTCTAAATTTGCTCTTAAAATACCTATATAAAAAAAATAGGAAATTAATATAAAATATATTTGGTATCGCTCATAAATAGCCCCTCAAATTCCTCCCTTACACTAAACTGATTAGAAGTTTATCGCAGTAACGTTTAATCAACATTAATTACATAAATCGGAGAATTTCAATAATGTTTCCTCAATCTTAGTAAATTGGTTGCGAAAATGTTGTTAGGAATATGTAGGATTCAATGTGTAAGTAGCTATGTTTAATGAATGCAACTGTAGTTTATCTTAGGTAGGTAATGCATTAAATTAAATAATGTGCAATGTCGTTTTAAGCCTTGTTAAAGGCCATACAGGGCAGACGGATCACCTAATGGTACGCGATTACCGCCGCCCATAGACACCCGCAACACCAGAGGAGTCACAAGTGCGTTGCCGGCCTTTGATTTGGGAGTACGCTCTTTTCTTGAAGGTTTGAATGTCGTATCGGTCCGGAAATACCGCAGGTGACAATTCATTCCACAGTTTGGTTGTGCGAGGCAGAAAGTTTCTAGTGAAACGCACAGTTGTGGACTGCCAACCATCTATGTGATGGGGATGAATATGTTGTCGCGTAGAACGATGGCGGAAAGAGGCGGCAGGGATCAATCCAAACAATTCCTCGGCGCACCATTGTACATGCGATAGAGAATGCAGAGCGAGGCTACATCTCTACGCAGTGCCAGGGAGTCAAGCCGATCTGAAATATCCTGGCAGTCGACGATTCGAGTTGCTCTCCGTTGAATGCGGTCCAGAGGGACAAGCTGGTACTGGGGTGCCCCTGCCCAGAGATGAGAACAGTATTCCATATGAGGCCGAACCTGCGCCTTATAAAGTTGCAGGCGATGCGCCGCAGTGAAATACCGTCTCGATCTATTGAGCACACCAAGCTTCTTCGAGGCTAATTTAACCTTACCCTCTAGATGACCACGGAACTGGACTTCACTCGATATGTCGACACCAAGAATTCCGATACTAGCTGAGGCATTAAGGGGAGTGTCCTCAAAACGAGGTGATACGACAAATGGCATTTGCTTGGCAGTGAACGCGCAAATTTGTGTCTTAGTGGGGTTAAATTGGACCAAGTTAAGTCGACCCCATTCTGAGACTTTCTTTAAAGAGGTCTCAATTTCCGACACAAGTTTGTTTCGGCTCTCGATGACGTTTTCCCGAGAAATGTTGGCACGGCCGGTATAGAAGGCATCACCTGTGCTGTCATCCGCATAACAATGAGTGCTGCTGATTTGCAGCATATCATTGATATGCAGAAGGAACAGTGTAGGCGAAAGCACACAGCCTTGAGGGACACCAGCATTCACAGACATAGAATCTGAGCATGCACCGTCGACTACGACCTTTATGCTTCTGTCTGCAAGAAAACTAGTGACCCAATTGCGTAATTCCTCGGGAAGCCCATAAGAAGGAAGCTTCGCAAGAAGTGCTTTGTGCCAGACCCGATCGAAGGCCTTCGCTATGTCCAAACTAACGGCCAAAGCTTCCCCCTTAGTCTCGATCGCCTGTGCCCAACGATGTGTCAGGTAGACAAGAAGATCACCAGCGGACCGGCCCTTACGGAAACCGTACTGTCGGTCACTAAGCAGCTGGCGGTCCTCTAGATACCGAAGGAGCTGGCTGTTGATAATGGACTCCATTATCTTTGAGAATAAGGAGGTTATGGCTATCGGCCGGTAGTTGGACGGATTCTAGCGGTCACCTTTTTTAGGGATCAGGTGCACCAAAGCTGTCTTCCATGACTTCGGGACTACGCCAGTGGAGTATGAGAGCCGAAAAAGGCGCGTTAAAACTGGAGCCAACTCTGGAGCACATACCTTCAACACGATAGGAGGGATTCCGTCGGGCCCACTCGACTTATGAATGTCGAGGGAAAAAAGTGCTTTACGCACTGAGCGTTGGTGGAACCGGATATCCGGCATACAGCTCGTGCACCGCGGTATGGTCGGCGGCTCATTTCCCCCGTCATCCAACGTTGAGTTGGACGCAAAGAGTTTGCCTAGGAGATCGGCTTTCTCCTTTACGTCGTGGGCCAATGAATCATTTCCCATGTGCAGTGGTGGAAATGACGGCGTGCAGAAATTCCCCTGGACAGCTTTGGCCAGAGACCAGAACGCACGAGTTCCCGAAGGAAGACGCTCTAGTCTCTCGCCAATTCTGCCTATGTGCGCTGACTTTACCCTGGCAATGTCTCTTTTGAAGGACCTGGAGGCAAAGTTAAACTCCTTTTTTAATTCGCTGATCTTTTCTTAGGACGCAAAGAAAGACCGCATCCCATCCCAATCTGCTGACTTGTAATGCCACACACGACGGCGACAGGTGACTCGCGGTCGCGGCGGGCACGTGAGTAGCACCGTACTCCGTACCGCACTGTGTGGAGTATAGCCACAGTACATACATACATGTGACGCGCAAGCTGCGCAAAACACACACTTACATGTGTACAAATGTCGTATTTTATGTAGTAGCAGTCTTCTTCTCTAATTTAAGGTCTGGGCTCTTGTCGGTGCAGCTCACACCATATACTCCTATTCAAGGCCTTCTCCGTGACTTCTTTGTACGACATCACGTCAACCTTCTTCATAATTTGCTACATAAAACTTATCGGTCTTCCCTTTCCACGCTTCCCTTCAATCTTTCCTTTCATGATATTTTTGATGAAGTCGTCATGTCGTATGAGGTTATTTATTGGTGTAGTTCCCAAACAAATTAAATGTATGCTTTATTTTTTCTCTTCCTCTCTCATTCACTCTGCTCAAAACTTCCTCATTTGTAACTTTTTCTATCCAACTTATGCGTACCATTCTTCACCAACACCACATTTCAAATGCCTCCAAAATGCCATGTTTCGCAGCCTTATAGGGCTAAGCTTCAAACATAAGTGTAGTACTACTACTCTAGAATAGAATAGAATACTTTATTTGCTTTTAAACAAGGTGCATTGGTGAGATCTTAGATATAAAATTATAGATTCTCTTGTTTAGCTATATAAATGAAAGCATGCAAATATTTATCAACACAAAATATTACAAATTCTCAGTACAAATCAATTAGTTTACATGTCATAGATAATTATACACATTAACATTGTTTATGTTTCAAAAAATCGTCTACCATATAGAACATGTTTTGCTTCTTTAAATTTCATAAATGGCAATTCCTGAATTGAATGCGGTGTTTTATTAAATATTGTGTAGCCCATCCAGTAACATTTTTTTTTAAATCGTGTTGTTTTTGGAATCTCAAAAATAACTAGCCTAGTAAGTATTTCTAACAGATACTTCTCTAATCTGCCTATAAAATTCGTGTTGGTTTTGTATGACAAATTTTGCCATTTCCATAATAGATAAACAAGCCAACGGTAGTATATTTAAACTTCTAAATGGGACTTCTAAGGGGACTGGATGGTACATCTTGTGGAACATTGAATACTGCACGGATACATTTGTTCTGAGCAATGAAAACCTTTTTTACATTTTGTGCTATTTCCCCATATTATGAGTCCGTATCGAAGGATCGATTCAATGTAGGCATAATATGCCGTCACAGCAGTGTGCCTAGTGGCTACCTTCGTTAATTTGTACAGGGCATAACTAAAACTATTTACTTTACCACATACCTTTTCTATCTGTTCTTTCCAGTCAAGTTTCCCATCAATTATCGTACCTAGGAACTTAACCTTAGTATCCCCCTTAAGAGTTTGTCCGTTACAAGAAATATTTAATAAATAAGAATTATAATTATTAAAATAAATAAACATCGATATATTTACATTAATACGCAAATTATTATTACATAACCATTTATATATTAGATTGATAGTCTTGTTGATGTCATCTTCATGGTAGTTTAATGTCAATGTATTATTAGTTGTCACTATTACTGAGATATCGTCCGCGAAAAGTATAGTCCTATGTTTAATTATGTCAGGTAAATCATTTATATACACCAAGAATAACAGAGGACCGAGAACACTGCCTTGTGGTACTCCGTATGTGGTTTGCCTATACTCCGACCTGTACGTCTCGGTTGTGAGTTTTTTATTAAGTTTGATCACTTCTACACATTGCCGTCTGTCTTTTAGGTGCGTAGATATCCATCTCTGAGCTGGAACCCTAATACCACATCGGTCCAGTTTTGACAGAAGATGTTTATGTGAGATGAAATCGAATGCTTTTGATAGGTCGAAAAAGAGAACAGTAGTATAAGACTTCGCATTAGTACCTATAAGTACTTCTCTTACTAAGAGACTTGAAAGTGGCTAAAATAGTAGATTTTTGTTTTTGAAACCTATATTGGTCGTGATTAGTAATATCATATTTAGTGAATAAATTAATTAATTTATTATGCAAAACCTTTTCAAATTTTTTTGAGAATATTGGTATAAGAGTGATTGGGCGATAATTGCCCATTTCACTTTTTGAGCCTTTTTTATATAAAGGCTTAACAATCGAGTATTTAAATTTGTCAGGAAAAGCACCAGACTCCATTGACAAATTAATGAGATATGCCAATATTTTACTTATGTCTTCTCTACATTTCGTTACTACTTTCGTACAAATGCAATCATATCCCTCAGAATTTGTTTTATTTAGAGAAATAGTAATATTACTTACACACGATTCATCAATTTACAATTCTACTACTGTAGTAAATAAAATAAATAATAATGTGACCTTTGTATTGACTTTATAGAGTGTCCGAGGTGTGACATAGCCGAATCGCTAAGGACGAAGATCGACAGATTTCAAATATTCACTTCATTGCATGTCACAGCTTCACAGTTATATTATAGATCATCAAATCATAATGCAATACGTCAGTTTGAGACGAGATATGTCAACAGAAAAAAGTCGACTGGAATAAAATATTTTCTTAACACGGGCGCTGACGCCGTCGTCGGTGCGCGCAAATAAATTTCCAAGCTAACTTTTACGTATAGATAGACCATGACAAGCTACGATAATGCCATCACAGCGAGAAGTCCATTTAATTTCGCCGAACGGAGATAAAGCTAACAAGGGATGCTGACATCTTACGAAATACAGGCGTCATACTTAATTTACGGAAATGAAAACTCAATTTCGGCGGTTGTGCCGCCGCCGGGCCGTAAATCAGAACAATTCCACTGAACTGAAAGGACCTTGTTATGATTTGGAACAACAAAGATTTATACACAAGTATATACCTATATTAGAGGACTGAACAGGGTTGCGAATGATCAGACGACCTTTTCAACGGGATCCTTTGAACTTTTCAGAATTTTAACATGTCTTGATCGATTTTAGTGGGTTGTCTTATTCATAATTTTTACTGAGGTTTCTTTGAATCAGTAAAATTCACGAGTGAATAAAATGTTAATAAAAGACATTCGAGAAAGGTCCTAACATACATTTTACATTATTGCCGTTAACCCGTGATACTGATAAATAAAAGACCAATAATTTGTAACTTTAACTTTTACCTAATGTAATAATGTATTCTTTACTCAAGCTCAAAATGTTTTTTTTATTTAAGTAGATGCTTTACACATGCTTTTAAATAGTATTTTTTTTTCTACCTAGTACAGAACTAAATACAATAAAATTGTATTCTTTTAGATACAAGTTTTGGTATTTACATAACATTTTGTGATGTCAGTGAACTCACTATCTTTTTTTTCTTTTCTCTATGGCATTCCACAACAACAAAGAGTGATTTTGCCAATCTAAAGTGAAAAGAGATAAACGAATATTTAGGAGAAACGCTAATGTCAAGTGAATGTCACAGCTCTAAAGGTGATGGGCACTTAAGACGCTTCACGTGATGGTTTGCCGCTGAAACTCGAAAAACAGCTGTCTCCTGGGTTAATCCTCTTCTTATTGTCGATTACCTTCGAATCTGGATCACAGCTATTTCTCCATCACAAAAATAACGTTGAACTATTCTAAAACGGTAATAATCGTAAAATTAACTCAACAGACGTGTGCCCGTACAGAGACCCGGTAACAACCTGTTCACTATCTTATTCATAGCATCGACGACGAAGGCCCGTTTCAACTTTTTAAATGACAACACATATCCAACTTAGCAGACTGTCATTTTTTGCTCGTGACCTGGCTACATTTTTTGAAGAGTCACTAGTCACTATTTCCATTCTTTCTAGGGTTCCGTACTCAGAGGGTGCCAGCTAAACCTAGAAAAAGCTGGGAAAGTTCGAGTCATAACTCGCTATATTAGGGTTCCCTATATTCACAAATTAAATAATAGAAAATCTCGAATTTAGTACTTGGTACTGAATTTACATAAACACTAAAATGTTAACTAATGTCGTTTTTAAATAGGTCCCATATAAAAAAAAATACTAAAACTGGCATTTCGACATTTATTATTCATTTACTTAATTTTTTTTTATTTGGACAAAGTCATATTAGAAAGAAATATTTTTTCGGTTTATAATGTCACTGAATTTAGGCAACAAAAAAGAAACAACAAAAAAATTATTAAATTATTTAATTTAAAATCCTATCTCTATCTATTTAATTTAAAGTCCAATTCTATTCGTAGCTCGTTCGACAATTAAGGACAAACAGAATGACAGACGATAACAGAGTGCCAGCAATATGGCTCTATTTTTCCTGTTGAGTACGGAACCCTAAGAGCAAGATCCCTACACAATTGTTAAAATAGCCTGATTTATTAACTTTTGTAAGAGAATTGACGATTTTGTTTCATATATTTTTCATATAGTCGACGAGACGTCGTCGGTATGCACATATTTCACAAAAGCTATTCAGAATAGGATCGATGACATTTGAGTAGTCAGCTGAGTAGAGTAACTAAAAGTTATTTTTTAAAACGACACATTGTTCGAAATTTTTTGTAAATACCAAGAAATTACGTCATCCATAGATTTTCAGCGTCAGTAAGTGACTAATTTTGTATTTCATATAAATAAATAAATTGTGCATATTTTCTCACGAATCCTTTTACAGTCTGGAATACACAGCGAAGGTTGTCATTGACTTAATACAAATCATAAATGAACATTTATAAATGCAAAAAATTTACTATAGAAAAATTAACAAATAATGTTAATGCTTGAAAACTTCTGACATTGGGGTTGGCCACTAGCCCCACAACCTCCACCAATCCGGACTTGGCCCCCGTGTGTGGAGTATGGCCTAACCTTCCCGAAGTATGGGAAGAGACCCGTGCCCCTGCAGTGGGGATGTTAACGAGAGAACAATAATAAGCTCATAATTTATTTCTGCTGCAGTCATCTACCCTACACAAAACCAGCTTGTTTTGAGCCCACATCATTAGCGTTGCCATGCTACTTGGTTTTATTATAGGCTCCCAGGCAGGTGGGTAAACAATAAAATAAGTCTTGATTGATCATTCGGTCAAGCGGTGTGGCCGCCAGTAAATCAAATTACTTATTTAACTCATCAGTGAGGAATGTGAGGACAAATACAAAATAAAATTGTGAGGAGCCAAACAAGCTTTTGGATTCCGTACCTAGGTATACTGCCTTTACATGTTGAACCGTCATACTTGAAATTATCACAGAAAATATCCGTCTATATTGCAGATATCCCAACAAATATTTTTAAAAAATAAGGGTTCGCTTAACAATCATCGTGTTTTTTTCTAACGATTTTATACATATATCTAAAGTAGAAGAAGAAGAAGACGAAGAAAGTAAAGCAACAAAAATCGACCAAGTCTGACCCTAAAACGGAATGACTGAAATACTTTTTTGGAAAATACGCAACACAAATAACACTTATATTACAGGTTGGCTGATACAACATGCCTGCATTTAACCTCTTGGTGACTTTATTCTCCCTCTTTTACCTTGCGTTATCCCGGCTGGAACCAGGATCCGCTTTCGGACTTAATCTAATTACTTATCAAACTAAATAGCTTTTGACCTACAGCTTCGCTAAAATCGAAAACATCTTTTGTTTATTTGTTTGTAAACCCTTCACTGTACGACAATATTCATATCGAATATTAGGATTTGTAATACAAAAAAATATATATTATTTAATATATATTACTATATATTTATCAAGCTTATCACTTAAAGGGATCTCTTCCAGGAGACCTTTTTATCCTTTTGATACAAACTTGGCTCACGAGCCAAATTTTCATACAAGTTTATCAAGAAAAGTCCAGCAAAGTTGTATAAAATTAATTGTTGCACAATTACCAGTTGTAGGTTAAGACGTTTGTAGGTATGTACCAGTTTCCCTGTAGTCTAGACACTTTTAAATTAATTTTATCGTAGCCTGTTATTAAAATGTCATGTAACTTTTTTTAAAGAAACGACGTCGTTTCTTTAACCCGTAACGTTATGTCACGTCGAAGCACGAAATTAAATTACTAACATGCATAACACGGTGTCTTGCACGGACTTGCCTTGCTCGTATCCCAAAATATTAGACAAACGACCGCCTCTCCCGCCTCTCAGTAAATCGAGTAAGCAAGGAGATTGTATCAAGCCCCAGCGCGGTCGACGGCAGCGGCGGTGGCGTCATTAAAATTAAATTTGTCTCCATATTAGCTGGCCTGTGCATAAACTCGTAAACATGTAAAGGATGTGATGAAATTTTTGAAAGGTCCGCAAGTTGTGACTCTGAACATTGTAAGACTAAGTATACAAGTTGCCTTATATACCTTGAGTATACAAGTTTGGAATAGTAGGACTTTTTTAGAAAAAAATATATATTTGTAAGTAAAATCAATATAAATAAAAAACATACATTATTAATTATGTTTTTGAACCAGTTTAAAAAATACTATGAATGAATGAATGAATGAAAACACTTTATTGCACAACAAGACAGGAAAATACAATATAAACATAAACATAAAAAGATAAAAGTTATACAGGTAGGCGGTCTTATCGCTAAAGAGCGATCTCTTCAAGATCGCGTAGAAACATTTAAGGGTAGTGCGCAATAATAAAAATTAAAATAATAATAATAATATTGTAAACTAAATACTGAACTTAAGAAGCTACTAATATGACTGTATACATACCATAAATACATATATACTCGTATTATTAGGTATATGTTCATAAATATTACTACATACAATACATTTATATTAATACATACATATTACACATATATGTATATTACATATTACAGTGCAATACTTAATAACAAAATACAACCAAAGACAACCAACTTTTAAAGATAAATAATAAAATAAATAAAAAGTTAAGAAGTGAGCTTTCACCTGCGACTTGAAAATATTGAGAGAGGGTAAACGTCGAATAGATTCAGGAAGAGATTTCCACAGTCGGATAGAACTGATAGTGAAAGAATTGGAATAGAAATTGGTGGAATGAGGTGGGATGTAAAGGCGAAGAGAGTCAGCATCGGAGAGGACGACTATGAGTAGAAGAGAGATATTGAAAACGATTTTTAAGATAGAAAGGAGTGCGAGGATCGAAAAAGACTGAATATAATAAATTAAGACAATGGGCATCCCTTCGACCACGTACAGAGAGCCAATTTAGTTGCTTCCGATACTCGGGGACATGGTCATACTTCCGCAGCCCAAAAATAAACCGAATATGATGGAATTAAACTCTTTAATAGTAAATTAACGTTTTATTTTAAGCCCGAATTAACAAAGCGCATTCAATATTCTATAAAAGATGACGAAGCTAAAAATTGACAGCTCAATACAACAGCGCTACATGTGGCACACAAGAGAACTAATTTTACTTTTTAAATCTGATTATAAGGCTTCGGCTTCATTATGTTTTATTCCAATAGGATACTATATTTTTATTGTCCTATCATATCGGGTAAGTAAAGTATCTGATATACATATGTACAGGGTGAATTTTCATGGTCTTTGTGAACATATCCAGGCTATTAATTGGCAAAAAATATTTCAACTTTTGTAATACCACTTTAAAAACGTATTTTTTTTGACCTGTTGATTCAAATCTAAAAATATTTGTCGTTTACATACAATAAAAATGGTACATATTTATAGCCTGAATATATTCACATTTGCTATTAAAAAACGCTTTTCATATGTCATATTGTCTTTTTTCCCGCTTCCATCTTCGGCATCATCATCAGTAACCATCAGGTGAGATGATGCCAAGGTAAAAAAAATATGTTTAATATGGTTACCATCAAAAATAATTACCTGATTGCTGTTATTATTGTTTCAGAGCGTTACATTTATTTGAAAAATGTATTGAAAGGAGTTTCTTTTCAACCCGACAATTCTTCTCTCCGCAAACGCTTCCCGAAACGTTGGGTATACGAGTTCCAAGTGATAGGAGCTTCGTATAAGGTAGACTATATTTGAAAAGTGTACAGTGCTAACTAATTCTAATAAATATTTTAGATTTTTGTGAAAAACATGTTTATATTGTGATATGTATGATGTCCTAAAAGGTAATACGTCAACTGCGTGTTCGTATTCGGCATTTGCGTAATCTGCATCATCCTGTTCCAACGTACGAGAAGTTCGAGCTTGAATGTTAATTAGTGGCAAAATGCATCGTAAATTCATCACAAAGTTGGGTTACATTACTGTGTGATGTAAATAACTCATGATGAAGACCTACTGACAATTTAGATACCTATGTGTTTGTGCGTCAACCATTCCAACTCCTTTAAATTATTAAACTTCATATACTTAAGAGATATTCAATGTTTCTAAAAAGTTGTTTAAGTTCAAAAATGTATGTTTTCCGCCATATGGAAGATAATATAATATTTGCCTTGACCAAAAGGATAATCATTCTATTATAATATTTTATAAAATAACAAACACTTTTATGTGGAATATAACAACACATTTTCTGTGTACTATACTCAAATCGCACAACATTTTTTGGACTTCCCGTACAAAATTGGCGGTTCAGTTGATCGCGTAATATGAGGACTTCAATTTTTTTGCGAATTGAGTATAGGTTCGTTGGGGAAAGTTGTTCAGTTTGATGAGTAGAAACAGTGGTTAATTATTTTTTTCATAAGGACCCTAAATAAATGCTGAGTCAGTCAAACAGACTTCATCGCGTCGTCACGACGAAAGGCTTTATATATTTATACGATGCCTCTTTCCCACTAGGCACTCTGGGCAAGTGCCCAGGGCCCTGCGATCGGATGGGGCCCCGTAATTCATGCCGTTCAGCATCCGTTAACCTTTTGACAGCCACAATCGGCTAGGGTCGACAACCGATTTCCGTGTCACAGGCGCCAGGATTTGAGATTTTCAACATTTTTGTCGGCTGGTGCCGACGTTGGCGGTGTGGGCACTATTTGTCATAGGATAGCGTGGCGGTCAATGAGTTAACAGACAAACACAGGGTTTGAACGCGATATGCATGGATCCAACATACGAAAAGTTCGAACTTGAATGTTAATTAGTGGCAAAATGCATCGTAAATTCATCACAAAGTTGGCTTACATTACTGTGTGATGTAAATAACTCATGATGAAGACCTACTGACAATTTAGATACCTATGTGTATGTGCGCCAACCGTTCCAACTCCTTTAAATTATTAAACTTCATATACATAAGAGATATTCAATGTTTCTAAAAAGTTGTTTAAGTTCAAAAATGTATATTTTCCGCCATATGGAAGATAATATAATATTTGCCTTGACCAAAAGGATAATCATTCTATTATAATATTTTATAAAATAACAAACACTTTTATGTGGAATATAACAACACATTTTCTGTGTAGGCTCATCTTATGTTTATGGAAAACTGGTTCTACATCAACTGAATAAAACTATGAATTGTACCCATAAAAGTAAAAATATCTACACTAAATTTAGCTTGTGAAATTACCTACATTTTAAACGAATTTAGTTGCAGGGTTTATGTGTACCTGTTTTTATATTATATTATTATATATAACAATTTAAGAACTTTATAACCACATGATGCAATAAATAATTATGAATTATGAATCCGTAAAAAGGAACACGTAAATGTATAAACTTTGGTTGTGTGACTCGTGTGAAATTTTCTTTGCCATATATTTGAAGTCCTTTCGGCATTCTAAAGTTGACTGGAAGATATCTTGAAAGAGAAACTCCGCCTTTGCTATATTTGGTTTTGTTTTATTTATTTTTATTAGTGTTGTGTTGTTTGTAACAGTTTACAAAGAAACAAACATTCGCTTGTTATAGAAAGAACTTATTTTATATAGGGTCCTTCTCAAATACCTGAAAAAAGTTAACAATGGATTCTACTCATGAAACTGATCAACTTTCCCAAAGGAACCTATACTCAAATCGCATAAAATTTTGCGAATCAACTTTCCCAAAGGAACCTATACTCAAATCGCACAAATTTTTTTGGACTTCCCATGCAAAATTGGCGGTTCAGTTGATCGCGTAATATGAGGACTTCAATTTTTTTTTTGCGAATTGAGTATAGGTTCCTTGGGGAAAGTTGTTCAGTTTGATGAGTAAAAACAGTGGTTAACTTTTTTTTTTTCATAAGGACCCTATATAAATGCTGAGTCAGTCAAACAGACTTCATCGCGTCCTCACGACGAAAGGCTTTATCTATTTATACGATGCCTCTTTCCCACTAGGCACTTTGGGCAAGTGCTCAGGGCCCCGCAATCGGATGGGGCCCCGTAGTTCATGCCGTTCAGCATCCGTTAACCTTTTGACAGCCACAATCGGCTAGGGTCGACAACCGATTTCCGTATCACAGGCGCCAGGATTTGAGATTTTCAACATTTTTGTCGGCTGGAGCCGACGTTGGCGGTATGGGCACGATTTGTCATAGAATAGCGCGGCGATCAATGAGTTAACAGATACAGCCGAAATCATTTTTTTTAATAATATCTTTCGTGAAAATCAAACGATAATTACTGACTTAATACCTATTAATAATAATACCTTAATACTTTATACTTATTTGTTATTTAGGTATTTTAATGAACAAGAGGCCTAACACTGGCAACTCTGACTGTCCATTATCCTTGTTATAATCAGAGGGGCCCCATTATTCTAAAGTGCCCAGAGCCTTCGATAGGCTAAAGACGACCCTGATACGATGTATGTTCACTGGAGTTAGTTACCCGTCTTAATGTCAAACGAATGGGTAAGCCAAATCTGCGATTAGCCGGCTTAGACAGCTTAGCTACTCATTAGGGGTGTTTCAGATAAGATGTAAACCATCAAGAGACTTGTGTTATTATTAGGATAAGTGGTTATGATGAACTAGAGATATAACGATATGGATATCGGTGTAACATAACTACTTGTATTTCACTTAGCACCTCGGCGGAATCAAACATGTTTATGTTGGCGTGTTAGTCTTAACAATAATTGTAATTTAGAATAAATTATTGTACGTATTACGATGCATTATGTATATTTTATAATTTTTGTTATGTAATCTGAAAATTTTATGTAAGAAACAACAACTTTAATTGAAAATCTTTAAAGCTCTACATCTGCTTTAGTATTTATGACTAAGAACAATATATAAACTTTATAGTTCGTTAACTATAGCGTGATGTCGTGAATAGTCTCTATCGGATCACCGGCGGCGCTTTTTTCAGACTATTGACATTATCAGCAACCAAAAGCAATAGTCGAATGAAAAGATGTAAAGAATATTTATATCTCTATAATATTACTTACAACATTATTTTGTGGGTTAAATATAATAAATCCCCACATTGGGGGTTTAATAGGTTGCAGTTAGTCTCCGACTCCGACACAGATTTAATACGTATATTCAAGAAGACCAGTTACTAGTTTGACAAACATTATATTTAATTCAAATCAAATCAAAAATATTTTTACCTACCTAATACGAAGCTATTTCATTTTGTACTGGTGTACCAAAATAGGTGTAAGATCGTTTATTCTACGCCTATGTTGAAAGTGCAGACACAAAAAAAACTTACAAAGTAATGAACATAATATTTGTCTAAATATTTTACGAATTCTAAAGTGTCAAAAAAGCCATGCCGAAAAAAATGAGTATTAGTGATCCCAGTTAACAGTTTCCCAGGGCCCATTACCTATTTTGTTACAGTTTGTATAAATATCTACTAGAGCTTACTGTTTATACACACCAAGTTGATTCCGTCGAACAATACACTCAATACAGTCCCTGACCCAAAGCTCAGTGGACCATTAATAAGACCGACTCTGCTTTATATATAAATTGTGGAGGCTGAGTTTGAAAGCCTATCGCTTAAAATACAGTCGCTTGTAAAGCTGCCTATCATATCATTTGTTGGTACTTTGGGTATGTTGATCACAGAAGTATAATAGATCTTTGGCTCTTAAATGTATTCTCTCTTTAGCTGCAATTTTTTAATGAACTGAAAGTGACGTGAACAATTTTTTATCAAAATATTTGTGAACCCGAATATGTTTAATATGTTTAATCGAGGTAAATTCGATTACAAGTACTTCTCTTTGCTATTTTAAACGTGATTTACGACATTCAATTAAGTTTATTTCTGGAAAAAATATTTACAAAACCGTGTGGATTTTTGAATGTTGTCAATGAATATTTAGTTGGAACTTATGCTTGGAACTTCAGAAAAGCACTATAGTTTCAGAGCTTTTAACTTAACAAAACAAACAGAATTTAATCATGACTTTAAAAGCTAACAAGAAATGAGGTTAGAAAAAAAACAATGACGCTTTAAAAGCGCGGGAAATCAATACATATCATGGAGATGACCCCGTCACGGTATGACAAGGGGATTTTGACTTTAGAATTGTTTTATTTTATTACCCCCACTGTATTACCATAAAATGGTTTTATTTCGGTAATAAAATTTACTTGTAATAGATATTCACATTAGCTACAGAAAAAGCATTACACATATGAGTTTTCAATTATTAAAATCACATTCAATCATTATTACAATATAATAAATACGCACAACAAACATCATCAACTGAACAAATAAATTTGTAACTGAACTATATAGATCAATAATGTCAATGTTGAAATAGATTTATATTATTTAAAATAACGTAACCGTGAAATGAACAAATGTCACCTATAAGCTCTAAACAGAATAAAATAATTTATAACAGTAAATAATAGTGTTGAGTTCAAACTATTATTGCCTTCCTTGCATGCATGTTAGCACAGCGACTACGATCTTTGCGACATGAAACTTGTTGTAGTCTGAAGCTGCAATGAAAAAGAACCGTCCGTCGTCGTAAGCCTGACGCCGCCGTGTGGACCAGGTGAAGTTGATTTCAGATTGAATTTCCGGTGTAGACACAACACAATCGAGTCGAGCTTTTGCATTTGTCCAAAAGTGCAATCATAGATGTACAACATAAAATCCGTTTCGCTCGAGGGTACTAGTTTATTATTTGCAGCTCATTAGTATAACTTCCCTATAGTAAAGGACACAGTAGAAGCTCAAAATTTATACCGGAAAGATAATCTACACTCAGGTATACGTCAGTAGAGAGGTGACAATGAAAGGACCGGTATAATCCCTAAGCTGGCTGAACGGCCAGGTGATGTCAAATTGAAATTCCATGTACATCTACCGAAGTACCTACGTTCACAATCAATTTAGAGCAACGAAAAAAAGGTTAATTTTATTGGTTTAGTCGAAAAAGGCATTTTGCCATACGAGTGAAGATGTTGTTTAATATTCGATTATATTTACGGGTAGTACGAACGGCTTTACCTGAAAAAATTTTACACAAAAACTCGTCACTGTAGGCAGTTTCTAATAATAGTTCAGAGAACTGTAGTATTAAAGGAAATCTACCATTTATGGTACTCGTTTCATTGTTGAGGTATTGTATTGTATTTTGGTATTTGACAGATATCGAACAAAGAGAGCAAATAAACAGAAGCAAAAATAGCAAGAGTAGTTGTTTCGATTGAAGTTTGTCAGTTTCAAGTGTTTAGCGTTGTCAGTTATTAAAAGAACAATGGCGAGCGCTCATGGTACAATATTTTATTTCACCTCAAATTCCAGCGTCTTTAAACAAATTATTTTTGTCTTTAAACGAATTATTTTTTCAGAAGTAATTTAAATATGTAATTAAAAAAACGTGAAATTTCCAAGACGCTAAACATTTCTATATAATAAATCGCCATTGTAATTTGTTACGTTTACGAATAACTTATAGGCCTTTCACAAAATTGTCCGTCAGAGAAAGATGTTAAAACGTATAATTATACATACACATCTCTCCATTGTGTTGTATTGTATTGTATTTATTAGGCATATCAAATCTATATTGCAAACTTGACCGGTTGTATTCCCTTGTTTGTCCAATAAATCGTTCGAATGTGCAATTTCGACTATTGACTCGCATAAATACCGTTTTGCGTATCGTTCCATATCTATTGTATTGCAACATACCAGATATTTCTGAACACACGGAAAGCCCAGTCGAACGTTTCGTTTTGTTTGTTATTCCTGTTTTCATAATAGTCAACGCTGAAAAATGACATCCAGCGTAGTATACAATAGTTTTCAGAGACTATCACGTACTGTTTTAATTTGTACTCTGTAATGAATGAAGGTTCCTTTGAAGATAATTAATACCTATTTCATTTATTTGTTTGAGTGATGTCTTTTTTTTTATTTTAATATAATATTTTTGACCGTGGGAGAGCCATCCTTCGGCACGAACGGGCCGGCTCGACCGGAGTGCTACCACGGCCTCACAGAAAACCGGCGTGAAGCAACGCTTGCGTTGTGTTTCGCCGAGTGAGTGAAAGTACCGGAGGCCCAACCTCCCACCCCCCCCCCTCCATTTCCCCCATCCCCCATCCCATTTCAAAGGTCGGCAACGCACTTGTGACTCCTCTGGTGTTGCAGGTGTCTATGGACGGCGGTAATCGCTTACCATCAGATGATCTGTCTGCTCGTTTGCCACTTATCACATAAAAAAGCTCCTTTTAGGTTCCATACCTCAAAAAAAAAGGAACCCTTATAGAATATTATTTAAAATTAATAGGCTGATCGAATGAAGTTTTATACACAACGCAAGACACGATATAGTGGAGTTTTTAATACATATAATACACTGTTGTAACAGTGATATTAATGTGTCATATAACTTTGAAATAATAATAAAATCCGGGACAAATCACACACGGTCATCCCCCAAACTAGGATTTCCCGTCTCTTGGGAACCAGAGACTGATATACATACACATATATATTTAAATACATACATATATAGATAGAGATGTGTAGAGATCGAACCCACGACTCTCGGATTAGAGGTCAGGATCGCTAACCACTTATCCACCGAGTCAGTCAAATATGCTTATCTTTGCTGCTCATCACAGAAAAGTTTGCCCTGTGTGGGGATCGAACCCACGACTCTCGGATCAGAGGTCAGGATCGCTAACCACTTAGCCACCGAGTCAGTCAAATATGCTTATCTTTGCACTTTATACATAGCTTATCAGTTTTTTAAATATGGTTGCCTCGTTTCTGTAGGCCTCTTAAACTTTTGGTATAAGTAACAAGTTCTTTCGTTATGTAAAATGGAGTGCAAAGTAAAGATTCATCCGGATTATTGTTTCTCGTTTAATTAACTCTGAAGATGGCCTGAAGCTTTCCGTTCGGAGTTTTAATGTAATGAGGGCCTACAAGGTAGGTAATATCAGTTAAGCTTAAACTGTTGAAGTCCTTTGAGCTGCTGAAACAAAATATCTTTGGTTGCCAAGATTGAGGCGAAATTGAATTTTTGTAACAAAAATAACTCTGATTTTGCTATTAGTCAATTTAAAAATGCTTTACACATTATATAAAAAACAAAACATATTTTTTAATAAATTTATTATCTTTATTCATATTATTATGTAAAACTAAGTGGCATAAATTACTAAAAGAAATATATCTAAATAAATTATTTTTACAGTTCACTAATTACATAATAAGAAACTTGCAAATGAATTACTATGTGTATTTATATTCTTCAATCTATGGATTCACTTCAAATTAATTAAACGTAAGCTATTCATAATAAGTCTTGTCACTGGTGACTAGATACACCTAGCCCAAACATATTCAACAGTTACCATTGAGTACAATTAGTTACACTATTATGTTACTTAAAACGGACGGAATACATAAATGTTTTTTTTTTCGATGGTTATAAGATCCTCAAGACACTAAACTACTTAAACAATATTTACAAAGGTCTTAGCAAAAGTTTAATCTTAACCTATGAACTGAGCCATAACTCTACCGATAAATTTTATCGTCATGCGGCGGCATGCTAATAAAGTACGGGGCTGGGGGCGGTGGCGCCAGATATCGCACAGAGCCAGGCCCTGATTGCACTTTGTGGGGCAACGTAGCTGTTGATAAGGACGCCGGGGGCAATGTCGCCGCGTAACCCGGCCATGCTGCCGGCCCCCACAGAGGCGCTGCCCCCGCGGGACTGTTCGCCATCGGCCCCCCTCTGTATGCCGATGTCGACATCCTCAAACGCACAATACAGATCACCACAATGAGAATTGCAATAAACAGGACAACGCCACCCACGATACCAATAATCAAATTGTCGTCATTCGTTGAAGATGCGATGCTAATGACTGGCGCACCTTTCGGCTCTCCAGTTACTTTTGGTCGATCGTGAGATGGAGCCATCGACCAGATGATATCTGGTTCCGCTGAAGTACGGTGCAGGAGACGAGGAGCCAGTGTTGTGGTTACAGAACTCGAGGACGTTGCAGTAGTCTTCCGTTTTGTATCACATGACAATTCATCGTCACCTATTTCGACCAGCAAAAATCCTGAGAGATGATCTGGTGAGTCGCAGCGAACATCGTCGATACCAACATTAGGTAACCATCTTCGCAATGCTCTGGCATTGCAGTCACATTTTATAGGATTCGTTTCTAAACCGAACATTGACAAGTCAGCTCTGCGATCATCCAGAGCAACCAAAAGTTGTGGTTGTAGAGTACTCAGTTGACTTCCAGCAATATCGATTGTTATCTGTGATGACCTCGGCAATGGGAATAGTAAAGCTGGAGGCAAATTAGTCACAGATGTGTTTCGGAACCTAACTATAATAGCAGGTGCTTTCAAGCCAGCCAATATGCCCGCAGACACAGTTTTCAGCCTTGATCCCCTTACTCCTAATTCCTCCAAACGTGGATGTAAAGCAGAGTGTAACTGATCGGAACCAATCGTCGTGTCTTTTACTTCAACGTCTAATTTCTCAAGAGCTGATAAGTAATGTAATGCACCTTGAACATCAAAATATCCTAGCCTAGGATAGCCGTAGGCTCGGAGTTCCACCAAGTTTGGCAAAGCTTTAAATGCATTTTTTTCTATTCTAGTACATTTATCTAAGTACCGCATGTCCAAAACTCGTAAAGACGAAAGACCATCAAAGTTGCCATCAACAATGAGTGTTATAGGATTGCTAGAAATGTTAAGTCGTTGTAAATTTTTAAGTTTTGGCCAGGAAATAGCAAGTCCTCCAGATACATTGACAATTTCATTGTGAGAAAGATCTAATGTTTCCAACAGAGTTGTTCGTGAGAATGTCTTATCAGTGAGTTTTGTGATGTTATTATGAGATAAATTCAAGCTACACAAAAATGGTGTCTCCAGCTGTCCTACTTCTTGGATACCAACTCCTGCAAGATTTAAGTCACGAACTGTTTTTGGTTCTGTCAAAACATTATTTATAGTCTTTTGTGATAGTGGATTGAACGATAGATCCAACTTTTTGATATTTACCATAACACTGTCCTCAGCTGGGATGTCCACTATTTGGTTATGTGATAAATCCACTGTAGAAACAAAGAAATACTGTTTCTGTAATGCTTTCAATGGAGCTTGTTCAAATAAATTGTCACTTAATATAATTTTCTCTAGCATGTGCAGCCTCGACCTATCGAAGATATTTTCCGGTAATTCTGTAAGTAGGTTTCCGTGTAAGTTCAGCAACTCCAATCGGATAAGTCCTTCAAACAGTCTATCTCCCAAACGATCGATTTTATTACTGGACAAATCCAAGTACTGTATTTGTGTTGAATTGTGGAAAGCCATTTCACTTATTGATTCGAGCTCGTTGCGAGCTAACGAAATCGTCCTGAGCTTCGGTAGCCGAGCAAAATCTAGTTCATCCACGTTTTTTAGAGTATTTCCAGATAAGTCCACCGTTTCAAGGTACTGTAGAGTGCTTATAAGTTCCGACGGGAAGAAATTAAACTTGTTGTTCGAAAGTATGATCTCGCGTAGTCGTGGATGGATTTTAAATGACGACGGGAATAAATAGCTTAGCTGGTTCTCCGATAAGTCTATAACTTCCAAGCTTGTTCCGGTATTGAAAAATTCTCCTTTGAATGCACTAAGCTGGTTGCCTTTAAGAGACAGGTACTGGATAGACATGACGTTAACGAAAGCAGGCATTCTGATGTTTATAATGTTATTGTAGGACAAGTCCAAGTAGGTCAGATTTCGTAAATTTTTGAAACTGTTTTCTGATATCTCTGTAAGAAGGTTGTTAGAAAGATATATTTTTTCCAAATTTAGATTTTTTGAGAATAAATTGACTGGCAGAGCTTTCAGTCCAATGTTGCTCAAGTCTACTGTCAACAAAGCTTGGTTATGTGCAAACGTATTTTGATGAAGCACATTAATGTGTCCGCTTCTGCTCATATTCAAGTGAGTTAAACTCGGTATGGATTCAAACGCATTGCCTGGAATTTCAGCGAGTTGATTGTCCGAAATATCTAAGAACCATAGATTCACGAATTTAAGTTGTTCCCCAGTAAATCCGAGAATTCTGTTTTGGCTTAAAGACAAAAACTGTAGCGATGTTTCTAAACCGTCAAAAACTTCCGCTGAAATTGAGTTTAAAAGGTTCCCAGATAAGTCTAAATGATTAAGTGTTTTAAAGTGGTTGAATGCAGCAGGTGGTAATTCTCTGATTACGTTTCGAGAGAGTACTAGGGAAGTGATTCTGTCTGAGATGGCTCTGAGGAGATCGTTGGATAAAGCGGTGACTCTGTTGAAGCCCAAGTGGACTGAGACGAGGTTTGGCAGACGAGACAATGCTGCGGCTGGGATAAGCAGGATGTTGTTGTCTCGTAGTAAAAGCGTCTGGAGACCCGTCAGGCCATCGAAAGCATCGTCTTCCACCTGTAAATAGTTAAAGATTATTACAACATTTTTGTCACAAATGTTTCATAGCAAAAAAAGTCGTTGCCTGAGTGCATCCATCACACTATTATTATTATAATGTATACACTCGCTGGTGAATGTATTTCACTGCACTTATATGTAGTTTTCAACAAGTATTTATCTATTTTTTTTATTACTATGGCGAAGACTTTTTCCCACTGACTTAAGTACTTGATATTGGTTGCTACGAAAACTTTTAACACTTTTAAATAAATTTAACGTAAGTAGAGTAAAAAGCAACAGCTTTCATTAACCTTATAAATGATATCCCAAAACTTCTGGAGTTAAGAGAATTATCCTTAAGTTTTTAATCTTGAATCCTCTCTAATCTACTGTTCAGCCAAAATTAATTAATAATATATTAAGTACTTAATGTGATCTTACCGTCCTTAGAGAATTGACGCCGACATCCAAGTAGCGCAGTTCTGTGAGACCCACAAACGTGCCTGGTGACAGCTTCACCAGGTTGTTCCTGCTCAAGTCCAGTACTTGAAGAGACACCATGGAACTCAGATGACTATTGTCTATGTTCTGAAATCGTCATCGAAACAATAATAATTCATGGTGCATGGGTGAAAAAAGTAAGCTCATAGAAACCTAACAAGGGTTCTAGTTTCTACTTAATTTTATCTAAGGACCCTAACTGAATGGAGTTAAATGGTATATTTTCAGTAACGGCTTTTACTGACTGAATTGATGTATGGTTCTTAAAACATTAATTAGCAGTAATAACTGATTAATTATAAAACTGATATATCCTCTGCCTATCCCAAACCATTTATTATTTGCATCCAATTTAGTGATGTCACTGACAGATTAGCGAGCTGTCAATGTTTGTTTAATAGCTTTTATACTATATAGAGTGAACGCTGCCTGGAATTCAGAACACAAATTATTCGAGCTTGAAAAGCCTTTAGTGCCTTATATAAATAAAGTTATTGTATCAGCAGCGCAGGAGCGCTAGTTGTCGTACCTATTTGCGAAACTTGAATACACTGAACGTTTAACTCCATTAATCTTTATAAGCGTCTACAAAACATTATAGTTGACAGACAGCGCTCAGCGTAATCCATTGACCATGGAAACTTGAAATTATAACATTTGTCAGAAGACTAATAAAAAAGAATCTATCTTAAATATTTGACGACTGCAGCTTCTTTTGTACAGATACTTTATACATTTTATGTATTTTGACTACTTCTTCTTGCTACAGCTTGTTTTGACTTATCCAATACAAAGTAGCTTGACCAAATTTTTATTTATGTATTTATTAATATATTTAACACAGTCCACTTTTCTCTAAATAGGTAAAACAATATAAAAACTCTCCCTAGTAGTCTGTGTAAAAAATACCTGATAACGACTTTTTCTACATAAAATGTGGCAGTTCCCATATACACGATAAATTGTAGCTTATAGTCAGGATGTCACAATTTGCATCTAAAAGTAAATTTATGTATCATATTTCCGAAGGGATTGAGGTGAAATGAAATATTCATAACAAAACTCAAAACTGAGTTGGAAATTCATAACTTTTTAATTACAATTTTATTGAAAATAAGACAATCTAAATTCATCTAACTTAATTTATTTTTGTTCGCATTGGTTTCGTTACTGTTTTGTCTGTTGACAAGATAATAGATGTATTGTATTAAACTGTGAGTTTGGAGAAGATATTTATTTATGTATCCATGGACAATTGAAAATTCTTCAAACGAAATGTTTAAAAAAATGGTGTGCAACTTCAATTATTTACTCACGAAATGTCAAGCAAGTTGATATAAAAGTTCAAGGAAATCTATGTTTTGTCATGTGTAAAGTTAAAAAATCTGGAATAACAAAAAATTGCTGGACAAAATCAATGCTCCATCCATACACAAATATAGAATCTCCAATACGTTTTCATCTTTTAATTCTATTTAGAAACCGAAAACTACATACCATGATCATATTGCTTGATAAGTTTAAATGCCTCAAAGCAGCAAACGACTTCATAGCAACAGTTGGGAAGTCCGATATGAAGTTCTCTGAGAGGTCTAGCTTCTCCAGGTTCTGGATTCCTTGAAACACGTCGCTGTTGAACTTGGAAAGCCTGTTGCGGCCCAAGTTAAGGGTGTGCAGTGCACTCAAGCCGATGAAGGCACCACCCTCTATAGTGGATATCATGTTGCCGTGCAGGTCTATCTCTTCTAGCGTCTTTTGTGACACGAACGACCCTTGTCGAACTAGAGCTGTGAAAAGGTTAGGTATGAAACTAATGTAAACTTATGGAGACTGAGCAAAATATATTTAAAAAAAATTAACTATCGACTAACTTCACTTCAGCAACACCTCAGTTGTTTAGTTAGATGAAGGAACTAACTTACAAACCTAGGATTCCTAAGTCCAAGTCGAATAAAAATGTAGAGTCGTTGATACTCACCAATTCTGTTTTCTCTGAGCGATAGAAGCTTCAGAGCTTGCGGACCGTTAAGCGAGGAAGACGGTACAAAGTTCATGTTATTACGGTCCAGACGCAACACCTGAAATTAAAAAATTAGAACAGTTATTAATTTTCATCTAATCTGGCTGGTTTTATTATTAAACTATTATCCTACCTCATTGCATTTTCATAGACTTTTGGGAATTAAGGATGAAATTATCATTCTATAAAACGCTGCATCAATTTGAGTCGTGAATTTTAAATGTTTAAATGTTAGTTTAATTTGCATTTTGAAGCCTCAACTTTTATCTATCGACTATTCTCGGGCACGGAAAGGAAAACTCGATACAGCAAAGATTTCAATTCAATAATCGAATAGTTACAATCGTGCACGGTCCTGCAGATATATATGATTTTATTTCTAGTTTCTGCTGTTGGAACTTAATTTAAATAGTCGTTCTGAGTAATCGTTTTTAGAATGGTCTTTTCGATTTCTTAAAATGGAATCTTCAACTTAACTAGTATTGCTTTGTTATTTTTTTTTAATATGACAGTAACTAAGATATTTTTAAATCCTTTTTTATTTTTTTATTTAAACACACTCTAAACTAAACCACGAAAATATACTGACAAAAATAACCTTTCATTAGCGTGTCTTCAAGAGTCTTTTAACAACGATCATGCATAAACTACTAATCTCATCGTTACTTTTAGAGTCAACTATCACAATACCTTGAGCACTTCACATCCGATCAGAAGTCCCTCCTCTAGTCCTCTGATACTGTTCCCGCTTAGATCCAATTCCTCCAACGCTGGTAAGTTATGCAGCTCCGCAGTCGAGAAGATCGGATTCAGGTTGTCACCAAGGAGATTGTCTGCCAACGCCAATTTTGTGATGTTCCCTCTGACTCCGGCGAGGAGGCGGTCTGGGAGACGTCGGAGACTGTTGTAAGAGAAGTCAAACTCTTTGATTGGAAGGCCATAGGCGGAGAATATCTGAAAGAAAAATAATGTTAAAAGTTTAGCTCTATCTCTGACTGAAGTTATCGAGTAAGCTATCTATTAATTGGCCGTAGTTATGCCATAACGATCCAACCGACTTTAAGTAAGTAAGTGATAATGAACTTTGTGTCACTGACATAAAGTACATTATTCCTTACTTACTTTAAAGTCAGTTGGATCGTTATGGCATAACTACGGCCAATGATTACTATCTAGTTGCCTCGCCTCGGTGGATGAGTGATGTAGGTGATGGGCATCAGAGATCAGTTTCAATATTGTAATATTATTCGAGTAAAACTTTACGATCAAAACTACTATCAGATTACATTGCTTACAGTACTTGTAAATCCTTTTTCTAGGACTATTGTTTTTTAATCTGCCACTTATCACGATATAAGTTTGTAACGCGTACATACAATCATGACAAAAAATCATAATTTATTTATTACGCATCACGCAGAAAATATGCAAAACGGAAAATCTTCTCTCCATTATTCTCAACACCCACTACACAAAAATGTGGATATAAAATGAGCACGCGCCCTTTATAATAAAGGTACATATGCAAATTCAGGGAAAAAATAAAGCTGAAATAAGACAAAACGTCCCGTTCCTGTCCACATTACATTTTGTTTGCTAAATACATTACAAAGGATTCCATGAACTTCCTCTCCATAATGGAACAGGACTGAAACTTCTGTTGATAAAGTTCTGCTATTGTCTTGACTATGAATGCAGCTCGTCTTCAAACAGTTAAAAGCAGATTGTTCTATCATCATTTTCTCATTATCTCACACACATTGTATTAACTACTGAAGTAATTAACACCTTCTTTTAAATAAAAACTTTTGTAGATTCCATTTCAGTATACTTGATAACGGCCATGTTTACTTCGCCGTTACATTCGTGATTATCTAGTCAGACTTGCTAGCAGCCAGAAGATGTATGCTGCTCATAACCTTACTTATAGTCTAGTGGTTTATAACAAGCCTTTGTTCAGTAGAGTCTCTTGACTGATATCATGATGATGATTCGTAATTATCATCATCAGTCAACCAGTTTAATTATCATAATACTACAGAAGCTTAGAGAGCGCGCGTTTCCTTAAAATTATTAAATTCATAGTCACAATAAGAGCAAGCGACCTCACTAAGAAGAATGTTGAAGATCGGACAAAGTGGAGAAGAATAAGTCGGAAGCGGAACCTGACTTAGAACCGGATAACGCTAGGTAGAAGAATAATATCACAATGAGAACGAACCCTCATTCAAACAGGCCTCAGAGTAAAATCGATCAATCTGCAAACGGACAAGATATCTGCCATCAAACTTGATCGCACTCAGCTGCTGGCTGATAGCCGATTCTAGCGCCTCAGCTTGTACTCGTAATCCAGATACGTTTCCTTTACATTTATTCTTAGTAACCCAGAGTAACTCATGCCGCGATATTATTCATGGATGTATTTATTAGCTGTTTCATGAATAGTCGATGGTTGTCGTCGTCCGAAATTTATTTTAATAAGCACATAAAAATAAGATTGTGTTTGACTTTTATAATTGTACTTTATACCAATAAAATATGATACTTTAGTATTTAGATTCATCTTAGATAGATGATACTTCAGATAGTGGTTGTAAGTCTCATAATGGTCTAGTCCTTTGCGCAATCTAGTTAAAGTGAGATTCTTTATAAACCACAAAGACAGGATAAAGTAAATACCCAGACAGTTCCTTACAATAATATTACTGAGACTTGACTGTGACCCGATCCCGGCGGCTGTGGCAGCCAAACTTATGATCTTGAATATATTACAGCGACACTTCGGTGCGTCAACAATGGTGCTCATGTGAAGACTTATTAGACAAGTTCACAATACACTCACAAAAGGAGTTCTGAACCGCAAAACCGATAATGGTTAAGATAGTTTCTGTAACTATACAGAGTGTATCAGAAGTGTGTGACAATACTTCAAGGTTGGCTTTTACCCATCAAACTGAACAACTTTTGTTCTACAACTTTGTTGAAATCGCAAATTTTTTTTTGGACTTTTCATACAAATCGATCAGCTGGCGAAACAAGTTTGTATGAAAAGTCCAAAAATTTTTTTGCGATTTCAACAAAGTTGTAGAACAAAAGTTGTTCAGTTTGATGGGTAAAAGCCAACCTTGAAGTATTGTCACACACTTCTGTTACACCCTGTATATTTGCATTTATGGACACAATAAGGTTGTCTAAGTTTCTAGTAAACTTTTTGTTTTATTTAACACTTTTTTTTATCAATTATTTTATGTGTGAGTGTTAAAAAAAGTGCATTTGAGATTTTAAGAATCAAGTATAGAATACAGGAAAAATATAAAGAAATCCGATCTACAACTTTTTTTTTCCGTTTCCCGTACTAGTGAATCAAGAATTTGTATGGGAAACTGAAAAAAGTTGTAGATTGGATTTTTTTTTTATATTTTTCCTGTATTCTATACTTGATTCTGAGTAGCCCCTTAAAATCTCAAACGCACTTTTTTAACATCCTGTCTACAGAGGTAAATGAAGATTTTCTGCGATGAAAAACAAGTATCCTTGTTTCAAGTATTTTCAAAAACAAGTATCCTTGTTTTTGAAAATGAACTCTAACTGAAAATCATTTTAAAAGTATGCTTGTATTTTAGTTCTATTATTTTTTTATTTGTGACAACAATTTTAACATTGCATGTATATAATCATAACAAACAATGGATTTAAGATTTAAATCACAATTTAAGACAACAAGAAAGTTGCCTAAAACTTAAATTACCATTTAGTGATAAACTTCATTTCGTAGCTCTGTGTATTCTGATAAAATTAATTCAAAGGTCAACATATTCGTCTCCAAGACGTATTATGTAAGGGCCGGCTCACGAAAGCAGTACTACAAAGTAACATTGATGATGTACTACAATTACTGTAATTCAGTCTTATAAAAATACATCTTAGCAAATTCATCCAACCTAAAAACATGGCCTGAGTCAGATCAGCTCCGGTGTTTTCAGAGGTTCGGAACTTTGTTCGCAATGGATATATTATTGTTCTAAAGATTTGGAAGCAAAGAGAGAGAGAAAACTTTTAAAAGTAATTTGCAGGATAGATGTTTTAAAGCAAATATGCAGGGTGTAACAGAAGTGTGTGACAATACTTCGAGGTTGGCTTTTACCCATCAAACTGAACAACTTTTGTTCTACAACTTTGTTGAAATCGCAAAAAATTTTTTGGACTTTTCATACAAACTTGGTTCGCCAGCTGATCGATTTGTATGAAAAGTCCAAAAAAAAATTTGCAATTTCAACAAAGTTGTAGAACAAAAGTTGTTCAGTTTAATGGGTAAAAGCCAACCTTGAAATATTGTAACACACTTCTGTTACACCCTGTATAAGATTTATATTTATCATGTCCTATATTTATATCTTGGCTATGATGTGGCTATGCCTGGCATATTATAGCTTAGCTTATCCCTAATTTGTTACTATGTTTTCATTGTCTTATCATTATCGCTACATTCAGTTAATTTCCTTTTATAAAACCTGAGGAAATAGGCACGAAGCACGAGCCACATCAAAGGCACACAGAATACAAGTCGGGGGGCCATCAATGTCCGGTGCAAACATTGTCCAATCCTGCTAGTGATGTTTGTTAATTAAATGGAGGCAAAGGCAATATTGGAATTTATATGTATAGGTCATCTATAGGTCGACATTATCACGTAAACGCGCAAGTTGCAAACAAGCCTTTGGATTTACTTTTACATAATAATAATAATAAAAAGTCTAATAAAAAACGACCTATCACAAAAGTCTTAAAAAGTGAGTTAGATCTCAGAAATGCCATTTCCAAAGCAAATTTAACTATATTTAACTTTAGCCACTCCGTGTCATTAAAATTGAAACCCTCCTTTTTTGGAAGTTGTTTAAAACAATCTTTTCTTACATAGTGCAGCTCCGTGGATAATCGATTTTACCTAGCCCTGCTTAACCTTTAAAAACCCAATAGGTACCACTCTTAAAATACTCTAGAAAATACTATACTTACTTAGATAGAATAAACCACCTGTTATCATCCACGCCACAGCCAAGTTAGTCTAAGAGATTTTCATCCATCACGATAATGAAAACGTAGAGAATTTCCGTTGGAAATTCACCTTTTGAAAACGGAATTCCCGTAAACGAAACAACGATACGACTATATTTAGCACCGACCACAACCAAACGTGAGTGCCTCGCTAATTCACTACAATCCGCTGCATACTGGAATAAAACAACGTCATTACGCGTTTTCGCTGCACCGCGGCCACGTTTATCAGGACGTGAAAGATCGCATGTGACGCGCACTGAGTTTTTACGGTCTTAGTTCGCAGCTATGCGGGCCATGGTGCGTAAAAGTATTTCAAAATAAGCATCTTGTCGAAAGGGTAAATTAAAACAAGTCTCTTTGGACTTTTGGTTTGTCTCAAACAGGACTCTTTAGCGTCGCACAGACAGCTGAGTTCCTCACTTACTATGTCCACATTTTCTTTTGGACTCGAAGTTCCGCGTGGTAGAAACTTTGTACTATTACCTAGTTAAACGAATATTTTTTTTTTACAGTATTTACCGGCCTATAAAAAACCGGCCAAGTGCGAGTCGGACTCGCGCACCGAGGGTTCCGTATAAATTCATATTTACACATGTCTTGAATTCTTTATCAAATACTCAGGCCTGCAATCCCTTGAAGCTGTGAAAAAATTAAACTTCTATACCAACGCAATCAAGAGATACGGCCGTTTATGCCGCATATTTGGACACTCGCATGGGAATCACAACCTATAGGGTACTTCCCGTATACCTAGAATCATGAAATTTGGCAACAAGCAATGCTTATAGCACAAGTAAAGTAAAACCAAAAAATTTAGTTACGGGAAGTATAGGTTTTGATTCCCATGCGAGTGTCCAAATATGCGGCATATGCCGTATCTCTTGATTGCGTTGGCATAGAAGTTTAATTTTTTCACAGCTTCAAGGGATTGCAGGTGCCCATGAGTTAAGAAGCAGTTATTATCATTTTAATTACCAACCTGCGTAGGTAAGGTCTGCTGGCCTGCATACTTCTGACTGAACGATATGATAGGTGCTCCATAAGGGAGCGAAGGAAACTCCCCAGGGAACACCACCCGGTCGCAGTTCATTAGGATCCTCAGTTGAAGCGCTCGATCCACCTGCACCCGGCAGCGACAGGGGTAGCGAAGGTCATCGTTCAGCTCCGAACATGGCACCCATTGCTGGGCCAGTGAGAGTGGAGCGACGAGTAACAGGAGAAAAAACCGCATCGTAATCTGTAAAGATGAAATTTTGGTTTTAGTTGCAAATTCTGATTTCTAGAAAGACACATGGTCTCGGTATAAAGTCGTTATCCCTTGCGCAACTTAGTATGTCTTTCAAGTTTGAAATAAGGCATCTTCTTATAAAGAATGTGGGAAATGTGACTTATTTTACACAGTATAATTTATTTTATTTGTGGAAACAAGTACAATTAAAAGCGTATAACGTTTATATGAAAAATTTGTACACTAAGAAATAAAATAAATCAGAAGTCAGCAAAAGCATTTATTTTGCTTTATGAGATTTCCTTCAGTATTCTTTATTGACCGTTGAGATAAAGCTGTAAATTGTCACAAAGCCAAAGGTCAAACAATAAAAGTCAAGAACAAAAGTATCTCGAAGTGTCAACGAGCAAACCCCGTATCAACAGAAACAAAAGATTTTAAACACTTTGTTATAAAGCGCTTTGTAATATACTTATCTCTGTGTGCAGTGTAAATTATCTTTAATAAGATCTTTTCTTTGTTAAATACACTGTATTTTGTTTGTGTGGCATGATAATGTTGAAGAAGGCATTTTTTTCATAATTCAATACATGAACATTGCTCCATAAGCAATGTTCTGGACAACTTTTCATAACACTTACAATCTCCTTTTACCCTTAAATTGCAACCATATAGCTATACTTGCATTCCCATGTCAACATATAAACGGAAACTAGGGGAACATTGTATCAAAATCATAATCGAAATAACCAAAGTTATCGAACGCAAGAAAATTTACGATCAAGTGGCCTTTGTTTGCTTTGTGTATTGTGACGAGGACACTTCCCCAAGTTTGACACTTATACGTACTTAGTTCGGAAGGTTCAATCCATATTTCATTTCAAAGTGTTTGGGTACGTTAAGTAGAACTAAATATTATAAATAAAAAACTAATATTTACATTGCTCTAAGGATAGACCATTTTGTTATCTAGTCTAGCTTTTCTTATTTGAAATTGCAGAAGTTTGAGTCGTAGTAAAAATGAATCGTTGAAATCTTTTGAGAACAAAATTCAGAAAATGTCATATAACTTTTATAAATGGTATCGTCTACATTCATATCTTATTTCATATTTCATAATTCTGGTACAGAGACAAAACTTCTTCGCCATTTCCCATAAATTCGTGTAAAGCGGAAGCGGAGAAATGTACGAGTGCCCGATAGCAGTATAAATCGTGAAACTTATAAAATTTTCTGCCACTCCACTGCCGTCGACCACTAACGAGTCGTCGCGTATAATATTCTGAATAGTTTACCCGGGGGAACTTTTATATGATATGAGTGGCAGGAAAATGTTAGTTTTAGTATCAATTTTCTCAAATGCAACGTAAGCTGCCATAAAATATTGAGTTGAGGTGATACAAATTGGAATTAGCTAAATGGAATGGTCTCATAGCAGCTGCTAGCTGTGTTCAGTAGATAAATTGATAAAATATTTAAAATGTTCACTCACTGCACATAAAAAAAGCTTTGGTATTTCACGTAATTCAAATACCAAGTACACCGCGTTAGCCAAGAATGTTCTTATCTAAAGCAAATCCAGATACCTAAATATCCGAAGTTGGAATTCCATACACACAAATGGCCGCCGATCACCGATTTATGCGAAAAGTTGCTGCGAGCTAGCACAGAGTTGCCAAACTCGTAACAACCATCATCGCTACTCAGCGGTAGTTATACGGGATGTTGTAGAAACGTATAGCGGTACTTTAAGGTGGGCTTCAACTCACGAAAGTGAAATCTTTTGTTCCACAAGTTTGCTTAAACGATCAAGTGACTAAACAATGTGGTATGGATAATAAAAAAAACGATTTCATCAAAATCGTAGAGCAAAAATTGTTTGGATATGTATTGCTACATCTTTTGTTACATCCTATAGAATATATTTAGTTGGAGTTTCCTTTTGATACCAGGAAATCCTCGACACCACTTCCTATCCGGAAATGGGCGAACTTTTGACAACTTACAGTAATACTTAAGCTGTTGGTTGATAGATAGCCCATACTACTATATATTTTTGTATTTTGTGTTTTCTTCAAAAAGTGAAATAGAAAAAGAATGTCTGTACATCCAACTATATTCCTCTCACACAATTTTACAAGTAAAACTACCCTGCCCTTACATTTACTGCCCTTATATTTCTCTTTATATCCAAATCCAAAGCTTTAATGCAAGGTATTTATTTATGAAAATGTCAGAATTTTCGTTAATCTGAGCCCACTTCTAGACGCTCCGGGCGTAGCGATGCCCAGCACATAGCGTATCCGCGCTGAATAGCAATGGACAACCTTTGTTGTACCAGGGAACTACATTTGTACCTAAAACAACATTACATATGTAAACAACCACCATATCGCACCAAGGTTAGACCAAAGCAATTAACCATAAGGTATAACATTCATTACCAAGGCAAATTTAGCATGAAACAAACACAATATTTCAGCAGTGGTTCGGACAGCAACAAATCTCAGGCTGTAGTCACCGGGTACTTCTGGTAGCATCGTATACGCAGAGCGCCAATAAACTATGTCGTTCGCACTGAGTTATATTACCACGTAGCCTGCTTTCAGTCATGAGAAGTTAGGATGATTTCATTGAAAGGTTTGCTTCGAATGTTGGTATAGTACACAAGAAAATTGTCTCTACACAAGACTGAACTCAGTACGTGGGATGTCTCGGTATGTGGTGGTCCTACCAATATGGTAAGTGACAACAACAGCCATATAAGAATCGGATTTACAATATTATTGTAAATCCGATTCTTATTAAGTAACAGTAAATTCAGTCATTTATAATACTTCATGAACGTCTGAAACTCGTAGGATCCTTGTGACTGGATGAGATTTATGATGATTCTGTATAGTTCATATTAGATACTTATATGAGTTAATATAACTAAATTGGAATTCTCATATGACAGTAAACACTAATCTAACATTAGCTTACTGCTAAAACTATTTAAAATCTGCAATGCAGTCTCACTCACTACCCACTGCATTTACCACATCTTCAGTTAGTCATAGTTTACGAACTAAAAGCAGTCGAGTAAAGTAGCTGTTCAAAACCGAGAGACCCTGGAGAGACGTCAAATAACAACAGAACTCTTGTCCTGTATCTGCTTAGCTACCAGTCAAGTTATATCAAGCGTTTTATTTGATAAACCAAGCTTTATTGGCAGTTGAAATAGGACTAAATACTTGGTCTAGAATCAATACTAGGTTTCGTCCAAAGTGCTAAACATTTATTTATGTGATGTCACGTTTTAGAAAATATTTAAATTTCTTACCTGAAATGAAGTAAAAATGTTTCTTCATTTATTCAAACACAGCACTTTCTATCTCAAAACTAAAACAAATACTATCGCAATAACATTAATACGATAGCACTACAATACAGGCTGTTATAACAAATGAATTTTTAAAATACATAGCTTAGGCTCACGGTTTCACTTGTTAAAAATTAATTCTAAATTTTTGAAATAAACGATATTTAATAGACGACATGTTTAAGCTAATTTCAAACAAGCAAACAAATATCTTGTTTGTCACCCATTCCTCAATACTTCATACTGTGCCAACTGGAATTGCTAATGATGTGTGATTTGTTGGATTAGTGAGCATTAGCGACAACCGCTTGATTACTCATAGTTACAAACTAAACGACGATCGATTGTCTTAATTACAAATTCTGTTATATTACAAAATGGCTAACCGCTAAATAGGTACGATAAATACCTATCAATGGTAAATAAACGAAGGTGACTTGTATTTTACCCTGTAAAATTAAGATTTCTTTGAACTTTCGGCTATGTTTTGCTTCTTATTTATAAAATATCGATTTTATACAATGATGGCCATTATTTTTTTGCATAGTTTCGAACTTGTAAAACTCATAAAACCTATGAATCTAAAGTGATCTGAAATTCTATCTAAGTTAGGCGGCGGGCTGGTTTGCTGTTAAAAAACAATTTACATATTTTAGGATGGCAAATATGTAAATTGGATGGCAATGCTCTAAAATTCATACATCACACAAAAGCCTATTTATAGCGGATGTCATATTTTAAAAACCTTACGGTTCTGTCTACTACTACTCTCTACTCTTCTAGAATCTCTGTTATTCGTCTAGTGAACATTTCTTCTAAACCTCACAAAAATTTGTGTGGTATAACAGGCATAAGTATGAATAATTTAAAATTATCTGCATCCGCATTCCAAGTAACAATAATAAGGAATAAAATGAGCGATAATGACTCAACAAAGTTAACGAATATTTTTACCAGTTTCAATGTAATTGTCGTGTCTCATGTCTTTTTTCGCTCACAATATTTAGGAAACCTTCAGAGCAGACAAGAAAAGCTGGCATCGCAATGGATTAGAGTATTTTTCACGCGTAATTTCCTTTTTGAGGCTGTCACCATTACTCTTCAGATATGCGAATTCACATGATAATTTTGGTTTGGATTTATTATAGACGTTTGCATATGTTTATCAAACGTCATTTATATCTAATTTGCAGTTTTTTAACAAATCCTTTCAATGATTAGTAAAGACCACGCGCACGTTGACAATAATATATCTACTGTACTCGTACATAACAGGAAATTACCTACAATATTTTATGCAAGAAAAAAATATGGTTCGATTTGTATATTCGATGTTCAAAAAATTATTTCCGGGTGGGGATCGAACCCACTACCCTAAGCGTAGATTTCAGATACCGTCTGCTAACTAGCCCACGGAGTCAGTAAATTTATTCCAAAAACTATATTTCTAACTTTATCGACATATTAAAAGCATGGTTCCAGTTTTCTGTCAGAACATCATGTTGCAAATTGGACTAATTGAAAAAGTCCTACTTTTTTTAAAGTGATACTTTATATCCCTTTTAAGTATCAATTTATGCAGCACGATCGAGACATAAATGTTTAAAACTGACCATTTTTATGAGCTTTGGCATAAACTTATGATAGATAAACACGGTCTATATCAAAAATTTGAAATCAAAAACTACTTATCTATTAAAAACGCGTGAAAATCTAAGATTATTTTTCATGCTCGACACCAGATACTTATTTTGAAAGGTCGCGTACAAGTTACTGTCTTTAAATGTATTTTATTAATATTTATACAATTTAAAATCTGTATATTCCCCAATCGACTCAACCCATTTTTCACTCTAATATAGTCTCATACTTTTTGCTCTGTCGAAACTGCTGAATAAAACCAACAAAGACATAGCGCAGCGGGTGTACGGGAGGAAGGGGCGCGGGCGAGGTGACACACGTAGAATGCAATTTGCGCGATTTCCACCTCTGTCACAGGCATGAGCCGTCAGCCAGGTGATCGATACCCACATGCCTGGGTGATGGATGCCCGGAGCCCTTTGATTGAACTGCTACACTGCCAGTACAATGTTGTGACGATTTTTATACGAAACAAAACGACACAGTTTGCGAAATACTGATTCCTGAACGAGCACTGAATAAACGAGTTGAACGAGCTGTTGTGTTGATGAAAAATCCATTCAACTTGTCAATCTTGCCAAACATTTTCACTATGAACTTAAATTTATTGTTGTGTTGCCCCATGATTTACCGTTTGAACCCTTGTAATAAAAATCCTTGCAAGTTCCCTGCTCCCCTGTTTTTCGAAAGTCGAGTCAAATAAAAATACTAAGTATCTTACAGGGGTCTGGAAGTTTTTCTTGATTTTTTTCATTCATTAATTTCTATTGTTCACAAAAAAATTGTGATGTAACAAAAAACCTTTGTTACCTTGCCAAATTTCTTGATTCTAGGTCAACGGGAAGTACCCTAAGGTGGATAACACACTGCTCCGGAATTCGCTCCGGTGTGCGGTGCGGCGATTTTTTTACTATGGACATTGTGACGTAAAACCGCGTGAAGGTTTTAATTCGAATGCGAATGTCCAATTATGCGGCATAAACTGCCGTATCTCTTGATTGTGTTGGCATAGACGTTTGATTTTCAGCTTCAAGGGATTGCAGGCCTAAGTATTTGATATAAATTTCAACTTTCTACATCTAAGCCTTCCTGAGAAAAAGGGTCTTGACAGACAGACAGACAGACAGACAGACAGACAGACAGGCAGACGGACGGACAGACGGACAACGAAGTGATCCTTTTTTCCTTTTGAGGTACGGAACCCTAAAAACTACGACTTAGATATTAATATGAGTTTATCAATGAAAAAAGACATATAAATAATAGCTGATATCGTAGTCTATGTAGTAATGTAAGTATAATTGATTTTTATTTACCTATATACTTACTACTACCCAAAACTATTTAGAACTGCTGAACAAGTATTTCTCAGGAACACGAGAAGAGGCAAAAGACTAGCTCACATAACTGTTCCAAAATCTCCAGAGTCGCAAAAAACTGCTATTCAATGTGCATACATATCTATAACAAATTAATCTCCTAAAAATATAATACGTTTTTTTTTTACTAAAATGGCGTACTTTATTAAAAATAAAATTGCTTCCTTTTTACGGTTCCGTAGCCAAATGGCAAAAAATGGAACCCTTATGGATTCGTCATGTCTGTCTGTCTGTCTGTCTGTCTGTCCGTCCGTATGTCACAGCCACTTTTTTCCGAAACTATAAGAAGTATACTGTTGAAACTTGGTAAGTAGATGTATTCTGTGAACCGCATTAAGATTTTCACACAAAAATAGAAAAAAAACAATAAATTTTAGGGGTTCCCTATACTTAGAACTGAAACTCAACATTTTTTTTTCATCAAACCTATACGTGTGGGGTATCTATGGATAGGTCTTCAAAAATGATATTGAGGTTTCTAATACCATTTTTTTCTAAACCGAATTGTTTGTGCGAGAGACACTTCCAAAGTGGTAAAATGTGTGTGTGTGTGTGTGTGTGTGTCCCCCTATAACTCTAAAATAAGAGAATGATAAAACTAGAAAAAATATATGATGTACAAACTTCCACCGAAAATTGGTTTGAATGAGATCTAGTAAGTAGTTTTTTTTTAATATGTCATAAATCGTAAACCGCAATTTACCTTTCATTCAATCAACTCAAATATAAAAAATATAGAGTTCAAGGCATGTGTGATTATGAATTTATACGGAACCCTCGGTGCGCGAGTCCGACTCGCACTTAGCCGGTTTTTTTATGACCATCCGTATTAGTATTATAATTTCTAGTCACTTCCATTGACGAAACAATTGATACCATTCTCTTTAAACTGAAATCGAATGCCTTTTATATCTCTTACCTAAATAATAATAATAATATCTGGGACAAATCACACACAAATGTTCTAGCAACGCACACAGCAACAACATTTGTCTACGTGTACGTTGAAACATACGTGATATCGCAGCAGGTTTCATTTCCAGAATAAATTAAGGAATTGCATAATGTGGAATGTCTAAAAAACTTAAGATATGGTCGCTAGAAAAGTGTTTCTATTCTGTAAAAGAGTTTTAGGAAAAAAACTCGAGGTAATTTCTGTCTTAGTTTTGTCATTTTTTTACCCTCAATTGATAAGCCCTTGGCATCTTCTCACCTGATGGTATATTTTTAATAATTTTGAATTTTTAAAATTCCTCCTTATTTGCATGTCTTCAAATAAGAGTGAATGTGTCTCAGCACTTATATGTTATTTTAAAATATCTTGATATCTAATTTGTACCACATTTTAAGCAAATAAACGTTTACTTTTTTACTTCTAGATGTTTTATTAGATAAATAAATATCAATTAAAAATTTAAAAAACGAATAAACACTACGACGAGACGCGCCTTTGTGTTAAAAACACAACATTCATAAGAGGTTTTTGCACGCTTTTGTATCTGTTATGTTCCCTTTTGTATATCTTATATTTGCATATAAAAAGGATATTGTTTGGTTTGCGAATACCGTTATAATAAAAGTTGCTTTATTTTTATTGCGGTTTGTGCCTGCCAAATCGATATTTCAACCAATATTGTCTATACTGAGACTTCCTTTTAAAATAAATCCTTGCTCTTTGGTCTGAGTATCGAAGTGTTGGAGAAGCTCTGCCCTCAAGACGTAAGTCTGACAGATAGAAGACGTCAGACTATTGCAGCAAGCTTTTCAGAGAAATTCAGCTATGTAGACTAAACAAAATATAGCGGATTCGAGTTGACTGTCAAGTTTTATAGCAACGTTATACAAACCTTACTGATGGACTGCTTATTATGAATCTCCACATACATCAGCTAAATACTTACTGGACAATGGAGATTCCAAATGTTCTCCTAAAAATATAATAAGTTTTTTTTTTACTAAAATGGCGTACTTTATTAAAAATGAAATTGCTTCCTTTATTTATGACTATCCGTATTACTATTATATTAGTATATTATCCGTATTAGTATATTATTTCTAAAGTCTCCCTTCTATTGACGAAACAATTGACACCGTTCTCTTTAAACTGAAATCGAATGATTTTTAACTAAATCTCTTAACTAAATGTTCAAGCACCGCACACAGCAACAATATTTTTCTACGTGTACGTTGGAACATACGTGATATCGCAGCAGGTTTCATTTCCTCTGAAATCGGTTATCGAGACATCGAATACTTTTCTGCTGACCTATCTATCAGATCTGGGTCGTCGGACTTATATTTCTATTGAGTTTAAACAAAAAAATATAGCAAGAAACAAAAGTTTATATTTTTGAAGTGCATATATGGTGTTAACGAATACACATCTAAAATTGATAATGACTGATGCTTGAATACGAAGTGTGTATTTTTAGCGAAACATAAAGTTTTTCTATTAAAAATTTTAATTTAAAGTTGTTTATATTTAACTGTCATTAAGACATGTTTGCAAAAATATTTTTATACAAAATCCTACAGGTCGGTTACAAATAAATGTGAATGGTACCAAACAAGCTACAAAAATAATAATTAAAATAAGTATACCTAAGTGTATCTGTTAGATGTACTATCAACTAACTGAAACAACGTGTTCTACGTAAGTTCGATCTATACTTACATAACACGAGTAATCTACAAAAAAACACTTAATTGTCTTGAATGGAAGACCCCGAAACAAATGGCGACACATATTTCTCTGCCAACATCCCTACACCAAAGAGTCATTGAAGGGGAGTGCCCGCGGCCACTTCACGCTACATAAAACCCTTAATGGAGATGCAGGACCCCTATATGAAAATTTATTCTATGACTAAACTATATAACCTTATGGCGATTGACATTCACCCTAGGCACTTTAGCTGCGGAGTGGAGAGGATGAGGAAAGACAAATGCGAGAACCCTAAGCCTAAGTCTACGAGTATGATGTCGAGTCTAATGCAGATTTTGGGATGTACTGAGTACATAGTAAGTATATCTAAATTTTTGCCACAGCTTCTTCGTATGGCTTTTTATGTTAGTTTTATATTTTATGTTTACTTATTATATAGAAATGCCTAAAGTCTAGGTAATTATATAGTTTATAAACTCTCTCAAACTCAAATGTTTTTCATTTAAGCAGATGTTTTACACATTCTTTAAAATTGTAATTTTTTTCTACTTAGTACAAAGTTCCTACCGCACCTATTTAACTGTGACGATGACCCATTTAACTAAAATCCAATTAGAACGGCAGAAAAGGAAAACTTACTTTAAAGTGCCTTTGACTGCAAGTGACCAGCAAGTCGCAAAATATGATGTTGCTAGAGCGAGAATAATTTACCCTTTACACTGTCATTAGTTTTTACTCCTTCTGCTTGTTGCAGATGGTCCTGTAGAACGCATCGTACAGTGGAGTTGATTACACGTTGATTAGTCGGCAATCATGCGTCACAAAGGCACTAGTGCGAGACTTCACAGCAGAAACTATGCCGGTTCAAAAATCTCGGAAATATAAGAGATAAGTGGGTATCAGTATTGCAAAACTATGTAAATTAAGGAAATTTAAACGTGAAAGATAAATTAACACTAACATTTGATAGTTAGGTAGTACGCAAAATTCACAATATTACATGATTAAATAATCGTGAAACTCTCAAATTGAGTCGCTGTTTTGTCAATAAACTTAAATTTCAAAAGGAAGAATAAATAAAAAGAATTTAGCGAACTCAAACCACCAATGGAGATAAGCCGAGCCGTCTACTTTTAACGCAAAATGCTCCTGAGGAGCCTTACACAAATATTTGTTCGCCGGCGACGGCCCAAGCAATTCCAGTTCTTTTTCTCATCGGGCGGGCGAATGCTAAATAACCTCAGATTAAACCGAACAAACTTAAAGTGAGGCACATCTCCAAGTTAATTTTGAAGCTATTTGCATATTTTGTGTTCGCCGCAAGATTGAGCCGAGTATTGCGATACAACTTTGGTTTTCATTAAGTGCACCCCAACGATAAAATCGATAAGTCGTTCCATAGAGGTATGGAACTTTTCAAATTACTGTTTCAGAGGTGAAATTGGAGTTGGGAAGCTTAAGATAATGCCTGTGCTAAAGTTTTGTTCGATCAAAATAAATGTACGTATTTAATCCATTGAGATAGGTATGCCTTTGTTATTGTACGTTATGTTGTAAGGCCTCCAGTGGTCAGTGAACTAATACAAGCTGATGATCTGTCTCTTTTATCGTATGGCACAATTAACCATGCGAGTGTATCGTGTTGCACCTGCGGTCACGTACTTGTATGTTTTTTAGACAACTATGTATATGTACAACGCGACCTTCATTCACCGCAACAGAAAGATGTGCAGGTTTCTTCAGTGTCTTCCTTCACCTTCAAAGGAACCTACACTAATATCCTGTAAGTGCTTATAAATTTCAAAAATGTCATTTGTACATTCGCCAGAGTTGATGAATGTGTCAATGAGTTCTACAAAACTTACGTATCTCATTCCATGAGAGAGCTCAAACTGGTAGTAAAATAAAGGACCTAACATCTATTTTTTATGTAGGGCTCAGTTTCAGGGCATGAGTGGGTGGTCCTAAAAAGATTTAGCAAAAAATATCTTTTCGTACCTAAGAAAATGGGAGACTAGTATCCACTCTAGTCGAAATCCACCACACAGTAAATGTTAAGAACGTGATTTATATAACAGATTTGCTGTTAGTATTGAAATAAACAAGGCACCATAAGCTGTAACCTTAAATTGAAACAGCGGGGCACTTCGTCATACGAGTGACGGGAGGGCGTGGGCCGCGGCGTCAGAAACTGACGTGATTGAATTATGAATAACAAGGCAATTTTTTACGCACTCCCCCTATTTTGTTTACGTTCAATCAGGAGATCGTTAAAGGTACGTAGATTATGATTTAGATGTACTGTATGGTCCTTCGTTTGTTACTTGAAAATAAATAGATTGAGCGTAAATTCGCAGAACCTTAATGCCTCCGCCACACTCTTGCGCGAGTGGCGAGTCGAACGGGGTGGCCGTGAAGTTGCACTATTTGGCAGTATTTATTGGCATAGTTAAGAATATCTAAATTCTAGCATGAGGCTCCTAACTTCACGGTCACCCCTTTCGACCCGCCATCCACTCGCGCGAGAGTGTGGTGGAGGCATAAGGAGAATCATAGAGGCTACGAGTAACACTACTTTATACCAAAAAAAAAACATTATTCCTTAATGTTATTACCTCACAGTATGTAAGTTTTATGCAAATTAGTTAGAAAAATGGCAAATAATGAATGGGTAAACCTATTTTAATTAAAGAATTTGGTATGGGTTTCTCAATGAAAATTTGAAGAAATATGAAGAATGTATGAAGTATGAAAAAGAGGAGCCTACTTTAAGTTTTGGTAGTTTATCTGTGCATTGCGAATAATAAATAATAATATTTATCTTACTTTCATTTTCGCGATTGCGATTTATTTTTATTTTATTAAACTATAAACACGTTTTAAATACAGATTATTGACTGACTTTTTTCACAATTCTCCGATTGCGAAGTTTCGTATTCAAATGAGATGTTGAAGTTCTGTAACCAAGCAAGCAAAAAGACTGAGAGCAAAAAGTTTTTCTTCAACTTTCACGCATGATCTGTCAGAGTTGCGGTGAAAAGAGGCGTCATAACATATAGAAGCAATCCACACGGCATCAGGGAAGTCATGAATGTAAAGCAAGACTCATCAAAGTTTGTGGCCTGTGGGCGGGCGACAACTCATTTTCATATTACGAGCTGCGAAGTGCGACTGTGGTTGGTTTCTATAGGAAGAGTTGACGTTACTACTGTGATTTCCATAATTACTGTTGAAATAATCATAAGGTCTAAAGTGCAAGCAAAAACCGACATACTCAACATACTGTTAAAATAATATTAATGGAAGTTAAATAAACGCAAGTATACGTAAGATAACCGTTTTTTTGTCCTTTCAATATGACAAGTGATTACTAATATTTTTTACTTGTCGCTGTTTAAAAATGGCATCGAAATCATGAAACCTTAGTTGCTCCTCATCAAAAACGAATTTAGACTCAGCACCAGATTCATCATAACTAGTGCCTCCATTAGTCACCACTTCGATTTTAATTTGAATACACAGATAACAAACAGCCTTTCAGTGTCACGCCGTACCTGTTGGTACGGTACTCACTGCACGAAATAAAGACTTATTTTAGTCTGAGCACTGTACGGAATAGAGTATGTTGTTGTGGATGCCGTTATCAGCGCGGCCCAGCCCCTTCTAAAGTACAACTGAAATTTCAGATTTACAAACTTTCTTTAGTCAAAATTATATTTAACCAACATTCAACTGGTTATATTTTATCTATAGAGTCTGGCCAACGAAAGTTGTCTACAAGAAATGGCGAACATACCTATACAATATTTATGACAAAAGATTCAACAAAATATTTTTTTGAAGAAAAATATTTCCATACGGTACCACAACAACGAGAAAAATAAAATCCCTACACGTTTACAAATTTCATTTTCATTTCACGGCGATTCCTTTACGATTGTTTGTATAGCATGCCCGTAATAAGTAAATGAGTTAGCTGGATAGAGGCCTATTGAAAGTGATTTGTAGCTAACCACATAAAAGGTTAGATCACATATCAATATCTTATCTTAGTATTGCCGTAAAACATCAATGATTCAGCAATGATGTGTTCCAGCATGGAGATACGATACCCACTTTCTCATTGCATTATTGCGTTGGGGAATCTTGGTAAGACCGCTTCTTTCTTTCAGCATCAGCATCATCATCACTTGATCACTAACCATCGGATGCGATGATGCTAATTACTAACCTTAATAAAACATTACTAAACTGGATTAAAACAAGCTTTGAGTGGTTATTTTTAAATTAAATAAATAAATAAACGTTAGATTTGAGTGTATTTTACTAAGGTTTATTAATACTACATACTGTGATCTTCATTGTTCAATATTTTTTTCTATAGTCTAGACAAGGGTCAAGTCTTTAAAGTCAATTTATTTTAAGACTGTCAATATCTTTAGACTGCATGCGTTAGCAAAAAGGTTTAGTAGCCTCCTAAATTCGGCTCTGCTGGGGGGTGCAGTCTGTAGTGCCGATACCTGTCGGCACTCACGAAGCTAATATAAAAGCGCACAGCTTCACCTGGCTCAAGACTGCACCATACAGTATGTTGTCCAGAGGGTGGGAGGGAGATATCGACTTTATCGATAAAAATCATACAGCACAAGTAGAGTGGAGTGGAACGCTCGAGTGTTAATGATTGTTTCAGAAACAGTTGAAAATAAATGACTATTAAATAGTTTTACTACAAATATATTTTCAACTATACAAATACAAAACAAGATGTAACAAAAAATAGATGTATCCGCTGACTGGGACTTATCATACTGAACCACATTTTTTTTGGACTGACTGTCTTTACCAAATTGGCCTATTCACTGTTTTATTTGCACGGATATTTCTTTTTTGCGATTTGAGCAAAGTCTCATAACACAAGTTAGTTAGAGTAGAAGTCTCAGTTAACGATTCATACACTTGTTTTGTTATACCCTGCCAGCATCCTTAACATTCGTTTTAAACGTGATAATATGTTAAATAATTTTCACTTCAACCAAAGTCGATGTTTTTGATATATTATTCTAAAATATCTGTATTGTTTTGTTTGTACGGGTACATTCAGATAATTGGAAATTATTACTTATATTATAAGTAGCCAAAATTTGTTCATAAAATTACGTCTTTCAAAATTTACTTGTACCTTAATCATCTTAATCGCAAGCTACCTGCATTGAAATTCAAACACCCATCAATTAAAAGTTGTGCTCAAAGTAAGAATAACGTCACTTTTAATTTAACTCGTTAGTCGCGAATTTTCTCATTGCTGTGTTTAAAGTTAACTGCTGCACCAGATGAAGAATTATATCTCTGTACTTAAACAATAATACAGATTGAGTGCATTTCATCTTAGGTAGTTTAGTTAGGTACATTCTGGAATATCTACTCCAAGATTTTAAATTCTAATTATATTAATTGCTTCTAAGGAGGTCACTTAACGAAATTAAGCAACTTGAAGATAAACTTTATTAACAAAAATCCAAAGATGGGTCGACCGTTACTTGAAACAGTTCCCAGTGTCTAGTATATCAAAAGAAAAGAATATAAAATTGTATAACAATATTGGTTTCGACGATACGAGTATCAAGAAAACTACGCCATAAGTTTGAAAAATTACATTCTAAGAAAAAGAAACAAAATAACCAAAAACGTATTCACGTAACGTATTCACGTGGCGCATGTGGGTAGGCCTTGCATTCAGTACTGCGCAAATCAATGCGCAGCCGCAGTAGCGTATAGTAGTACAACCTGGCCTTATGTTCAGTCTAGATTTCTACTTATTTTGTAAGGATTTTTTATGACTTCAACGGTGACCCCTTATTTGACTAACAAATAATCTTTTTCAGATTCCCATACTAAATCTAAATAGTAAATCAAGAATTTGTATGGAAAAGTGATAAAAAGTTGTAGATCGGATTTTTTCAATATTTTTCCTGTATTTTTTACTTGATTCTGAGTAACTTCTTAAAATCCCAAACACACTTTTTAACACCCTGTATAATACTAGTCGGCTAATACTCTAAACCATGTTTCATAAAAAATATTAGTCTGATAATATTACATGCTTACTCATAATATGAGTAAAAATATTAGAATAACTCAATAATATCCCTAATAATATCGGCTCTTCCATAATTATCAGTTATTTTATTACTAATTATATGAGCTAAATGCCAATATTATCAGTAGTTTGATGTTGTCTGTCATTATGTCATAATAATTTTATCTCATAGTATTAGTCGATTGTTATTAGTTTTGCGAGTACAATAAAATTAAGTGTTTCAACTGCAAATAATAATTTAATTAATGTTTAATCAAGAATGAATTCCGATTGAAGTGTCGAAGACTTATACATTTCACGGAGGCATCGAATTTTCAGAGTGAGGACAAGTTATGCGTTTTTTAGAGACATTCGAATTCAGTGAAAGATTTCGGTTGTCTTATGAAAAGTTTCATTTCATATTGACAAAAATTGAAAATATTTTGTAAGTTCCGACATGAAAAAAGGAAGCCCTATCCCGAAAGCAGCAGTCAATGGTCGCTTCAAGTGCTTAGTAGGTAAAGAAGTCTAGAAGCTTTGTGACTAATATACCTACATTCATACGAACGAAATATCTCATTTGGCCGTAGATATGCCTTAACGATCCAACTGATTTAAAGTAAGCGAGGGATAGTGTACATTATCCCTTGCTTTTTTAAAATCAGTTGGATCGTTATGGCATAACTATGGCTATTTAATCTCACTAATCTCATCTCACCTCATCTCACTTATATTGTAAATGCGAAAGTATGCATGTTTTTTTGTTTGTTTGTTTATTCAACTTTCACGCCGAAACTACTGAACGGATTTTGATTTTTGATAGGAAGATAGATAAAGCACTAGGTTATCATATAGGATACTTTTTATCCCGGAAAACTTAAGGCTTCCCGGAGGAATCCTTAAAAACTCAAAATTTCCACTTCGTTACTAGATTGTTAAATAATCCCTTGTAAAATCTTTTTTACCTTACCACAGTTATACTCATCTCTTTTATTATTTCAATCGATCTTCTCGATCCTATTATGTCACTGGTGAAATCATAGAAACCGCCAATAGACGTAGTAAACACTCAAACGTCAACACATGCATGAAAATGAGATCTAATGTTCTCCTAATAAAATTAGAGCTAGTAATATTAGTAATTTAAGTATGTATATCGAGATTTATGAAACAGAATACGACGATCATAATAATATTAGTATTGGAGACAAATATTATTAAGTAATATTATTAGCACTTTTATGAAACAGGCCCCTGGTCTCATCGCAAAACTTTCGACCCTCTGGAACACGCTAACGCCACAAAAAAAAGTACAAAAAAGTTGCCTCCGTCACTGACACTGACTGAATCATCTGCAATAGACGTATAGGCCATTGATAATACTAGTAAGTATAGGTATCGACACCCTCGTACATACAAGTAAGTTGCTAACGGCTAACGTAGGCGTATCAAGCGCAGCAAGCCGGGCCAATATCCGGGAAACGATGTTCCAGATGTAATACAAGTTCGATCTCCTGTGGCAGAATGCGAGGCTCCATGTTGGTACCTGCTGACGAGATAAGAATGGAAAAGAAACTAGGCGTCAACTTTTCGCTATCCATTCAATATATAGCTGTCATCTTCTTCATATAAATTTTATATGAAAAATATGACAGCTACGTGCTTCTTCATCATATTTTAAGCAAAGAGTTAAAGTGAAAGGTGAAATATATCGTGGTATAATATCAATCCAGGAGATAGAAAAAACGGTTTCCGCAAAAATAATTTTCATGTCCCTGATTAGCCTCGGCGTACTGCACTGCACTTATATACAGAAACAACAATATCCACTTAATAATTTATTAACAATAATCTGGCTACCAAAGACAAACACTTGAAAGGAAGAAAATTATTGTCTAACAGAATTATCAAATCTAATATTCCCAAATAGAAAAGAGAAATTATTCAATGGCTTACTATTATTTAATTTGGTTAGCAACAAAAATGTGTTGTTTAATCATTTGGACAGCATACAAAGATTTTGTTTGCAATAAATTAAAATCAGAGTGCAACCTTTGTTGTACAAAATAAAATTAATATTGTCAACAGTTTAACCAACATGCAGTCGGCTTGTAATTATGTGTCTGCTGAATAAATAGCGGCGCTGTAAAATGATTCAAGTAATAATTTTTCAGCAGGATTGGTCATTCATTGGGTTTTCAACGACCATATTAGATTAAACATTTCTGTTTTTCATACACAAAATCATATTGGGAAATTCATTCAAAAAACATTAGCTCCACTGCTCATCTATGACCTTCTCGAAAACACTAACACATTTCTAGTAAACCAATATGTTTGCCAAATTCAATTCTTCCAACAGAATTATTAAATGCCGACTATTGTAATTTTATTTATTTGCCCTTGGCTTAAAAGCTTTTTTTTTTTGCTTTTTCATTCACATAGTAGTGTTTATAGTAACTGCATGTTTTTTGTGGCAACACTATCCAATTACGGACTAGGGATTGCTGCCGTAGGCGCATTTATTGTATTGTACATATTCTGTGAGATTTGGAAATTGTAGTACTTACAAAACAATAAAAAAACGTTGAAATGTTTGATAGTTTTCATGAAACAAGGATGAAGTATCGATTTTGTTTCAATGACTTGTTTGAAAAGGCACCAAGATTTCATGGTAAATTGTTAACTGCATAATATTTTACTTAAATAATCGCAAAGAATCACATTTTCTAAGAATAAGCTTTCAAAGGAAAAAAAAGAAATAAGGAATTTAATGTCAATAATTCCCTAACCGAATACATACTTATATTATTTACAAGAATCCTCGAAGGCTTAGTCAGAGCTAGAACCATCCAAGTTTATAATGAGTTAACCGAGAACTAACGATTAACATGTCCAAAACGTGGATGGATCTGACTCTGAGAGACATTTTCTCTTAACCCTTTCCATACTTCGCAAGGCGCGCTAAGCCCAATGGCTGGATCACTTCGGACATTGGGATTAGACACTAATTCTTGAACCTCCGATGTTGTTGACATCCATATTTGGAGAGGTTGTATCTGTCCTAGCCTTAGAAAAAACCTTAATCCGGAATCCAAGTAAGTAGGTCATATTATCATTACACTCTCACAAAAGATATGTGATATAAGTACTCGAGTAGATATAAATGTATTCCTTCGTCTGTTTCTTAACTTAAATAGGACTCAACTCTCGCCCCCGCACATCGAGTCAGCCACTGAAGCGTTCTGTTTTCAATTTTCACCGATATCTATCGCCTCCAGGGGATGCATGCAGCAAATAAGAAGAACAGACAATATTCTCTATGACACGAAACGAATGTCTACGGGTACATTAGTCTACGAATATTTTAAATAGCATTTACTTTTCGTATCTCGTGACGAAGTGAAAACAAAATTAATGTGACAGAAGATTTATTGATCTGTACGAGTATCTTTCATAATATAGAATAATGAAGTGCGTTAGTAGATCTACTATTACCAAATGTTAAATTTTTATCTTTTCTTATAGCTTTAAATATTTACAGTAGTTTTCATTTTGATTTTCCATTTCTCTTAAAACTGTAATTCAAATTAACGTAGTTTGAATGCGAAAAGTCCCCTTGTCTTCCAATGTAAGGCTGCTTTGTATCTTGTATCTTGTAAAGCTCACAAGTGAACAAGTGATTGGTTTAAAGATTAATTAAAAAGTATTAGGTCCTTACCTATGAAATTGGCGTTTCAGTTTTGAAAGTTCAACAGAATAATATTACCCCAAAAATGAATTTACTTTCATTAAATTATATATCATTTTCTAGCTACATTCAAGGTCTTTCATGAATTAGTGATGTCATGTCTCTTATGTAAAAACTGACTGAGTAGGGTTCCATTAAATACTGTATTGGAGTTTTCTTAGAGGTCAATTGGGTCAATTTTTTCTACCAAAAAAAATCGAAATTATCTGAAAATCGTGAAATATTATGCGCAATATGTTCAAAAATACATATGGTAACGAATAACACGCTAGGATAAGTGTAGCCTTCAAAAATAAAAAATAAGTAATTTTTTAACGAAAAAATGGCGATTTTCAGTGACGAAAAAAATCCATTTTCATAGTTTCTACATCACTGTGCTCTCAAAATATTTCAGACAATGTGCATTTAGCAAGCATTATTTTATTTCTAAATGTCCAATGGTACTTTGAAAATAATTAGTTGTTTTAAAACCTTAATTATTTTATATTAATTTTGTCTTTGAACTTTTTTAACTAAACGTCAATTTCATAGGTAAGCACCTAATATATCTAATTGTTCCTTTTACTGGCATGTGACGTCATTGCCATTTACGAACTTATTTAGTGATTTTGATACATATAAAATCTAAAATGGGTTAAAATATCCCGCTATTAAGTTTATTTTATATAAATATTTACGTACCTACGAATACGGAAGTAGTGATTTAGTTATTTAGAATAAATTTAGGTGCATCTTAAAGTGTATGAAACTATCTAAAATATCTATTTGCTATGTAGGTACAGTGACGGCACAGCACTCGGTTTCACTGCATTTGTCTTTCTCTTTCCTTTTATCGCTTCAAAAGTAAAATGTCTTTCTGAGAGCTGCTTCGATATTGCACTGAATGCTTTATCTGTTCTACTATCAGTTTCTATTACGCCTTGTAGGTATTGAAAGCGCGACATCAGTAAAATATTATTCTCCTTTATTCGTGTTCATATTGGTAGTCTTTTTAAGCTACTACCGGACGCAGTGGATATAAATAAAAAAGCGGCCAAGTGCGAGTCGGACTCGCTCATGAAGGGTTCCGTAGCAGCAAATAACATAATATAAAAGTTCTTGTAGTTCGTTGTAGGTAAATTGCGGTTTACGATTTATGACGTTTTAAAAAAAACTTCTTACTAGATCTCGTTTAAACCAATTTTTGGCGGAAGTTTGCACGGTAATGTACATCTTATATATTTTTTAGTTTTATCATTCTCTTATTTTAGAAGTTACAGGGGGGGACACACATTTTACCACTTTTGAAGTGTCTCTCGCGCAAACTATTCAGTTTAGAAAAAAATGATATTGGAAACCTCAATATCATTTTTGAATACCTATCCACAGATACCCCACACGTATGGGTTTGATGAAATAAAAATTTTTGAGTTTCAGTTCTAAGTATGGGGAACCCCAAAATTTATTGTTTTTTTTCTATTTTTGTGTGAAAATCTTAATGCGGTTCACAGAATACATCTACTTAACAAGTTTCAACAGTATAGTTCTTATAGTTTCGGAAAAAAGTGACTGTGACATACCGACAGACAGACAGACATGACGAATCCATAAGGGTTCCGTTTTTTGCCATTTGGCTACGGAACCCTAAAAAGAACGTCTGTAGTTGAAGGAAGCATCTTAAAAATGTTGGCCTATGATCTCATGGTTTAAAAGATGGTTTTAATTTTTTTTGGTTTCATGTCAAAGATTCACCAAAGACGAATGCAGTACTGTACTCGTTGATGTATTCTTCTTCTTATCGTGTGGCACATTTAACCGTTCTATCCACAAGGTATAGACGGCGGTTGCCTAGTGTTACACTTAGCATTACCCGCGGTCACGTGTAGGGCATTTTTAGGGTTCCGTAACCAAATGGCAAAATACGGAACCCTTATGGATTCGTCATGTCTGTCTGTCTGTCTGTCTGTCTGTCCATCCGTATGTCACAGCCACTTTTTTCCGAAACTATAAGAACTATACTGTTGAAACTTGGTAAGTAGATGTATTCTGTGAACCGCATTAAGATTTTCACACAAAAAAAAAACAATAAATTTTGTGGTTCCCCATACTTAGAACTGAAACTCAAAAAATTTTTTTTTTCATCAAACCCATACGTGTGGGGTATCTATGGATAGGTCTTCAAAAATGATATTGAGGTTTTTAATATATTTTTTTTCTAATCTGAATAGTTTGCGCGAGAGACACTTCCAAAGTGGTAAAATGTGTGTCCCCCCCTGTAACTTCTAAAATAAGAGAATGATAAAACTAAAAATTATATATATGATGTACTTGAACTTGAACTTCCACCGAAAATTGGTTTAGACGAGCTCTAGTAAATAGTTTTTTTTAATACGTCATAAATCGTAAACCGCAATTTACCTTTCATTCAAGTTACAGTGAACTGCAAGAACTTTTTTATTATATTACTTGCTGCTACGAAACCCTTCATGGGCGATTTTGACTCGCACTTGGCCGCTTTTAAGATTTACACCTACGGACGTGGTTGATGTATTGTATAGCTAAGACATTTAATTTAATCTATGTAATATGTTAATTTCAAGTGAATAACAAAATTGCTAATATAACTTTGTAGTTTTTTTTTGCGTCATGACCTGTACATGCTATATAGAAATGTATGCATCATTATTTTGCAACAATTTTGTAATTTTGTTTAAAAGCCACTAAACTAGTTAAGCAAAGCAATTCCACCTACGATACCAACCAATAGTCGTACTCTTAAGCATATCACACACACACACACACACACACACACACACACACACACACACTCACACGCACACGCACACGCACACGCACACGCACACGCACACGCACACGCACACGCACACGCACACGCACACGCACACGCACACGCACACGCACACGCACACGCACACGCACACGCACACGCACACGCACACGCACACGCACACGCACACACACACGCACATGCACACACACACACACACACGAATACACACAACTCCCTTTTACTCTCCACACACCCTAATATATTTTTTATTACTATTCTTTAATTTTATTTTTCATATAATAGTCCAAACAAGTCTCACACTTAATATGTACTTTTGGAAGGGACTAGTCTCTGTAATACAGGCTCTGCCTAGCACAGAGACTAGAGTCTTAAAATGCTGTGTAATCATATAAGAAACTGTTGAGTGGATAATATACACAATTTTTTTTTGTAAATATCCTATATAATAAAAAAAAATAAAAAAATTGTAGGCACTTATTTTCGATGATAATAATGTTAATTAATATTCTTCTGTTAAATGTTCTGTTTAAATGCCTTTGAGAAATAATTAATTTCGTAGACAAGGCTTCCGTTCAGAAATGAAACGAAATCGGAATACAGAGAGAGAAGATATGTATCTCGCTAATTAAATGGAATTCATTCACCCGTAACCTAACCAAGTTATTGATTTGTTTCTGTTTCTTATTCCTTAAATATTTCCTTTACATACTTAATTTTATGGAACTAGGTGCTGTTCACCAAATATGTAAGTAAGAGTAACTTCTAATCATGAGGCTAAGAACAAATTAACCTGTTCTCCATTCAATAGGAAACACTGTGAAGTGTTCATTGGTTTTATTATTGTTAAAAAAATTACTTGCTTATTTTTTTCGTTGCAATATTTGGGCGCTTAGAGTTTATATCATAGATCTTACCGTACGTATAGGTACTAGGGTGGGCCGAAAATCAACTTTTTTTGATTTCTTTATTTTAATAGCGACAAAAAGGTGCTAGGCAATTTAGAAATGACGTGTGTAAAATATTATTGGTCGCTGTTATCATTAAGAGCCTCCGGATTCACTTTGAAATATCGGAAAAAATAATTTTTAGAACCGATTTCAAGAGACCATATTTATTAACTGAATTCGTTTTTTTTATTAATTTTTGCACTATTTGGGAGCAAATACGGCATATTTTCAAAATAAACCAAAAAAACTTATTCTTTTTAATAAATTTAGACGTCAGATGAGTGGTCAGGGGGGTGCAGATTGCACTTTCCGCGACCATTTTACACTTCAGTATTTACGCTATGGCTAATTACATTACAAGAGAAATCGTTGAAGTGCACCCGAAACGTGACGATATATGTCCTGTTTTGCGCAAAATGGGATATTAAAGAAAAAATATTGCATTTCTATGAAAAGTTATGAGTAGGCAATGTGACAGTTAAAATTAAACAAAAATACAAAAAAATACTTTCAAAATATTGTGACAGTTGTTATACTTCACAAATAATTCAACTATATAACGTAAAATTAATAAATCTACATAAATCTCATCCCAAAATACCACATACAATCATGAAGAGTTTCAGCGTAGAAAGCTAAGCATTGTTAGATATTTCTGCTTGCAATTGTATGAATTTGGCAAAATGTAGCTGCCCCAAAGCTCAAAAAGTGCTTAAAAATCAGTGCAGCGTCTTGCTGCCCTAATGAGCCCTTGCTCTGTCAGATTCACCATACCTATCACGAGTTTTGGCGAGCATGGAATATTTCACGCTGGCAGCAGTCATTTGAGTAGCTGTTTTCCTTTAGGACAGCACTTCATTGTCACCATCGGGCTCATGGAAATGTATGTATGAGAAATCATCAAACTTAACCGTTGTAGAATAATTGTTGCGTGTTTTTTAACATTTTAGCATACATTTTTGCTTTTAGAGCTTTCAATATGAACATTTTATGGTTTGCTTTGTATCACAAACATCGACATTTTCAGTCATTGGTTTTCTTGAAGCAAGTTAATCAATTAAAAGGCTGCACTGTATTTTAGGCTTTTTCTGAGCTTTGGGGCAGGTACAGTTTGTCAAATCCATACAATTACATGCAGAAATATCTAACAAAGCTTTGCTACTACGCTGACTCTTCGTGATTTTTCGTGGTATTTTGGAAAGAGACATATGTAGATTTATGCATTTTACATGATGTGTTTGTAACATTTGTAGAGTATAATAACGGAATTTGATGCTTTTGTCAAAATATTTTCATTTTTATCTTTCACATTCTTTTTTAAAATTTTGTCTTTCAAATTTTTGTTTATTTTTAACTGTCACCTTGCCTATGGTAATACTTCATAGATATGCAATATTTTTTCTTTAACATCCCATTTTGCGCAAAACAGGACATATATCGTCACGTTTCAGGTGCACTTCAACGATCTCTCTTGTAAAGTAATTAGTCATAGTGTAATTACTGAAGTGTAAAATGGTCGCGCAAAGTGCAATTTGCACCCCCCTGACCCCTCACCTGACGTCTAAAATTATTGAAAAGAAGAAGATTTTTTTGTTTTATTTTGAAAATATGCCGTATTTGCTCCCAAACAGTGCAAAAAATAATAAAATATTCGAATTCAATTAATAAATATGGTCTCTTGAAATCGGTTCTAAAAATTATTTTTTCAGATTTTTCAAAGTGAAACCGGAGGCTCTTAATGATAACAGCGACCAATTATATTTTACACACGTCATTTCTACCCTACCTAGCAACTTTTTGTCGCTATTAAAATAAAGAAATAAAAAAAAGTTGATTTTCGGCCCACCCTAATAGGTACTATAGGTGCCAAAGTAGTTTCACGTATAATATTCTTATCCGTATTTCTAAATAAATACATATTTCCTGTCACTTGATTCGTAACGACTTGTTATAGGCCTTAGATTTGAATTGAAGAGGAAATACTTTCTTTATTGTACTTATGTACATGGTTACTCCTGAGGTCATGGAGGAACACTATCGCAAGGACATCTTGAAGTTCATTAGAACTATTGACCTTAAAACCATATAACATGGGCAGTGGTCGCAATATATCTGTATCTTTTTAGATGATCCATTAGGGCCCATCTTTAGACCTTGTTTACCCAAATAATAATAGTTATGCATTTCAATCGACACTATGCCATCAGGTCAAACATCGTCTACAGAATATACTATTCAATTTATTATCTTTATATCAGTCACACAACTACCACTACGGTAACAAAAACATCACGACCTCACTTGAATCATAGTTTCACAGTAGCCGATACACTTGGGGTGTATAACTCTTTTACATTGTTTACACATGATGTGTAGGCGTTTCCCTAGGTGTGCCATGTGCCGGTCCTTTGCAAACTATTGCTAAGTGTTTGTTCTGTACCCGCTGTTGTTTTAGGATGAGGATCACTGGCGATACTCGCGCTACTCTATTCCCGGACTAATAATGGTAGCCTTTGAAAATACAACGTGGTTTTGGCAGGAAAACATTTTGCAATTTTTCGCTTTGCATTCAATTTAGTAAAGTATCAAGACGAACCGATCCTAAACCACTCTTACTTTATGAAAATATTATAAATTCATGTTCTATGATCAATTTTAAATTATATCTCGTATTTCGTTATTCGTAAAAGGCTCACCGCTACTGAAAGGATTTTAATAAAGTAAAATGTGTGCTTTGGTATGAGAGAATAAATCAGACGAATCCGATATATTTTAAGAAAATTGTAAATCTTTATGGAATAAATGAACGAATTATATTGGTACTTACATCGACAGGTGCCGTTTGCAAGAATATTATACTTCGCTATTTCGTGATTCTAATATAAACCAATTCCTTCGATTGATTGGATTCTTATAAAATTAGATTCTTGTTTTATTATAACTTTATAGCCAAAATACCTAACAGGTAACTATATCCGGCTATACGACTCGCAATGATCAAATCCATAGAGCGTGAAGATAACCAGCCGCGGTCTGTTCTATCCATTCTGTCCAGTGTAGCAAAAGGCCGAGTGCACTACGCCGGTTTACAAAGCCTCGCTCTGTATAGTTGCTACAGACAGACTGTAGGTGAAATATCCCAATTTTTGTGGAGATTCCGAGGTGACAAGGTCATCTTTTATTGTTGAGATTTTGAAACTGCCCAATGAATTTAAGTGGGGTTACCGGAACACTTTTCGAGACGAGACTGAAAACCTGTATGGATGGATATATGGATGTAAAAATGATGATATTATTAATTTCGAATCATATTAAAATTTTAGGAATTTAGTTTAATAACAAATTAAATTTAAAGTCTGTCTTCAAAATTAAAAAAAAATTCAAAATGTTGTTTTCAGAGTTGTTGAAAATAATGATTACATTTTAAGGAATTTGTAAAGTTTAGTTGCTTGCAACCCCTTCCCCAGTGTACCGGCGCAAATCTACCGTAAATTGAATCGTAACTACATTGGGACACCTAGGGATTAAAGTCCTGTTCAGAAGACTAAATACTTTACAATAGAACGGAAGATTCAATGGTTTTGTGGTAAACCTTTAACCGAGAAAGTCGACTTTTATGTTTAAGTGCAACTTATGTATATGTATGGTCAAAATATTGTAGCTTCTGCTATCTCATCTAGAATTCGTGAAACTACTTTTATCTCATTTTGGCAGACCTACCTTTTTAACTTCAGCTCCTATCAACATCTGAAACAATTTATAATAATTCCATTAAATATAATACCTTCATAGAATCAAACATAAAAACCGAGCCAGATAGACCTCGCTCTATTTGGGTTTCGTATACAATACTTAAAATTTAATAGTCCTAAACATCAGCCAAAAGATTTCCACTGCTGAACAAAGCCAAAGATGTCCACACCAACCGGTCCGGCGCTGCCCGCATCCATCAGTAGCTTCCCGCAACCTTCACCGGTCAATGTCGTCCAACGAGTGGGAGGCCTGCCTATTATACATCGTCTTCCGGTGCGCGGTCGCCACTCGAGAATTATAATGCCCCAACGGTCCCCTAATAACATTAAAATATCAATAAATAATAGTAATACGTAGGTATAACAAGAATTGGCACTATTAATTAAGCAACCTACTCGTACATACGAGTATACATATACAAATTATTATTTGTAACAAAATAGCTCGAGTACACGTTAACTGGGGCTCCTACTCATCACGCGTTTGTTCTAGATTCTGTTTTGGTCTCTCCATACAAAACCGATCAAATCATGATCTATTTGTATGAAGAATCCAAAATATTATTTCACGATTTATGCAAAGTAGAAAAAGTTAAATCCCTAGTTAATTAATATTTTATTAGCAAAATCATTTGCAGCCCAAATTAGAGGAAGGCAACTTCAAAACAGGCGGTTTGCAGCTAATCCAACGCCTGGCTCAAAATGTATCGAACCCTGGGTACCGCAAAAACGTGCTAACTAACTCTGACGAACTGTTAATCACGCCGAGTTGACCTGTCTATATAATTTACTTCCAATTAAGTACACAATGTGGTGTAAATAACCGTGTTTTTAGTACTGATGTGTTTTTCTATTGGAAAATTAATTTATTATATAGGAGATAAATTGCTAAGGATTTAAGAATAAACATTTTCTGACAGTGCGTATGCAGTACGTCATATGCCGCGCTGGCACGTCGTCGTCATCATAGCGACACATGCGCGTATGACTGGCAACAAAGCAACAACAAAGGGGTTAAATTATTACTTTACACAAGACAGACACAATATAATTGTATTTTTGACGTCTATCGGCGTTCTGTGTCCCTCATAGTGTAAAATTACCCTAAGTCATTTTCAATTCCGACTGTAAAAACTTACAAATCCATATCTGATCTAGAAGTCATCAATGTCCTTTGAAAATGGAATAACCTAATTAATAAGCTTAAAACTAAAAGTCCTCCTTAAAATGTAAGTATCCTTTGTCAATGTCACCTTTGTCATCGCGCTTCAAAATCAACATTAAAATGGACATAATATATACGAGTAATTGTACCCAAAAAAACTACCCTTCGCTGGGGCAACACAAGGGTTAAATTGATACTTTACACAAGCAGACACAATACAGGGGCAAAAACAAAAAACTATACCAATAACTTTTTTTTTTTTTTCTTTTTTACCACAACCTTTTACCACAACCAGTTCATCTGTCACACATACAGAAAGAAAAGTGAGGCGTCTCTTCATGACATCCTGGTGTGTCACGTACTTATTAATCAAGATCACAGTCAAATGAGAGTCGCACTTTCGTCGTCGGTGAGATTTCATTGTTAAAGAGCGACTTTCCGCGCCAGGTTCTCACACGTGTGCCCAAGCTTAAGTAAGGTACTAAACATAATATCTATCAATATGTATATCCTTGAAAATATTATAAATGCAAAAATTATTTTACTTGTCTTTCTTTCATGCCGCAACGAGGCAATAAATCGGCATCATTTTTTGCATAGAGATAGTTGACAGGAAAGAAAGTGATACGGGCTTTATTTTTCTACTTTAAATATCAATATACAGTCATCAAATCTGACTGACTCGGTGGCTCAGTGGTTAGTGCTCCTGTCTACTGATCCGAGATTCGTGGGTTCGATCCCCACGTAGGGCAAACATTTTTGTTATGAGCAGATTTGTTTGCTCTGTGTCTGGGTGTAGTATATCAATAAATATATGTATTTAAACGTATAAGTATATGTATATCAGACTTTGGTTCCCATTATACAAGGAATTTGTCCCAGATATTTATTTATATCCTGTATATCTATTCATCAAATTCCCTTGAGAATCTCACCGAGATTTCCAAAAAACTATACGATTTTATAAAACTACGTATTTTATTGTGGCAAAAAGATTTGATAGCGGGAAAAATCGTAGGATAATTTCACATCAAAAACTCATTCCATAAAGAAAACAGAAAATCATAAAAACAATATCCACACGAGCGGAGTTGCGGGCAATACCCATACAAAAGCGAATCATATTTACAAGCCTGACAAATTACATTAGATTTATGAACGCCTCATACATTGAAACTAAATCCCTTCCTGGCTAGTAGTACTTATCATATTTTGCATGTGACAGAATGAGGGATTCATTATGGTGATTACTAGTTCGCTAGCCATAGAAATCATTGTGACAAGATTTTTTTTAAATACGCACATACGTATGTACCATAATATTATTGTGACGTAACGAACACTATTCAAAGTAGATATCTGAAACAAAAAAGTAGATGTCGGTTTATTTTGAGCAGCTTTCAGCATGTTTCAGCATAGGTTTAGGTACATAATCTTAAACATCAAACATCGTAAAGCTGCGTATAATTATCCAATCAACAGCAACAGTTGATAGTATTTGTCTTCTCAATTTCAATATTGGCGCTTCCACCTGCAATAAGCCGACGTATTGACAGGAGAAGCCTGTGAGCTGAGATCAAAGCACACAGCCTACAATCGTACGACAAATAGATCGTATTCAGTGCGCTACGACACTATCTGTACTGAAATCACCAAATTAAACATACCTCGTCGTTGAGGAGACAGTAATGTTTATCTTTGTGGTGGACTTCTGGATAATCTGAGTAGATGATAGTGCATTAATTGAAGTAAGTATGACACGGACTCACTTACTAATGGTTCTTCATAAAAAACGGTCAAGTGCGTGTCGGGCCACGCGCAGTGTAGGGTTCCGTCCGTAGTACTTCGACAGATACTGCTTTAAAGGAAAAAACTCCCGTCTTACAAAATTGATTACTACTCGTTTACTTGTAAAGCCTACTTAACTTTAATAGTTTTCCTTTTAACTTCGTTATATATACTACTGCCCTGAATTTTTTCACATTTCTAGGAATAACCGTTTAGCTTGCCGGGAGGGGGGGGACATGACTTTAACTTTGCACTTTAAAGCATAATATTTCGAAAACGGATACCTGAATCGAAAAATGGTCTTCACAAACTCACAATCTTTTCGAAAGACCTATCCAACGACACCCCATACCATGGGATAGTCGATAAAAAAAATCATCCCCACTTAATGTGTAGGGGAGGTACCCTGAAAAAAAAATATTTCAAGATTTTATGTTTCCACTTTATGAGCGGGATTTATATGCATCCGTGCCAAATTACAGCTCTTTAGTACTAATAGTCTCTGAGCTAAGCCGCGGACCGACAGACAGACAGACGGACGGACGGACTTGTTGACTACGGAACCCTAAAAAGCAGGTCACAGAAACGAAAAATTTCATTAGCTCTTTTCAGTATTTTTACACACGCATTAGTCGGGTGCCGCGCAACTAGCTGGTGCCAGCGACTTTGCTCGTAAGGAAATTGGATTAAATTCAAAACTTAAGCAAATAATTCGTGGGTATCGTATTTGATACGCCTAAAATTGTTGATAGAATAAAGTTTACGTCTACGAGTAAGTAAATTGAGCTATCCCAGATATACGAGTCTCTCAGATTCTTGTGAGAACCAATCTATTGATTGATCCGGGATGAAAAACAATCAAATATTTGGACATGGTGTTAGATATTAACATGTCAAATCAATAAAATCTGTCAAGGAAATTAAATCTGTTTTAATATTGAAGCATTTAAAAAAATCAGTCATCATATTTTTTTTCTTTTATACTGGGTACCCTTGACTTTTCCGGGATAAAAATTATCTAAAATTTTACTTCCTGTAATAGAAGGCAAAGATACCAAAGAAAAGATATTATATTCTAGATACACGACACGATATATTTACTATGGATATAGAATTTATCTTGCATAACAAAACGTGCCCCCGTGTGTGTGGAGTACGGCCTAACCTTCCCGATGCGATGTATGGGAAGAGCCCCGGGCCCCTGCAGTGGGAAGGTTATGAGTTGTTAACATAACAAAAGGTAGTCTATTAAAATTTTAAGTAATTAGCTATTTATAATAATAAACGCCTACGCAGTTAACCATTTGAATACTAAAACTGGTGCAAGTTTAAATGTCGTCTAATTAAAAAAACTTCGATGCACCTTATTCGTGCCCAGCAACGTATTTCTATACCAAACAAATATCTATTTCATTTGATTCTACTATTCTATAAAGTATCTACTTACCTACGCATTACTGAATTTAAAGATTATTGTAATTACCCACTAATTCAACAAAATATAAAAACAACATTATAGCGCCTCAATAGAAGAGACTACATTTACTTAGAAGGAAAAATGTATGCTTTATTTCGTACGTTTACCTTTTGTCTATTACTTAAAAAACATTTTTCAAACGTAAATTAGACCTATCTACTACAAGAGAGAAGCACTTATGTAGCCGATAGGTCTTATTGATTTGTTTTCAAGTCCTCTTTTCATCTTGCGACATAAATAATATAACTGTTTCTTTTTTTGTGTTAAGTACTTTCTATGAAACAACTGCTTTTAAAAGCTTTTTATCAAAGGAATTAAATATTACATTTTCCAATTCAAATGGATGCCTCAGTTTGTTTATATCGTTTCGTTCAATACAAATCCAAGTTATTTAGGTAAACAATCTTCTAATGTAACAGTTTACCTTAAAAAAATGCTATTTTTACTGTAGATCGTTATGTGTGATGCTCTAGTTTAATAACCTTCAAAGAGGTCTCTTACCTATTCACTACTGGTTTTGGTAAAGCCTATTGGCCTGGTGATTAATCTATTCGGAAATATTTTATTATGGGTTTAATAGGGCTCGGATTAGAACCGGGATTATTATATTCGCCGGCCCCAATTAGCTTACCCTCGTTAACTAATTTATCATAGCCTTATGTAGGGGAGGATCCAATGAATTTGTAGCACTGTCTGTACAACGACCAGGTAGAATCTCATTTAGATCAGTGTGCTCGGGTGGAAAACTGGAAAGCCTTCGGACCCTTCACATCACAATAGCGCCATGTTCGCAACCCTTTTATTGAGCGGACCCTTAAACTTTATCGTGGTGGGCCAATACTTTTCGGAACCTCCAAACTCTTCCATTTAATTTCGTCTACGTAAGTGCCATTAAAATATAAGCGTTCGTTAAATTTACAGTTGACCGTAATAAATGAATGAAATCTCAAACAATTTAAATATCAATATAAAGTTTCCAAAGCAAAGTCTCGTCAACTCATTATACAATAGATTCATGGAAATAGTTTGTCCGTTTAATTTAAGACTAAGCATGAAATTTACTTATTCCAATTGAAGAACTTTTATCATAGCTATAAACGTAAGTACTAGTAAAACGTTTCCACGCGACAGCGCCTACATTTATCAGAATTCCCAGCGATTGCATGTACGAGCTAACGCGTGAATGTGATATAACTTTGCAACATCACTTTTATTAACTTTTTGTCACATAACTCAGCAAACGTGCCAGAGCATCTAACATCAGGTTGATATTGTGTGAACCAGGAAGTGATCTGCGTTTTTGCTACATTCGACATTCACATCAATCAAATTTATAAACAAGACTTAATGAACAATATAAAATAATGAGTTAACGAGTAAAGCCGGCGGCGATAGAGTCTATTGATGAATATTAAGCATAAAGTTTGATAGTTATCGTAGTACAAGCACATCCATGTGTCCACTCCAAAGACATTTAAACGTCTTTGGTGTAGGTTTAATATATTGTCTATTTCAGAACGCACAAGATATCATACATTATTGATATACATATTATTTTATTTACGACTAGCATACTATGAGTCTTCGTGTTTGAATGGAAATTGATCGGTGCTCAGAACCACGTAAGTACAGACTGATTGAATATGCATAACAATTAGTTAGGATAATTGTAACATTGCTTGCTATGTACCGACTAACCAGACAGACAACAATACTAATTAATCCTTTGATCTGTGGCTTATCTGGAGCAAAAGCGAAGATAATCTCCACGTTAATTACCATACGACTGCGTTTGGTACTATGTGTGACATTTGATTTAATCTAATCAAAATCAATAAGTTCTGAATTCATGATATAATGGGGTAAAAAATCTTTTAAAATACAAGCAAACAGTGATTTTTCTCTATTGATTGTCTTTAAACAGCTAAACGCACAGCAATCGCAAGAAGTTAATATTGTTTTACTCCTAAACTTGCTTTGCCGTCACATTAATAGCTTTTCTATCCCCGTTAACTTGGACAGCTATTAGCTCGGTAGTCAGGCATTACGAAGATGGACGTAACGGGGTTTGCTGGCTAGGAGCTGTCGATGAAGCCTCAGGCGGCAGAAACTGGAGTTCACTATGCAACCTTAATTAAAACTAAACAATTTACCTGTAAGAAGATTTCTTAAGTAGAAACAAAAATACTGATGTTAAGAGCTGACTCCATATCGGTCTATTACGTAACCATATTATTCTGTAATATGTATGTATCATTGACTTTGGTGGTAAAATTAATTAAACAAAATATATACAATTTTCTGTCTCTTACGACTGATTATAAATATTCTTTTATCCTTATCCTCCTCCTCCTTGCGTCGTATTCCTCAGTGATGAGGGTCGTGACCTCCCTTTGGCAAGACTTTCTCGGTGATGATCTTTCGCCAATTCGTTCTGTCTTCAGCAATGAGCAGAACATCGTGGAGGTTGGTAACGAGAGCACGTATTTCACTAGTCCAACGTATCGGGCTGTGGCCCCGCGGTCTCTTTCCTTCCATTTTGCCAGTAACTATTAGTTTCTCGAGGTTATCTCCGCTCTTCCTAGCAATATGTCCGAAGTACTCAAGAATTTTCTGAAGGCAGATAGATGATAGCCTCTTGGTGATCTTGAGTTCATGCAGGATTATCCTTATAATTTTGATTAAAATTATATTGATTTAGATTTGGATTCATTTATAATATTATATTATTATATTTAAAACTTTTGCTTTAAATTATGATATATTACAATAGACAAATACTCGAACATATTATATCGTTGGATTAGGCAAGTATGTTACACTATTACATATAATAATAGTGTAATCCAATAATACATTAGTATTAACGTATAGCATTCTCAATACTTAGTCATTAGTTGATATCTAGTAGGTGTACACACAATTTTAACACGGCACATTTTTTTCTACCTCTGGCAACTTTCACAGTAAATGTTTTTTAAGACTGCTCATCATAGACAGACAATCAATATTACTACAAAGATAACAGACAACTAAAGGCCCGTCGCATAATGCGGGTCTTTTATTAATACTATGGAAGAGCGTGGGAATTTCTAATTTTGTATTGGCGTCCACAAGCTCAACTCGGATGCTTGTATTCATAGAATCAGAACTTGTAGACCCAAATTGGCTTTTGCTTTTGGTTCAGCCGCAGACAAATTTAGCCGATGTCAACATTCCACCCACACAGTATTTACTGAACAAGATTTATAGCGCTCTGTACTAAAGGTTCAATATTCCGCTTGCTATTAATTACTTTTGTTAAACACTGCCACTAATCTTTCCGTGAGGCTTTTTTCAACAAACAGTATAGAAAAACAAGTCCAAATTCAATGTAGCGTTAAGAAGTTCTGAAATCAGTGAGGAGATGTATAAACTGTGAGTGGTTGCTGAACAACTCGACTTAATTACACTTACAAAAGTTTTTGTTCTTTTCCACTCCACAAAAGCAACTTCAAGGGTTTTCAAGAAGTCTCGTTTTGCAAGAAAATATCTTATCTTCAATAAGTACAAAGTTTGTACGGTCTGTATGTTACGGCCGTTCATAGCCGCTTGTCCGATTAGTAAAACATTCGTTCGTTGTGGTTTTCGTTTACAATACAATAGACGGGCTGGCGTGGCGGGGCGGCAACGTGGAGTTTTTATTATTTCATCGGCCTTTCAGTCGGAAAGGTACCGCGGATGCATCTGACAGCCAACGCAGAAACTGTCCGCAAAACGCTTTTTCAGATATTGGTATTTCTTTTTTTTTCAGCGGGTATCATAAAAGTTCCCTTTGTGAGATGTTCATTGTTTTATTTTCATGCCAGGTATTTTCATAAAACACTATAAATAGTATATTTCGACGAAACCGGAGCCATTTATTAAAATTCTGAATATATTAATGAAGATGGTGGTGTAGGGACTTAATGAAACTTCTACCATACAGAATTCTTACACAAACTGGTTATTTTAATTTATTTTTGGGAAAAGCTGCAAACTGCAACAGCCATAATCCGATTTCTGTGCATCAAGTGATACAGCACAGCGGTCGAAGCAAACCTTGGTCGCAAGCAGACAGTACTAATACAGTTAAACAAACCGGCGTCGTCGGCCAGTCGGTCGGTCTGTCGGCTCGCCATTCCGGCCTGTGTCGGCGCAATCTCTTTGCCGGAGCAGCAGCGTGTACTTCCATGAGAACACATGCCCCAGATTTCGCAGGCCTGGTAGTGTTTGCCGTTTGAAATTGGAAGCATCAAGTACTCATATCTTTGATTTTGAATCCGGAACATTTTCCACGTCCATTTAAAATTGTTGAATATGGAATATATTTTTATGCTTTAGACAATAACTATCCTTTACTCAACTACCTACATATACCTGTCTAAAATGAGGTTATAGTAATTCATATGGGAACATGTATATCTTCGAGCTATAATATATTTTAATATATATATTTTAATAATATATTTAACAATATTTTAATGTATATAATATCAAGAAAAAGCAAAATTAGTCCTTACCAATTGAGATGACAATTTAAGGGGGTTTAATTCTCAAAACTTGTTCTCCAAAAATCTTTACCTATAGTACTCTCCGACGCTATTCTAATGAATAGCAATTGTTTAATGTAAGACAGCGCAGTTACTAGCGCGCTCGAAATTAATTAAAGCCGGGTCAACCGTTACGGAGAGCAGTTTTAACGGACACGTAACTTTACGTAAACACCAACAAAGAACCGCTGGCGATAGAAAAATAAGAAATAAACAAGATATTGAAGTTGGTAAGTACTGCTGTAGCGAGGTGAGGTGATCTTTTAATTATGACGCGATAAACAATACAATTAATAGTCATTAATTGGTGAAAATTAAAAGTAATTGAATATTATGTTATATTTTTTCATTATTTCACGACACGTCTCTGTCCACGGCTTCGCCCATGCTATAGTACCGATTTTATGACGGGTGTCAATTCTGACACACGTCAGTTTATCATATTATATTATGTTGGTATATGTATGTAGAAACTTTTTGTCGACGTTTTTTCTTTCACATCTTTCTCCCTTTTTCATGTTGACAAGTATACTTTATTTAATTTGATTTCCTTTAGCGTTTCCGGTCTTTTCAATTTTGTCATTAGTGAAATCATGGAAAGGAAACCCCTTTTTGTTACAGTAGTAGCACTTAAACCTTCCCGTCCGTGTGGCCTACTCTCAATACATCAAAATGAGTTTGTGCTAAAGCGTAATGTTGTATAATACCTAGTTACGCACCTATATCTGTTATCAAAAGTTATTTATTTTAACATTGATAAAACGTATCAAATCCTATATTATTTCTTTTCTAAATAAATAAATAAAAAACCTGTAGAAGCCACGTTTTTTATGAAGTTCATGTACATTCTTTTACTACATCGTTTGTTTCCTAAATAAATAAATAAAACACCTGTAGAAACCACGGTTTATGCAGTTCATCTACATTTTTTTAATAAATAAATGATGCCTTCCTTACCATTCTGATACAACCTGAAGGTAGCTAATGGTTATAAGCGACGCAAAGAAACCTGAATGCCCATAAATCGGTATCTTCAGCCCTTGGGTGTACTTTAAGTCAGGCTGAAGCGTAAAGAGAGGAATGTTGGCTGCAAGTGTATGCCTATGGGCTAAAATAACACATCTTCGAACTTTTATTTTATTTATTTTGCCAACATGCCGTTTGAAACGAGTTAACCGAGTCCTTTATCTATTTTACGAAACCTTGTATATTTGCATAATATATATATTTATATACAGGGTGTTAAAAAAAGTGCGTTTGAAATTTTAAGGGGTTACTCAGAATCAAGTATAGAATCCAGGAAAAATATTGAAAAAATTCGCTCTTCAATTTTTTTTGCAGATTTTCATACAAATTCTCGATTCACTATTTAGATTTAGTATGAGAATCTAAAAAAAATAATTGAAGAGCGGATTTTTTCAATATTTTTCCTGGGTTCTGTACTTGATTGTACTTCATGATCCCTTAAAATTTCAAACGCACTTTTTTTAACACCCTGTATATTATATGAACTTGAGCTATAAAGATTCGCCCTTTCACTTGATTGAAATGAGTTATGTATAAAGTTTTGATCGCAGACAGCCAAAACAACCTATATTATTGCTGGTAAATGGCACATAATACCTATAAACTGTTTTACTCTAAGTTATATTTTTTAAATATGTAATATGTGTTAAAAACACTGATACCAGCTATAATGCACTTCTTTCATTTTTAATGTATGTACACCTAGAGGTCATTAACAAATGTTCTCTTTCATTTTCCTTTCACAACGTAAACACAAAAAATAAAAGTATTTAGCACCCAAAAATCTCAGGCTTTTATATCAATAAAAATAGAATTAAGAAGACCTGTGTTCAACCCTTATCAACCCCAAATGCTAAATGAAAGGCGCAATCATCTAACGCGTTTTAACATTCAAAAGGGCACGGAACTCACGAAACTCCAAGTCTCGCGGGACTCTGGCACAATCTGACTCTAACTGTATTACGTTGCTTTCGATATTTTTTCCCGGAATTTATTGCACGAGCCCCGGGATTTACAGCTTTGACCGAAATGCTTTCCCACAGCGTTTTGTTAGCTCTTTATTGGCAATTTGTTACCTTGTGTATCTTTTTGGGTTTGTGATTACGTCCACCAATTGCACTCTTGACGGCCCGCCCCCGGTAAATACGCAGTTTAACGGGTTTAATTTGTCGTCAATCAAATGATTATGCGAGCCTTTTAAAAGTCCCGCATTGAAATATCTCTTGAGCTTTTAATAGAAAATGTAATTTATGCAAGGACTTTTGAAAATAACATTTTTTCATTCCTCTTCTGGATTTACCTTTTTTGATAGTAGTATTTACGTCATTTTTTATACTACTTTCTTAAATTTCCGTATGATCTTCTCTTTCCCAGGGCCATATCTTATGCTAATAAATGTTTATATAAAAACTATAAATAGTGTAACACCATAATTTTAAAGAGAATAGTACCCAAAAGTTTGATGCCAAAAATAAATCACATTTATCGACATACGAGATGTTGTCTTACCAGCGAACTCTTCATTGCATTGTCTAACTTATCTGTTTATTCCTATCCATTTGTCACACACTTATAAAATACTAAAATATAATCATCCCACAAATTTAGTAACAAAAAATCACAAATGGAATCAAAATAACGCTTTTTCTGACTATTTTCCTTTCAGAACTTATCAAATGTTCAGCGTAAACTCAAACACTTGCGTGTGACGGATATCTCTAGACATTCACGGATTGCGGGTAACCCAGACAAACTTTTCCAATATCGCTACGCAAACTTCCGAGTAAAATTCTTTGATAAAGCGATTTATAATCATTGGGACGACCGATCAGCTACCTCTTGGCCAATTAGAAGGTAATCTCTGAATCTTGGGCCGGAGTTTTCCGAAGTAGCCGTGAAAAATTCGAGATGCCCGCAGCATCGAAGATTGCGTAGTAGATAATAAGTTATGTAGGTTTTATGTAGGCCAGGCGGGTGGTTAACGAAACGTGCTGTGGGACAATTTGTAAGATCGCAACCGAAGCAAAGTAGTGCAAAAACTTGGTTGACCAGTTTTGTCCTACCAGAATACACTTCCTCAACTTAAGGCAAAATCAGTTCTGACTTAGGCCGTGCCAGTTCCTGAAATATAATTCACTTTTATGAATTTAATAAATTAAATTCCAACAAAAGACGCTTGATGAATTAAAAACGCCTAATATTAAACTGTTCACTAGCCGGAGCTTTCCCTTAAAACGATTGCTCATTTAGTTAAAAAAAGGAGAACTAAATCTGCGAATAATTTTAATTTTACGACTTCGGAGCTGAGACTTTGAAAAATAGCTGATCCGATCAGATACGAGGCTCCCAGCGTAGATGAATGGTGTCGGTCGCAATCGAATAAAATCGTTTGTCTCCGGGAAAAATGCGATCCCTAAATCTTGAAAGCTTTTCAGAAGCCTTATGATCGTAATCTTTTAACTAACAACCAATTATGGTTTAGCTCTGAGACAAAAGGCCTTGTCTCGAGGATTATCTGCTTACCTTAATCTTTAATCGGAGACTTGTACAAATAATTTCAGAGAATTATTATAAGTTTTAATAATATATTTATATATCTTTGCGGCCTTCTTTCTTACGAGGGCAGAATAGAAGTACCAAAGGGATATAACAATATTACAAGATAAAAGTAGTCTACGTTTTATTTTTATGTTTCCTTCCCCGTGAACTATCTCTGTGCAAAATTCAGTCCGACCCGTTGATCAGTTACGTATGACGTGAAAAAGTACAACAAGCATACCCTTCTATGTATAATGTTTAGTTAGAATAAGGATATTAAAAGAAAATTTTATCACCAGCTTATGTAAAGTAAGACCCAGAATATGACGCCTATATGTGGCATATATCACACGACACAAGAAGATTCAAGATTATTTATTAATCATTGCAGTTTATCTTTTTTCATTAATCTACTCCTTAAGACTTCGGAATATGTATAAAGACCTGGTTTTCATCTTCCCTGTGGTACAAATCCTCTCAACGAGGTAACTCTGTGTACGTCCGCGTTTCAAGAATGCCACAGTACCGCTATGTCCATACATACAGCACTTGCCAGGGCCAGGGACAGAACCCACTTACGGACTTCAACTGGGGTAAGCTATCTATCGTGGCTCAAATCTCACGAGGCTATCAAAACATCACGGTTCATCGCTTAGTTGCTAACTAGAAAGTCTGGCATTGCAGCATTGTTTGTTTTAACTGATAGCTCGACAGAATATTAGGCTGTTAAGCAATTTTTTATGCACGACATTATTGACGAAATGATTCATGTTTAAGGAACTTGAGTGTCGTGAAAACAAAGAGGACGAGAGCAGAATACTTATAGTACAACACCAGATTATCATTCATTGTCAGTTGATTATTAGCAGAGTTTGAAATCCATCACGCAGCTATGTGATCAGATCATCGAATGGTCTCATAATTGGATGGTCAAAGCTATCTATCTTTCACACCTAAAAGCATTTTACTGTGCAAATAAGTTAAGTTACAGTTTCACTCAAACTGAAGATAGACTAGAATCGGCATCCATGTCCTATTTGATTATTCATTCTCTCATATGTCCTTCTGAATATTGATCAATGACCAGATCACATTCAAAAATCCATATCGTGGGTGTCATGCTGTCAATACGTCCGCAATTAATACCAGTTTAGGCGTGACCACTTTTAAACTAGCGAGGTCAGCAAGCAACACTTGCATTGCCTCTTTAACTTCTGTGTTTTGCTGAACTGACAGAAAAAATAACAGTTATTTTGATAACTACTGATGAAATGATGATGTTCTTTAGCTTTGCCTATATCCGTGTTCGTTATTTTTAGCGCTTCACGTCACAATCGCCATTCAAAAAACCTTAGACCTTAGACCTTAAACCTTGTAAGATTACGGTAGGTATATTGTTATTTTATTTACTAAAAACTAAACAAAGAAGAAGCTTTATCAATAGCCGAAATATTGAAACCCAATTTATGTTGCTTCTCGCAGTTGTTACTACTCGAATCATAACATAATTTACCACACATAACTCCGAGGTCATGTGCCGCCTTCAAATGAACTTGCATCCAATTTTGGAATGCATGCATGTTCTTAATTGTACAATAACCAAACATACATACATTCTATATACCTACTGGACAACATAGATAAAATATTTTTTTATAAAAGTATAGTTACTGAACTATTTACAACAAATAGACAACTCACCCGTGATAACTGTATGTTAGAATATATAGGGTCCTTCTAAAATACATGAAAAAAAATTAACAGTGGGTTCTAGTCATGAAACTGAACAACTTTCCCCAAGGAACCTATAAACAATTCGCAAAATTTTTTTTTTACTTCCCATACAAAATTGCCGGATCAGTTTCAGTCAGATTGATTAGTATGGAAAGTCCAAAAACTTTTTTGCGAATTGATTATAGGTTTTTGGGGAAAGTTGTTCGGTTTTATGAGTTGAAGCCGTGGTTAAATTTTTTCAGGTATTTCATAAGGACCCTATATACACTTGAAATAGTTCAAGTTAGATGGAGAGAATTCTAAGAAAATTAAGAAATATCGAGTACGTGTTCAAATCAAAATTTGACAATTTGAAAGTATTTTAATTTAGTGTAAATACGTAATAGTACGTATTATGTTTTCCAGTGAAAATAAGAAATAAAAAAACAATAAATAATTCCTCGTGTGTAGAAATAACGTCCACTTTTATGACGCTACCACTATCCCTATTTTATATTTCCCATGTGTACCAAGCAACACAGATATCGTCGACCCTAGCTACAAATCATGGTATGTATGAAGAAAAGTGGCTTGAAACTGCAATTAGCAGGTTATATGTATTAGTATATAGTTAGTGTATAGACAGGAAATTTTTTACTACACAAATCTAGTCAGCACATTAAGCTACTCTTTGTGTCTGGATGTATCAATGCTTGACGCAACTTTTAGAATGAGGCTCAGTTGTAATTATTTAAATTAATTTTAAAAAGGTTGTATTTTTAAGCCGTTAAGTATATGTGTGTTTATCAGTGGTTTTGTCGTTAACTACTTAATGCATTGGCATGAAACTTGTTTTGATAGAAAGTGGAAGCCAAAATTATAACTACATTTGGTCTAAGTTTAGACAGTGATTTTCAATACTTCGACAACTATCTGATATTTCCAGTCTCTAATATTTGTTATTTCAGAACCAACACTGGTAAAAACTCTCTTTTATTTTATATAGAATACCTATAAAAGGAACATTTCATTCTCAGCTGTAAAATTGCTGATTACTGATTACCTTTCGACTCTGTGACGAAATTTAAACATAGGCAAGTTTAGAAACTTTATCTAGGAGCCTATTCAACATTTTGTAATGAACTTTGCGGCACCTACATCTACTCTCCTACAGTAAACTATCATAAATATTTAATACACGTGCTTCTGATATGCCTTACACAGTAAATAAATATTTCTGAATGGCTGAGAGATTTCATTTAAGCGATCCCGAAGTTCATGAAAACCTAGTTTTTGAATTTTAATAAAACTAATAAGGGAATATATACTTTTTCAAATATCTATAGACATTGTAACATTAGCCTATAGCATACTATAATGCATGCTACGATTACTGGTCAAGAGTGAATCGGTGGGACCTGAGTAAACAGTCAATTACCCACCAGTGGGTCAACGCGGTGGGACCACGGGTCGGGAGCGCAAATTTTATACCTATAATAATCGAATAAACCATGTTGGAACCGTGTTAATTTATTGAAAAACTGAACCGAAATCATTAATAGCTTGTAGAAATAAATGTTGAGTATTTTACGCTTAAGCGAGTCACGTTCACCGAGTAATCTGGCTTCGTAAAATTCCTGGTTATTTACAATAAAAAAAAACCGTATTTAATATTCTGCGAAGCCTAAGATCGTAACTAACGCAGCATTAAATTATATTCTTCGTAAGTAAAAAAAAAGCGGCAAGTACGAGTCGGATTCGCCCATGAAGGGTTCCGTACCAGCAAGTAACATAATATAAAAGTTCTTGTAGTTCGTTGTGTTTATGAAATTATTTTTTTTATTTTTATATTTGAGTTGATTGAATGAAAGATAAATTGCGGTTTACGATTTATGACGTATTAAAAAAACTACTTACTAGATCTCGTTCAAACCAATTTTCAGTGGAGGTTTGCATGGTAATGTACATGTTTCAACAGTATAATTCTTATAGATTCGGAAAAAAGTGGCTGTGACATACGGACGGACAGACAGACAGACATGACGAATCCATAAGGGTTCCGTTTTTCGCCATTTGGCTTCGGAACCCTAAAAACCTTTTGTTAAAACATAGTTCGACAATCAAACAAAGACCAAAGACCCCAGACAGAAAACACGCTTCCGTTTCCTCTAGCATCGGCAATTGTGGCCTTGTTAAAGATTATACAAGGCGTAACCAAAAAGGTGGGACACTTTGCCCAATACATTTGTTTTGTGTAAAAATATTCACTCTACATATAAAATTGGCCAAACATGTATGAAAACATGTATGTAAGTCCAATTTTATTGCGATGTTAGTATTATGAGTTCGACCTTATAAACGTGCACTAATTATTATAACTAAATAAAAAGTGTTGCCGATTAGTCATGGAAAATTATGCGTATTTAACCCACCATAGAAATATCCTATGATTCAATAAACTCACTAGTATTATATTAAGATGTAACAAAAAATATCGTTATATGAATGGGAAAAATACAGATTTGTGTAGCAAAGTAATGTATTATTTCGATATTGCCTTTCTTGTTCTGGAGATACGATACGAGTATAATAAATGAAAATAAAGAACGCTGTTTCTTTTATTAGAAAACTAATGTTGGGTTATTCTATGTCTGACGAAGCTGCCGTATATTTTGTGATTATGGAAAAAGCTTTTTATTCGATAGAAAAAGAATTTTAAAATGAAGAAATGAAACTAAACATTAAGATTAGAAATTCAGATACCTGTATTTGGGACTTTTCATTTTATTTAACTTTTGTGATGGAAAACCCACATCTGATTAATCGATCACGGTTCACACATGTCTGTAGAAGTAAATCTAACATTTTTTTAATTAATAATCAAACAAAAAAATACAATAACATTAACCGTCTAACTGCTAAGCTACTCGCTTCATATCTGGAGGTCGCGAATCCATAATTCCTACTGCATCATCATCACTTACCATCAGGTAAGATGATGGCAAGGGATAACCAATTGCGAATTTGATTAAACTAAAATACAATACACGTCACCACGGGTAATAAACTGCTGCACCAATTCCCGCCGACTATCGTTTCAGGGGATAAAAAAATATAAGGGGATAAAATATTGGGGATGCTAGGGCGGTTTTTTTTTCCTAATATTTTCTAAATAGCTTCCGCCCACGGCTTCGCCCGCGTGGATATCTTTCCATGCTGGGGACAGTATAGTAGCTCTTATGTCACACGATAAAAGAGATTGAAAAAGTATTTCACTTCTTGATATGTTACCAGGTTAATTAGCATACGATCCACTTTGAGTCGCTGAGCCGACGAGGTAAATAAGTAAGTAGGGCTGAAAACTGCGGCTCATACTGAGGTGGAATTTATTTCTCGGTCACGGCACTTTATGTTGTATAATCGTTTTCTTCCAACTACTTTTTTGTTTTTCTTTTATAATTTATCGTGAAAGTGACTAAATCTTGCATATATCTACTATAAGCAGAACAGATAAGATATGAATATTCATATACATATGTGTTTTAATTTATTCCCAAAGTTCGCGAGAAATTCGATCATTTATTTGCGCCTCTAGAAATGTTTATAATACACGAAGAGTTTGAAATAATTTGTGAAACATGTTTCGTTTACAAATGACACGGTATATATTAAAATTTGCATTAGAGAAAACAAAGTTTTATCCTTTTGAAACATATTGTGTGTTTTAATTAGTTAAAGGTCTCTGTGGGGTTGTCTGTTTAAACTTTCAGGCAAAGTAGGTGTATTTTGCATATACTTACGTATTTTATATTCAGGAGGTCCGGGGATAAAGCCTATGTAAATACCTTAAATTCTATTAATCTAAGGGCAATAAAGGACCACAGGGATAAGAGTGTTAACCCATAACATCCCCACTGCAGGGGCACGAGCACGGGTCTCTTCCCATACTTCGGGAAGGTTAGGTCACACTCCACACACGGGGACCAAGTCCGGATTGGTGGAGGTTGTGGGGCTAGTAGCCAACCACAGTGTCAGAAGTTTTCAAGCCGCATATAACCGACATGGCTTAACGACTGCCATCTAGTGATAGCAGCCGGCACCAACGGCTTAACGTGCCTTGCGAAGCACAGAAACGGTCAAGATAAATGCAACTAACAATCAAACCTATCCATCCAGGTTATGACCGTGTCTATAGTCAGTTAACCAGCGTGATCGACACGACAACGCAAGCCGCACTGAGCCACGACCGTTTAAGAGTATAATGATATTTTATTATTATGTTTTTATTTTTGCATTTAAAGATTTTCTGCATAATTTATGGCTAGTAAAAGTTGTTCAGTTTTTGTTCAGTTTCAGGAGAAGAAGCCACGTCTTTTTGTTACGCACTATATGTGTAAGAATATTGGTATGTATGTAAACTCTATCTTATTTAAACTTTAAAACTAAACTGATGCTTGCTTTTTATAAAGGGATAGTATTTAATCGAGGATCAGAAAAATACTCGTTGCATATCAAATTAACTAAATAGGAACTCTAACGTAAACTATAGATGGTGAAATTTTTTTTTGATGTGCTATTCAGTATTTTTTGATGAAAAAAAATATTTCCCTTTATAAATTCTGTTAAGTAGTTATACATAGTTACATAGTTATAGTGTTCGTCCCATAGTGTCCCCACTGGTGGGCCATGGGTATTTTTCTATAACTCGGGACGGTTAAGTCATAATCCAGACATACGGAAGTATGCTTATTGGTGGAAGTTGTGGGAAATTATTGTCGTGTGGGGTCGATGTTTGCACAACAGATTTCTCAAAACCAATCACAAAAATATTCGCGATATTTTACCTACTATTCAAATTACTGAATGTCAAGAACTACAATTTTAGTGTATAAAAAAGCGACAAAAATGAATACCTAACAAACGCATTATCGTGTGGCAAAATAACATAATATGCAATAAATAATATAAATATATGGTAGGTTAGTTTTTTTTAAATCCACATATTTATTTCGAAAAAATTCATACAGTGACAACACAATATATATACATTAGCAACTCCTATAACACAGTGAAGCCGATGGAAAGAATTGGACTGTAGCTTAGCTCGGAAGTAGCAAAACACGAAATATGAGTACTATGAAGTGTTATTGGCAATTTCTAGAATATCAATAAAAATATAATCAAAACTTACAAGAAACTCTGTCTGCCTGTTTAGCACAGTAAAAATGATAAAATATTTTTAAATTTTAAAAAGTATTTACATGTTAGAAAAGGTTCTGAAACACAGTGTAAACTCTCCATGCCCTCTTTCTAAAGGCAATCGCACCCCAAAGCATCAAAATGGTAATTGTTGCTATCTATAACAAGGTTGCTATCTATAAATTTCCATCCATATTATTGGTGTAAGTACTTCAGCAAATATCTGGGTATAATGAAAAAGTTTAGCAATACTAAGACTGCTGATCAAACAAAGTGAACAACTTTTAAGTCACGACTTTTTTGAAATTTCAAAATAAGTTTGACTTCTCATAAAATGGATGGTGGTTGGCCAATCAACTAATCAATTTGTCTGAAAAATCATTTTTTGCGATTTCCGCAAAGACATAAAACATTTGTTCAGTTTGACGGGTAGAAGTTTTGTTGTAACACCCTGTACAATAAAGAATTGATACCTACGAGTAGCAACAATAAAATATGTTAATGCGATCCCGACCCTCATCTGACCTTTGCGGTATTTTATTGTCTGTTATGTTACAAGTATAAAGAAACATTGCTTTCGAACAATAATTCTAGTCCGTGCCTTAAAACCTCTTTTGACTAAGAGGGGTACAAATATTTCCACAATTCTCAATTAATAGAGTTCGTAATTAAAGCCGCAAGTTTACCAAACAACTCAATTAAACAAAAGTCTGCCACTTGTTTACTATGCACAAAGGGTTCAGTAAGCAAAGGCACTGATTCTATCTAGGAGTCGTCATTTGCCAAGATAGGTACCAGGCAGCGTTTTTCTATTCGATCACCGATACGTGACCTGATAAGTCTAACATGAGAGACGAATGCGTCCTTTTTCCCAATACTTCGTTCGAAGGAAACGTTTCATTTGAATTTAGATTACAAAGTTTAAGTCAAAGAAGGAAACCGCTACTGAGTAGTGATCCGTTGCTGAACTTGTTCATTACTTTTTGACTAGTTGATTGGAAATGTAATTAATATTATTAATAGTTTAATTTGCTTTTTTAGATATAAAAATCCATAATTGTCAGTACCTAACATAATAATTTGTGTTATAATGTAGGTCTTGCCAATAATTAAATAATTATTTTTCAAAAGTTACAAATTAGCTAGATATTATAATTTATATTATTAAGCATTACTTTCTTTAAAGTCTACTTAAATTTACTTCTTTTTTGTTATATATTAACATCTCTGTCGACGACGGAGGTTGGCTTCTAATCCTGTGTGACTGGCAGCTCATTTTATAATTGTAAATAGTTTCTACATTTTTAAATTACAGATAGAAGCTCAGATAGCTTTGGCAGGTCTTTCTCTGTAGTCGTAAGTGCTGCTGCTTTTCATTGTTTATATACACTCCCGGACACATCTATCGGCCCACCTTGTATTTTATGCTTTGATTGGTCTCTAGCCAAAACTAAATGTTAGGTGGAGCAAAAAGTTTTAATGCAGTTTTAAAGCTGGCATATTTGTCTTTGTATGCTATTGTTATTTTTTTAATTTCAAATACAGAATACTTAGAAAAATAAGAGTTACATTGCATTGTGCATTAATGAAGGATAAGACATGCACTGGACTTTTGAAGAAAACAAATGTTTTGTTTCAGATATTTTATTCAGTAAATTGTACTGCCTCCAAAGGCATCTACGACAGCACTTTGGGTCAAATTTGACCAAAAAATGGATACTTCACCCGAAATAGTCGCCCAAGCTGTAGCACTTCTGCAGGCCGGGCTTAGCCAGAGAAACGCCAGAGCACAACTTAATTTAAGCCGTTCTGCTGTACGGAGAGTTTACCACAGGTACCTCGAGACTGACTGCTTCATTCATCATCCAGGAAGATCACGATCTCGAGTGACAACTAAAAGGCAAGACCGGTTCATTTTTACGACAGCTTGAGGAATCGTCACCTAAGTGTTTAAATCTGTTCAGATTTAAAACCAACTTCGTGACTTTCATGGAGTATCTGTAAGTGCTAGAACTGTTCAAAAAAGGTTGAAAGGACGCGATGTGGTACCATCCAAGCCTGCCAATGGCCCCAAAAAAACACCAGCTCACCGAAGAGCGCGCCTTCAGTTTGCGCGTACTCATTTCCAGTGGACTCAGCAACATTGAAGCCGGGTACTCTTCACCGATGAATCCAAGATAACGCTGTATGGTAATGGTGGAAGGAGGAAGGTGTATCGAAGACAGGGAGAGCGTTTTTCTCAGTGTTGCATTGAAGAGAGGGTTGCTTTTGGCGGGGGGCATGGACAGTCTGGGGGGAATTTCCGCAAATGGCAAAACGGAACTTGAGGTGGTTACGGGACCACAACTGCCATCATTAGATGGTGACAAGTACATTCGCCAGTGTTTAGAACGGCACGTGATGCCATACGCTGACTATGTGGGTTCAAATTTCATTTTCATGCATGATAATGCAAGAGCGCATACGGCTTGCATAGTCCAGGATTATCTTCGAGTCGTGGGTATCGAAGTTATGGACTGACCAGCAAGAAGCCCAGATATAAACCCAATCGTGTTCGATTGGGTTTATAGGGACGAGTTGGGACGAGTTGAAGAGGCGTGTTCGAGCTCGTTAGCCAACTGCACAGACGATGCACAAACTCAAAACTGCCAAAGAAGGGGAATGGGAGATTATACCACAGAATTTTAAAAAGAAACTGATTAACTCTATGCCTAATCGCATGAGGGCTGTTGTAGATGCCTTTTGATGCAATAAAAGTTACCGTACAAAAAAATCTGAGACAAAACATTTGTTTTCTTCAAAAGTCCAGTGCATGTGTTATCCTTCCTTTTACTCTTATTCAATATAATTATTTCGGGCAATAGACCCGAAAACGAAAATTATTTGAATCAGCCTCTATAATTCACAATCTCTATCTCTATTGCTCGAATCAATACATACCATACAAATTTTAATAATTGTTATTTTTTTTAACTCAGTAGGTATTCAGAAACTTTGTAAATAAAATAAATTTGAAATAAACCTTTTTTAATCAAATTTTAATACCTAAGTACATTAAAATCATAACTATCATATTAACTATAGTCATGTTAGCGTCTTCATGGTTCCGCACGTTATCCGCAAAGTCATTAGTATTCACTGAATGCTTCCTCGCACTAGATTACACGTACACGTAAATGTTAAACAATAACACAACATTATGCTTAAATTATAGCACATAAGACTTATAAATAATGCACTCACGTTTTAGAACTTTAAGAATAATTTGTCAATTTGCTTTAGTGTTGTGGCCAGTTTATGTAAGCTTATAGCAAATCCGAGTATGGATCCAATGCTCTGCAAAATTATTACATGCATATAGCTACCTGAATGTATCATTCTTTTTATTAATTTTCTTTTAGGTTTTAATCCTAAATGATATTAAAATTAAATATTAGTTTCTTAGTAAATTGTTCAGATTCATGAGTAACAGCCACGGTAAAATAAATCATGTATTTCAAAAGGACCCTTTATAGACTCTTTTTATTAAAGATGGTGATAGTAGAAACCCCTTTTTTACTCTTGAAACGTTTGTGCCGCTCTAACAACAAATAACAAAAATAAAAATAAACTAGAAACGTGTTTTTTGGCATATTTTGCTCGATCTTAATAATGGCAACAGGAAGACACTTGAAATACTCACACAGTTTGTGTGTATTTCTATTCGCTGTCAAACATTACAATTTATCAAAAGGTTCGGATTTGAAAACCATTGGAATATTTCTTGTGCGTGGGAAAGCAGCCGCGTGATAGTCGCAAAAAAAAAAGAAAAAAACATATTTCAAAATTAAAGAGTCGTGTTTCTTGGAGTTTCTTGTACGATGGTACGGAACCCTTCATGCCCGAGTCCAATTGGCACATGGCCGACATTTTTAAATCAACCAATATAGTATATGTGTTTGAGAGGGACAGTTTCTATGACGGTGACAAATCCTTACTACTTATGTAGTATGTTACAGATAAATAATACAATACAAATGAAGATAAAGTCTGGCGTTACGAAATGTAAAATAATTGAGAAACAATTCTTAAGAAACCATTAGACTCTACCAACTTCTTAACCAACTTCTCAAAGAATAAAGTAACAATGTAAAATTTCTAAAGATCACAAAAATAGTTAACAACCTGCCTTCGAACTCTTTCAACCGTATTTGCCCACAGTTCCGTTGTCAATGCCGACTTGCCGAAGGTTCGTCTGAGCTCGGAATTAGCAAATTAGTTTCAAAATGAGTAGGTACCTACCGTCCGAATTCTATTATTTAGTTTAGCCCCCTCTCTGTTAATGATGTTTATCTTCTCGAGATTTGAAGAAAACTTAATAAATTTCCGTTTTTAAAAATTAATGTAAAGAAGAAATTGAAAAATAGTAAAAATGAATGAGTTAACAGTCATTTTGTTTATGTGCCTATAACTCAAGTTAAATTTCATTAACACTCACTATTATTTCGATCACAAAATATCATTTAATGCATTTCAAACCTTAAAACTAAGTACTTTAACCGTAGTTTCTTACTCAAATACGTCGAAACGTTTAAGTGGTATACCTGAAATGGGTAAAATAATCCTCTCCTTACATCCAAATTATGAGGATGTTTCTAAGTAATTTAAAAGTTTGGATGAAAATGAAAATGAAAATATTTTATTCGAAGTAGGTAGCAGTGTACACTTTTCGAACGTCATTCTTTTATCTACCTAATACGAGGTTCCTACCACTCGGAACTCGTATACCCACCGTTTCGGGAAGTGTTTGCGGAGTGAGAAGAAACGGCGGGCCCTAAAGAAACTCCCTCCAACACATTTTTTTTTTTAAGTCTTATATTCTATTACATCTTAATGCTAGATCAATAAATGAATTATACAATGTCATGTCTGTAAATAAAATATACAAAAATAAGAATAAAGAAAGGATTCAAAAGAGATAAAAGTAAAAATTGTTTGTAGCTAATGACTAACAAATTCCAAAAAACCAATGACAAGAGCAGGCCAGTTCACACGGACAGCACCCGATCACGAGTATAATGCGAGAGTCAGCCATCGCTCCCCTCAACCATATTTGAGGGAAGGGAACGACCCGGCTCCCGATACGCCACCATCCGCACGAACATTTAAGCGAGCATGCACCACTCCGATCAATGGACAAAGAAAAAGGAGAAGAAAATGTCTTACCGAATCCCTTCAGTTCTTTCACAATAGAGTTTGTATCTTTATTGTCTCACAATATGTCATGAAAGTGTTGCTGTGTTGGTTGGAGAAACACTTACCGTCCAAGCATTTCTATCATCTAAGTACTCACATGTCTTATAGTAAGCTTTATTACATAGTATCTTTTTTACATAACTTTTGAATTTATTCTCTGTTAGGTTTACAATATCTTCTGGTATTTTATTATACATTCGTATGCATTGTCCCACAAACGACTTACTAACCTTACTGAGCCTAGTAGATACAAGCTGAAGCTTACTGTTATTCCTGAGATTACGAGTATGTCTGTCAGAATTCAGTGTAAAGTGATTTAAGTTTTTTCGCACATACATTATATTTTCATAAATATATTGACAGGGAAGCGTTAGAATATTGATTTCTTTAAATTTTTCTCTAAGTGAATCTCGAGATCGCATTCCGTAAATCGCGCGAACAGCCCTTTTTTGTAGTACAAAAATAGTATTTATATCAGCTGCATGCCCCCATAAAAGTATACCGTAAGACATAATACTGTGGAAATAGCTGAAATATACTAGTCTAGCCGTTTCTATATCTGTCAGGAGCCTAATTTTTTTAACAGCATAGGCAGCTGAACTAAGCCTGCCTGCTAAAGTTTCTATGTGAGGACCCCATTGAAGTTTTGAATCTACGGTTATACCTAAGAAAACTGTTTTTGGTACGAATTCTAAAACACTGCTAGCTAATGACACGTTTTGAGTTATATTTTTAACATTCGGTAAGGTGAAATTTATGCATTTAGTTTTTTTTGCATTAAGGACTAGGTTGTTCACGGTGAACCAATTGTGTACTTTACAAAGAGTGTCGTTTACTTCGTCAATCATATCAGTTTGTCTGTCAATTTTAAAAACTTTAGACAGCGATTCAACCATAAAAGGTAGGTCGTTGATATAAACCAAAAACAGGAATGGTCCCAAAATAGACCCTTGAGGCACACCCATTTTAACGCGTGAGCCTGACAAATTTGTACCATTTATATGCACCTTTTGAGTTCTATTAACTAAGTATGACTCTAACAAATTCAAAGCCTTATTATTGACCCCGTAATGTTCTAGCTTTAAAAGTAAGGTTTTATGTTCGACGCAATCAAATGCTTTGGACAAATCGCAGAAGTCTCCTATAGCATTTTGCGATTTTTCGAACGCATCATATATGTTTCTTATCAGTTCGACTCCTGCGTCGGTTGTCGAACGCCCTTTAGTGAAGCCAAACTGCAGATTATGAAGCACTTTATTAATATTGAAGTGGCTTAACATTTGAGTAAGAATTATTTTTTCAAAGATCTTACTAAGTACTGGCAGTACCGAGACAGGTCTGTAATTACTAGGGTTAGTTTTTTCTCCGGATTTGAATAAGGGAACAACTTTACTAAATTTCATAAGATCCGGGAATACACCACTATCTATGCATATATTAAAAAGAGAAGCAAGATAAGGTGCTATAGTATCAATAACCGACTTTAACAAATTAACAGACATGCCCCATAAATCTTCAGTGTTTTTAAGTTTAAGTGACTTAAAGGTTTTTACAGCTGTATAAGGGTAAATTTTTCTAAATTGAAAACATTCTTTACACTGATCTACATTTTCAGTCAGTAAACGTTGGGCGAGTACCGGCGACGAGTCAAGGCTTTCCGTTGTTTTGATGAGAATATCAGTAAAAAAAGTTTCAAATTCTTCTGTTACATCCGGTATTTTTGATATTAAGCCGCGATCTGTTTGAAGAATGTAGTCTTCCTTACGCGGTTTTGTTTTTCCCGTTTCTTTATTGATAACGTTCCACACAGCTTTAATTTTATTTTCAGAGTTTTTATTTTTTCTTGATAGAAAGTTAGATGTTGCTGATAAACAAACTTTTTTAAATATCTTCAAATATTTTTTAACATATTCTATGAACCCGCTGTCAAAATTTATAATCTTTTGTTCATAAAGAGAAAACAATTTTTCTCTACTTTTATAAATACCAACTGTTGCCCAATCACTAAACTTAAATTTTTCATTAACGTTGACAGTTTTACTCTTAAATATTTCGTCAAATTCTTTACTAATAATTCCAAAAAAGCTGTTATAGAATTTATTAGCTTTCTCTGTGTCGAAAACTGTAAGCGGCAGTTTTTGACTTAAGACATATTTGTTTACTCTCTGGACTGTGACGGGTCTTGTTTGAATTGTAATTTTTACTCTAGTTTTTCCAAAGGGAAAATGCACAAGCTGACCGCTGTGATCTGATTTTAAGCAATTAATAATACTGTGTTCACTATATTCACAATTTAAGAAAACGTTATCAATACATGACGCTGATGTTGCCGTGACTCTAGTGGGCTCATGAAATATGAAATCTAAATTAAATGATTTAAACAAACTAAGAAATCTCGTAGATAAATTTTTCTTTTCAAGAATATCTATATTAAAATCTCCGCATACAATAACTGACTTATTACTTTTAGTCAAAATGCTCAAGACATCCTCCAAAACATTTTCAAAAACGGAAAAGTTCTCATCGCATGGAGGTCTGTACACACATAGTACAATATGTTTCTCCAACTCAACACAGGATAGTTCGGCATTTCTTTCAATCGAAAGCCCGACTACGTCTTTACGTTCTTTGGCTTTTAAGTTACTACGAACAAGTATAAGTGAGCCACCACACCGAGCGGTCTTTCGGTTGAAAGACCGCTCGATCATTTTGCTTTTAGATTTTACCTTTATAGATAGTAAAGGTCTATCTATCTAAGCATGCACCTCTGAAAACAACCTAGTCTGAGAACGCAAGTAGAAATTCGCAATACACATTTAGTATTAAGTACACAAAAGAAAGAGAAACTAACCACATTTCACCAGGTCTATAGTAAATGTTTACATAATAGTTATCTGTGCGAACAATGTACCTCAAACATGGAAAATGCCACTCTGAGCGTGGAAATCGCGTAACTATTGAATTCTCGATGCTTTTTCTCTATTACGAGACCGTACCGTAGATCACACGGACACTAAGCTTTGCCTCTTTGCTAGAAAAAGTCAACGAGTTATGAGTAAAAGTACTTACCTACTTTTTACTAGGGATCCGTATAGCAAAATATTAGTAGCATTAAATTAATAATAAATACGTAAATCGACAAAATCACACTCTATTTAATCTTGAATCAACTATTAATTACTATTACAGCTGATATTTTTAGATTTAGATACCTACTCTCTCGTATAATTAGAATATGAACCCATTTGTTTAAGCATAATAAAAAGACATAATAACTAACATTCAAATGGAAGAAACTCACTTTCTTCGTCATCTCAAATAAATATGTTACTTTCTCGACTTATGTCTTTTATTACAACTAACAGCTTATAAAACATTGTAATTATTTGTAATTATCAAACCTCACACACAAAACGCTGCTATTCATAGTTATTTTGTAGTACCTTATAGTGACAATGACTGGTAACTTGTGAGTCGTAACCAATTACATACTTATTCATTCACTTTTTGCTAACCCTGCATTTCTTAGTTTGCAAAGCTACAATGGAAACGGTTAGGTTCATTCAACTTAGTTTCCAGTTATATAACCTGTAACTTCAAAACTGATTAGGTTTTATGTCTGAGTATAAAATTTTAATCTGACTGGTTTTCGTCTGATAAGAAAACGCTTCTATGTATATGAATAGGAGATCGGGCTATAAAAACAATTCACAACATTTAAAATTTTAAATTTTAATTTTTTTTAATTCTTAGGTATGTTTCACGGAGAAAGGAAATAATAAAACTACTTAATTTTTTTTGTTTTTTTATCCTAAACCTAACCCTCATAAAAATTAGGGCTCAATTTGAAATATTATCAATTCTGGCATAAGTTGTTGTTTTTTTTTTATAAATGAGATTTACACAATCATATTAAATGAAGACTGTTCATAGAATGACTGTTCATCTATAAATAACCAAAAAATCCAGATCTAACAGACTATATTTATAAAATAGTGCTGTACCTAAAAATTTACTGCTGGTTAAAACCATCTTAATACACAGCAACTAACTGACTCTTCCGTTGATAGGCTCGCCAGCGCTGCAAAACTTGCTGCAATGTGGAGTTTTCGCAAAAATGCAACGATCTGAGCGTAGTGAGTTCCACTGTCACACTTCGCTGTCTTGAAGTGATAGATTGACGCTTTCTAGAAGATGTTGATTAATTGCTCTACGAGATGTCTTACAACATGGACCAAGTATGGAAATTCAGTTAAATATTTCATCATCTTTCATAATATAATATTATACAGGGTGATTTTAAATTAGTTCTTGATACGAAAGACTATGCATGTACTCGTGATAACAAACAACTTTCACTAAGGAATCTCAAAAAAAATTTGGACCCTCCATACAAATCTGTCAACGGACCGGCTAAATTAGTATAAAGAGTAAATTTTTTTTTACGATTTGTCTATGGGTTCCTTAGGGAAAGTTCATGAGCACATACACACCCTTTGGTATCAAGAACTAATTTAAAGTCACCCTATATAATAGTGAAGCGTTTTTATTTTTAGAATCTTATTGTATTTTCAAATATTTAATTTCACCAAATATAGTTTTATTATTTTAATATAAATACATAACGAACCAAGAAATATGTTTAAACTGAATCGACGTTTCTTCTCACTTCGCTAACACTTCCCGTATTGTTTAGTGTACAAGTTCCGAGTAGTAGAGACTTAACACTAAACGATTTAGGAGAATGAGTACAGCATCTACTGTAAAAAAAAACTGATCCGTTGATTTTCCACTTTTTTGTTGAAATTGTCACCAGTATGACTTCCTTTGTGCTATCATATATCTGACATATTATATGGAATAATGAACAAAAAAAATACAAACAATGTTGATAACGGAACCCTAAAAAGACACACTAGTTATAAGTACTTACATTTTATAAGGCCGTGGACAGTTTGAATGTAGTGACCTGGAACTGAGAGACGTAATTACTTGCAAGTTTCAGCAGGCATATCGCTAGTGAGAACAAGTAACGGTAGGTATAACTATCGGCCGAGCTGTTACTAAGAAATGTCGTAAAGTTGTCTTAAAAAATACTCTAAATCTTGGAGGTAAATTAATCTTTAATAAAAGTTGTTCAATTTTTAGTTCATCCAAGGTGTCATTAATAAGATATGTAAATAGCTGGTGCCCATTAACATATTCAAGTTTTTTATTATTATTTTCAACTGATAAGTCCTTGGCATTATCTCACCGGTAGTAAGACGATACCGAAGATGGAAGCAGGCCTATCATGATTCTCCAACGCAATGGAGAACTGACTATAAGTATCTTATCACCATGCGGCAACACAAAAATCTATCGTATTATTTAATATGTATGTTTGGAAGCAAGACTAAAAGCCCGTATAAGACAGTGGTAGTTAATTTCATGATATATTAGACCTGCTGCTTGATCCCTCAGTGCTGAGCATCGTGACCCCCTCAATGGCTAACTAACTTAGTATTCGGTTCGAGGTATGAACGATGAATGTCTAAATCTAAGTCCACACGCACTTCCACCAATCATTTCATTTAGTTTTTGCCCGGATAATGTATCTGATGCATGATATAATTAAATTAAAATGATAATCCTCATAAAGTATTCATAAGTATTACATTAAACATCAGTTTATTAATAAATATAAAAAAAATAATGTTAGTGCGCACGTTGATGTCTTTTGTTTGAAAATTTCGCGTTTGGCGTAGCGCGTAGCAGGCGGGATATGCCGACCGTTTAAAATAATTAATTATAATATGTAGATAGGTATATTGTATGTAGGTATATGTATATCCATAGGTAGGAAATACTTTTTGATAACGCGACTTTGTTAGCATAGATTTCGGAGGGTACGCTGAACATCAAAAAATGAGTCGTAATTTTGCGATATGTTTTTGAATATACAAGCAATTTTTTGTCTTTATTTTATTGAAAGTAGACTATATAAAAGATGCCGGTGTCCCAAAGATTTTTTCGAAGCGAGACTGGATATGAATATGGAAGAAAGTTGGTAAAGTCCTAAATTCCTAAAGTCCTTTGTTTTTACTACCTATTGAACGATTTTAGTTTTTTTTTTTTGAGTAACAAGGTACCGATAACATCCATTTACGAATTTTAAAATTACGTACTTTTAAATCAGTTAGCAAGCTTCTTTAAAATTAAAATAATTAGGTTTTCACAAACTCCAGAACTTAAACAGCCGCCAAACTTTTTCGATATTAATTTTCAAACAAACTTGAACGTCATTTCTAAATACATACTCTTCCACACCTCTAAGGACAGTATGTTCAAATTTTCAAGCTTCTGCTTCTCCTATGCGTTGTTGTTTTTATACATATACATATTATCAAAGTGATATTATCTGCACTTTAGTATTGTATATTTGTTCTACTAGGGTAATTCCGGGGAAGATGGCCCTACGGGAGAGTTGGCCAGTACTAAAAAATACCACTTAAATTAGGTAGATGGCGCTAGCAACAGCTCATTTCGCTTCATTGTGCTGTCGGTAAAAGGTGTTAGTGAAAAAAATTGCAGAAAAATAATGGAAAAGTAAGTAAAGTAAGTAAAGGGTTTGTCACTATATCTTATCACCGAATTATTTTTTTGAAATCTTTAGTATTTGTGTTTTTATTGCCAAGTAGGATAGTGGTTTGGCTTCATAACCTCAAAATAACAGAGATCAATTGCGTCATTCTTTTTCTAATCAGTATGGCCATCTATCCCGGACGATTGGGATAGATGGCCATATTTTTTCAGGGAGTGATGGCCATAGAATTTTAACTGTATTTGGCAAAAAAATCTTAAAAAAATATGTTTTTTTTTTCAGATGCCGAACATTTATAGCGGTGCGAGGTATATGGAGTGAAGAATCACTTACAGAGGCCATGGACGCCGTCAAAAATCACATAATGACAGCTTACAGAGCATCTATTACCTACAATATTCCTAGGAAAACTTTGGAAAGAAGACTAACTAAAGATGACAGTTCAAAGGGCCCTATGGGTCCATCTTCTACGTTTGGTGTTGATAATGAAAGAAGACTCTCTGTTCACGTGAAGGAAATGCAATCAAAAGGATTTCCTCTTACTGTCGATGATTTGAGGCGTATTGCATATCAGTTTGCAGAGCAGCTACGTATAAAGCACAGATTTGATCACACCAAAGAAAAAGCAGGCTATGATTGGGTACAGTTATTCCTGATAAGAAATCCAGATATTACACTGAGAAAGTCGGAGGGAGTTTCTTATGCTAGAAGTCAGGGCATGAACAGATCTGAAGTAAGCAGTTATTTTCAGCTTTTTGAAAAGACTGTAACTGAATATGAGTTTCTAGACAAACCTGGTAACATATACAATATGGATGAGACTGAGTTACAACTCAATAACCGTCCTGGCCACGTTTTGGCTAAAAAGGGATCTAAAGCTGTACCTATGTCGACGTCAACGGAAAAAGGAGAAACAATAACAGTCATCGCTTGTTGTAACGCTGAGGGTAGCTTTTTGCCACCCGCCTGTATTATGAAAGGTAAAAACAAGAAACTTGAGTTTTAAGATGGATTACCTCCAGGATCGCGGGTCTTCATGTCTGAAAAATCTGCATATATAACAACTAGAATATTTTTAGAATGGCTTAAAACCCATTTTGTACCTCGAAAACCGACGGGTAAAGTCTTACTTTTGCTGGACGGTCATTCGACTCATTGCAACTCCGTGGAAATGCTTGAATATGCCAAAGAAAATGATATTGTTTTACTGTCGATGCCAAGCCATACATCGCATTATCTACAACCATTGGACGTAGCCGTATTCAAGTCCCTAAAAACTAACTTCCATGAATCCTGCAGACTGTGGATGAAACAACATCCTGGTCGACGTCTCACAAGATTGCAGTTTGGATCCTTGCTCAACCAATCTTGGGGGAAATCAGCGTTAAGTGAGAACGCGACTGCTGGATTCCGAGCAACGGGGGTAGTGCCGTTCAACCCAAGAGCAATACCGGAATACGCATTTTGCAGAGACACTTTACAAACTATTGAAATAGACCGCTGCGATCTCATCAAAATAGCACAACACACTAGAATGAACGTTTCGGAAACTTCATCGAGTTTAGCTCCAACTACTTCTGTTCCCATGGAAACAGCACAATCTACAGTAAGCATTGCGCAAACTTCATCAGATGCAGTACCAAGTACTTCTGGAATACAATCCTCTAAACCAAAAAACCAAAAACCGACGCCATCGAGAGTGTTGACTGAAATATCACCGGTTCCACAAAAAGTCTACGAAGTCCGCAAACATGCCAAACACGTTGGTATTCTTTTGACGTCTGAAGAGCATATTACAAAACGAAAAGTTAAAGAAAACGAAAAGAATGCAAAGGAAATAATAAAAAACAATAAAGTCAGAAAAAACAGTAAAGGTGAAACAAGAGAAAAAGACTGTTAGAAAACGTAAGGCAATTCGTAAGATCTCAGAAAGTAGTTGTGAAAAAAATGATGTTATTATTTACAATGATGATAGTGAAGATGAAGAAAAAGAAGAAGACAACTGCCGAGGCTGTGGAGAGAACTATTATCAAACGCAACTCATTGAAGATTGGATTCAGTGCAATATATGTTTATTCTGGGTTCATGAGAATTGTACAGAATTTGATGACATGTGTTCCCCATGCGGCAATAAGGAAAAAAAAGAGCAAAATGCTGCTCCAAATTTGAGGAAAGGCAATGGAAGAGGCAAAAAGAGTACTGGCCATCTTACCCCTAGCTCTATGGCCATCATGGTCGACAACCCGCTCGTCCTGGAGCGCATGCGGCTCTACGTACCGCAACGGTACGTGCGCACAGGCCGCCGCCGACATCAGCTGTTCGCCTTCCCTCTCGGTCTAAGAACTAGCCATGCGATGAACTCGCCTTCATCCAGAGCCTTGTCGCTATTTAATGAGTTTGTAGGCGAGAACCAGAATGTCGACCTATTTTCAGGTAGCTGGGAAGCTTTATATTATTATTTGTATATGTTTTTGTCGTATAGACATATTACCTATTAATTAGCTTGTAAGCGTGTTGGATCTTAGTCTGTAAGCTTACATGTATATAAATCATATAAATAAATAAATCACTCCAAATAAATCAAACAAATAAATAAATCAAACATTACTAAAATGGCACTTAAGACTATGTTAAGTTGATTCTGAGACTGATACCAATTATTTTTTGTTTAGGAGGATTAATAAACTTTTGTTTTTAGTTAAAATTATTGTTTCAATCGTCTTAGTTGCGTCGTAATAAGCATTGCGGACCCTAAGTCCCCAAAATTTGTATGGCCAACTCCCCCGGACTTACCCTATAATATTTTCATCTCTAATGTGAAAAGTTCAGCTTTACCAGTACATATACGATTAAACTATCTAGAAAACACAAATAAATATGTAACAGAAGATCCTTGCACTTTCTGCCTTTTATCGTCTTCTATTTCATACAGCTCTCTTTACAAACAAGTAATCTTATCATTGCTTTTACTCGCTTTCAAGTAACGACTAGACGTGTCGACGCCAGCGCATCAAACATATTAATTTATTGTAAAGAAAAGCGCATGTTGCGTCTCCGGTTGCACCTAGTTGTTTGAGTTTTCATTTACGCTAGGGTAGTAGAAAGTTAAATAATCGTTACTAATATTATAAATGCGAATTTAAGTCTGTTTGTTTCTCCTTCTTTTATGCCACAACGGATCAACGGATCGTCATGCACAGATATATGTAGCTGACGGGGTGGAAAAGAAATGACAGGCTACACTGGATAATGAAAAAACATCGAAATCCCACGTGAATTCAATCGGGTACCCTCAAAAAATACAATTTGTTAAAGAAACGCTATTAATGGCTATAACTACTCAACCGATTTCATTGAAATTTGGCAGACGGCGGAGGACAACTGAAGATTTTATCGCTGTGGTATAATAAGTACAAATGTAACCTAATTTGAATCTCTATGTATTAAATGCTTATCCAAAATAAAGTGAACATTTTATTGGCAGTTCGTGGCTTTCATTCGTCTGCTCAACATGCAACTTGCGGATCGCGCACCGCGCACACTTCACGGCCGTCATGAAAACTATATTCTCGCAAGTGAAGCCAATAGCCACTAGCATAAAAGCTAGTAATGAATAATCGAATAAAAACATTTTGTTAAACAACTTGAAAAAGGAAAATATAAATCAGTACAAATAGAAAATCAACTTATTCAAGTATGTAAAAAGCGATCGTTTCCAGACAAAGTATGGGTTAAGGAAATCTTGTAAAACTTAAACTTTTACTATACTTTTAATGTTGACCAATAGTTGCTCTAAAGCGTAGTACGGACAAGCTGTATACAAATACAAATATATTTATTTGTGGAAAAGATTACAAATGTTACAAATACTTATAATTTACCCTAGTACCTCCACTAGGATTCCCTGTGTTGGGGGAAACTAGTATCTTTCCCGGTTACATAGTTAGCGTAGCGTAACGTTTGTGTGTGTGTGTGTGCACGTGTGCGTGTATGTGTGCGTGTGTGTGTGTGTGTGTGAATGAGTTTAAATGAGTTACTGTGCACATAATAAAAGTTTCTCTGTATCAAAATAGTCTAGATGTAGAAGCCAATTTCTGGTGTATCTTTTACAGACATATCTTGTGCACGTGACAACATCTAACAGTTTATTGATTTTGGTGTACAGGTAAGGGCCTCGATATGAAGGTGAGCGTCTTGCAAAAGAGGTTATGTTAGGGATTGACCACAGGAGTGTTCGCCTACTTCTGTCGGATTCTTTAATATTTTGTAGTGCAGTGATATGAAATCTGACAATAATTGATGATATGTAAAGTTGTCTAACTGTCAACTGTCCACTATCTCGATAAAGTAGGTTCGTTGGGTACCTAAAAGGTGTATAAATAACTGTAAATCTACCATAAAACTAGTAATACTTGTATCTGAGACTTTAATGCGAATTGCTGTTAAAAATCGTCAAATTTATATCATAGTGCTAACTTCGTTGACCTACAACCAAATGTCGTGAACAGTTAGGTACTTAAGGGGCAGCTACCCTGTCCTCAATTGTGGTACTAAGTTGTAATAACGATAATTTGACCGTGGAATGTTTTATGACAAAATGATTAGATAGAACAGTTATTGTTAACGTTTTATATGTTTATATAGTTTTGTGTTCTACGTTGTGTTTTCTACTAAATTTTTCATTATTTTTTGGAAAATCCAAAAGTGTATGCAGGAAGTTCATAAATAAAAACCTTAGATTGTGTTCAGGATTCTAATTTAAGCTTTGAACACCAATTTCACTACCAAGGTCTCGTCCTGAACTAGGTAATATAATTAGGTACCTGACAAGTGTGACAGTCACTTTTCACACATCAAAGATTTACAGTAAGCTATCCTGCTGTCAGGGTAAAAAATGCTCTTACAAAAGTCTTCTGGAACGGTAACCTAGACTGTATATTTTTCCTTAAACAGTTGTGGCAACGAAAAAATCTCTGTTTTGTTATCTTTTATGTAGACAGCCACTGCAGTCACGCTCAGACTAAAATTGTGCAGAAATGTTCCAACTAAGCCACGAAACTAGACCACTTTGTAAGGCTTCGCGCATAGAACTGGCTTATTGAAATTCTTATTACGGTCACTAAATATAAAGTGCCTATTATTACTTGATTATCTGAATAAATGTTTTTTTTTTTTTTTTTAATAAACTACGCAGCGTATTCACCTTCTCATGTCGACTGAGCTCCCTGAATTAAAACTTTAAATTGTGGTTTTAATCTTTTTATTTATTTCTTTTTTGTTCCGGAAGATACCTAACAAATTTTATAATAAAATAAACAGCATAACCAGAACCCAGGATTCCAAGTGAAATAAACAGTATTTTTTAACCTTTCTGTAAAATCCAAGAAGCATGACTTACCTTTGATCTCGCGTCCTTAGTTCAGAAATTCTCTTGAATTATTTCCTCAAAAGTGCACAATTCTCACTTGAGCCACACCAAAAAAGCACCTTGCTGACACGCAAATACCAAATCGGCTATGTCACGCATAAACATCTCACATATCACATTAAACTCCTGTACTGTGATCCCAAAACGCTTGGGATAAGTTCGTTAACGCACCGCCGTGTACTGTAATGGCTCACTTAAAAGTTTTTGAAACTTGGAATACTCCAGTTATAAGCGAGTTTTACCTTTTAAAACTCGAATATTTGTTATGGAATGTTGGATGCGCGGACGCGTGCAGGCTGGAGGAGGGCAGGGACCTCAAGCGAGCGAGCTGCGCGCGCGCCGCGTCGCGCCGCGGCGGTACCGTTGCTTCGAGCGAGACGCGAACCGCGAGAGTGGGAGCGAGGTCGCTAGCTAGCTCTAGCTTTGACATTTCTAAGATATTTTTGTTACTTAACTTCGATGTCATGACTGTTGTTGCAGGCGAAGACTGACGCCGGCATTGTTACTGAAATGTAGAGCTGATGGCCTTGAATTTTTAAACGAATAGCTCATGTATCAATCATTATTTTTGACACATAAACCTATCTACGAAACATATAATTCTCAGGAGATTACTTTCTTTATTGTTAGCGATAACAATGAAATGGTGGAATCAGTAGGCTCCTTCTATTTAGCGGGAACATAAATGTCTGAAGAGATTTGTAAGCTCCGTTCCCACTAAACTTCGCTTAGAAGTTCAATAAGGCTTTAAAAATACTTACGTACCTATTTACAAATAAAGTAATTCGCCTTCTTTTTTAGGCTGTGCCTATTTATCGGACCAAATATAGATACGGTAGAACCAATATAAACTAGAGCAATTGGCGAGAATTTAGATGCTTGAATGTAGAACAAAATCGATGTTGGTGAAAGGGAAACCAAGCTACAAGTGGATACCGCCAAACAATGTACCTAAGTTGTGTAAATAATACAATCACCTACAATACATATATGAAAAAATATATGTGACTTACTTACTGTACTTTTAGGCAGACTCCTCCTGAAGAAACTGAACAAAATTCTTTACCTGACTTTGTTGCTGATATCACAGAATATTTAGTTAACCCGTTTGTAAGTTTTTTTTAAATTGTGAATCGAAGAACAAAATAAAAACATAAAACTGAAAAACCTAAAATGGTGTATCATATAAATACAATTTAACTTAAGGACGCTACTGAAAATTTAGATTTAGATTGTTATCGACTCAATAAGAAGAAGAATACAATTTTTAAAGTGAGCTTTAAACAACTGGGCGTTAAGCAGCTTTAATTTGATCAAAACATGAAAAAATATATTTAGAATTTTCCCTGTTCACTCGCAATGAATTTCTCTATACGAAAACTTGTATATATTTAGTTCCTCACGAAGCGTTCTATAAAGATTTATGTACGTATGTACCCTCACATTAAAAGGCTTCCTTGCAACTCTTGTAAAGGAAGAAAGCCCTCAGGGTAAGTAAGGTACCTATAAATTGTCTCGCAAGTCGTAACGAGACCCGTATGTCTCATGTAAACTTGATAACAAGCAGAACTTGTCAAGGACGCGACCGCGGCCCTACGATTGTATTCATGTAAGCATCCCAAAAAGGCTCGTTCCCTACTGAACTATGATATTCTTCTCCAAATTTTTGATCATTGAAAAAAAAATACCCCCAATTTCTTCACCACGTTTTTTTACATTTATATCAGGCCTTTTCTCGTTGCCTTTTCCGCTGCTGCCTTATGTATTTTAGGTATTCTGTAGATCCTACAATCTCATGTGTCATCCCATCACATTCATACTCTGGGATGTTTTGGATTCTCTTTTTGGTGACATTTCATTAAATTCAGAAAATATTTTCAGCAATATATTTTAAAAATTTAGGTTTTTTTAACTTACAGAGTAAATATAATACTATAAAATGTTATTATTAATCATGAAATTTTAATTTCTGTACATCCAGAAGAAGTTTTTAAGGCTTTTATTTTGTAAATATTAGAATACATATAAATAGTAGTCTAATAATTGACCACGCTGAATACGTTAAAAACAACCGACTTCAATCGCAACAACTCCAATTTTGCTATGTTTTTGTTGATTTTCTCAAAAACCGCTAAATTGATTTCGATAAAATTTATATGGGACCACCTGTGAAGTATACCCTTTTAAACAAAAAAAGAATTTTCCAAATCGGTTCAGGCGTCTTCGAGTAATCGGTGAACATACATAAAAAAAAAATTAAAAAAAGATTCCGACGAATTGAGAACCTCCTCCTTTTTTTGAAGTCGATTAAAAAGTCTTCGTTCTGTGTTGTTCTAATACATTATTCTGTAGTCGACTTTAATTTTCTTCGACATTTTTGTTTCTTTACATATAAACTATAAATAAATTACAAGTAAATATCGAAAAATTCAAACTAATACTTAACACACAAGGGATTCATTAAACAAGATAAGAGAATACTCTAGATCCTTGTTGGTCTACGTTCTATAAATTATGGCTGCTCTTGGCTACAATAAAGCAGTAGTATTTCCCTACCCTCCGTAGAGCATTTGTTTCTGTAGCCATGGACCTCAGTGACATATACCCATGTGAATATCTCAAAAGGTTTTTTGTTTACATTTCGCATCACAGATTCTTCAAACTCAGCTGGGCCCTGTTTGCGTCTTTCCAAACATAAATTTGGTTTTTCTTATTTTTGCTAAACGTAACAATCCCTTGTAATTTGATAACGCTGAAATCTTACTGGCATTTTCTTCAGACGTGTTGTCTATTTCTGTCCTCCATGCTTTATGATACCGACCTTTGATCCTTTATAGATAAAGTAACGAAAATGTAGAGGAGGCAAAGACGAATCCTTGATCGTTATATTAAGAGTACTAACGTACTCGAAATTGAGAGGTAAACCTCTCAATTATAAGATTTTTTTTATATGGCGGATGTGAGCATACCCAAGCTTTTCATCGGATGAAATGTGACAACTTTTGTTCTAATCCACCACAATGTTTGTCGTTTATTTAAAAGATCTTATATTTGACTCAGTTAATAGCCTAGATTGTAATACCTTAAATTTTAAATAGATATGAGTGAAACCCTCCGAACTGTTTATAAAACATAATAAAAAATCCTAATTCAAATAAGTATTTTAATTTTTTTTAATGTATTCATGTGGTTATGTAAACAGAGGTAGAAAACAATAATTACCGAGTTCATATGTCCCTGGTACTCGTAGGGCACAGCACTAATGAAAGATAACCGATATTGTATTTCCTATTTATATTCATTAATTGAAATACTCTGTTACATTGTTAATGTATTTGTCTAATGACACGATTTAAAGGTTTTTGTATACGAAGAAAGGTACCTTTACATTCGAATGGAAGTTTATTAATTAAACATTGTACTGGCATGGAGTATGGACTGTCACTGTATACTTTTGATTGGGGAAGTACTAGTCGGTTTTTACAAGATCTTATTGGATTTCTTCATGGTACTTTGTTTAATCTTGTATAAAATTCTGGCTATTTGTATACGATTTTTGTTTATCCACTATTAGTATGTCCTTGACACGGTAGTAAGTAATGATAATGCCGAAGATGGAAGCGAAATTACCAAGATTGCCCACCGAAACGGGGATCTTATCTCCATACCGGACGAAACACATCAGTGCAGTAATAACAATGATGAGCGAAGATGACGGTAGCTAGCCAGGTGGGCTCCGAAAATGCCCTATCACCAACCAAATCGAATCCTTCAAAGTCGAACCCCGCCGGGAAACGAACCCACGACCTCCGGACGTGAAGCAAGCCACTAGACCACGGAGGCGGTTAATTTACCGTTTTCTTTAATGTATATAGTTAGGTTTGCAGCTATCTATACTTTTAATATTTATTAAGATTTGCACGCACTTTAGAGAATTAAATAAGTTCCAGTATTTAAAAAAAAATATAGTCATAAAAGAATACGAATCGATTGCTGCATGGACAAGAGGCTTAAGATAAAGTAGAAGAATCCGTAGTAACTTACTTACCTCTCCACACATGCTTTGTAAAACAGGGTATTGATTTAGCGGGAAAATATTTTTTTTTGTATTTATATCAAATCCTCATTAAAAGATTTTGCCTCTACCCAACCAATAAGTGGTCAAACGGAAGTCTCAATGCTTGCCAAATTTATCAAGATATGGAAGAAAAAACTTCAGCATCAATCTAAATCTCTTAGTAATTTATTCTTCATTTTTTTTTTTTTTTTTTTTTTATTAATTTTGTACTATTAATACTTATATTGGTAATTAGGTATGTGTTTGACATTTTACAGCTTTCTGGTCTGTACCTACTGGTTTGGATACCCTCAGTCTTTCTTTTTTTGGAAAAGGTCGCACGCAAGTTATATTTATCCTACCTACCAAAATAGATGTAAAGTGCTCTTAACATAAGGTTATCTTCATTTTGCCAATATGTATATTTTTATTTAAGTACATAGATAACACCATTGTAGGTTTCGAGTAAGGAATTAAGGACCTACTCCATGACTAATTGATATATCGGGACGGGATCACAACCATAGCGGAGCGGAGTTCGGGGCTCATGAGCTGTGTGTTGGCTTAACCCCTGCTGATAAAACATTTTGCTGTGCAGGAGATTGCTTGAAGAAAATGAAGAAAGGAAGGATAATATGTTGAGCTGATTATCAAGACTGATTATAACGTCCAAATATGATTAATAAAGGATCTTACTAAATTTAAATAATATTACGTAGATATGTTTTAGCAACTGAAGTTTAATGATTGTTTATTCTTTCTTTTAGTAGGAAAGGCCTTATTGCGGCATGGGTTTCTCAATAAGGCCTTAACGACTTTTTGAATATTTTGATTCACAGAAGTCTGTTTTTTGTTTTGTTATCGTTTCACCTACATTTATTTTAAATTTTAATAAATAAAGATTAATATTTCAAAAGATGAGTGAGTTTTTGTTTATACCTACTAATTACGTCAAGATAAAAATAAGGTAGGCCTTATTTGGGTCACTTACCTTATGTAGTACTAAAATGTATATACTTTACCTTCGTCCTCTTTCTGTAGAAAAACCCTACATGCATTCAAAATACCTCAGACGTAATGTCGAAACCGTACCTCAATGTCCCTTTGGATCTAAAACCGCTGCTCTAGTAAACCCGGCCATAAATCAGTATTCGTAAGTATCAGCTTTTACTTTGGAATCCAAATGATGGATCTGTTGGCGTACATGCCACGAGCACAACTATGAAGAGTTGGAGTCGAGCTAGTGGAATAATATACTGAATCGAAAGATTGATGGGGAAAACTTGCTCCTGATTTAAGAACTTACAATGGGTGAACTGGTGTATTTCCAATTTGGAGTTAGTTCTTAACATGGAATAAAATATTAAATGCACATATTTTTGTAGGAAAGTTTTGTGACCTGTTTTCTGATTGATATATCGCTATTTAAAGCAATAGCGAAAAGTGTGTATAGCTGGCATTTGAGAAGAGATCTGTCAAGAGTTTGTAACAAATTCTTATGAAATAGATGCCAGCGACCAACGACTATGAGGGATTCTTTTTTTATTTTATCTTTGTCAAATATAAAACTAAAAAGCAAATAGCGCAGCGCATCGTCAAACTTTAACACGTTAAACGCCAAGGAATAAATACCAACCTTTCCATTCAGGCCATGTCGGACAATGTTGGACGACACTTAGATGTCCCGTTCGGGCCGTGTCGGACAATGCTGTCCGACAATCAAACCTATTTTCAAATGTCTCTTGTGACTCGCCGGTCACTAGATCAAGGCAGTTTTGTATGAAACGTGACCCGCGCTGCCCGAAGAGGAGTTTAGTCAACTCAACACTCAAAGATTTTAATCTCATTGAAAAATATGACTGTTTTTGTAAAGCCGCACCGAAAACAAGGGCGGAATTTTGGTAATTTTACCATTTTTTATGTGGCGTGTAGGGAAAGTCAAGTTTCGCCCAGTATAGTCCGACATGGCGTTGAATGTGTTAAAAAATGAAAAATAAATCGCTTAGACACTAATTCCTCAGATGTATCCACGCTTTCGCGATTTGGTCTCGCCTTTTGCACATAGTCGCGTTACACGAGAGCAGTATGACATTCTCATTATTGATGCAAATTCCAACACAAGAATCACGAGAACATTTCTAGCACTCAACATCAAATGATAAAGCTACTGTCTCCCCTTAACGTCTAGCTAATAAAAGAGATAAGAACAGAGTTTTGTGAAGAACGGGGTGTAGGTCCCGGCACCGTATCGAGACTACTTAATAGTCAACGGACGAACGTTCGAGTCGTGAGAAAATTGTAGTTTGTCGTCTAGAGAAATGCAAGGGTCTGACTGCTAATGACAGGGCTCTACATCATTATGTTAGTACCTGGTGTGTAAATATATGGATGAGAACTGCGGTTAGATGTAAGACCTTAGGAGTAACGGGAATTAGTGGGGAGCAATACTAATTAGAACTAATTACAAGCAAGCCTTTGAACTAAGGCTGTGGTAGTCGGTTGAATTGTGCGCCTAATATGTTGATGCTTATTTAGTACCTGTCTACTTACAGTTATAGGTAATTAATTATTACCCTTCGTAAGTCACTTTAATAAACCTTGGTAGGAATTTACCTATGTAGGTAAACCCTATCTAAGTCAGTAAGTAGAATGTGTATATTGCGATATTATAATTGAATTCGTTATCGGAAACTATTTAACAACATTGCTATGTCAAAGTTCTCAAGTGGCGACCTCACACCGGAAGACGTAGCGTAGGCAGGCCCCCCACGTGATGGACCAATGACCTGGTAAAGGTTGCGGGAAGCCAGGATGGCAGCGCTGGACCGGTCGGTGTGGAAATCCTTGGGAGAGGTATTTGTCCAGCAGTAGACGTCTTTTTAATAGTGATGTTTTTTTTATTTTTATTGCATGATGTACTAATAAATGATGGAAGAATCGTAATATTACAATCTAGCCTAAATGCTAATAACTAATTTTAATTTAACCTAAACTTGTGCCTAAACTGCTAATTTGATTTACACTAAGAATGTGTCCTATAGCACTTTTTTACTGTCTCTGATCTTGTGTTCTTTACTGTAGCACTCACTACACTGCACTAAGCAACACTGTCACTTTATATAACTAACTCAAAATGTTTTGTCCTTTTCAGTCTTCACACTAGATCCGTGTTGTCGAGGAGCTGGATGGTTTCTGCATTCAAATGGTGATTCGTAATTAATTTCGTTTCAATTTTTTTGCGATATAGCAGCCTTTTTATAACACAATCCAGTTTATATTACGACCAAGTTGATATTAAAAATTTCGATATGGAGTACCATAGATGCAGCAACACATTGATGCACAGTGCTCGATGCAGTGTCATTCGATGATACGACTATTGATATTACGTATAACACCCTGATGAACTCTATGTTCATGAGCTTTGGCGAATTTTTTTTATAATGTTAGCGACAAAATCCACTTTGAGGTCCCGATGGAGGTCATAATGATGATGAGGCCAATATAGTTTAAGGCATAGTTATCAAGTTTTATATTTTGACCCATTAGAAGACGAAAAAACAAAAAAAAATTCTTTCAACTCAACTCAACTCAAAACGTTTTTAATTGAGTAGATGCTTTTCAATTGTATTTTTTTTATACTTAATACAAAGTCCCTACCACGCGGGACTTGTAAACTCATCGCACAGTGTACGGAAGAGACGAAAAATCGGAAATTTTCTATTGTAAAATTTTAATAAATGAGCCGCAAGAAAATACAGATTTTTGCCAATGTTTTTCTTGTAAACTGTATTGAGTGTGCACCTGGGAGTTTTACTCTGTTATTTATAATTATAAAACCTATTCAAAAATGAAATCAATAGAAAATTTCCGATTTTTCGTCCCTTCCGTACACTGTGCAACGTTTCGGGAAGTGTTTGCGAAGCGAGAAGAAACGTCGATCGAGCCCAAAAGAAACTCGCTTCAACACATTTTCTAAATATTGTAAAATCTTAAATTCTATTACAATTCATGTCAACAATAAAATTGTGAGTTGGAGGTTCTATACATGGCCATTTATTATTGTCATTTAGGTACATAATCTTGTATTTTAATATGTGTAACGGATCACCTTTTATTCATTAAATGCAATTCCCGGTTTAATTGATCCGAAACACGTTCAAGTAATTTGTCATAGTCGGATAAGTAGCCAGCTATAGATGGAAAACTAGGCGGTCAGGGGCATATAGATGGACGGGCATGAACGGAAGGTTATGCAGTCATGACCGGATAGAATACAGTAGTAACAGGAAGGTTATGCGTCCATGAATGCATAGTTATGCGATCAGAGACGGAGAGGTGAACGTTTGCCCTGGGCATTGAGCAGCCAAGCTGGGACTATATAAGGCGCGCTATACTTCACCCTACTACTATATCTTATATTCGAGGTCTGACCGAGGAGAGAGTAAATGCTCTTGATTTAGCTTTTTTTTGCATTTTCTTGATTTATTTTATTATGTCTGTGTGTATAGCCATAATAGTTTCCTTAGAAAATTCGGGAGACTATTTTGGTTTGTTAGTGGAAGACCATGTTAACCTTTTTTGAAAAATCGGAAGTTAACTAGGTCTGAAGCAATATATGTGTGGTATGTAAGGTTTGTGGTACTTTCATGCTTTCAAGAAGGTCGGTTGTCGATCATGCTAATCGCCTAACGGTGCCAAATGGTTAGTCTGGTAAACAGCTTTAACGACCGAAAGTGAATCTTCAGACGGGTTCACCAGGTTATTGTCCCGAAGTTTGGATAGGCCTGACTAGTCTGCCTGGCCCTTGAATGGGGGAATTGGTTAATCGGACCATGAGTTGGACATAGAGGGTTCTTTCCTCGCTTTTGACCAATGTCTTATTGATTATTATATTCGGTACCTCTCTGTAATGAATATTTTAATGATTCTCTACTTGGAGCAGGTCCCCCTACTTCTGTTCGCACATACCCCTCTTTCTCTATCTTGTGCGGATATCACTCAGCACTCAGAGGGTATTGTGGACCTTTTGTTTGAGATAGGTACTCTTAGGGAATGTAGGATTAGGGCTACAATTCTGGTTAGGTACTCACACGCGCATCACACACCACACCTGGTTTTAGCTCTATTTGTAGACCTAGACCTCTGCCAAGTACTCCAGGGAACGGCGAGGTTTGTTGCTAATTTCCAATATACACAATCTTCTGTCTCGTGTCTCTTGCCTCAACCCAGTATGGAAGACAAAAGTGGATGGATATCTCATGTCTCCTACAACATAGCTGTAGTGTGCCTCTTAGTGATTGTGAATGGAAATATAGTGACGGTAACATTGGTCTATGAAGTCAGAGTTAAATTTAAATTGCATAAACAAGCGGAATGTTTAGATTTCTTGGTTAGGGCTTAGGGTTGGATAGGGTTAAATTAGATGTTTCAAATTTTAATAATAAAAGTAATTTTGTAGGTCCGTTATTAAAACCGTTAAACTAAAATCCGGGGTTTTAATTATTTTGAATTAAATAATCTTTTTTAAATCTATCTAACAAAACATTTTAAATGGAATAATTGTAAAAAATGTTATCTAGTCGCGCGGTAGATAGGATTATGGTTAGGGTTTCATTTCCTAGGCAACACTCTGTGTTAATTGGGCGGATAATTAACTTGAAATTAGTATTCTTTGTAATAATGCGCATTACTAGGAAATATACAAACGCGTTGCAATCCATTGCGTGACTTCATTTGGGGCGTTACTGACGTCAGCTGTCATGAAGTTTAAACTTTTTTAACCTTGTACGCGATGCGATGGTTGGTATTAGACTAGTCGAGGACAAGCGGAGGTTATGGTGGATCCTCCCGCAATCCTTCTTGGATTGCGGCCTTATAGTTATGTATAGGTCTTGCTTATACATGGCTCGTAATAGATAATACTTAAATCACAATTTCTTACTTAAAGCTTCATGATAGTTGTGTAACGCCTATTGTTAGACCGAGAGTTAAGAAAACTTTATTAAACTGTTAATAATAATAATCCTTTTAATACAATGAAATTCGTCAAACCTCTTGCCTTGGTGTTCGCCGAGTTCAATAAGTCTTACTGTCTTGAGCATATGCCACAAACTGTCTTTTTAGACATCATCTTTTATCTTTTCTTTTTCATCTTTTGATTCAGGGTTACTTTAACTTGACGGGGGTTCGTTACTAGATGATCTGGCGATTTATTAGTTAGATTTAAATATACTCTATATTTATTTATATATTTTTATTTACGCCTCTTTTACCTTGCTTTGATGATCATTCGTTACACATGTAATTTGAATTTGTTTTCTGGCAAACTAATTATATTTTCGCGTATTTTATTATAGAATCTTACACAATGCCCCTTAAATGACTTCTTAACTTTCTGAGTCTCGAATAGGCAACATCAGTGGCGTAGCCTGGGGGGGGGCCGGGGCCATGGCCCCGGGCGGCACATGGATAGGGGCGGCGGGCGGCACATGGATGGGGGCGGCGAGCGCCGTATTTTTTTTACCTACTGTTATTTGGCTTCGATGAACTGTACTTAGATCACGCTCCTCGAGATATTAATAGAGAAGATTTCAAACTTGAGCGTGTACGTCTTCGTACTTTTGTAACAACAACAACTTTTGCTGCAACAGTTCCAGACTTTAAAAAAGAGTTACATAGTCATGTCTGGCTCACGGGGCTTACTAAAATAAACTTGAAGAGGGTTTACCAAATATTTTCATAATGTTAAGAATATTTTTAACAGCTGCCATTAGCAATGCCACTTTTGAAAGAAGCTTCTCTATACTGAAGTTAATTAAAAATTACCTAAGGTCGAGGCACGTCCAGGGGGGCGGCAAATTAAGCGATCGAAATATATCATAAAAAAACAAAGTTCATTCACAGAGTGTCTCAGAATGGGTGAATCAAATTGCTATGATAGATACCTTATGTAACGTTCCACCGCATAGGATAAAGTTAATATAAAAAAAAACGACTTGGTTTTTCATAAATTATGTTTTTCTGAAAATAGGTAAAAAGTCCGATTTTTCTTAAATTTTCGCCTCTAAGTGTCACGTTTAGAGTGAATTTGTACTTTTTTTTTTTCAATTTACCTAACTCTAAATATTTAACCCAGCTAAAAGGTCATGAAAACAAATGTTATCGTATAAAGAATGAAACCCGTACAGCAAGTCAGCGACAGCGCATGGTTACTATTTTACACAGGACCGGAATTTGGGTCGTGCCACCCTTGCAGACAGGGCGTCAAGCTTATGGGGGCGTCAAGCACCCTGGTAGGTGGGGTACCTACTCTAACTAAGACGGCGCTGGGCGCTCCAAGTAAAAGGGTTTCTGTTGGTTTAACCAGAGGTTTAACATAAATATTCTTAGATATCTTAAAAATTTTCACGCTCGCTTCGCTCGCGCTTTTCTTTAAAAAATAGCATATGTTCGTGACCGTCGGAAATATACATATGTATAATGCACTCGCTTCATATTAGGAGGTTGTAAGTTCGATGTCCGGCGGAGTTTAGTTAGTATTACGGATTTCCAATTTAGCTATATTAGCAATCGAATGTGATATACACATCGATAGTATAAAAAAAAAATTTAAAAAAACGCGAAGAGTACATTTTTATTGATTACAGAATTTGGTTGCTTTATTCGACTTTTTTTACTAATGATGAAAATAGAAAGGGGCGGCAAATTTTCGATGGGCCCCGGGCGGCGAAAAGCCACGCTACGCCACTGGGCAACATCAATGTTATTAATATTTCTTAGTTTAATATTATGTCTGCCACTGTTTTTACAAAACAAGTGCATTTTTTACGTACATAGGTACATGATATTTTCGTATATGAATTGACTAGCAACAGTAAGAATATGAATTTATTTAAACTTATTCCTTAACGACTTGCGAGATCGCATCTGGTAGATTACGCGAATTGCCCTTTTTTGCAAAATGATAATCGTTTCAATGTCAGCCGCATGACCCGAGAATTGGATTCCGTAAGACATTATATTATTATGTATCTAATTTGCGAACTGAGAACTGTAGTGCCACTAAAGGTAGTGCGTAATAGTTGTGCCACGAGTAATGAATAAGACAACTTGAAACCACTTTCGATTACCAGGTTGTCGCATAAACTAGGTATTTTGCGATTTCTTTTCAAATAGTCTAGTGTGTCAACTAGCTTTCCTCCGTATCAAATGCCTAGGACCTGTTTTCATCGGAAATACAGGATGTTAAAAAAGTACGTTTGAAATTTTAAGGGGTTACTCAGAATCAAGTATAGAATCCACGAATAATATTGAAAAAATCCGCTTTTCAATTATTTTCAGTTTTTCATTCAAAGTCTTGATTCACTATTCAGATTTAGTATGAAAATCTGAAAAATATATTTGTAGAGCGGGTTTTTTTGAATATTTTTCCTGGGTTCTATACTTGATTCTGAGTAACCACTTAAAATTTCAAACGCACTTTTTTTTAACACCCTGTTTATTTTACCAGTTACTATATTTCATTACATCTACATAAGAGAATTGACAGACCTGCTAGACTGTTTATTGATCTGTCGAGTTTTACTGGGTTTTATATCTCGTACAATACCTACTTACTTAAATATTTTGATTACTAATGCGATGCCATCACCAATGACTTTACCTTCTGTCTTACTTGGATAATAGGTATTATGTAGAAATCATTGAGGGACCTACTAAGCAGTTACTTTTACCACGGTAAAATAGGTATTTAGTCCTTTAGTAATACTAGCTGGTAATAGGGTAGTTGACTGCATCAAAAGTAAATTATGAAATATTGTTCAATAAATAGCACTTTTATTGAAAGGACACGTTTCATTTTGTGCCTGGACATGTACGTAGTACGAAAAATATAGAAAAATATAGGCTTTCTAGGAAAAATAATGAAAAAAATATTAGAAGCAAACTTGCGTGGTTCAAGCATAATGTTTTGTCAGCACTTTTTACAATGTAAATGGTAACACTGAAGCTTGCAATAGTAGGTCACGTTGAGAAATTACGGCTTCGTCCACATATTCCTCAGATGCTTTCTCTGACTCTGACTGACTGAACACCCTTCTGTTCTGTTCTGACTTCTGAGTCTGACATTGGTGTACGATTTTTAAAATCTGCGGATATGCCTTGCCTCTTTTATAGGCATAACAGCTGGTTTTCGAGTTACTTGTCGGACAACTAAATTATTAATTTCAATGGTATGTACAAAATCTAGTTTCTGAACGTAAAATGCTCAAAATTGCGCTCGCTTCGCCATGTTGGGTGATTATGTGTTGCGATTGTTAAATCTGAGAAACTAGATGAACCTCGTAACGAAGGTAAATCGAAGGAAATGTACAATTAGAAAAGACTATGTTTATAATTACTTATTTATGATGTTTAGTACACAGACCAGGTCCAAGCTCCATAGTCCCGTGAAACGTCTCCTTTCAGAAAAACTTAGATAGGTACTCGCTTTGAATTTCAAAACTTCGTAATAGGTAAGTAATAGGTAAGTACGCTAATGACTACTACATTGGCACAATAACGTCATCGTTTACAATTTTAAACATTTTTAGAAGAAAATCGTTTTACATTTGTTAATAATTGACCACGCTGAATACGTTAAAAACAACCGACTTCAATCGCAACAACTCCAATTTTGCTATGTTTTGTTGATTTTCTCAAAAACCGCTGAATCGATTTCGATAAAATTTATATGGGACCACCTGTGAAGTATACCCTTTCAAACAAAAAAATAATTTTTGAAATCGGTTCAGGCGTCTTCGAGTAATCGGTGAACATACATAAAAAAAAAAAAGATTCCGACGAATTGAGAACCTCCTCCTTTTTTTTAAGTCGGTTGAAAAGTAGGTAGGACAGTGAACTACCCTATTGATATAAGTAAGCATTTTCTGCTTAAAATGTAGCCAGCTTTAACCTTACCTATTGATATAATTGACCACGCTGAATACGTTAAAAACAACCGACTTCAATCGCAACTCCAATTTTGCTATGTTTTGTTGATTTTCTCAAAAACCGCTGAATCGATTTCGATAAAATTTATATGGGACCACCTGTGAAGTATACCCTTTCAAACAAAAAAAGAATTTTCGAAATCGGTTCAGGCGTCTTCGAGTAATCGGTGAACATACATAAAAAAAAAAAAAAAAAAAATGATTCCGACGAATTGAGAACCTCCTCCTTTTTTTGAAGTCGGTTGAAAAGAGTCCGCTTCGCTCGGATATGCACACATAAAATAAGCGCAGGACCTGTTAAGTGGAACTAAGTTGCTCAGTACGCGTCCTTCAAGTCCTTCAGAACCTTGAAATTTCATTTCATTTTCATTTCATCCTGAAGTCCAAAAAGGAATTTCGATAGCCTCTTGTATTTATATTGCAAAATATCCTAATTTTAATATTATAGTAATAATTACTCTGAGATTAAAGTAAGCAAACTACTTTATCATATTATTTATGACGTCATCGTCTGCTATTCCAATAATTTTTTTAGAACTTTCGTTTTTGACATTTGATAACAAGTATCTCAAGCAAGTATAAATATTAATTGGCGCTGTTTTACAAGTTACAATACAACACAATAAAAATTATGTGAGGTGATAATAAAATATCAATCATGATAGGTAGGTGTGTTTTTGATCACACCGTGGTGTTATCTTGGTGTCATCTGCCCTCATGCATGAGAAAGAAGGCCTCAAAGTACACGGAAGTTATGGGTTTTTGCATGTAAGTTGGATTCAGTGATAAAAAAAACTAATAAAACTCTTTGGTTGGATCCGACCTGGATCCAATCACCGACCAGGTGTGGTCGCAGCCAAAAACTTTGGCAGGGTGATATAAAGTAGGGTCTAGAAAATTTGGGTAAGTAAATTGCACAAAATATTTAAGGAAATTAAAATAAAAAAATATACAACATTATGTGTTAGTGATCTTATCTTATAGTAGCAAACATGTTTTTTTAGGTAATTAACGACGTAACAGAACAGAATCAACCACCCTACATGTAGAAAAAGCCGTAAGCGTAGCGAGCGCGAATTTTTTTTATTTATCAAATTAAACACTTCAGTTTCTCTGCAATTTTAGGAAGTTTTATTTTCATTTTACATCCTCCTTTGCACTCCAATAATTTAAGAAGGAGCAGAAGGTACTCTCCTAATTATAAAAAAAGACGCGAGCGAAGCGAGCACGGTATAATTTAACAAATTAAAAACCTCCGTTTAAACCGCAATTTTATGAAGTTTTATCAATTTTACGCACTTCTTTGCATGTCCCTCCGGTAATGTAATTTAAAGTGTCTCAAATTATATGCATTTTTAAGACCTTTTATGCAAATACACTCTCTTCTGCGTGTTCTCTACTATTGTAATTAACAAGGTAGGAGAAACAACCATCCTACTTGTATAAAAAGCCGCGAGCGTAGCGAGTGCGAAAAATTTTTAATTTATCAAATTAAACACATCAGTTTCCCTGCATTTTTAGGAAGTTTGACTTTAATCTTACACCCTCTTTTGTACTCCAATAATTTAAGAGGGAGCAGACGGAAGTTATGGGTCTCCTAATTATAAAAAAGCGGCCAAGTGCGAGTCGGACTCGCCCATGAAGGGTTCCGTAGCAGCAAGTAACATAATATACAGGGTGTCCCAAAACTAATGCGACAAATTTTGGCCGGTGATAGCTTTGATCAAGACCTATCAAAATAACGAAACATATGTTCAGCAAAAGTTTATGGTTTTCGAGTTTTACCAGATTTAAAAAAAAAAAATTACTGCCTTGCGGTGGGTCTTTTGAGTTTTTGTTATAAAAAACCACTGAATTTGTATTTTATTTTCCATTAAAATATTGTTCATTAGTGTCTCTACTTGAATCTACTATTTATTCTGCAAAAAAATTAAAGATGCCATCAGAAATGCATCATCAATTCAAGAAAAATCTTTAAACATATCCGATAATGAAACTTTAAACATCGGCGACGTAAAAAAAATATATTGAATGATTTTGCCTCATATGCTATAAAAAATCTTTGTTTTATACCCATTTTAGAAATGTATAATACTTGGATATTTTCCTTGCAAACATTGAATTAAATGCTATTGTTGACCTCAAGGTGCTGATTAAAAAAAAACTTTTATTCGAGGTTTTTCAAATATTCATTAGATTGATTAAAATAGAAAGGAGATCGTGTGTGTATTCTACAAAGTCACCGTAACTTTCTACCTGAGATAAAAAAACCGGCCAAGTGCGAGTCGGACTCGCGCATGAATGGTTCCATACCATTGTACAAGAAACTCCAAAAAACACGTCTCTTGTATGGGGACCCCTTTAATTTTAAAATATAATTTTATTTTACAATATTTTAGTGACTATAGCAATACAAAGTCTGTGAGCATTCATTTAAATCGCAAGAGTGACAGAGCAGCGGCGACACTGTGCCACAAAAGTACCCTAATCGGAGACAACTGTACTATTAGATTTTGAATACACCCAAGCTACTGTTTGGCAGACTGCCTGGCCGAAGTAGACAAGACGAAGACGTTGTTTTGGAAGAAAGACGGAAAAGTGGCGGCAAAATGTTTCTTTTTTAGGGTTCAAAGTTTAAAGGCCAACGGGACCCTATTATTGTACTAAGGCTGTCCGTCCGTCCATTCACCTGGCTGTCTGTCTGTCAGCGGGTTGTATCTAATGAACCGTAATAGGTAGACGATTGAAATTTTATAGAGTGTGTATTTCTGTTGCCGCTATAAAAAAAATGATAAAAATAAGTTAAAGGGAGCTTTCCTACTAGAAACGTGTTTTTTGGGTGGTTTTGGCTCGATTTTAATAATAGCAAGAGGTAGACGCTTGATTGAAACGCTCACAAAGTTTGTATTACTATAGTCGCTAAAAAAATAAAATAAAATAATATAATATTTAAAAATTAAAGGGGGTCACCATACAAGAGACGTGTTTTTGGAGTTTCTTGTACGATGGTACGGAACCCTTCATGCGTGAATCGAACTCGCACTTGGCCGGTTTTTTGTTTTTTTTTATCTCAGGTAGTAAGTCACGGTGAGGTGACCTTGTAGAACACACACATGATCTCCTTTCTATTTTAAATTAATCTAATAAATATTTGAAAAATCTCGAATAAAAGATTTTTTAAATCAGCACGTTGAGGTCAAAAATAGCATTTAATTCAATGTTTGCAAGGAAAATATCCAAGTATTATACATTTCTAAAATGGGCATGAAACAAGGATTTTTTATAGCATATGAGACAAAATCATTCAATATATTTTTTTACGTCGCCGATTTTTAAAGTTTCATTATCGGATATGTTTAAATATTTTTCTTGAATTGATGATGCATTTCTGATGGCATCTTTAATTTTTTTGCAGAATAAATAGTAGATTCAGGTACAGACACTAATCAACAATATTTGAGTATAAAAGAAAATACAAATTTAGTGGTTTTTTATAACAAAAACTCAAAAGACCCACCGCAAGGTAGTATTTTTCATTTTTTTTTTAAATCTGGTATAACTCGAAAACCATAAACTTTTGCTGAACATATGTTTCGTTATTTTGATAGGTCTTTATCAAAGCTATCACCGGCCAAAATTTGTCGCATTAGTTTTGGGACACCCTGTATATATCTGTTATTTAATGTATATTTATGTATTATTTTAAGAATTAGGTATAAGTTTGTATTCTTTGTCACTATTTTATAATTGTTATATCTTTGTTTTGTACACGTCTTTTTTGCCTCTTTTTTCTTCAACTTTCACTGTCCAAGGTCTGTGGAAGAAATTTCTTATAGAAATAAGTTGCACCTTTTGTATGTTCTTTCCTTCTTAATGTATGTCTTTGTCTTTTCTGTGTACAATAAATTTGTAAATAAATAAATAAATAAATAATATAAAAGTTCTTGTTGTAACTTGAATGAAAGGTAAATTGCGGTTTATGATTTACGACGTATTAAAAAAAAACTAGTTACTAGATTTCATTCAAACCAATTTTCGGTGGAAGTTTGCATGGTAATGTACATCATATATATTCTTTTGTTTTATCATTCTCTTATTTTAGAAGTTACAGGAGGGGGACACATATTTTACCACTTTGGAAGTGTCTCTCGCGCAAACTATTCAGTTTAGAAAAAAATGATATTAGAAACCTCAGTATCATTTTTGAAGACCTATCCATACTTACCCCACACGTATGGGTTTGATGAAAAAACATTTTTGAGTTTCAGTTCTAAGTATGGGGAACCCCCAAAATTTTTTTTTCTATTTTTGTGTGAAAATCTTAATGCGGTTCACAGAATACATCTACTTACCAAGTTTCAACAGTATAGTTCTTATAGTTTTGGAAAAAAGTGGCTGTGACATACGGACGGACTGACAGACAGACGGACAGACAGACAGACGGACAGACAGACAGACAGACAGACGGACAGACAGACAGACAGACAGACATGACGAATCCATAAGGGTTCCGTTTTTTGCCATTTGGCTACGGAACCCTAAAAACCGGCCAAGTGCGAGTCGGACTCGCGCACCGAGGGTTCCGTATAAATTCATAATCCCACATGTCTTGAACTCTATATTTTTTAAATTTGAGTTGATTGAATAAAAAGTTATTTGCGGTTTACGATTTATGACGTATTAAAAAAAACTACTCACTAGATCTCGTTCAAACCAATTTTCGGTGGAAGTTTGCATGGTAATGTACATCATATATTTTTTTTAGTTTTATCATTCTCTTATTTTAGAAGTTACGGGGAGGGGGACACACATTTTACCACTTTGGAATTGTCTCTCGTGCAAACTATTCGGTTTAGAAAAAAAAAATATTAGAAACGTCAATATTATTTTTGAAGCCCTATCCATAGATGTATAGGTTTGATGAAAAAAAAATTTTTGAGTTTCAGTTCTAAGTATGGGGAACCCCCAAATTTTTTTGTTTTTTTTCTATTTTTGTGTGAAAATCTTAATGCGGTTCACAGAATACATCTACTTACCAAGTTTCAACAGTATAGTTCTTTTTTTTTTTTTTTTTTACTAGCCTACACTGTCCCACTGCTGAGCAAAGGCCTCCCCTCGATTTCGCCACGCATCTCTATCCCGAGCCACCTCCTTCCATTGGTCGTCAAACCTGTCCAACTCATCCCGCCATCTCCGCCTTGGTCTGCCGCGACCTCTGCGGCCTTCTGGCACCCAGTCAGGTACAATGTGTGCCCACCTTCTCGAGTGCATGCGACAGACATGTCCTGCCCAGTCCCACTTGAGTTTGGCAGCTTTCTCACCGACGTCTTTTATGCGGGTTTTGGAGCGTAGTGTCGTGTTCCGGATTCTATCAATCCTACTAACACCTAGAATTTTGCGCTCCATATAGGCCAGTCATACAAGACATCGGAGGTCGCATTGGTTGCAACAGTTCTGATTTTTTGGTATGTTGTTACGGTAGATAACAGTAGTGTAAAACTAATTTTTCAGCTTCGAAAGACTTGTGCTAACTGCGTGGTGCTCCAAAAACATCGAAATTTTCGGACTTTTTTCAGATTTTGGCTTATAACTTCTAAAAAGTGCATCTTATGGAAATTGTCTTTATACACACTTATAAGTAGACACAATTTCCTATAATTTAAATGCAACTGCAGCTCTGTAGGTCTAATAGAACCCAAGATACAGCACTTCAAACATTGGAAATTTTCGCTAAAAAGTTCGAAATTGTAGTTTTGCCGCCTTCCGACCAGAATATCGGCTATAATACTCATTCTACGAGGAAAATCATTCAAAAGAAAGTTATAGAGCAGTTATTTAGCTTTAATTTAAGCACAAACTGAAGTATGTAAGACCAATAGTTCCCTTGTAATCTGGACAAAGCGAAAAATTTAGGAAATCAGATTTTTCAAAAAAGGGAGCCTGACAAATTGCAGGACTTCTGTAAAGGATAAGAAAGACATAAATCGGTGTAAAATAATTTATACTGATATTCTAAAACTTAAATTATATCACTTAGTGATAGCGGCACCTCAGTTGATACCTGCGACAGAAATATACATGAAATATAGAACAAAATGTCAATTCATATTTATTATAATGAATAACAACGAAGGGGTAGGTATGTAATATTAGGTTTACCTTTAAGCACTTAGCGACGAAACAATCGTGTCCTTTTGGAAGGTCTAGGTTCATCTGACAGCTCTTCCTGGGACTCCGGAGAATGCTCTGTTGCTTGTTATAAAGGGGAGGTTGTCGAAGTCGTCCTCTTCATTCAACTCAGTCAAGGCTATGGACGGAGTGTTGAGTTGAGTCTTCCCCTGACAAACTTTGCAGAAAATTTCAGTCCTGTTGTCTTGCAGGAGCATCTTCCTTTTCCGCACCCATTCTTACACCTGCATGACAGGAATTTCATAAAAACTTGTTACAAATAGTTTAAATACACAGCCCAGGATAGACCTACGAATGGATTACTTTACTTGCATGACAGTAATTTCAGCAGGGTTTTCGACGCTGATTTCTTCGTTGATGTCACTAGTGTCAGACCTTACTGGCTCCTTGAGGGGTTGTTGCAATTACTGAATGCGTGAAATGACAACTGTATTCCAGGGAGGGATGAAAGCTCTTCTTGAATGAATGATGTTGATGAGAACTTCTCGCAATTGGCACTTTCCTGGAAAAAACATTTTTTACGTTGGAGCCTAATCTGTTAAGTAGAGGATGTCGACCTCTGATGCTCTTTACCAGCATAGACTGATAGATTGGGCTCCAACATATAAAATGTTTTTTCCAGCAAAGTGCCTGTAGCGAGAAGTTCTCAATAACATCATTCATTCAAGAAGAGCTTTCTTCCTCCTCTGGAATACAGTTGTTCTTTTACGCATTTAGTGGTTGTAAGTTCATCTCGAGGAGCTAGTAGGGACTACCACTAGTGACATCAACGAAGAAACCAACTTCGGAATTCCTGTCATGCAAGTAAAGTAATCCATTCGTAGGTCTATCCTGGGCTGTGTATTTAAACTATTTGTAACAAGTTTTTATGAAATTCCTGTCATGCAGGTGTAAGAATGGGTGCGGAAAAGGAAGATGCTCCTGCAAGACAACAGGGCTGAAATTTTCTGCAAAGTTTGTCAGGGCAAGACTCAACTCAACACTCCGTCTCCATAGCCTAGACTGAGTTGAATGAAGAGGACGACTTCGACAACCTCCCCTTTACAACAAGCAACAGAGCAGTCTCCGAAGCCCCAGGAAGAGCTGTCAGATGAACCTAGACCTTCCAAAAGAACACGATTGTTTCGTCGCTAAGTGCTTAAAGGTAAACCTAATATTAAATACCTACCCCTTCGTTGAAATTCATTATAATAAATATGAATTGACATTTTGTTCTATATTTCATGTATATTTCTGTCGCAGGTATCAACTGAGGTCCCGCCATTACTAAGTGATATAATTTAAGTTTTATAATATCAGTATAAATTATTTTACACCGATTTATGTATTTCTTATCCTTTACAGAAGTCGTGCAATTTGTCAGGATCCCTTTTTTGAAAAATCTGATTTCCTTAATTTTTCGCTTTGTCCAGATTACAAGGAAACTATTGGTCTTACAAACTTCAGTTTGTGCTTAAATTAAAGCTAAATAACTGCTCTATAACTTTCTTTTTAATGACTTTCCTCGTAGAATGAGTATTATAGCCGATATTCTGGTCGGAAGGCGGCAAAACTACAATTTCGAACTTTTTAGCGAAAATTTCCAATGTTTGAAGTGCTGTATCTTGGGTTCTATTAGACCTACAGAGCTGAAGTTGCACTTAAATTATAGGAAATTGTGTCTTCTTATAAGTGTGTGTAATGACTTTTTCCGCAAGATGCACCTTTTAGAAGTTATAAGCCAAAATCTGAAAAAAGTCCGAAAATTTCGATGTTTTTAGAGCACCACGCAGTTAGCACAAGTCTTTCGAAGCTGAAAAATTAGTTTTACACTACTGTTTTCAACCCTAACAACATACCAAAAAATCAGAACTGTTGCAACCAATGCGACCTAACGCGATTTTTATGTCTACGGTGACTGGGGTAATAGCCCTTTGGCAAACCTTGAGTTTGTACTTTTGGTCTTCAGTCAATGACCAGGTCTGAGCGCTATAGATTAGGACGGGCAGTATGCACATGTCAACGAGTTGGCATTTTAAAGAAAGAGGGAGAGTTCCCTTCATAAACTCTTTCATAGACCAGAAGCTCTTCCAAGTGTTCTCGACACGTCTGTCTACTTCTTTGCTTTGCCTGTTTTCGAAGGATACTACCTGGCCTAGATATATTCGTTGACATACTGAAGCGCCTGCCCATCTACCTCGACCCTATGTTTTCGACTATTGGTCATCAACTGAGTCTTAGACCTATTCATTTGCAGTCCAACCTCAAGGCTCGCTTTGCTCAGATCTTCAAGCATTTCCTGTAGCTCTTGTGCCGACGTGGAGAAAAGGACTATATCGTCGGCAAAGCGGAGATTCGTCAACCTCTTGTCTCCACCGACATTGATGCCCTTTTCATGCCATGATGTTGGGAGTGATTTAAATATCTCTTCAAGGGCACTGGTGAACAACTTGGGAGACAGCGGGTCGCCCTGCTTAACACCCTTTTCTATTTTAAAACATACTCCTGGAATTTCAAGTTTAATACTGGCCGTGCTATTGTTATATATTGTTTTAATAATGTCAATGTATGTTTGATCTATATTTTGATTTTTAAGAGCTGTAAATATGGAAGCATGAGACAAACTATCAAAAGCTTTAGAGTATAGTTCTTATAGTTTCGGAAAAAAGTGGCTGTGACATACGGACGGACAGACAGATAGACAGACATGACGAATCCATAAGGGTTCCGTTTTTTGCCATTTGGCTACGGAACCCTAAAAAGACGCGAGCGAAGCGTGCACGGAAATTTTTAATTTAACAAATTAAAAACCTCAGTTTACCTGCAATTTTAAGAAGTTTTATCAATTTTACGCCCTCCTTTGCATGTCGCTCCAGTAAAATAATTTATGAGGCAGTACAATTAATCTTCCTTTTATACATATAAGAAAGCGCAAGCGACTTCTTTCACAAAATATAATAGAAGAACCTCTTCTCCTTTGTTGGTTCAATCTTGGCAGAGTGAGGTTTGGCATTTTGACGTGCACGATTTGGGTGGGGGGGGGGGTCATGTCCTCTACGACCCCCCCTCGGACCGCGTCTGACAACCATCTGACAACACAGTAGGGCCGCGCAGGGTTCGGAAACCGGTTTTTTGAAAAAACCGGTTTCGGTCATTGACCCCGATATCGAAATAATAATTGTGTTTAAGGTTTCGTTCAGGTTTCGGTTAATATCGGTTCTGGTTAAACCGGTTAATTATACCGGACATTTAACCGGTTTAACCAGAACCGATATTTTTTCGTTCGAATGAAATTTTACGGGTAATTTGAAGAATATGCGACGTTGTAGGTATGTTTGCCGCGTGCGATCAATTGAAAGCGTGCGAGAAAGTGAGCAGAAAACTCGGGCAGTGGCACACGCGACGCGCCTAAACTTGACTAAGTTTGGTTTTAACCGGTTAATTTCGTTCTTATTTCGGTTAAAAAACCGCTCCCTGATTAACCGATATTTTATTCAAATTTACCGGTTAAGCTGGAAACCGGGTTTAACCTGAACGGAATCGTTAAGCAAAATTCGAATGAAATTAACCGGTATTTGTTCACCGGTTCCGAACCTTGGGGCCGCGTTCCGAGGGTGCCCTTGACAGCAAACGATTTGTACCCTCTTTCACACTTACGCGATTTATATTATGCTATCCTGTTGTCAGACTGAACGGTTTCTGTCAGAAGTACCCTCGGAAGTCGGAACTCACCACGCACTATAGTTTTTAAACGAAACGTCCTATAGATGGGCAATCTACCCAATCTACCGGGTAGATTGGGAATATTCCCAATATCTACCCATAAATACCTTCCCAGTGGGTATTTATCAGGGTATATAAACTTATGAGCAATATATATATATTTTTTAAATTTCACTTCAAAACTGTCAATTCTATAATTTGCTATCTTATGTAATTCAGTAACTTGTTACAATAAATAACAACCTAAAAAATATATGTAATTTTTTTCAGTTCCCCATACTAAATCTGAATAGTATTTTTTTTCACACCTGTATAACAAGTCTTTGAGTATGATATTTTGAATTTCCGAGTTATATGATGTTATTTTCTAGTTGAGAAAATGACATCTATTATCCATTATGAAATCCAACATGGCGGCCATGCATTTTCGAAAAATATCGATACGGGTGTCATTTTGTGGTGTGATAATTAATGTAAAAAAAAATAACGGTGAGGGGGGTAAAGGCGCGGCGTTCGGTGTGCGGGGTGGTGTGGTGCGGGATGCGGGGGTGAGGAGCAATGTCCGGGATAAGGCGCGGGGTGCGGGAAGCGGGATGGAGCTGGGTGTGGGCGGGTGAGGCGCCCGATGCGGGGGTGAGGAGTGGGGTCGGGGGGAGCGGTGTGCAAGGGGGTGAGGCGCGGGGTGCGGGGGGTGAGGCACCGGGTGCGAGGGGGTGAGGCGCGGGGTGCGAGGGGGTGAGGCGCGGGGTGCGAGGGGGTGAGGCACGGGGTGCGGGGAGTGAGCCACGGGGTGCGGGGGGTTGGCGCGGGGTGCGGCGGGCTAAGGAGCGGGGTGCGGCGGGCTAAGGAGCGGGGTGCGGGAGTGAGGCGCGGGGAGCCTCCTGCTTTTGTCACAGTCATGTATACAGAGTGGAATTTTGTAACGTCGCCTGGAAGGAAAGTACTTTAAATATTGGAGATAGCAAATTTTACTCAAAGGAAACATTCCTTTATTTTCAAAAAGAAGAAAAACTACATTCAAAGATTTTTGAAAATACGCTTGACACACCCAGGAATCGAACTGTCTAAAATCCGAAAACATAACATCCTGTACTTTTATGGAACGACATTTTTTTATAAATGTACGGCTGCTATCTTGGATAAAAAAAATCGATGTCATTTTTCATAATGAGAAGCTCGAAAAAATACATTTCCACCATTTTAGGTTCTAAAGTGGATGACATTTTCATAATCAGCACCATAGAAATCCTCACTAACTACAGCCATTTCAACATTTTTTTAAGAGCATGGCCGCAACCTTGGATTCAAAAACAGATGTTTTTTATAACGTAATCAGCACCCCACAAAACTAGTAAAATAACAGCCATATCGATATGATAAGTCAGTTCCTGCACTTCAATCATGGTTATCTTCGAAATATAATAAATTTTGCTTTATTCTCGATACTGAGGTAGTTGATACTTAGAGTGCGCGCCACTAAAGAAGTCCCGCGGCAAAATTTGGTACTAAAATAAAAATGACAGATCAAGTTGACAATATAACTGCTGGTGATATGTTCGTGGAGATTTTTTATTTATTTTTGTGTGCTGAGTGATTCTTATAATGCCGAAAGTAGTTAAAAGTACAGTAAGACAAGTAATTCTCCATTTTCAGTGCAATAACAGCAACGCGTCTGCGGGACTTCTTTGATGGCGCGCACTCTACTTCAGAATTTCAAATTTAAAAGCATATAAAATTAAGACTTTATTTTTAAACGACAATTTAGTTTTATATACCCAACGATTGGGTATATAACTGGGTATATTCCCATAAATACCCAATCTACCCTATAAATACCCTCCCGGGTAGATAGGGTTTGGGAAGATTGCCCATCTCTAAAACGTCCTACGTCAGACTGTTTGACACAAAAAAAGTATTGCCATAGTTTCAGTACTGCGCAACTTTGGTGCTATTTTAAAATCTATGCAGTTCATAGTTAATATTTTTGAGGTTCTGTTTTCCATTACCTACTTTTCGAAATACAAACACTCTGCAAACGCTAGCTTTAGTTTTTTAATCTCTTTACACTCTTTAGATTTTCCTTTGCTAAAATAACCACTAAAATAGATATTTGAGATAAAAACGTACTACTGTTGGCAACATTTGTTAATGATTTTCGCTGTTTATTTTGTTCCTATCCTTTGAACTCGAATGAAAATAATTATATAAAGAAATAGCCATAAAACGCATAAAAATAGGTATTGTTACTGTTACATAGGTAATGAAAAATAATAACTAAGCTGCTTACAGATTTTTGAGGAAAAAGGAGAAATTAGATCTAAGAGGAAAAATGGGAGTTATCTAAAAACTTCCTGTTCTCATTATACCTAATTATCGCATTTCAGTAGTGAATATTGTATTGTGGACGGTAATAGCAAGTACATATTGGAGTAGCTCCTCATTCACAATGTCGGCTTTACTAACAGCAGATTGGTTCCAACTGGATTCCTACTACAGGTACTTATTATTTCTGCCTATATTCATCTTGTAACTTTATCCTTTTTCACACTTAGAATATAAAAAAAATCTAAGGCAGCCCTTTAAGTGCACTCCAACCCTTTATCCCAGATTCATTTTTATTTCTTATAATATTAATCCTCATCGTCGATGTTCCATTGTTAATATCTTAGGAAACAAAATATTGAGAATTTAAATTTTCTGTCTAATTGAATGACCTGATCACCCTAAAAGCATCATGATATATTTTCATGGTAATTGCTTTTGCCTATAACCAATAATCAGAGCTTCATCTGTAGGATGTTCATCTCACCCCTATTATTATACTTAATACCATCTACTTTATAATTCATTTTGTTCTTTCTATCTTTTTATTATTAAAATATGTTTTTTAGAATAGTAGTAAAGAAAATTATATGAAATTGAAATTATTTTCTTTAATTTGAAGGAAATTTGACTTGTACACAATGAATTGGATCATGGATGAGGGGCTTGACAGCATGATAGTGAGTGGAGCCCCATATGGAGGACCCATCGCTGTAGTGCGTGACCGCAAGCAGTTTGTTCGCGTGATGACCACTGCCAAGCCTGTCATAACCATCTACAACTGCATTGGGAACATTATATCCAAAATATTGGTAATTTTTAACACTATCTATTAAAGCCAAACTGAATTTATTACATCTATCTCTATAAAATGTAGATACACTACTTATAAAAGATTTTTGAATATACTGAAGAAAGACAAAGGAAAGTTAGACAAGATCTATTGAATGCATCTATTTCTCCTTTTTTTGGAAAATAGCTTTTTATAGTACCTGATTTCTTAAATCTACATAAACTTACCAATGCCCATCTTGACTCATGGGAATATTGAAAAATGGCAGTATTAATATAATTTATAGTGGAACAGTGGAGCCCTGGTCCACATGGGCTGGTCAGATGGGGAGCAGCTGCTCTGCATTCAGGAGAGTGGTGACATCCTCTACTACGATATGTTCGGTGCCTACCAGAAAACCTTCAGTCTAGGCCAGGAAGTCAGGGACACGAAGGTGAGGAAAACATTTTCTGTTTTCTCTGTATAATAGTTCATGCATATCAAACTGGCCGAGATCCGTACTCCGTCAACGCACTAGGAATAGACACAACGAATACTGGTCGAACCTAGAGACCTGCCGTCAGACAAGGTTGGTTTTACCAGCAACAAATCCTGGCCTATCCAGAAAGCTTCTAAGACTTGAGAGAAATCAGCTCCGCAAGCTTGTTGCTGCCATCACTGGACATGGACCCTACAACAAACACTTGTTCAACTTGGGCGTTACAGACAGCCCACTGTGCCGAGCATGCATGGAAGCTGAGGAAACTGCTGCTCATATCCTGCTGGAATGCGGAGAGGTAGCATCGTACAGGTTCGCGCACCTCGGTGACCCGAGGTCACTTCAGGAAGTCGTCAGCAACCCCAGGTCGCTACTGCACTTCTTGGAGGAGCTGGGCTGGCAGTGATGCCGGCCTATCACGCAAAATGGGCGCAATGGTCGCCTGGTTGCGGAAAACAGCCCGCCCTAACCTTACCTAGTTCATGCATATAGGTCAGTGGGACAGGGCATAAAATATGAGTAAATCTGTGTTTTTCTCATGTCCAGTCCATTGCTGTACGCCACTGCCGTAAACATTATACTTGTTGCTTACATACTAAAATTACATTCATTGTATCTCTATTTCTATTTAATAATAATAATATGATATCTGGGACAAATCACACACGGTCATCTGGCCCCAAACTAGGATTCCCTGTATCATGGGAACCAGAGACTGATATACATACACATATACTTTTAAATACATACATATGTACATATAATACACCCAGACTCAGTGCAAACAATTCTGCTCATCACAGAAAAGTTTGCTCTGTGTGGGGATCGAACCCACGACTCTCGGATCAGAAGTCAGGATCGCTAACCGCTTAACCACCGAGTCAGTCAACTCCTTTCAAATGTGACAAAGATAGCTTATATTCCCATACAGCACTCTTCAGCTTGAAGTTTATTTATGACATGACATATGTACCAATATGGTAGGGGATAGCATGTAAAAAAAGAAACTATGGGTCCTGTGCCTGAAAATAAAACTATTATATATATTTTTTTAGACAAAGTAATTTGTAATTATGAAGAAAAGCTTAAATGCATAATTAGATGTTTTTTTAAAGGTGTGCCGGGTCCAGTTGTTCCCGAACCCGCATGGCGTGGGGCTGGCAGTCATCACCAGCACCAACCGCATGTTCCTCGTCAGCAATGTGTCTGAACCCAAAGTCAGATCTGTGCCCGACTTGCCCAGTAAGTACCTACATATTTTTATTTCACTATTTAGAAACCCCAAAAAGGATTAAAAATGGCAGGTTTCTGTCAGAACAAGATTTCATATTTTCCAAGTTAGCTTCTTCTTGCTCAGAATCTGAGCCACTTTAAATTCTGTAGACAGAAGTGGTGTACAAAATCAGAATTTAGACATTGCTTATTGCTCTAGTAAAAAATTGTTTATTTATTGAAGATGAAGAAGATCTTGTCTCTGAACTCTGGCCATATAAAGAAATAAACTACTTGCAATAACGAATATGTCGATTAATTAGAAGCAAACGAGCCAATAATCTCGTGGTGTGTGCTGAGCTCCGGGTCGCGCTCCTCGCCCTCCATAGGGTTTCTGGTGAGCCGCGACAAGGAGATATACAAGTGCCAGCTCGGAGAAACGAGAGCCGTGCTGATGGTTAGTAAAACCCCCACTTAAAAATAACATTTTCAATATACATATGCCAATGACAACTGTGATTACAAAAAAGCTATACAAAAAGCCAACATCACGCGGTGTTCCTAGGCGGTCACCCATCCAAGTACTGACCGCGCCCGACGTTTCTTAACTTCGGTGATCGGACGAGAACCGGTGTTTCAACGTGGTCCATACCACATTGAAACCACATCCATACTACGGTTACCATTTCACGAAAGTTTCTATTCGTTTCTTTCTCTTCATGTTCTATGTTTATCATATCGGCGATAACTTATCACGGGTCATGCATGACGAATCATGCTAAGAACTTATTTATTTCATTTCCACTATTTCACGAATCATGCAAAAGAAGATTTAAATATTTATTGCTCATAAGTTCACAATATTTTCCACTATAGTTGCCAACGTCCATACCACGTTGAATACATCGGTTCTCGTCCGATCATCGAAGTTAAATAACGTCGGGCGCGGTCAGTACTTGGATGGGTGACCGCCTGGGAAACACCGCGTGATGTTGGTTTTTTGTTGTTTTTGCAACAGCCATGTTTGAATGTATATTGCCTTGCACTTTTACTTTTTTTTTACCCGACTCGACTGTGCGTTGGATAAGTGCCATTTATATGTTTTGTTGTAAGGTGGGCGTTTACCATAATACGCATACTCATCCAAACTCGTCTTTGTTCAAATGAACTATATCTTATGTATCACACCCCGGACACTTCATACAAATTTCGCGCCATTGGTTACTACACAGACATTCATGTTTGTACACATGTAAATGTGTGCATGATGTACTAGGGTTGAATCGAGATTCAATTTAGGCCTCATTGTCTTTATTGTTAGCTAGCCTTTCACAAATAAATGCAGATCGGTCACACAGGGGGGGTGAGGTATCATTCAAAGAGCGGCAGGGAGTGTCCATACTGTATAATGTCCTTACTCCTTATGTATTTATATTCTACTATTTTATACTATTTATATTCTACTATTTTACTGAAATAGCAAAGCCTTACCTTGTTCACGTAAAACTAACTAATCAAAATAAAAGCAAAAAGCCAACATCACGCGGTGTTCCCAGGCGGTCACCCATCCAAGTACTGACCGCGCCCGACGTTGCTTAACTTCGGTGATCGGACGAGAACCGGTGTATTCAACGTGGTATGGACGTTGGCGACAGACTTCTCAAAAGTTACCATTCGTTTTTGTCTCTTAATTTTCTTTGTTATCACTAAATTATTATATTTTAATCTTAATAGTTCACAAGTTCACATTATTTTATTTAAAAAAAAATCCTTTCCTTTTTTTCATTTTCTGGAGTATCATATCAGCGATAACTTGTCACAGTTTATGCATGATCAGGCATGATGAATGATGATATGAATCATGCAAAGAATCACGCTACAAATATAAACTGTGATTATTTTTCTCATGATATAGTTCAAAATTTTTTCTGCCACTGTCGCCAACGTCCATACCACGTTGAATACACCGTTCTCGTCCGATCACCGAAGTTAAGCAACGTCGGGCGCGGTCAGTACTTGGATGGGTGACCGCCTGGGAACACCGCGTGATTTTGGCTTTTTGCTTTTTTCAGCAAAAAAGTAGAATAAATATAGTTCATTCGGGCAGAAACAAATAATTCGAATGAGTAATAAAAATCCCATCTTACAACAATAATTACAAATGGTAGGTACTTATCGAACGTGCAGTCGAGTTTTGTAAAAGTTCAAGGCAATGTATTCAAATGTCGGCTGCGGCTGTTGCAAAAACGTAAAATAATCGTCAATTTCTTTTTCTAGCGTCCAGAAATACGCAACCCGTATACGCAGGTTCTCGCCATAGTGCCGTCTCAGAACGGGCGGCACGTGGCTCTCTTCACGGACTCAGGGTTTCTCTGGATCGGGTCCTCGGACTTCAAGAGCAAATACTGCGAGATCGATACCGGTTACATTAAACAGCCGAAGGAGTTAGTGTGGTAAGTAAGACTTCTTGGAAGAAAACATTTGTTTAGTTGACAAAAAGCCGCTGGATCTAGCTCACAGTTTTAGGACGGCGCGGCGCCCGGTCTAAAAAGTTACTAAAAAAACATCACGTGATTAACGAACGACTCCTAATGTACTTCATGTCAGTGACATAAAGTACATTATCCCTATCCCTAACTTACTTTATATCAGTTGGCATAACTTCGGTCATATTTGTAAGTAGACTTGGGCGAGTTTGATATATATCGACAAATGCGAATGTAAAAAATGAATTTTTAGCAGGGTTCGCATGATATATATCAATTGATATATATCGGATATATATCATGATATATATCAATTGATATTTATGCTTGAATATTGATATTTATATTTTCCTAGCTTCTAAGAGCTGCTTCTTACGAATGAATGTGCCAAATGCAAAGAATAAAGATATGATTATCACAATAATAAATAAATGAGTTTAGTTTAATTAACTATCTTCAAATTTGCAAAAATAAAATATACATTTTAGATTCAGTTATTTCGAAAAAACAAAAACACAAACCGTTCGTTCCGACTGTGCCCTTTCACTCCCGCGGAAGTCCATACCATTATAACTAAGAGACTTAAAATTAAACACACAAAAGATATATATAATCTGTCTGTAGCACTTCTTAACTGTGCCTCAGAACCTTTAGCGTATGTCCTGTCTCATATTTTTAATCGCTGCATTCACGAAGGTAGATTCCCAGAACCTCTAAAAATAAGTAAAATCACTCCAATTTATAAAGGAAAGGGAAGAAAAGATGATCTTGACTGCTACAGGCCCGTCTCTATTATCCCCGTCCTGGGAAAGGTATTGGAAAGTGGTCTCTGCCATCGGCTTTCGAGCTACCTTAACTCGATTCAGGCCCTATCGGACAGACAATACGCGTACCGCGAAGGGAGATCGACTGTTGCACTAGCGAGGGAGGTGGTGCGGCGGATTATAGGTGCAAGAGAAGCAAATAGACAAGTTGCAGTCTTATACTGCGACTTATCAAAGGCCTTTGACGTTGCAGACCACAGTGTTCTGTCAATGAAACTAGATCATTACGGAATCCGGGGCCCTCCACATGCCCTACTGGTAGACATACTACACAACAGGTCGCAAATAGTTTTAGGCGGGAACGGAACGGTTAGATCTAACGAGGAACGAACTTCGATGGGCGTTCCGCAGGGTTCCTCAGTCTCGAATATACTGTTCTCACTCCTACTTAATGACCTGCCAGAATGCATTACCACTGGAGACGTGTTTATGTTTGCCGACGATGTGGCAGCCGTAGTCAGTGCGAGTAGTGTGATAGAACTGGAGGAGCGCCTAAATGATACCGTGTCTCAATTAGCGAACTGGTTCATACAAAATGGTCTTGCCTTGAACCAGAAAAAGACAAATTTCATACATTTTAACCTGGCTGGACGCCGTACGGATTCGCTAACGGTTCGTGTGAACGGTTCAAAGTTGGAACAAGTAAATACTTGCACGTTCCTTGGATTTCAAATAGACAGAAGTCTTACTTGGGAAAAACACATTGACGGAACATGCGCTAGATTGGGAAGCGCATGTTTTCGCTCTGTGGCGGCTGTCACGTGTGGTCCCTGAGGAAATGGTCAGGGAGTGCTACTATGCAACCGTTCACTCGATTCTACAATATGGCGCCGAGCTATGGGGGCGCGCTGCCGACTGGGAGCGCGCCTTTAGGATGCAAAAACGGGCCATACGGGCGATAGTGCGAGTGTCACAGACAGTGTCAGCAAGACCATACTTTCAGTCACTGAGAATACTCACTCTACCATCAGTAGTAATCCTCCAGGTTGCACTCTACGTACGCACAAACTTAGATATATATCCCCAGTATAAAGACATACACAATTTTAGGACTCGCAGCGCTGTTACTGGCAAGCTCATGCCCGTGCCGCACAAACTGGCTAAGTCAGAGAAACTAACTCATGTGATGGGGCCATTAGTATACAATCGCCTGCCTGACGATGTTCTTACTGCGAAGAGCATAGGGTCCTTTAAATACCGTCTAAAGAACTGGTTGATCGACAGGGCATTCTATGATGTGAGAGAAATATTTAGCAATCAAAACGATACCTGTTAAAATATTGTAACTGGCTGATTAATTAATTTTGGTTTGGTTTATAATGAAATGAAAAATTTAAGTAAATAGAATATTCTATTTTCAGATTATTCGATTTGTAGGATTATACATATTGTATATTATCTATCTACGTATATTATGTAATGTGATTATTATTATGATTACTATGTGTTTATGTATAACGAATGCAATTTTTTATCTTTTATTTTGACATGTAATGACAGTTATGAAATAAATGAGTATGAGTATGAGTATGAGCACATCAGAGTATAAAATTTAAATGTTATTTTAATAAAAATCTTCAAATTATCAAACATATACCTACATTTTAAATTAAGCTATTTCGAAAATCATGTATTAAAGTAAGAAATTGAAATTAGTATGTAATTTTGATAAATATCAAAAATATCAAAGATATCGAAAATATCGGATATATATCAAAAATATCCGATATTTTGATATTTATTATAAATATCGGATATTTACGAACCCTGATTTTTAGTGACATACGCAGCTATTATTTTGAATATACTCATGTTAACAACCCATTACGTCCCCACTGCAGGGGCACGGGTCTCTTCCCATATATGGGGAAGGTTAGGCCATACTCCACACACGGGGGCCAAGTCCGGATTGGTGGAGGTTGTGGAGCTAGTGGCCAACCCCAGTGTCAAAAGTTTTCAAGCCGCCTAAAAGGCCTCCGACAGGGCTTAACGACTACATCTAGCGATAGCAGCCGGCACCAACGGCTTAACGTTCCTTGCGAAGCACGGAATCGGTCGAGATAAATACCACTAACAGTCAAACCTATCTAGGTTATGACCGTGTCTGTAGTCAGTTAACCTGCGTGGTCGACGCGACCACACTAGCCGCACTGAGCCACGACCGAATATACTCATGAAAGCTGAACAACTTTCCCTGAAACAATTCACAATGAAAAATTTTCGAATAAAAGATTTCAATCCTCAGAGTTGACCCAGCTTACACTCCAAAACGGCAGACATTCCTACCTTGTAATTGGATTAATGTCAGAGGTGGCAAACGAGCAGACGGATCACCTGATGGTAAGCGATTACCGCCGCCCATAGACACCCGCAACACCAGAGGAGTCACAAGTGCGTTGCCAGCCTACTTCTATCGAATATTGTTTGCAATATATCCTAGAGTGTGTTTCAAGATTAAACGTTTGCGAGGAATTTAGGTGCGGCTCTCAGGCGATAGTAGGCCACTGGGACGACACGATGTGCATATACGGGTTCAACGGCAATGTATACCAATATCCCTACGACGGGCCCTTCCACATCATACCCGAGATGGATTGCGTCCGCGTGGTTTCAGGTAATTTCCTAAAGTTTTACTGTAGCCTCGGACACCTGAGTTTAAATATCGTGCTTGGACTTGAGTTTGTAACATGGGGAGTGATGATTTGCTGTAAACCTCGTTCGCTCGCCCTTTGAGACTGATGACGTAGCGCAGGCGCCTCGTGTCAAAGAATACTGCCTCTTAGACGAATTGTACCTAGAGACAGCTACGTTTGTGTAGCGCCCAAAATAGGTAGAAGTGACGAGCTATACAAAAGCCAACCGTTGGTTTACCAATGAACATATCATATATGTTTGTAATCTATTGCATCCACATTGTGGAGCGAAATTATATACTAATGAAACTGAATCTTTCGTGGTCTGAAGTCATAGAAGCATAATTTACAAAATATCAGTTGGGTTAATTTGCCAGACGTATTAGCCTAGTAACACTTACTTATTGATTGCAGAAACATGTTTGCCGCCTGCCTATCACATAAAAAAATATGTGCTAGAATTTGATCAATAATATACAAATTAACGGCTTTCAGAATCGACACACGAACTTATACAGAAAGTTCCAGTAGTCGTCGAAAAAATATTCAGGATAAACAGCACCGCGCCAGGGTCGTATCTAGTCGAGGCTTCCAAACAGTTTCAGGTAGGCACTATACTTTGGCAAATCGGCTTATCTTAGAAACAAAATGCCTGAAATGCTGCAAACTCTCATCTTCTTTCAAACCTTAAAACAGAAACGCAGTCACAGAGCAGACGAATACATCCGTCTAGTCAAGCCTGACCTAGCCATCGCCGTTCAAGACTGCATCGATGCGGCCGCCTTCGAATTCAGTCCCGACGTCCAGAAAATGCTGATACGCGCCGCTCAGTTCGGAAAAGGGTTCCTCATAGATCCGGCTCTGACGGACCACTACGTGAAGACCTGTAGGCTGCTGAGGGTTCTCAATGCTGTGAGAGATCCGAAGGTGGCGATGCCGCTGACTTCTTTGCAGTATCCTTTTTTAATTAATAATCTTGTTTTTTATATACAGCTAGCTTTCTGTCCGCAGCTTCGCTCACAATCGGTTATGCCAATTAAGTCCTTCTCATTGTGTCAGGCTACGTATATTAAGTATATGTCAAGATTAGTTGACGTTGTTGACGCGTCTAGAGAACACAAAACAAACAGATTTTCACATTTACGAGTATAATATTAGTTAGGATAATTCCTTTTTTGTAAGTAACACAGCACACCTAAAGACTTAGAGTAGGGCAGGACTCTCACTCAGTGGACCGATGACCTGGCAAAGGTCGCGGGAAGCCGTTGCATGCGGGCAGCGCAAGACCTGTCGTCGTGGAAATCCTTGGGGGAGGTCTTTGTCCAGCAGTGGACGTCTTTTGGCTGATCATGATAAAGTGCGCTAGAAATGGTATAATAAGTTTCTTTCACGAACCTTCACGAACCATGTCAGAGTTCAAAACCTCGGCGAACGCGTGCTCCTAGACCGGCTCATATGGCGGCGACTGCACTGCCTCGCCACGCATATAGCTAACTACCTGCAGATCAAAGACGGCCAGACACGCGTGCTGTCGCACTGGGCTAAATACAAGGTAAAACATTATGTATTGACTGCACTAAATTGTACAGAAAAAATAGCTGTTTATAGTTTACGATACACGTTAGTTGTCTTATATAATGCTTGATATGCGATAAGGAGCCTTCAGATATCGATGTTCCCACAAAGTTGTAGGATAGACGAGTTGATTGCGCTGAACGCAGGTCTATAAATTCTCTTGTCTCCATTGTGTCAGAGATGAGATATATAGAGTATAGGGCATCATAGGGGTGCCCTTATAATGCCTTATACTCCCGAATTGATTGATAATGGAATATAACTAGCAATTCCTCATTCTCACTAGCAATGTGGTAACATAAGCTATTCAATCCATGTTATGTAAAATGAGTGAATGACGGCCAGGATCCGATAGAAGCGGTTCTTTCTCATGTAAGCTAATGTAGTTAGTTGATAATTGAGAATAGAATACAGCTAGCACTTTCTCACTAACACTGTGGTAACATAAGTGGTCGTCCATTAATCACGTGATTTTTTTAGCAACTTTTTAGACCCCCTCCCTCCTGCTGATACGTGGTGAGGTTTTTGACTACCTCCCACCACCTAACCAAACTCACGTGTATTTTTTGGTACAAAATATTATCTTAAAATACAGGTATAATGTAATTTAATTCTGGAAAATTAAGCACAGTGATAAAAATGTATAGACAGACATTAAGGTTGCAGGTTGTTTCTGACTGGCTAAAGCCGTTTAGAATCTTGGGATGAGTTAAAAACAACTTAACAACAACTAGAACTTACTCTTGAAATCGTGCGTTCAACGAAAAAATAAATACACGTGATATCTCATTACATAGCCCTTGTGATATTTCGTGATTTTTTCAAACTCCCTTCCCCCCCTTTTGAGCCTCACGTGATTAATGGACGACCCCTAAGATATCCATGTTGTCTAAAATAGGATAATCGAATGACGGCCAAGATCAAATAGAAGCAGTTCTTTATAACGTAAGCTTGTAGTTAGGTTGATATTGCAAAAAATAGAAACATAGAAATGATTGACCTTTCTTCTTGGTTCTAAATTGCTGTTAAGTCCTATCACAATATGAAGGATGGAGCCTTAGCAATGTTTCTATGTTGCAGGTGACACAGCCACATCTCGATAATGAGAGTGCGGCGCGGGAGATAGGCGAGAAACTCCGGAATGTACCGGGAATATCCTACTCTGCTATCGCTATGAAGGCTGCTGAAAAGGGGCGCAAGTCTTTAGCAATAAAGGTAAAATATTATATACCAAAATGTGTTGAACTTTCTACTTATTTGTCTACGGCTGCTGAAATCAGCAATAAAATATTTTGAAATGCATAGTTGGCTAATTAACTAATTATTCCGTATGAAAAGTTAATTGTTTGTCCATTGTCCAAAAAATACCAACATCACGCGGTGTTCCCAGGCGGTCACCCATCCAAGTACTGACCGCGCCCGACGTTGCTTAACTTCGGTGATCGGACGAGAACCGGTGTATTCAACGTGGTATGGACGTTGGCGACGAATGTCTCAAAAGTTACCATTCGTTTCTGTCTCTTTATTTTTTGCGTTATCTATCACGGTCGTTCATGATCATGATATCATGATCAATCATGCTGTAAACATAAACAGTGATTACTTTTTCCAGATATAGCTCACATCATTTTACCACTTCTGTTGCCAACGTCCACACCACGTTGAATACACCGGTTCTCGTCCGATCACCGAAGTTAAGCAACGTCGGGCGCGGTCAGTACTTGGATGGGTGACCGCCTGGGAACACCGCGTGATGTTGGCTTTTTGTTTTTTGTTTTGTAAATTATATTATTATCATAGATGGGATTTTACTTTGGAGGAGGCTTTTGTGACAAAAGTTTTACCCAGCAGTAGACGTCTTTTGGCTGATGATGATGATTCCACAATACAACTGTCCCTATATTTAACGGTTGTAAAATGCTTACCTTTAGATTTTGGAGTACGAGACTCATAGCAAGCTCCAAGTGCCCCTTCTGCTGGCCCTGGGCGAAGGGCCCACTGCGTTACTGAAGGCGACCGCCAGCGGGGACACTGATCTAGTGTATATAGTACTGCTGCACCTCAAGGAGAAGATGGGGAAACATGAGTTTGAGGTAAGTAACTCGTTCGTTTAGCTAGTATACCTATTCAGGGTGACATTAAAATCGCAGACCTTTAACTATGGTTTATGGTCATGAAACTGAACAACATTGTCTAAGGAACTAATTAGATAAATTGGAGAAAAAAAAAATTGGACTCTCATACAAATCGATGAGCTGAGATGAGCCAACTTTGCAAAAAACCGGATGATTGAGAAATATTGTATAAAATTAGGAATAAAACCGAGTTAGGCGGATGGAAAATTAGTTTTATTGGTATCGTTGTGTATCTTTCTCCTGCAGTTAACAATACGCAGCTTCCCTCTCGCCCACGCCCTCTACATTAAATACTGCGGAAGCCACAACCGGGAGGCGCTTCGCAAAGTCTACGTGCAAGAAGACGACTTCACGGGACAAGCCGCCACGCACATACGAGACGCTATCGACCAGACCAACCCCGGCTCTGTGGAAGCGTCGCTCATATCCGCTAGGGAATGCTACAAGAAAGGAAAGAACGATTTAGGTGAGTTTCCGTGATTGCTACAGTATTTTTGTTCTGCGAGTAAGTGTACACAGGCGGTATATAGTTTTTCTTTTGTTCAAGTTAATTGGCAGATTATAGATCGTGCACTCACCCCCGCCTTTTAGTAGGGTACGCAAATTGTGGTATTTGCGACAATTGTCATAGTTTTTTATCTTATCGTTTGCAATTATGGTGTAGGTGAAGGCGTCAGTGCACTTTGACCCAGATTTATTTCGCTCAATCTATAGATATTAGAACCTATAGATAAGATTAAATAAAAGTCTCTGTAAACATGTCACCTGTCTTCCATCCAGGTGTATCAATATGCGAAGAGGCCCGCAAACTGTGCAAGCAGCAGTCGAGTTTGCAGGAGACGTACGGTGAAAGCTTCGTCGGCCTGTCGTTGCATGACACCGTCGCCAAACTGCTCAACCAAGGGGAAGTCAAGTTGGCGGATAAACTGCGGTCGGAGTACAGAATGCCTGATAGAAGGTTAGTGGGTTTATGTGTGCATTTTATAAGCCCGTCGTTACTTAGCCACAATAAGTTGCCAGGGGATAGGTACATCTACCAAGTGTCTTCAACATGAAAAATTTTATGTAATTCATGTTTACACACGGAGGAAGAAACAGAAATAATTGTTTTTGTTTATGACATTTGATAAATAAAACGTAACCCGAATAACTTTGAGCCTATCCAAGTACCTATACTATCGCAGTGATCTCCCTTTAATTTGGTAATTTTAAAAAATACACGGGTCTCCCATCTATTGAGTAATCCATTGATAGATGTAAAAGAGATGCAGTGCGTATACTATGGATATGGAAGCTTTTTTTTTATAAAACATTAGCAAATTAACAAAAACTAAAAAAAACAGTGGAAAATACTCTTTGCTTCTTTAATATTTCAGATACTGGTGGCTCAGAATACTCACTTTAGCCGAAAAGCACGACTGGACGGAGCTGGATCGCTTCTCCAAGTCGAAGAAGTCCCCGATAGGGTACGAGCCATTTGTGGACGCGTGCCTCAAATACGGCAAGAACGATGAGGCGCTCAAGTACCTGCCCAAGTGCAGGGACGACATCAAAGTCAAATACTACGTCAAGGCCGGGTGAGTTGCTAGTTACTGAGAACAAGAACAAAGACTACCAGTGGATGGATTAATGTCACCGATAAAGCTTATAGAATAAGCAAGTTGAAATGATGTAAAAGGCAGGCCGTAAAGACAGCAGTACTCATAATTGATGGGAATGAAAGCCGCGAGATGGAAGTCGTATTTGATAGCAGGCTGCCAAGTGGACTAAGATGGACTCGTGAAGCTTGAAAAACAAACTGCTTCCTAAATTAGAGAGGCTCTGTCCGTGGAAGAGGAGGCTAATGTTCCACAGTTACAACCTTCCGATTGAGATAATAGCGTAAACAATAGGCATTTAAGAAACTTACAATGTCTTAAACTTGTAAATCAACTTACGAAAGGTTTTCGTACAAATGTGATCCAAAAGTACTAATGTTTTTATTGAACAGGACTAATAGATGATTTAAAAAAAAATAGTTTGTCCTTAACCTTTATCCCACGTTGAATACATATTGATTCTAATACAAGATCGAAATTAACAAAAGTAACGCATATCATGCTCGGTCAGTTCTTGGAGGGGTGGTCTCCTGGGAATAGCGCGTGATGTTGGTTATTTGACAAAATCTATTATTTTTCAGTTTCTACGAGGAAGCGGCACAAGTGGCCTTCGAACAGAAAGATGAAAGTGCTTTGTACTTCGTTCAAAGCAAATGTCCAGTGCGAGAGTCGCTTAAACACGAACGGATAGCCGCTTTAGTAGAACAATTAGCTACTAGAAAATAACTCTAATTGCGTCTATTACACATTCCAAACTCAATATATGTATATTTGGTAAGTATTCACAAAAATATATCAGCGGCATTATAATGCCGTATACGATACCCTATGAAACACATCTAAATTACTAAGAGTGTAGCGGAATAAGCATGGGCCAGATGCCCCTCGGGAAAGTTAGGTTGATATTTTTACCATGACATCAGCTTCTCAAGAGAAACATTTCCCTAAGCTATCAAACCTCAGCACGCGCTAGTTTTTGAAATAATTTTTTTTAATTGATTTTTGAAAAAAATATTTTTTTCCCTTACAACATAATTTTTTTTTGTGATCTTTTTGCAAACGCTAGATACAACAAAGAAGTATTAAACAAAGTACTTTTTAGTGTTCGCAGTGATTTATATATCGAAATACACGAATTTAAAAATTTTCTAAAATTAAAATGTCACGAATTCTGTGCGACACCCTCACGATATTTTTTTTATAAATTACTCTTACTGTGCTCTATAACATATATTTTTTTCAAAATTTTAGTAAGGGTAGAACAGTGTTAGAAAAAATATTATTTCTATCCATATATGAATATTAGAGCAGCGAAGTGAGTAATACTGCTCTGATTTTTAAATGTAATTTTAATAATAATATAGATATACTACACCCAGACACAGAGCGAACAAATCTACTCATCACAGCAATGTTTGCCCTGGGTGCGGACGAACCCCCAACCCTCACATCAGATCCGTATGTCACAGCCACTTTTTTCCGAAACTATAAGAACTATACTGTTGAAACTTGGTAAGTAGATGTATTCTGTGAACCGCATTAAGATTTTCACACAAAAATAAAAATAAAAACAATAAATTTTGGGGGTTCCCCATACTTAGAACTGAAACTCAAAATTTTTTTTCATCAAATCCATACGTGTGGGGTATCTATGGATAGGTCTTCAAAAATGATATTGAGTTTTCTAATATGTTTCTTTTTTCTAAACTGAATAGTTTGCGCAAGAGACACTTCCAAAGTGGTAAAATGTGTGTCCCCCCGCCCCCTTAACTTCTTAAATAAGAGAATGATAAAACTAAAAAAAAATATATATGATGTAAACTACCATGCAAACTTCCACCGAAAATTGGTTTGAACGAGATCTAGTAAGTCGTTTTTTTAAATTGGTTAGAAATCGTAAACCGGAACGGAACGGAACCCTTCATGGGCGAGTCCGACTCGCACTTGGCCGCTTTTTTATGTGATACGTGGCAAACTAGCAGACGGATCACCTGATGGTAAGCGATTACCGCCGCCCATAGACACCCGCAATACCAGAAGAGTGACAAGTGCGTTGCCGACCTTTGAAATGGGATGGGGGATGGGAGGAATTGGGGGGAGGGGAGGTTGGGCCTCCGATGCCCTCACTCACTGTGAGGCCGTGGTATCACTCCGGTCGAGCAGGCCCATTCGTGCCGAAGCATGGCTCTCCCACGGTTATCGTCTCCACTTCCGGATTTCGACTTTAATCTTCATAATTCTTCAGTAGTTGCCGAAATCGCCTTTTTGTTTGTAGTATGGATGTAGGTCTTCTTTAGCCAGTAATAAAAATAAATCATCGCAGAAATATTTGCCCTGGATTGGGATCGAGCCCACCACTCTCGGATCAATAGTCTGGAGTGTAAATCACTGAGTCAGTGATAAGGGTTATTAGTAAGAATAACTGTGAAAATGTCGAAGTATCGACATCGCGCACACTACACCGCCCGCCGCAAACCGAGCGATCTCGCCGCTGCTGGCGTCAAGAAAGTTCCACATCTATCGCTCGCGCCGCCCCGCCCCGCCGCCGTACGTTCTGGCCGTGTCGCGTATTGGAGCCACAGAGTATTGGAGCGCACGATTAGGTACTCACAGGAAACATGTAATCAAACATTTTTTTTTAACTGGTTCGGTGACTTAATGGTGAGCGCTCCTGACTACTGATCTTGAGGGTCGGGGGTTCGTCCGCACCCAGGGCAAACATTGCTGTGATGAGCAGATTTGTTCGCTCTGTGTCTGGGTGTATTATATATATATTATTATTAAAATTACATTTAAAAATCAGAGCAGTATTACTCACTTCGCTGCTTTAATATTCATATATGGAGAGAAATAATATTTTTTCTAACACTGTTCTACCCTTACTAAAATTTTGAAAAAAATATATGTTATAGAGCACAGTAAGAGTAATTTATAAAAAAAATATGGTGAGGGTGTCGCACAGAATTCGTGACATTTTAATTTTTGAAAATTTTTAAATTCGTGTATTTCGATATATAAATCACTGCAAACACTAAAAAGTACTTTGTTTAATACTTCTTTGTTGTATCTAGCGTTTGAAAAAATATCACAAAAAAAAATTATGTTGTAAGGGAAAAAAATATTTTTTTCAAAAATCAATTAAAAATTTTTATTTCAAAAACTAGCGCGTGCTGAGGTTTGATAGCTTAGGGAAAGGTTTCTCTTGAGAAGCTGATGTCATGGTAAAAATATCAACCTAACTTTCCCGAGGGGCATCTGGCCCATGCTTATTCCGCTACACTCTTTAACGGTTTATAGTAAAAATATAGACTGTTAGACTCTGACCAGCTGCTAAAAGACTATTACATCTCATTTGTTTTTATCAACCTAGAGCGTTAAGTTGAGCGTTGAGTTAAGCGTTTTGAACCATAGCTTTACGTAAATAAATTAATAATATACATAAGCGTATGTTTTATATAAATCTTTGTGATATTTAAATAAAACTTAAGTCATTTAATGGTTGTAATTTGTTTTATTACTTTTAACAACACAAAGATGTTAAGACTTCGGATGAACGTCAGGACGTAATGCAGGCACAAATGGGAATATACAACATTACATATTTTGCAGTATCAGTGATATCAGAAGTAGGCTTTTGTGTACATTTAATGGTTATAAACGTTTTACAAAAATTTTGAATTTCTGCTTCGGTGCCGACTATAAAAAAATGGCATCAGTCCTGATAAGGCGCCTAAAAATAATAATATCTGTGAAGTACGCGTAAGCTATATTTTCATTATATTTTTGCGTACGATTTACATTCTTTACTTACAGTGTGTATGACATTTAAAAGAAATTACCAAACGTAAGCGTAAGTCTCAGTATTACAATATTATTGAACATGGGTTTCTTTAAATGTTTATAAATTAACTGAATAACCAAAACACTTTGTGACAACTTCAAATGCTAGTCAAAAAATATAATTAATCAAACATAACAATTTCTAATTTTTGCTGTACATTTCAATGTATCTTTGTTTTACCTGACTGCGACACTGTACAGAAAGTATAATACCAAACTCTTAGTTATTCTCATCGTATTTTTTTGTATAAGATTACTTCGTAACTCGTTTTTTTTTTATACTTGTCAGGCATATGAATATACCATTTCTCAAAACTGATTATGAAGGAAATAATACTTATCAGTCTAACTAATAAATTAATGAATAAATTATATGAGCATGTCAATAATGTCTTTCTAAATAAAGTATTGCAATAAATTAAATAACATAACATATAGGTACATACATATTTCCATTTACTCGTCAGTCTTAGATAAAACAGTAATGGTTAATTTCGATATTATTCGAATGAGCATAATTAATTACTGCTTAAATATTTTAAACTTACATGAAGTTAACACAAATAGAAATATCTCCAGCATTACAAAAGCATAAATAAACATTACTAACCTAAGGTGAGATGATGCCAAGGGCTTGGATCATAACAATAATTATTTTTTTCTGCTATTTTCATTATGATTACATCTCCATGTGAATATGAGGACGGATATTAAGAACTTCAATGGTTTAATATTTTTTGTGGTTATCATATATGTCATGTTAACAGCTGCTTAGATTTTACAAGTGTAGCAAATAAAACATTAATTTTCCCAAAAAAACACTCCATAACGCTCATTTCTGGTACTAAATAATGTAGGAAAATTTTCTCTTATATCCACACTGTTTACCCGTAGGCAACGTAATACTATGATCACATACAATTACATGTTCTGTGCAAAATACTTTGCCACGAACCGTACAAATACAATCTGAATCCCTTGTTTCAAGTCTACTGCTTTAGGCGGAACGTTTTGATATTGGAGCGAATTTCAAATTTCCATGATTTTCGTAATTTACTGCGCCATTCAAATTTCCATGATTTTCGTAATTTACTGCTCCACAATCTTTTACACGTATTTATTTGCCTATATAAGATATATGCATTATTACAGAAATCTAATGAGATGATGCCAAGGGCTTGCCAACTGAGAGTAATAAAACAATTAATGGATTATTTCTTTGTCGTCAAAAATTTGCTTAATTGGTAAATCATATTTAATATGTTAAGTATATTTAATTAAATAGGTTTCTAAGAAATAATATTTTCGTTAAAATAATCGTGTCATGGCGTCAATATTACGAAAAACCTCGAATATTTTGAAATTCGCGCCAAGAGCAAAACGTTCCACCTTAATTGCGACATCGTCAGTGCTATGCGCAAGGAGGATATAGTGACAAACTATGACAAAAAATCACTAGTGACCGACCCGTATCGCGGTAACATAACACCTCACCGCGGGCCGTGTGCATACCTTCGGCGAAGTCTCAGTTAAGCGGTAGACCATTAGCACCGCAGCCTTTATTCACGTATCCATAGATAAGTTAGAACAAGCGCTTTTAGCGTTAAGTCTAAACGTGCTATACTACGAGTATCCCCTACCGAATCCCGCACCTTTAGTATTATTTTTTTAATGAGTGTAAAACCCATGGTTTCTTAACCATTCTAGCGGAATATAAACAAAATATTTATATTGTTAAAGTTAGACTTTTGTGGTAATAAAACAGTCCGCTAGTTATACATATGGCACCTGAAACATCATCCATCAGACAAGAAAATCACAAATTAACATAAACATTTCAGGCAAAATCCAGTACACCTCGCAATCTATTTGCATACTAGAATTAAATAAGCTCCTCATTGTTTTTAGTGATGACTCTTATGATCACACATACCATACATACTTAAACACTCAAACTCTAAGCTAATGAATTGAATGTTTTAAAAACTAACAGCAATAACCCACCGTTATGGGAACACTTTCGGGTAGTCGTAACGTAACGTATACACGTGCGGTACAGGAAGATCACACTTGATCATAAAAATATACATTCCTGTCTCACTATAAATCTCACTTTACAATAATTAGTTAATTCACATACAAAATCATACAAAAGGCACAAGGAGCTAATTGCATCATACTTACGAATCACACTTATCATTTATCATCGTAACAACATACACCATACCAGACCATGTCAACTTAACACTAGGTATTTTAACGTAGGTGAACGCTGAAAAGCATTTTTTTTTCATTTTCTATAATTATTATCACATTTACGAGTATAATATTAATATTCTAGGTTAAAGATCAAGAAAATGCCAGTTATACCTATTTTCTCTTGTGATATCTAAATTATTTATGTTTAGTTACTTCAGAAGTAAAGGTACGATTTTCTCTGTGAAAAAGTGAAGATTAATATAATTATCCATTAAGTACAAAAGTTAAATAAATGAATATTGTAATGGCACAAAGAGATAAATACATATTTAACAATTTGCTCAATTAAACGTGTTAAACATTCGCATCTATGGTATCACAACTCTTTGGGTTTCAAAACCACACAAATATCTATGAGATTTACATATTACTATAATTAACAAACTCACTTCGCACGGGTATGTGCTTCTTTGGGAGACATAAAATAAATAAATATACACATACTTCTGCTGTAGTGTATCCAACAATCAATGAAACCAAACACAGTTCGTATAAAATTCAATACGTATGAAAACCAACCAATCATATAGCAAGTCAACGATTAAAATAATAACAAAACTTATATTAGATCAAAACATCAAACAGAAACATTCAAATAAAATTATGTTTATCTCTTTGAGAAAATAATAAAAACGCCTCATGCATAGCGTGATGTAAAATGAATGTATTGTGCAACCAACGCTCTTTTTTTTTGTTGCACGATAAAGGCCTAAATCGATAGACCACTTAACAAAATTATAATTACGAATCTTTTTTTTACTTTTTTGTAGGAACTTTTCATAGCTAGACTTAAGACTAATGACTTTTAAATTCGTTTTACCTCAGTGCCGTGGCGCAACTATTTAGTTGGTCAAGTCTTTGGGCGGCGTGAGGGGAGTGTGGGGCTGGACGAGCACCGGGGCGGAGGCCCGCTGCCAGCGCTCCCCCCGCGGCCTGTCCGGGCTGGACTCGGGCGTCATTAGCCCCGTCTTCCTCATGTCGCCTTTGGAGCTTACTATATTCACACTGAGGTTATGTTTCGGAATGGTGAAGGTCGGAAGATCCTTTGTTTTTATTGAGTCATATATGCGTACTAGTTTATTTCCATCGATGGTCTCGACGGTGGATCGGTGCGGCGCGGCGGTGACTACTAGCCCGGGCAGTTTCTGAGACAGTCTCATGGGTTCCACCGCGGACGCGACAGGGGCAGCACTAGCTATATGATGTGTTATAGAATGGTTCTTAAGCCCTTGGGCCGTTTTGTAGCTTTTGCCGCATTGGCATTTGTAAGCCTTTTTTACCCTGAAAATTCGGAAATTAAAATTCAAAAATAAACATTATAATATATAATATACTAAATATAGAAACTATAAAAACACTAAGTATTTTAAGTTTACCAGCTTACAGTAAAATTATAGTATAATAATAAAACTATCCTAAAAAATATGATGTTGCTAAATACCCAAACTAACCTAATGATTTGATACGTTTAATAGAAACCATTCTAACATAATTTAAGCTATCAAATCTACTTTAGTAAGTACCCATTTCTTCCAGAAATATTCGAGGGCAGTCAGCTGCTTCTTGGAGGTAGGCAGTACTCTCTTATTGTAATACTCAGGGTACGGCAACAATGGGTGGACTCTATCGAAACATTTTCGCATTAATACTGACGTTTTTATCTCGGATCAGGTGAGCAAACTGTTTCTTTGCTAGAGGTTCTTTATATTTTGGAGCACCTGCGCGACTTTTGAATAAGATTTTAATATTATTCTCTATTTTTAAACGATATTTGTCTGTTCGTATATTTTTTCAACGCAAACGCGTAGAAAAACCAACAGACCCGAGTGTCTCATCAAAGCTTCCTAAGACTTAAAAAAAAAAAAAAAAATATTTATCCCATAAAACCTACCGATACACGTGTCCAGTTATGTAATTAAATAAAAATAAAAAAGTGAAAAGTCTGTACTAACTTGCCATCCTTCTTGTGGCCATTCTTCGAGTGGTACTTGATCCCGTTGACGTTCTTATAGCGCTTCTTGCAGCCCGGCACGGGGCACGCGAAGGGTTTGTCGTGCGCGCCCTGTCCCGCCGCCGATGTCGCGCCACCGTTCAGTCTAGGAGGGCAGGTGACTCTTATAAGCGCGTGTTACAAAATAGGTATAGGACCCGTTAAACTGGGCTTCTACTCATATTGAAACAGCATTCAAACTTAACTCAAAATGTTTTTTATTTAAGTAGATGCTTTACACATGGTTTTAAATCGTCATTTTTTTTTACCTAGTACAAAGTCCCTACCACGCGGGACTTGTACACTCAACGTTTTGTACACTCACTCAATTTATTGTACTTACCTGAATTCTTAAAAGAATTTTTGGAATTGGCCTAATAGCTATTTGTATGAAGATGGATATTTTTTATTAGTCTTAAAAAAACGCGAAACCATTTTAACTTCACGTCAAAGTTAGTTTTTTCGTTTTGAAAGGAAAAAGTTTAAATGAAACTTTTCAAAACTACGAAAAGAGGATACATGAAATATTACTTTGGAAATGTGTCTTTGCTTACTCCCAGATTACGCATACGTATTACGGGTGGACTTTACCCATACGAACATGATGTTATAAACATCTTATTACTAATCTTGTTCTGAATATTTTTAAGGGCAGGCCACATTTTTGGAGGCATGTGCATTGTGCACCCACTTCATTTACATTTACGCCTGAGATGAGGTGTTGAAATGATAGGCCTGAAAAGTTTGTGCGTGGAGGGATTTCCATCTCTTGTGCTCTTGCACATACGTACCTAAATAATAACTTACTTGACGCCATACCGCAGTATGTACTCCGAGCTGTATTCCTCGACGGTAGTCCATGAATCGTTGCTGTCCTCTGAGGGGCTCATCATCTCCTCCTCATCCATCTCACTGCCTGTGAAGAAATCATCTAATTAGTTTGTGTTTACCGGCCAAGTGTGTGTCGGGTCATGCACGTAAAATCCCGTATTAATTTACTTTTATGGTTTGTCTCGTAAAGAGCCATCGCATCGTTATGTAATCAAATAAGTACCTAAAATGAACAAACCATGCTGTGCATATGTTGTCGCGAAACTTTTAACTCTGTTTTACAACCTGTGGAGTGTGGAGAGTATATTTTTCTTCTCACCTGTCGGCGTGCTGCTGCGTATGGAAGGCGTTTTGGGTGCGGACAGCAGACGCCTCCTCGCGTCTGGTGCGGGCGGCATGCTCTGGAACTCGCGGCGAGACGCCTCCGTAAAGAACTTTAGCACGTAGCTCAGGGGGATGCATGCTGGCTGTGACGCTTCCTTTTGCTCCACTACTGCCGGGTCATAGTCTGCATATAACACGACAAACTTTCTTTAAAGCCTGAATCGATGCAGACAGAGCAGTCTTTCTTAAAGTGTTTTCTTATGGACGCTGCAGGCCTACAGGAGGGTCAGGCAGGACAGGGGGACGTTAAAGGCGGGCCCAGATAAAATTGAAGAGCTAGGCGTTAAAGCGGTTAAATTTAGGGGGCAATGCCTAATTTGTATTTTTCTTCTGATATTTTAAAATGTAAACAAGGATTATTTCTGTTTGTCCCCACTAGCCTGCCTCGAATGGGGACAAATATAACTTTTCGTTTTGTTTGTCCCCGAATCTTTATGTGGGGACAAACAGGAATTTGTCCCCGAAAATTATTTTTATCAAGAATTCAACACTTTAAACATTTCTTATTCTAAATAATAAGTATCTGTGATGATTCTAATAAATGTTCATGATAATTATTAAATGGCAGTTTTAATATTATTTAGAATATAAAAAAACAAAGCGTTAATTTGATATTGATAAAAATAATTTTCGGGGACAAATTCCTGTTTGTCCTCACATTAAGATTCGGGGACAAATAAAACGAAAAGTTCTGTTTGGGGACAGGCTCATGGAGACAAACAGGAATAACCCGTAAACAATAATGAGAGGTGGGGAGGGCGCTAGAAAATAACAGATTTTTCTAAGTGGACGGTGGCCGCTGCACGCAACGACTGCAAGCCGCAGGACCATTACACCTTGCGGGGGACCGCAGAGCGTTTATATGCATTTCGTATTAAAAAAAATGTCGACTTTCTCGGAATATTATAGGGAACTGACCGCAGTGTGCTCGCGTTTGAATGAAGGCGGCCGCAACCGCAGGCCGCACAGCGGTCGGTCAGTCAACTGCAAGCCGCAGTGCGGCCTGTGGTTACGGTCTGAAGCCCATCTCGGATTTGTACCTTTAAAGACCTTCAGCGGTATCCACAACACAGGAGGGTGTGCGTGCGTGGGTTGAAATTATAACTTAATTAAATTATAAATATAAATTAGCATTCAAGTCTGTGCATTCAACAACTTTTATCATAGCTCCCACCGTCGATGTAGGATAGATTAATATCCCTAGGGTTCCTGGATTGACGATTAACCTCGCTACGAGAAGTCGGTAATTTTGTAGGGTTTCCCTATGGGTACTTACTATAAAAACCTTTATTATCAAAAGTAAATTATAGAGTTCCCGCAATTTTATACTTTAGATTTTATCAATGCTGACAACATTCTAATATTGATAAGACGTAATGGGTGGATCACGATCACAATTCAGATTCTAAAATAACAATCTAAACCTTATATATAGGAATGAATATTTAATATTTACCGATATGTACGTCTTCAATGTGCTCAATCAAATCCGCCAGTCTTGGAAATGTTATGCCACAGCCATTGAATTTACAGATGTTTATCATGAAGACGGCCATGTCGTTGAATAGGGTAATGACTAGTCAATCACAGGACTGTGTCTATGTCCAGTTTATTTAGTATCTTTTCACAAAGCATGATCATTTTATGTAATATTAATTTACTCAAAAATATTTTAATTTAAATCATTATTTTCTGTAACAAATAAATTGAATTAATTAATAATTAACATATTGTTAAAAATAAATAGTAATTTGCATTTCTGTCATTTCGCGCAGACTAATCAATAGTTGGCTACACCGACACGAATGTCGTCCGTGTCAACCAATGGCGTTGCGATTTTGATACTCTGTTTCATTCCAGCACTCAGAAATTGAACATTCCAAAGGCCGGTCTCCTCCTTTTCGGTGTTCTTTGGTAAGTGCGGCGAAAATAGTGAAAAATAATCGTGAAAAAGTGCAGAAATAACCAACCATCACAGAATACAAAGTGGAAATATTGTAGTAAATGAATATTTAGTGTGTGAAAGTGATAATATTTCTAACATAGATTTTGTAAGTTATCCGTCAAAGGCCAAAGTATTAATTCGCCGATTCGGCCATTTTTCGTCTACTACATTGATAAATGTCGGGTTATATCGCTTGTATTACCATCGCATTGCCTGTGAAAATTGGTGTGTAGTGATATTGTAGTTGGCATTGGCAACCACGATAGTCATCTCAGCAGTAGCAGACTCCGTTACGTAGTCCCGTAAATTACGTAACGTTCTGCCGATAGTCGGTCAAACGTCAAGTCTTGAACATTAGTCAAATAACCATTCGAACCTCTCGGTCGTGGAGTAGAGCTGCTACTTACTGATCCGGTACTATTGCTTCTTTCAGTTGTCGCTCGCCGAACCAAATAAATACCATAAAAATGCTGTCTGCCGCCAGACTGATCGCCCCTGCTGCCAGATCTGCTGTAAGTACCTATAACCTTTCTTATTCATATTTTCTTTAGCTTAGAGTTATGGGGATACTATCAGTTGATGAATATTAAACTATGGGAGGTGTTATTTGTGTTGACCTTGTAAGTAATAAGTCCTGACCCTAACTTAAGTTGGATTTACTATTTTTCATATAAAAGTTGTTAATATCCCCTAAAATGATCCAGTTGTAAAAAAAGAGTATTACATAATCAGTACTTAGAAGTTATAGAAATTTGGTACCTACTTGTCTGTTTCTTCTTTATTGCAATCAATGTATACTATTTAGTTATCCAATAATTACCTCCATCTAAAGTATTTTATATGTAATACTTTCCATCCAAGATAGCAATCAAAATTCTTTTTAATTACATAATTCACATCCCATTCTTTTAACATTGATAGTTAACACTCAAGATAATGAGACTACTTCAATAATTTACAGGTCTTCAGCAACACAGCTCTAGTCCGACCACTAGCGGCCGTGCCCACACAAAAACAAATTGTTCCTGTGGCACAGGCCCCCCTGGCAGTGCGGTCCTTCCAAACCACAGCTGTATCAAAGGACATTGACTCCGCTGCAAAATTCATTGGTGCCGGTGCAGCGACAGTGGGAGTAGCAGGTTCCGGTAAGTGTCTTGATTTCTTATACTCTTTTGTGCTTTTTTATGTGTTTTGTCTTGTTTGTGTGTACCCCCCTAAAAACATCACTAACTTAATGTTGAAAGAGCTCTGAAATGTTTCCTTCTATATGCAGATAACATTGCAGATAAAATGGTTACATAACAGGGCACATACCTACAGTACCAGTACAGTTCTGGCCTCTTTCAATATTAAACTCATATTACTAACTAAACCTCATTTTCCTAATTAATCCTCACACCTAACTTTGTCATGTTTCTACAGGTATTGGTATTGGAGTGGTCTTTGGTTGCTTAATCATAGGATATGCACGCAATCCCTCCCTGAAGCAACAAATATTCTCATATGCTATCCTGGGGTTTGCATTATCTGAAGCCATGGGCCTGTTCTGTCTTATGATTGCTTTCTTGATGTTATTTGCGTTTTAGTTTTTATGCGATATTATTGTACAAATTGTGTATAAGATTGGGATTAGTTTTTATGTTGCATGGTTTTTGTGCAATCATATTTTCTTTTGGAACTAATAAACTCTCACTGAAGACCCATGTTGAGGTAAGATGGCTTCTTTTTTATGACCCTTACTTTTTTTGCTGCTTTTTTATTTTATTATTATTACTATTTTATTTACTTATATTATGGTCAATCTAACCTAACTAATCCATTGATATGGTGGATTTAAAGAATTATAGTAGTTTAACCCTTTGAGTGCTACAGTCTGCTTGTGTCTGTTTGGTTTCCATGCACCAGGCGCTGAGATTTGAGATTTTCATACATTTGTGTTGACTGGAGCCCATGTCAACTGTGGGTGCATGATTTGTCAGAGTAGCGTGATGGTCAATGGGTTAAATTGAAAAATTATCCTACTATGATAGTCTCATGTGGCATAATAATTATAGTAGAATCTTTTTGTTGGTACTTATGTCCAATTAATGTAAACAATGAAACTGAACTTAAATCTGTCTCTGTTTGCAGTATTGACTGCTGCTTGTATTGATAAAGCACTAATTATTTTGTTGCATTTCAGGTGCCGGTATAGGAACAGTGTTCGGTTCTTTGATCATCGGATACGCCAGGAACCCCTCCCTCAAGCAGCAGCTCTTCTCATACGCCATCTTGGGTTTCGCCTTGTCTGAGGCTATGGGTCTGTTCTGTCTTATGATGGCCTTCCTGCTGCTGTTCGCTTTCTAAGCAACTTAATTTAAGAACACTACTGCCATCCCACATGATGAGGTTTCAGTGTACTATCTGGAGTGGACGGCCATGGAATCAAAGAGTGGAAACCTCACCCTCAATAGTGATGCAAGGACTGATGTGTAAATGTGTTACACTTACTGTTGTGCGTCATCAGGAATGCAATTATATTTAAATATGTAGTTATCATTATGTGCAAATAAAATATTGTACGTAAAACATTACATTGATGCTATAATTATTTCGATTCCTGATTATTTGTAGACTGTTTCTATTCTGAATCATGTTTAAAATAGACACAAAATAACTTTGAATGTCTAAGTCGTTGGTAATATTAACTAATAGCCAGTGAAAGCATTTTGAATGCGTGTGAATATTGTCTTCGACTTTTATCCTCAAGTTATACTGTTTGAGAATGTCGGTATTGTACATTTTTAGGGCGATTAAATGATAAAAAACAAAACATTGTTGTTTATATCTTATCTTAGGCAGAATAGAACCCAGCAGCATAGGTAATTACAAAAAAAAACACGACTATGTAATGTGACATAATCCACTTTGCCTGTATGTTGCTGTGTAGCAGGAGGATTTGATGTATACCAAGGGTGTAGGTTTTCTATTTCTACTATAGTCTTACAGTAATAAGAAAGTAATTATGATAAAAAAATAAATATTTTGATGGGGATTGTCTTACACTAATAGAGCCCAAATTAATTGGCAATATTTAGCCTTTTTTATAATTTTTAGGGTTGCCATCATATTAAAAAAAGTTCTTTTTCTCAAAAAAAATCTACTCTGGGTAAAATCTGATTGAGGTACTTTTCATCGTTTGTTCCCCTAGGCTCAACTGCGAGGCTCAACTGGTTGAGCCTTACCAAAAAAAAATTCCCCACGGCACAACTGGTTGAGCCGTTCGTAATTTTTACTAGTTGTGCACATAAGAAAAAAATATTGACGGCTCAACTCTGGTTAGTAGTATGTAACACATTAATTACTGATGACTGAAATGAAGATGTATCAGACCGATCTTATCTAATGTGTGGTAAGTTTGTTTTTTAACTAACAAATCTTCAGGATTTTCAACCGAAACCGAACCTACGGCCTAAGTCTCAGGTTTCAGCCGTTTTGAAAGTTTTCAGTAGCAACAGTCTGGTTGCCTGTAATACTTCGTGTTCAAAAGTACCAGGAGAGCATAACCGAACAGAAGGTAGATAGTGTCGGATTACTCTTTGAAAGCCAGCGGTCGGCAACATTTTAGCAGGCAAGGGCCACATCATAGAGATCTTGAGGCCACATAGTAATAAAATGAAATGAAGGCGGGCCGCACTTATTTCATAATATCACTATGTGGCCCTTGTTTGAATAATGTAATATGTCAATGTCAATTATAAATATTAAAAAATATAAATATATGTATTTACAATACCATCATCAGTTTATTGGCAATAAAAAACCCCAGGGTTGATTGATTTAAATCAAGTGATTTTTTATTTAAATCAAAGTTGTATTTTTTTCCAAAAATTTATAAAGTTATAAAATAATATTATGCATATAAACTAAATTATGGACCTATAAAAATTAGGAAAGAAAATACTTGTGAGAATAATAAAGTGTAATTTTTAGAGCTTCAAATAAAAAAAATACGATTATATTTATATAATCTAAATAAAATGAGTTTTTATTTTATTTTGATTTAAAATATCATTTTGTTCACAAAAATCGTACGTAGGTAGCGCTGTCTTGTTTACTACCCTAGCTAATGACGTCACGACCGAAACATCATGGCGGCTAGCATTAAATACAAATAACAAAAAAAATGTGATGAAACAAAAAAAAATGATTTTCGTACTTTTCCCTTTACTTGTGCTATGAGACATTGCTTCCTGCCAAATTTCATGATTCTAGGTATACGGGAAGTACTCTATAGGTTTTGATTCCCTTGCGAGTGTCTAAATATGCGGCATAAACGGCCGTATCTCTTGATTGCGTTGGCATAGAAGTTTGATTTTTCGCTTCAAGGGATTGCTGGCCTGATTATTTGATATAAATTTCAACTTGATACATCTACGCGTTCCTGAGAAAAAGGGTCTTGACAGACAGAAGACAGACAGATGACGGACAACAAAGTGATCCTATAAGGATTCCTTTTTTCTTTTTCAAGTACGGAACCCTAAAAAATGGTGTCGTAACAAGTCGCAACTTCGCAACACAATGAAACAGTAGATTTGGGGAAATCCCGTTTTCAAATGCGACACGAGTGTTTCTTGGGTAGAAACATAGTAGAAATTAATTAAATTAAAATATTGGTTGTGTGTGTATGTGTGTGTGTGTGTGTGTCGGTTTCTAGCGCCAAAACCACTGGACGGAGTTGGGTTAGTTGAAATTTGAGTTAGGGCACTATTTTGTTAATATCTCCAGCTGTTTTTAATTTTTTTAATTTTTAAGAATTGCCATCATAGTAAAAACACTTAATTTTTTTTTGTTCAAACATGGCTTACGTTTTTGATGAAACCTTGTAAAATACTTATAAGGTCTTCCAATATGCCTTAATGACTACCATCTAGGGATAGCAGCCAGCACCAGCAGATATTATAGATATTATGACGGTGTCTGTAGTCAGTGAACTTGTATGATCAACGCGACCACGCAAGCCCACTGAGTCACGGCCAACGTACCTTCCGAAGTACTGCATTATCGACGCGACCATGCATGACCACTGAGTCACGACCAACGGCTTAACGGCTTACCTTGCGAAGCACGGAAATGGTCGCGATAAATGCTACTAACAGTCAAACCCATCCTGGTCATGAACGTGTCTATAGTCAATTAACCTGCATGATCGATGTGACCACGCAAACACACAGAAAGTAGAGACCTTTCTTACATTTACAGCAAATAAACAGTCAAGTTATGATGATATTTAGATCCCTAACTTGAGAAATTATTGGTACCCCATACAAACTTTCATCCCCTATTTCACCCCCTTCAAGTTTAATTTTTGCAACGAACGTACCCTATATCCTTCTCCAAGGTCCCATTTATTTATTTCCCAAAATTCATCAAAATCGGTTCAGCGGTTTAGGCGTGAAAACGTAACAGGCAGACAGAGTTACTTTCGCATTTATAATAGTATGTAATTATAGTATATGTATAGTATGGATTCTCAAGCGGTTGAGCCTAAGGGAATTGGTTGTGCCGTGGGTAAAAATATTACCATACATTTGCTACAGTAGAAAACCAGTTGTGCCGTGGGGATTTTTTTTTTGGTAAGGCTCAACCAGTTGAGCCTCGCAGTTGAGCCTCGGGTAATAAACGACTTTTCATTACATGTATATGTGATTGGTAATTCGACGTGATCCTTCAAAGGGGTTATACTAGAGGTCGTTTGCAACAAATTAAGTCCAGTTAACCAGGGATCAAAAATGTATGACTACTGAATTATTAGTTTTTAGATTTGTTTGAAATTTTCTGCCTTGTTACCAAAAAAAAATAATTATGAAAAAACCATTATACTGTTAACATTAAATTGGTACTTTTTTAAAAGCTAAGAAATTAGCGCTCACTTTGAAAATAAATCCTTGCCCAAAACTCACAGTCTCAAAAATAAACTGTCTTAAGTTGCATAAAATTATTATCTTTTATAAATTTTCCTTAAATAATTGAGTATTACTAGAAAAAAATGTAGTGAACTTGACGTACAAATTAATGGGATAAGTTCCTTGTTTCATAGGCTTTCTAAAAAGGTAAAAATGTTATCAACTTTTGCACTAGATCGAAACAAAAAAACAAGTAACAGACTTTTCCATACATATTCTGCACGGTGCCGCCCTCTCTTTTACTCGTCTCGTGCGTGACTCGTGAGCTTAACATGATTCGATAATTTCTGGCAATCTTCGCGACAGTTCGTGGACACAAACTCGCACAGTTTCCAACGAGATGGTTTGTTCGTGCGGACAGAAAACTCACAGTATTCGTGAAATAATAATTAATATCCCTCCTTCTAAATCCTTGTTGTTGTTCCGATATTTCTTAACGAATGCTATCTAATGATAGCAGCCGGTGCCAATGGCTTAACGTGCCTTGCGAAGCACGGAAACTGTCGAGATAAATACCACCAACAGTAAAAAACCCATCCAGGTTTTGACCGTGTCTGTAGTCGGTTAACCTGCGTAATCGATGAGACCACGCAAGCCACGACCACTTCTATGTTCGTGCTGCAGAGGCGTCCCAAAACCACCCATATCAAAATTAAAAGTGTTTAAACGGAGTTTTAGTCAATTAACAAGGATATCAACTATTACTTAACCAGGGTGTCCACTTTCTGGAAAAGTCAGGGAAGCATTTGGTGGTCAGGGAAAGTCAGGGAAATGACCTGCCAATCTGGAAAAGTCAGGGATATTTGAGTTTTTCCCAATAATCGTTAGCGAGAGAAACATCCCTGCTCTAATCTGATATCTCCTTTTCTTTGCTGATATTTAACACAGACTTCGATTTTTTAAAAGTTATTAGTGATCTACATCATGACTTCGCATTCCACAGCTTGAGGATACTAGGTAAGAAGAATCTCTGAAACCTTACGGTTACCTTTAGGTTCGAGACAAATTTTGCTTTAGCTGGTGGGAATGAATTCCACTCCGATGGCGAGTGGTGCGTTTATAAAACTGTGCCGTATCTCGAACGCATGCCGTTGTATAAGCGGTAGATAGAACATTCAAAGAGAGCTGAAGTCTCCTAAAACTGAGAGGTTCTAGACCGCTTTTGAGCTCTGAGCGCTTATGAGTCTGATTGCGCGATCAGATCAGAGACAATTCTGATCGCGCGTCGCTGGGTGGAGTCGAGGGATTTCAGCTGATACTTGGGTCCTCCTGCCCAGAGATATGAGCAGTGCTCCATATGCGGCCTCACTTGAGCTTTGTATAGCTGCAATCGCTGTCTGGGTCTGAAGTACCGCTTTGCTCTATTGAACACTCCAGGTTTTTTCGTTGGCCTCGAGGTGACCCCGAAATTGGACAATGCTAGAAATTTCGACACCTAGAATTCCGACACTCGTAGCAACGGCAAGTTTTGTTTCTTGGAACCGAGGCGCCACAGTTAAACGGACTTTGGCGGTGAACGCGCAGACCTGCGTCTTCGTGGAATTAAAGCGGACTAAGTTTAGTCTACCCTCATTCGGAGACTTTCTCCAGAGAGTCTTCAACTTCAGACAATCCTGCCACGACTCTCTCGACCCGTGGGTTGTTGCTTAGTCTGTGTACTGCGTGTCACCTGTACCATCATCCGCATAGTATTGAATACCGCGTAGGTCATTGATATGCAGAAGGAATAGAGTTTACAAGAGTACAGAACCTTGCGGGACACCAGGATTATGTGTTTAGTGTCACAAGATCAGCCGTTCATTAAGGACTTTAATGCTCCTGTTACACAGAAGAGGGTTACACAGGAGAGAAAGCTGTCGATCCAATTGCACAATCCCACGTGTAGGCCGTATGCTGGTAATTTCGATAGAAGTGCCTTATTCCAGACCCCCGAACGCCTTAGCTATATCCAGGCAGGCTCGACTTTCAATGGCTTGGCAATGGCAGCGGTGTGTTAGGCATACTAGAAGATCACCAGCTGACCGGCCATGACGAAACCCGTATTGGAGGTCATTGATAAGGTCTTGATCTTCTACATATGATAGAAGCTGTGTATTAATTACACGTTCTATCACCTTTGAAAGAAGGGAGATAAACGCTATTTCCCTGTGATTCGACGGGTCAGTTCTATCCTCCTTTTTGCGGACTGGTTGCACATTTGCAATTTTCCAGGATGTTGGTACATGGCCTGTGGAGTAGAAGAGCGTGAAAATTCAGTACTAAGGTTGTGGTCTACATACACAATGGACGATAGTATAGGATGTCATCATCATCATTAGGATGTATTGAAATCTATTTACGAGCTATTTAAAGACAGTCTAGCACGTTGAGCTCTTTACACTGCTATCATTGGAGGCTCTTCATTTCCACGGCACAGAAATTCACCTCAGTAGGATGATTGGAAAATGATCCTTGTCTGGAAAGAGCACTTTTTTTTACAAGGTGAGCCAATTTGTAGGTTATAAATGACACGATCCCAGAAAACCACAATCAAAAAATTTAAGAGATTCAATGAAAATCCCTTTGTTAAAAGTACGTTTAGCTGCTGTGAAGTCAGTTATGGCAGATTGTGAACCATTTTGCGCCGTCTCCAGATGAAAATAAAAAACAAACCAGCAGTCAAACAAATCCTCCAAAAACGGTTCTAAGATGGATTTTAAAGGTCAGGGAAGTTTTACAAAATGGTCAGGGAAAGTCAGGGAAAAGTCAGGGAAGTATTTTGGAAATTTTGAGTGGACACCCTGTTAACGAATACTATGAGTTTTCTATCCGTACGAACTAACCATCTGGTTTGAAACTGTGAGAGTTCGTATCCACGAACTGTCGCGAAGATTGCCAGAAATTATCGAAACATGTTAAGCTCACGAGTCACGCACGAGACGAGTAATAGAGAGGGCGGCACCGTGCAGAATATGTATGGAAAAATCTGTTACTTGTTTGGTTTATTGTTTTTTTTGATCTAGTGCAAAAGTTGATAACATTTTTACCTTTTTAGAAAGCCTATGAAACAAGGAACTTATGTCATAAATTTGTACGCCAAGTTCACTAAATTTTTTTCTAGTAATACTCAATTACTTATGGAAAAATTATAAAAAATAATAATTTTATGTAACTTAAGACCATTTATTTTTGAGACTATGTGAGTTTTGGGCAAGGATGTTTTTTTTTTTCAAATGTTAACAGTATAATGGTTATATATATTTTTTTAAGAAAGCAAAAAAATTCAAAAAATCTATAAACCATAATATCTCAATAACCATACATTTTTGACCACTGGTTAACGGGACTTAATTTGTTGCAAATGACCTCTAGTATAACCCCTTTGAAGGATCACGTCGAATTACAAATCACCCTGTATAATTAATTACCCCCCATACAAACTCACATTTTTGTGTTTATTTGTCAAGTCTCAATCTATATTCTTTGTTACTGGTTAAAAAGGGATGCGGGACAAAGTATGCACAGCGTGGGTGTATTTTTTTTTTAAATAGCTACTATTTTATTGAAACTACATATACTAGGTATTGATTATTTCGGGGAAAATCTAAGGCACAAAAACCCAGAATTTTTTGATCAGTGACAGTTCTGTGCAAAGATTCGCGATAAAGTATGCACAGCATGGCTGTACAATTTACATAATTCGCTCATTTAGTATTCCCAAAGTTTGAAGAATAGTCGATGAAATTGTTTTTCTATAAACGTGATCTATGTAGATGGTGTCACCGTCATACAATTGCATTGATTTTTCTCTGAACGTAAATAACAAGCCTCAATACATGGTTTGGAATACCTACGCAAGTCCATTTTGACAAAAAGTGTAATTACGTCGTTGTTGCACCAAATGAGCAATATCTCTACGAAGTTGTGGCGTCCGTCCGCGGCGGGACTCCATACAAATGACGCGTTACGAGTATTATCTTCTACTACTACATTATTATGATATTTATCACCTTTGTACAAACGTAAATTTTTGCGTTTCGCAACTTGTTATAGGAACCGTCACGTCACTACTTTGTGCCGTCACCGGGTCTTACCCGTAATGGGGATGAGGTTGCCATTAGTTTTGTCCACCAGGAAAAAAAGTTGCTTTGTCCCCCACTGGATCACGGGCAAGAATTATACAAAGCTCATGTGAGGCCACATATGGAGTACTGCTCATATCTTTGGGCAGGAGCACCCAAGTACCAGGTAAACCCCCTCGATTGCTCCCAGCAACGTGTGAACAGAATTATCGACGACCCTGAGCTAACAAGGTGTCTAGAAAGTAGAACCCCTCAGTCTTTGATTATTTAATGTCTAGATAGTGCGCTGGTGGCGCAGATGCGTCCAAAAAATTATCAGCCAACTGTTGGCCTATAAGCCGCTCTCCGCTCCATAGTGTCCAGTTTGACGTCAAAGGATGCACACGCCCGCTCGAGTTACGAATTAAAAAAAAAGGTGGTTAAAATGACGAAGTATGCAATAAAAGTGTGCAGAAATTACAAAGAACGTTTGAAAACAACAAATAAAGTCACCTACCATCGCTAAGCAATTCAGATTCATCGTATTTTGACAGAAAATAATTCGTTTTTCAGCCAATTTTTAAAGACTTGCACTTGGCATTTTGTTAGTGTTGCCAGTTTTTCAATGCAAAATTTCCTCCAAATTTGAGTTAAAATAATAATTCTGGTACCAAATTAAAATATGGTGGAGCTTAAATGGTTACCCGACTACGGCGAAGTAAAAATCAGGGACACTTGTGGTTATTATGTGCGGGGTACCAGTTTATCTTGAAAACTAAAAACTAGTGATGAAACAATTACAATTACAATTTGATTGGTATCAATTAATTGGCCGTCGTTATGTCATAACGATCCAATATTTAAAGTAAGTTAGGGATAATGTACTTTATGACATAAAATACATTAACTCTTACTTACTTAAGCGAGTTGGATCGTTATGGCATAACTACGTTACCAACAACAATAATTTATAAAATACCAATTACAATTAATTGTAATTGTTTCATAACTAGATTGAAAATTAAGAGATTGTGCAAATCATCGAATATTCTTATATTGGAGGCTTGTACCAATTACAATTAATTGTAATTGTTTCATAACTAGACTTAAAATCAAGAGATTTTTCAAATCATCAATATTCTTATATTGGAGGCTCGAAGATGTATGTCAGTGACATAAAGTACATTATATCTTACTTGCTTTATGTCAGTTGGATCGTTACGGCATAACTACGCCCAATTAATTGTTTAGATACAAATTAATTGTAATTGTTTCATCACTACTAAAAACACTATCATGCGTTCGAAATTTCAAGGGGCTACCCAAAATCAAGTCAAGAATACAAAAAAAAAATGATAAATTCGTTCAATTTTTCTTTACAGTTTGCCATACCAAATCTAAATAGTGAATCACGAATTTGTATGGGAAACTGAAAAAAAATTAGATCTGTTTTTTTAAAATATTTTTCCTGTATTCTAGACCTGATCTAAAGAAACTCTTTAAAATTTCAAACGCACTTTTTTCACACCCGTTCTATGTAATGCAATGTGATATATTTCAATTAACATTTTTTTCTGCCAACAACACTTATTATTTTGTACTTTGTATTATAACTACTTATTTTGGGGGAAATATGGCATTACCTATTATCCCCATGCACGCACACATAGGCAAATTGAACGACATGACGCGAGCGTAAGACAAAGCTGTCACGTGACTATCACGTGGTTGTTACACACACAAGCTTGAAAAAGTTGGCCGGTTTTGTGGCAGTGATTACAGGGTGACGCTCTATCTAGACAGTAAATAATCAAAGCCCTCAGTTTTCGAAGAGACTTCAACTCTCTATGTGTTCTACCGCTTATACAACCCATGTGTTCGTGTCAGTGACCCCAGCAAGCACTTTTTTCCTGGGGCTCCTACGAGAATCCTACCTATCTCAAATTTTAGAGCATAATTACAGCAATCATCATGCCAAGGGAAAAAATTAGAGCAATCATACTTTTCGAGATACGAGCGCCTAAAGGTGTGCTTGCTGGATGGCAGTCCACCCAGCAAGCACAACTGGTGCACAAAAACTACGAAGACTTGGGAAAAAATGTTGATGCACAGATTTAGAGCATCATAAAGTGAGTCGGACTGCAAAGTTTCATGAATGTCATGTCAATAGTTATCTCGCTAGAACGCAAAACCTGCTTCACGTTCTTTTCACGAATCTTTCTAGCAGTCACATCAGATCTCAGCAATTTCAGCATCTTGGTTCAAAATTTTTATGCCAGGATTTAGAGCAACACGAAAAACCTATGCTGAATTATTTTTGAATCCCAAAAATCAGTACTTTTTGTGCTACGAGTCAATGTTTTTTTCTTTGCTGGGTGGACATAACAAAAGTGACAAAGGTGTATAGCTTTGCAACTAATATGAATACAAGACTGGTTCTTATGCTCAGATTTAGAGCAAAATTACAGCATTCTGCTCAAAAAAAACTAGAATCCCAAACGTTATAGTTACAGCGGTAGACGCTAAAAACTGATTTTTCCCGCCAATTTTTTGAATAATTACGTCGACTGGCGGCAGATTGCGACGTTGCCGCTCTTATTTATTTCTAGTTCAAGCAATAACTGACTTTGTGCTGTGAGTATAAGGTACATTTGATCAAACTATCGATTGTCATTTACACTGATAGACAAGAAACAAGCGGGACAAATATAAATGAAGTGTTGGTGATCTTACTACAATACGTAAGGGTTTAATATGACAGGAATTGGTATTATTGTATCGAGCCGGATGACGTACTGCCGTTTTAGTTGATAGCTGATATTATATCTTTATATTTTATAGCTTCACTCACTGTGTTAATAAAAAAATAACTCTTGAAAAGCCTAAGAGGAAGGGTCTCATTGATGTCGGCTATCGTTGTTTAGACTTCAGGGATCAGTGTCACAAATTAAACGCATTTAGGGCTTTCACATTTTGTTTAATAATCAGTCTTACGTAGCAAAATATATGTAGAATCTTTTTATTTACCTAATAATTAAACTGTGTGTAAAAAAGTACCATGCCAAACCAACTCCATAATCAGTAAATGTGTCATCAATTCTTTAACCTGTATACTAGTAAAAATATAGATATTAAAAAATATATATTTTAGAAACAGACATCCATAATCAGTTTTTTGTAACTATTATACACACGAGGGTTTTAGTCAAGCCGAGCTTCTCTTGTTTTGTTTTGTTGCTTATAATTTTTTTTATATTTCATTCTGTGTGTTACCAACGCAATAAACTAATGACAAATAAATTTTACCCTACATCCACACATTCGGCCAATGCAACGATGAAGACCGATAGTGTGTATTACGCCAGCGGCATGTTATAGCTAAGAAGGATGTGAGTATAATAGAAAATTAGAGCATCATAAGGACTAATTGTGCGCCAGCAGCGGAATTTGTGCGTCTTACAATTTCGGAGATATTCATAAAAAACCGATTCCGCCACGGTAACGTTCCCTCAGCGGCATAATTTTGAAAAAGACGGTCTAGCTCATAACAAAGTACATGACTGAGTAGCTTTCGTCGTGTTATAAATGTGCGCAAATAGCGGAATTTGTGCATCTTACGGTTTTCGAATTATTCAAGATTCCGCTGCAGTAACGTTTTTGTGTTTTCTGTAGCTCGAAAACGGCTGATAGGAGAAATTTCAAAAAAAAACCACTAGTACATCTTAATTTGTGCGTAATTTGAGCAATGTTAGTTTTTTGAAAATTGTGATATTTTTTTAGTAATTAATTTGTTCAGAAAATCAGGAAATTCTAATTTACAAGGAAACGAGTGAAGTTGCAATCGAATAAAGAGCACTCAAATATTCCTCTAGTAGACCCTAATAATGTCTGCAATTGTGGATTGTATTATCCGATCGATTAGTGAGATATACCATTTAATTACGAAATTAAGTTAGCGAAATTTTAAAGATTGAATTCAGTGCTCCCATAAGACTATATAACATGAAATTTTATATAAAATTAGAGCGTCCTGTTAGCAAGCTTTCCTGTAAGTTTCAGCTTTGAATAACGTTGATTTAAAAAGATTTACCCAAAAGAAGAAAGAACGAACATTTTCCCTATAACCCGACCAAATTAGAATGTATACGAGAAAGCGGCCGCGCCATACAAAAGGAGAACCTTCTTAAATGAAAGGTGTATTGAAGGAACCTTTGTAAGTACAGTTGCGTGCAAATGTTTTATTGACGATTGTTTTCTTAGTACCTACGTACTCATATAGCGGCAGGGACGAAGCTATTATAAAATATACTTGTAATACGATTTTTAGATATAATAGTAAGTATCTTATTGCCGCCAAACATAAATGTTAAAAGCACGGATGTGTTCCGCCATGAAGATAGCCAATTCCCCATTGCGTTGGGGATTCTTTGATAAGCCCGCTTCCATCTTCGGCGTCATCATTACTTACCATCAGGTAAGATGATGCCAAGGGCATACCAATAGAGGATAAAAAAATGCAACATTAAGTAGTGTTTAGTTTCTAGCATACTGATTAATAGTTCGGGAAGGTTAAAATAAAAATTAAAAAGAAGAATGAAACAATGAGTTCTGAGAGAAGAAAGAAGAGATTTGCTAAAATCTGCCACACTACGTGGAACCCCGATATTATGGATAATTATGTATAAGGTTTACCTACTTAAAAATTAATAAACGGGAAATTCCCATACTACTTTGCCTAATTAAAAATAATAAAATTAAAAATATTTTCTAGCAAGCAAATCATAAAAAAAATTATAACTTTTCTATTGCTATTTAAAAAAAAAGTATTTCCTTGAAAACTGCCAAATTCTGACACTTTTTTAAATCGTCAGCTTATTCTGCCAGAGTTAAAATGTTGTAGCCAAATCTGCCCAAATGGCAGAAATCTGCCACAAATGGTCACACTGCGGGGCGGACGGGTTTCGAAAACACGGGAACTCGCGCGACGCGACGGGGGGACCTCATTAGACATGGGCATTATCAGTTATTTTGGAAAACGGGATTGTAACCGATATGAAGTTTTCATATCGATATCACCGTTTTCAGATATCGATATGGGTAGCACGATATTAATCGTTTTTCAAACGTAACTTATCTATTTGTTTAGAAAACGAACGGAAACACAAACTCACGCGTTATCAAGTCCAAACTAAACCGTATTGCAATAACCATAATGGTCAATTCGCTTATCATCCGCTGATATCCGTCCCAGTTCAATATTCGCTGCATTTCTTTCGCACTAATGAAATGTATTTTTGTTAGAAAGAGAGAAAGAGAGAAAGCGAATATATCCATACATTTGATATCATATGCTTGGGTTGCGGGAGTTTGTATTTCGCGGGTTACTTAGCCTATATACAGTTTTACTAATATCCGATATTAAAAACTGCCATATCGATATGTTATGATATGATCCTCATATCCGTTTTTAGTTACGTTTTGATATATCGGACTCATGCCTAGAGCTCATTCCCTGTGCCCGTGCCCCGGGGGCTACCTGTGCGAGGAGCGCAGCTCAATTCAAAGCGATAAGATAAACACTGATCAGAAATTAACAAAGCATTGATTTGATTATATCTGCTTTGCTCGAAATATACCTCAAAACATAGAGGTAATAAAGTACTAATTACTTCTATGCTATTCTATGGTATGGTATTTGTTCTATGCTACTAGGCAGAAAAAAAATATTGACGATTTAAAAGCATGTGTAAAGCATCTACTTAAACATTTTGAGTTTTATGCCGATACATCAAAAAGTTTGTTGTTCAACTTGTCGATGTTACCCGATTTTAGTTCATTTAAATAAGAAGCCAAATAACAAAACATTTATAAACATCATATCAAACATTTTTCTGCTTAATTGTCCAATTAGTTCTGGTTGTATGCTACCAATTTAGGAAGGTTACCTTTTTGTATGGCGCGGCCGCTTTCTCGTATACATTCTAATTTGGGCGGGTTATCGGGAAAATGTTTGTTCTTTCTTCTTTTGGGTAAATCTTTTTAAATTAACGTTATTCAAAGCTGAAACTTACAGGAAAGCTTGCTAGCAGGACGCTCTAATTTTATGTAAAATTTCATGTTACATAGTCTTATGGGAGCACTGAATTCGATCTTTAAAATTTCGCTAACTTAATTTCGTAATTAAATGGTATATCTCACTAATTGATCGGATAATACAATCCACAATTGCAGACATTATTAGGGTCTACTAGAGGAATATTTGAGTGCTCTTTATTCGATTGCAACTTCACTCGTTTCCTTGTAAATTAGAATTTCCTGATTTTCTGAACAAATTAATTACTAAAAAAATATCACAATTTTCAAAAAACTAACATTGCTCAAATTACGCACAAATTAAGATGTACTAGTGGTTTTTTTTTGAAATTTCTCCTATCAGCCGTTTTCAAGCTACAGAAAACACAAAAACGTTACTGCAGCGGAATCTTGAATAATTCGAAAACCGTAAGATGCACAAATTCCGCTATTTGCGCACATTTATAACACGACGAAAGCTACTCAGTCATGTACTTTGTTATGAGCTAGACCGTCTTTTTCAAAATTATGCCGCTGAGGGAACGTTACCGTGGCGGAATCGGTTTTTTATGAATATCTCCGAAATTGTAAGACGCACAAATTCCGCTGCTGGCGCACAATTAGTCCTCATGATGCTCTAATTTTCTATTATACTCACATCCTTCTTAGCTATAACATGCCGCTGGCGTAATACACACAGACCGATAGTAATAAAAATCGGTTACCACAGCCGCAGTTCAGTGTGACCTGCACTCTTGCTTTTTCGCGTTGATAACGTAGGTTAACTGAATAAAAGTTAGATAATTATCTGGATAAGTTTTTCTGTTAGTGACATTTAACTCGACGGTTTTCGCGTTTTTCAAGACACTGACACATTCGTCCCAATTAATATCTTTAGATGGTAGTCGTAAAGTTATTTCAGGTGTCTGATAGTGGGGTTCACCACTAGCCCTATAATCACCATACAAATAAAAAATATTTTTATTTGAAAAAACTGACTTTTATGTAGGTACAGTGGTTTTGAACGCGGCACTAGGTATACCTTGTTTCAATCCAATTTAAAAAAGGCAAACAATCTTATTAGGGAACTGACACATGAAAACGTCAAAAATTTCGTACCTGCTTCATATTTTCATTGATTACTTTGATGAAATTGTACCACGGAACCCTACACTGCGCGTGGCCCAACACGCACTTGACCGCTTTTTATTCAGTCGAATTTATAGGATTTAGTACGGAATATGAATATGACTAATGTGTTGGTCGAATGTGTGGATGTAGGGCGTTTTGCGTTTTGTTTTTGTACTGCTATATACAAATATTGGAGCATGGCTGAAATCGGAACGATGCCGCCGCACAGTGGGGCCATTTTCCAAAAACGTGATCAAAATTATGTTTTCGTTCACATTGTCTTTAGAGTGATTAAACTATTAATGACAACGCTGAAAACGTTAAAAACAACCGACTTCAATCGTAACAGCTACCATTCTGCTATGTTTTTTTTAGATTTTGTTGATTTTTTCAAAAAGCGCTGAATCAATTTCGATGAAATTGATATGGGCACACTTCTAAAGTATTACCTACCTAACAAAAAAAGAATCATCAAAATCAAGTCATAATTGGCGGAGTAATCGCGTAACATACATACAAAAAAAAATCAGTTGTGGGTACTGACTTATAAAAATTTTCTGCTGCAGCAAATCAATTCTTTAAAAAGGTGTTTTTTATTCTTATTTTCCATCTTCCTGGACAAAGTTACATGCGGATCGGAAGACAAGAGCATTTTTTAAAAGATATCAGTTATTGTACTCGTCCTTGATGATTTTTTGCTTTTTTGGATTTTATCGGGAACACTTCAGTGTTCTCTTGTGCCTCCTCAGATAGCTGCCCAATTGGTAATACGACTGTATGTACTATTAAATAACCATGAATCAGTATTTTATGCACATAGGGGCTCATGTAGTACCATATGGTTTCGATACCCACGCAGGGCAAACATTTCTGCGAAGAGAAGATTTGTTTGCTTTTTCTGGTTGTATTATATCCATATATGTATGTATTTAAATGTATCTACCAATTTTGGATAAAAAATCTATTAAGTATGTCAGTCTCTGTTTCCCGTAATACAGATAATCCTAGTTTGAGGCCAAAACTACGTATGTGATTTGAGCCAGATAATATTTATTTATTTATTTATATGTTTATATACAAATATCCATAAGTATTATAATATTATCTTTTTAAGCCTAATTTTGAATAAAACTAAATACAGAAAATATAAATTTTTAATTTTAAATTATTTTTTAATACAGAAGTTATGGTAAATGACTTTAAAAATTAAATAAATTATAGGATTAAAAAAATAAGCTCTAAAATTAAATAAAATGTTTAAAAAATATATCGAAATAATTTATTGAAATATTTTTCAAATAAGTACTTTTAGTAAAAATTTGATGAACAGTTCTACGAAGGCAAAGCGCCATAACTTTTGAATGTAGTTTATTAAGTAACTATATATTACCTATAAATTAAGGTACAAAAAAAGTCTGGCGCTTTGCCTTCACAAAAGTTACAGGCGCCTATATAGAAAAGTGAAGTGGTCCTGTTCATGGCGGCCTGTGTCATTACTGAAAGCAATATAATGATGTTAAAAATATGCATAAGATCCTGTAAGTAACCTACTTTGAAAACATTAAATACTTGAGTGCACTGTATGCCAAGGTGACGAGAAAAAAAAACATTACTGAACGTAACGAAAATTTCCAAAAAAATTTTTCGATGAAACGCTAAGTTTGTAGTGCCGTTAATATTAACTCGATTCATAAAATTGGATAAAAATATTATCATGGCATAGGAAGATGTCTCAAAATTGTAAATAAATAAAAAAAAATTAGTTATAACAATATTTTCAAAAATGCTATTTCGATCGCTGATACCGAACAAAGGCCCCATAGTGCGCCGCCGCCACCACCAGCAAAACGCAATGATGAACCACAAGCGGTCCGTATTATAGGTTTTCCGCTATCGTATGATTTACATGTATTTATTCCCATAGAAATATATAAAATCATCCTTGTTTCTAGTCTATATCAATGTAAGTGACAATCGATAGTTTGAAACTGAAATGTACCTTATACTCACAATACAAAGTTAGTTACTGCTTGAACTAAAAAAATTAAGAGCGGCAACGTGGCAATCTGCCGCGAGTAACCGTAATTATTCAAAAAATTGGCGGGAAAAATCAGTTTTTAGCGTCTACCGCTGTAACTATAACGTTTGGGATTCTAGTTTTTTTTGAGCAGAATGCTGTAATTTTGCTCTAAATCTGAGCATAAGAACCAGTCTTGTATTCATATTAGTTGCAAAGCTATACACCTTTGTCACTTTTGTTATGTCCACCCAGCAAAGAAAAAAACATTGACTCGTAGCACAAAAAGTACTGATTTTTGGGATTCAAAAATAATTCAGCATAGGTTTTTCGTGTTGCTCTAAATCCTGGCATAAAAATTTTGAACCAAGATGCTGAAATTGCTGAGATCTGATGTGACTGCTAGAAAGATTCGTGAAAAGAACGTGAAGCAGGTTTTGCGTTCTAGCGAGATAACTATTGACATGACATTCATGAAACTTTGCAGTCCGACTCACTTTATGATGCTCTAAATCTGTGCATCAACATTTTTTCCCAAGTCTTCGTAGTTTTTGTGCACCAGTTGTGCTTGCTGGGTGGACTGCCATCCAGCAAGCACACCTTTAGGCGCTCGCTCGTATCTCGAAAAGTATGATTGCTCTAATTTTTTCCCTTAGCATGATGATTGCTGTAATTATGCTCTAAAATTTGAGATAGGTAGGATTCTCGTAGGAGCCCCAGGAAAAAAGTGCTTGCTGGGGTCACTGACACCGCTAAATTAACTCTTCCGACCACAAGGTTTACGTATAATTCAAAACATTGATATTATCAACAAATTTATTGCAAATAAAAGTCTATAATGGAAAATATCTAAGCGAATACCTCTACAAGAAGAACCAGATAAGGTTACTGGAGAGGTAAGCTCTTAAATTTTAGAAATGTATACGGTTATTTCTTAATTTAGAAAAACGGCCCCGGCATTTTTAATGCTTTGCTTCACACAACTTTAAATTATATAGGTACTAAAAAACAAAAATAATACAATCCACAAAGCAATCAATTGGTTTGTACTAAATTTGCGTTCTTATCTCAAAGAAGTGTAGTAACATGTTCACAGACTACCAAATAATTTGACCTTAGAACTATAACTGCAATTTAGTTCACTTCTACACACGCACACTCATTACTTCAAATAATTTACCGACCAAATATTGAGACAGTTACATGATTGTACATTTCTTTGAAAAAAGATATGGTCAATGTTATTACCACTAAGGTTATTTATCACAACTGTGGCGGGATATTTTATATAATAATTTGCGGCTCTGGTCATCTCTATCTATCTGAAACTCATGTCTGTCGAATTGAAAATAATTTTAGATTGACGAGGAATAAGATTCAGATAGATTCTAAGATACAAACAAAATTCGAGCCGTAAAAGACGAAACCCTCGAAAAAACCCGTCAGTTGGGTCAATTTAACTTTGAAAATGAAAACATTCACAATTCCATGTCATGATAGTTAACAATACATAATGTTGATATAATATTCACCGAATGAAAGACAAACAGTTACTAATTACACATTTATACAATAATTCTTATTCTACATACAGCAAACAAAGTAAGGCATTTCTCTAAGTTATCAAACATAATTTTTCAAAAATACGATACAAAAGGGCACATTCGCTTACGATTCGAGTCCACAAAAACATCCGTTTATTCCTTTTTTTTTATTAATCGCTAGTAATTGAGGAACGTCGGAAATAAAACTCAGGTATGTACATTCGTTTTGAAATTACATAACCTACTGGAAATAATCAGATCAGTGTAGGTACCATCGCGGCGGTTACGTAAAGGCCGAAAGCAAAATTCTCGAGATTTCGATGTTTTTATTACTTTTCTTGGCTTTCAAATAAGTTAAAAAAAACTGTTCAAGGTAAATTGAAGGTATTAAAATGGCCGATTTTTGTGTGTTGGTTTCAACATAAACAAATATTGTGTTTCCGAGAGAATTTGCAACTAATGCAAAATACAGGATTTACATGATATTTTTTTTCATCAAAGTTTTTGTGTTTTTTATGATTCTGTTTTTTATCGTTTCAAGTATGTTATATATTTTTTCTATGGTGATAGCTTTAACACGTTACGTGCAATCTGAAACATTACTTATTGCCATACCATCTTGCTTATGAAGTATGCCGTACGACGCATATTTGCGGGCAAGTTATGCTCCTGTCTGTATGCCGTTCGACGCACCTGCGCGTTTCCGCGTCTATGCAGCGTGCCGCGCGACGCACCTGCGCGTTTGTAACTAAAATCACATACACGCACATACGCGTCGGGCGGCATACTACCTAGTAGCCATACAAATGTATGAAAACGCATATTTGCGTTGGAGGCATACACTTAAGGAGTTGTAAACGCACAGGTGCGCCCAATGGCAGTTAACGTGTTCACCATTATTTCAAGAATTTGAATTGAATATTGCGATTTGGCGATACTTAACGCCTTAAATATCGTAGCATATGTTTAGACATGGTATTATTCTTTAGAACCTAAAATTGTAGTAATGCTATTTAAAAAAAAACGTATGGTTATCTGGTTTTTGTTTCGTCGATCCTCAATTAATCTGTTGAGATCATTCACTCATAATATTATTTGGTCCAATAATTTAACATGTCTTCATAAACCCGAGTCGTAAGGTTAGCTTACACTACACATTATTTTTGGCTCAACCTATTTCAGAATCGTAACTCACTAATTAAACGTTATCTTTAAAATACTTCGGTCAATTAATATTTATATTACATACGTAACTATAAAACATAAATATTTCTTAACGTGTTTTAAATGGCTTCTGTTTCAAACTGGGGTCCCCTGCTAATATAAATAGTTCCATATGTCTCCGTCTGCTCCAACTTCAGTACTTGATGCTTCTTGAGAACCAGCAAACTGTAAAACTTTTGTGCAACCTAAAACAAACAATATCATTTGAACACTTCTTCAGACGGCATGCGTCGACGACAGTAGAGGTTGGCTGCCAGCCCTGCTTGACTGGCAAGTCGTCGTAAATAGTATTTGAATAGAGTGCATTGGGGTACTAATTCCAAATCTGGGTTTATTCCGAATAACAGAAAATTCTGCTAAACCAAGGTTCGGAACCGGTTAACAAATACCGGTTAATTTCGTTCGAATTTCGGTTAACGATTCCGTTCCGATTCGGTTTCCAGCTTAACCGGTAAATTTGAATAAAATATCGGTTAATCAGGGAGCGGTTTTGTAACCGAAACAAGAACGAAATTAACCGGTTAAAATTAAAACCAAATTTAAGTCAAGTTCAGGCGTGTCGCGCGGGTGCCACTGCCCGAGTTTTCTGCTCACTTTCTCGCACGCTTTCAACTGATCGCACGCGGCAAACATACCTACAACGTCGCATATTGTTCAAATTAACCGGTTAATTCCGTTCGAACGAAAAAATATCGGATCTGGTTAAACCGGTTATACACCGTGCTAATTTAATGGCTGTTTTCCCGCGAATATGTTAATGTATGTAATACCTTATATGCATCTACATAAAAAATTAATTCCTAGATAACATTAACAAAAGCTTTTAAAAAAAAAAATAATAGGTTGCCCTACTATGTTCACTTTTACTTGTACTTTTGTGGTTCCCATTCATGCTACTGCTACTCATCGGCAACAACAAGCAAACGAACGCGATCTGTACCTAGTTTACGTAAACACCAATAAAACAAAGTCCACGTGGACTCTCGACCAATTAAGATGCGCGCTCGCGCGACCACCCCCTCCCATACATGCCGAACTATCCTGTGTTGAGTTGGAGAAACATATTGTACTATGTGTGTACAGACCTCCATGCGATGAGAACTTTTCCGTTTTTGAAAATGTTTTGGAGGATGTCTTGAGCATTTTGACTAAAAGTAATAAGTCAGTTATTGTATGCGGAGATTTTAATATAGATATTCTTGAAAAGAAAAATTTATCTACGAGATTTCTTAGTTTGTTTAAATCATTTAATTTAGATTTCATATTTCATGAGCCCACTAGAGTCACGGCAACATCAGCGTCATGTATTGATAACGTTTTCTTAAATTGTGAATATAGTGAACACAGTATTATTAATTGCTTAAAATCAGATCACAGCGGTCAGCTTGTGCATTTTCCCTTTGGAAAAACTAGAGTAAAAATTACAATTCAAACAAGACCCGTCACAGTCCAGAGAGTAAACAAATATAAAAATGTCTTAAGTCAAAAACTGCCGCTTACAGTTTTCGACACAGAGAAAGCTAATAAATTCTATAACAGCTTTTTTGGAATTATTAGTAAAGAATTTGACGAAATATTTAAGAGTAAAACTGTCAACGTTAATGAAAAATTTAAGTTTAGTGATTGGGCAACAGTTGGTATTTATAAAAGTAGAGAAAAATTGTTTTCTCTTTATGAACAAAAGATTATAAATTTTGACAGCGGGTTCATAGAATATGTTAAAAAATATTCGAAGATATTTAAAAAAGTTTGTTTATCAGCAAAATCTAACTTTCTATCAAGAAAAATTAAAAACTCTGAAAATAAAATTAAAGCTGTGTGGAACGTTATCAATAAAGAAACGGGAAAAACAAAACCGCGTAAGGAAGACTACATTCTTCAAACAGATCGCGGCTTAATATCAAAAATACCGGATGTAACAGAAGAATTTGAAACTTTTTTTACTGATATTCCCATCAAAACAACGGAAAGCCTTGACTCGTCGCCGGTACTCGCCCAACGTTTACTGATTGAAAATGTAGATCAGTGTAAAGAATGTTTTCAATTTAGAAAAATTTACCCTTATACAGTTGTAAGAACCTTTAAGTCACTTAAACTTAAAAACACTGAAGATTTATGGGGCATGTCTGTTAATTTGTTAAAGTCGGTTATTGATACTATAGCCCCTTATCTTGCTTCTCTTTTTAATATATGCATAGATAGTGGTGTATTTCCGGATCTTATGAAATTTAGTAAAGTTGTGCCCTTATTCAAATCCGGAGAAAAAACTAACCCTAGTAATTACAGACCTGTCTCGGTACTGCCAGTACTTAGTAAGATCTTTGAAAAAATAATTCTTACTCAAATGTTAAGCCACTTCAATATTAATAAAGTGCTTCATAATCTACAGTTTGGCTTCACTAAAGGGCGTTCGACAACCGACGCAGGAGTCGAACTGATAAGAAACATATATGATGCGTTCGAAAAATCGCAAAATGCTATAGGAGTCTTCTGCGATTTGTCCAAAGCATTTGATTGCGTCGAACATAAAACCTTACTTTTAAAGCTAGAACATTACGGGGTCAATAATAAGGCTTTGAATTTGTTAGAGTCATACTTAGTTAATAGAACTCAAAAGGTGCATATAAATGGTACAAATTCGTCAGGCTCACGCGTTAAAATGGGTGTGCCTCAAGGGTCTATTTTGGGACCATTCCTGTTTTTGGTTTATATCAACGACCTACCTTTTATGGTTGAATCGCTGTCTAAAATTGTGTTGTTTGCGGATGATACATCTCTAGTTTTTAAAATTGACAGACAAACTGATATGATTGACGAAGTAAACGACACTCTTTGTAAAGTACACAATTGGTTCACCGTGAACAACCTAGTCCTTAATGCAAAAAAAACTAAATGCATAAATTTCACCTTACCGAATGTTAAAAATATAACTCAAAACGTGTCATTAGCTAGCAGTGTTTTAGAATTCGTACCAAAAACAGTTTTCTTAGGTATAACCGTAGATTCAAAACTTCAATGGGGTCCTCACATAGAAACTTTAGCAGGCAGGCTTAGTTCAGCTGCCTATGCTGTTAAAAAAATTAGGCTCCTGACAGATATAGAAACGGCGAGACTAGTATATTTCAGCTATTTCCACAGTATTATGTCTTACGGTATACTTTTATGGGGGCATGCAGCTGATATAAATACTATTTTTGTACTACAAAAAAGGGCTGTTCGCGCGATTTACGGAATGCGATCTCGAGACTTAGAGAAAACTTAGACTCACTTAGAGAAAAATTTAAAGAAATCAATATTCTAACGCTTCCCTGTCAATATATTTATGAAAATATAATGTATGTGCGAAAAAACTTAAATCACTTTACACTGAATTCTGACAGACATACTCGTAATCTCAGGAATAACAGTAAGCTTCAGCTTGTATCTACTAGGCTCAGTAAGGTTAGTAAGTCGTTTGTGGGACAATGCATACGAATGTATAATAAAATACCAGAAGATATTGTAAACCTAACAGAGAATAAATTCAAAAGTTATGTAAAAAAGATACTATGTAATAAAGCTTACTATAAGACATGTGAGTACTTAGATGATAGAAATGCTTGGACGGTAAGTGTTTCTCCAACCAACACAGCAACACTTTCATGACATATTGTGAGACAATAAAGATACAAACTCTATTGTGAAAGAACTGAAGGGATTCGGTAAGACATTTTCTTCTCCTTTTTCTTTGTCCATTGATCGGAGTGGTGCATGCTCGCTTAAATGTTCGTGCGGATGGTGGCGTATCGGGAGCCGGGTCGTTCCCTTCCCTCAAATATGGTTGAGGGGAGCGATGGCTGACTCTCGCGTTATACTCGTGATCGGGTGCTGTCCGTGTGAACTGGCCTGCTCTTGTCATTGGTTTTTTGGAATTTGTTAGTCATTAGCTACAAACAATTTTTACTTTTATCTCTTTTGAATCCTTTCTTTATTCTTATTTTTGTATATTTTATTTACAGACATGACATTGTATAATTCATTTATTGATCTAGCATTAAGATGTAATAGAATATAAGACTTAAAAAAAAAATGTGTTGGAGGGAGTTTCTTTAGGGCCCGCCGTTTCTTCTCACTCCGCAAACACTTCCCGAAACGGTGGGTATACGAGTTCCGAGTGGTAGGAACCTCGTATTAGGTAGATAAAAGAATGACGTTCGAAAAGTGTACACTGCTACCTACTTCGAATAAAATATTTTCATTTTCATTTTCATACACAATCACATCACACACCACAAAACAAATCAAAATCAGTCTAATTTTCGTGCATGCACGGGGTACTTGTTGCATAGTTTTCGTTCGAGTGACGCCGGACGCGCGCGCGTAAAACGGTGACATAGGTGATCCACATTATGTTTGCTCCAATATCGAGTATTTGCAAATGGTTAGAATGTAGGTATGCAATTGCAGGCAGTGACATGGCAGAAGCTAGGCGATTGTACGCTGAACAGGAACACCTAGTGCTAGTAAACATGCTGCAGTGCGTAGTGCCTGACTTACTCGACGAAGTGCCAGGGGCATACATATGCCCCTTGCATACTTATCATCACTGTACTACCAGCATGATGGCTGTCCTGCGCACTACCAACTGTCCGTCCGAGCGTACCTAAACTCCGAATTTGATGATCGCTGGATAGGCCGTGGAGGCCCTGTGGCCTGGCCACCAAGGAGTGCTGACTTTACGCCCATGGACTTTTACTTAAGGGAAATTAAAAGACTAGTGTACAGTAAGGAAGTGCTAAGTTTAAACAAACTCAAAACAAGAATTATTGACGCTTTTGAAGTGGTAAAAACTCAAACTGAGACCTTGCAAAAGCTAAAGGGAAGCATTGTTAAACGTTGCCGACTGTGTATTGAGCGTGAGGGTCACCAATTTGAACAACTACTGCAATATCGTTAGATGAAAATCGTTTTAATACATAAGTAAAAAGTATCAAAAAGTTGATTCCCATTTTTTTCAATACGCTTAAAATATCAACATACTTATTTTACGTATTTTTTTGCGATTGCCACCTTATCATTAAAATTATCAACGGTCGGTACCTCGAGGTCAATGCTCGGCAGATTTATTTCAAAGATTATGTGATTGATTACATTGTCATTTTGCGCGGGAAACTGCGGGTCAGTTGCATGCGTGCGTACCTATTTATTATTGTAGTAGCTAACGTATCCCCGTATTAAGATTCAGTAGGGACACTAGAAGCAGTTGTTGTTTTTTAATTTTAAATTATTTATAATTTGTTTTTTTATTAAAGTAACATTCCCTAAGGCTTAGGAATAATGCATATAGCACGCAGTTTTCAGGAAAACAGCCATTAAATTAGCACGGTGTATATACCGGTAACCAAAACCTGAACGAAACCTTAACCACAATTATTTCGATATCGGGGTCAATGACCGAAACCGGTTTTTTCAAAAAACCGGTTTCCGAACCCTGTGCTAAACAAAACAATATTTTTATGATGGACACATTTACTTAGGTGCCATCTTGATATCTCCTGCGGTTTCAATTATCGTTCAGTAACTGGTGACGTTCGGGGGAGTGTAGTGTCGGTTTTTGTAAAAGTGGAGTTTTTCGCGCCATTTTCGTCAGTTCGGAATAACCCCGACATTGATTTCAAGGAAATAAGTAAATGTATTGATTGTTTGTTTTTATGATAAATTATCGATTTTTTAGCATGTCTGACTGAGTTCTGACGTGCTATTTAAAATTTATAATTTAATTTGAAATAATTGGGGATATTCCGATATCTTTAGTATTCGAAATAACCCCGTTTTACTTTTCATAGTAATTAAAAGTGGCTCTCAACCTTTTAATATTTATCAAAATGTCATTACTCAATAATTAAAGTTTCATCTTTCTAATTTCAAAATTTACAACACCTAATAATTATAGCCAAAAGGTTGAGAACCACTTTTACGGTAATTGCGAAATATCTAATTTGGTAGGAAAAGAAATGTGACCTTTGAGTCCTAGATTTATAGAACACATTTTAAGATGAGTTCGAAATAACCCCAATATATATCGAAAATATATGCCAACTTTTCAAATAATATATTACTAATCTACTACAAGATATATTTCTTGAATAAATAGAGGTAAAACAATTTTAAGAAAGAAATAAACCGTATTTGAAAAACCAATCAAAACAAATCCTTCCTATTAACTCACTGAAATGTATATCGGAATTGCCCCAAAGCACTACCGGTTTCCCTCCATAAAGGGCACAATCGAAAATGGGTAAAATTAGAGGAACTTTATTGTTATTTTTTAAAATGGCATATCTTTTAAACTTCTTTTAAACTTATTGAATTGAAATAAAAACGTTAATGGTTAGTAATGGATAGAGTACACATAGCAGTAGCTACTTGAAGGCACACAAGAAGGCAGCGAAGCCCCCATAACTAAAAGGAGCAGTCGCTGTAGCCGAAACCGGCATGGCACGTGATGACACAGCAAATCGTAACTAATAAATAATTACAGTAGGCCCATACGCTTATCACAAGAAAAGATGGCTTTAATATTACAGACTTTATCGAGGGCCACTCTGTTCAACCCTGAACATAAACTACAAATATGCAAGCTCAACATCAGCAGCCTAGTTTGAAGATCTGGAGCATCGCTGCGCTGTGTCGACGCGTTACATGAATATCACACAGAGAAAATCTGTAAATGTGTACATAGTGTTAATTTTGTATAAATAGATTTGTTATTTTGTAAATAAAGTAATTATCAACTTGGTGTTCGAGTATAACTGATCTCCACCACACGCTCTCCCTGTAAGCGTCCTCTCACTGTGGCCAAGACACCTTTAGCCATCAGCTTAGGCAGCTGATCAGTCGTCGTTGGTGAGTCTGCCCGATTGACAGTGAGAAAACCCCATCCAATTATACCTTGTTCCTTCCTCAATCCATCTGTTGCCTTAGGTCGCCTGGTAACAGAGTTCCTGCACTTATTTATATGTGTATTGTTTATTTTATGATTAGGTTAGGGTAAGTAGGGCTTAGGGACTTAGGGCTGTAGGGACCTTAGCTCTGTCTTATTACCTTTCCATTCCATGCCCAGTTGTGTTCAGCCCACAACTGGACACACTCTATAATTAGAATTAAAACCAGGCAAATTCTTGCCACGACACGACACAATCATTGGATCGACTCGCTAAATCAGGAAATCTATTTGTTATGAAGTTTACCTGTTTCCTATTATTATGTATCGGAGCAAGGTCGTCGAACACGAGGGTGACCCCGGCCGCCAGCTTGGGCCGCATTATCGTGAACAGTTGCGCGGCGCGTCGGTTCAGCACTCGCTCCTCAAACTGTTCGTCTGTCTCGCCTGCCTCTCGCTCACCCTCCTCGGGCTGTGGAAAATAATGTTCAAATTCATATAACAAATAGTGCAGAGCGAAAGCGCAGGTGTTTCAAGTATACCTATTCAGGGTATTAAAAAGGTGTTACTCATAATCAAGTGCATATATATAGAATACATGAAAAATATCCGATCTTCAATTGTTTTTTTAGTTTCCAATACAATTCTCGATTCACTATTTAGATTTATTAAAGAAAACTGAAAAAAAATAAGATCGCTTTTTTTTTTTCAATATTTATCCTGTATTCTACACTTGATTCTGAGTAACTCCTTAAAATTTCAAACGCACTTTAATAACTTCCCTTGTATATTCGATAAACTTAATTTTACTGAGGTATTTCCTAAAGATCCAAAAATTTTAAGATATGGTTTTAAGATATTGAAGTTGTTTTAATATTGCCCGCATAAAACCAAGATAAACACACTTACATGTTCTACGCTAAGCGGGAGATCGTAGTCGTGAGGAGGACTGTGGTGGACCTGCTGGTCGTCGTAACCCAGGTTTGTCATCTGCATACCGCTCTGAAATGATAGAATCTTTCATTAGTAGGGTGTGGATCGCGTCGAAGATATATAAATTGTATGGTTTCTTGTGTCACTTTTTCATCTAAGAGTACGAAAGTGCTGGGCCAAAATTATTACTATCATAACTCCTTCAGATGAAACAAAAGCTTGCACTGTTTGTTTTTTACTACTCAGTACCTTCCGCATGAAGACTTAATAAATAAGGGACATTATGTACATATAAATAATATAACAAAATGGGATTAGGCCTAGTAAAGGGGTTTACTGACGATTCGTCATCCTCAACAACTTTAGTAAAATTAACGTTAACTAATGTCATTCAGCAAAGTGTGTTTCAAAATATTCACGATAAAAACGACAGAAAATAAATAAGAAGCACGATCAGACCCCGGACACTTCATACAAAGGATGACGGGCGGAATGTACCCACCGACCAATAACGACCAGACGTATGTCGTTAGAAAGCTCTTTTCATGACTATCATTTGTTATTATGGGGGCTAGTCTCAATTTGTTGTGGGGAAAATGTTATAGTTACTTAAATGATATCTATTAAAAGTTGTTAATTCTAGATATCTAAAAAAACAGTTTTTTTGTGGATTCCATGTACTTGCAGCGTTATAATGTTAAGTATGAGGTCAGTCAAATCGTGAAAAATAAACTTAAAATAAAAAAACATAGAGTTAAAATCGTTTATTACTGATTTACAAACACAATTCTTATTACGTAAGCTGACGACTGGCGGCTGGGTATGCGAGCGAAAGAACCACACCGCATCTCACTACGTTCGTGTACGTTCGGCCGTCATCGGTTGGCATCGGGTGGGTGAAATACGCCGTTCGGTACAAACAAAGGCGGCGATTGCGGGCGCGACGGGCGGCCGGCGGGCGACGCGTACGCAATAAGTATTTCGGCAGTTACACCTTGCATTAGGTAATAGTTTACGTAGGGATTTTTAACTTTTAAACACATTTTTTTAATATCTGGAACTAAGAACTTTTATTTTAATAGATATAATTTAAGTAACTATAACATTTTCCCCACAAAGAATTGAGACTAGCCCCCATAATAACAGATGATAGTCATGAAATGAGCTTTCTAACGACATACGTCTGGTCGTTATTGGTCGGTGGGCACGCGACCCATACATTTTCAGTGTACCCTTATTTGTGAAGCGGTCGATGTCGATGGTATTAGACCGTTAATATAAAAAGTCGCGAGCTCAGCGAGCGCGAAATTTTTTTGAATAGTTAAGAAATGCCTCTACTGATTTGCATTTTATAGAAGTTTTAGTACTTCGATCAGGCTTCAGGGGGGGGGCAATTGCACCCATTGCCTCCCCCCCCCCCCTGGATCCGCGTCTGCAGGGAGTGTCCATACTGTATAATGTCCTTATACTGTGAAGTACGATATGACGTCGCTCACCTGGTAGTCGGCGGGCTCCAGCAGGCCGTGCAGCAGCGGCTCGGGCAGCGGCGAGGCGCGGCCCGGCGGCGCCACGCGCTGCAGCGGCGACGCGGCGCCCGCGCCCATCTGCGGCATCATCGGCATCTCCAGCCCGTGCGCCAGCCCTGCGCGCCAGACAGACACACGAGTGATCGTATAAGGTTTCCTTTTGGGGAACGGCACCCTAGAAATGATTTTAAGCACTGCTTACTAAGCAGCCTATCAATTGAGAATCTGATTTAGCTGGTGTCGAAAAGCCATTAAACGCGCATCATCGTCAGCTCATGTTAGTCCGCTATTAGGTTAAAGGCGCTGCGAAGCGACCCTAACGTCGCTATAATTATGAGAAAATCATCGCTCGATCCAAATTCAGAATACTCCAAAAAGAAATAAACTAAGTTCTCAAAGCAGTTCTCTCTCGGAGGGTTTCCATTTTACCGGAATTTTGACCATGGTTGAAAAATGTTGTACGGATTATTATTATATAATATACAGGATGTGTGATGATGTGAGGATGTGTGATGACAGAAAGGTGTGATAGATAATACTTTAAGGTTGGCTTTTACCGATCAAACTGAACAACTTTTGTTCTACAACTTTGTTGAAATCGCAAAGAAATTTTCGGACTTTTCATACAAACTTGGCTCGCCAGCTGATCGATTTGTATGAAAAGTCAAAAAAAATATTGCGATTTAAACAAAGTTGTTCAGTTTGATGGGTAAAAGCCAACCTTGAAGTATTATCACACCTTTCTGTTACACCCTGTATATAATATTATTATGTACACAAGCCCGTTTGCTTTTAAACTTTTACTGAAATGTATACCTTTAAAATGTAGTTAAATAAGTTCTATATTCATAAAACAAAAAATATTATAAATTATTCTTCTACTAAAGCACACAAAAGATTCGGGATATAAAGTGAAATGTAAATTTTCTCTCTGCGTAAAAAAACATCGAGTGCCAATAAAAGTTTGTATTACCTGAAGGCGTCATTCCTCCGTGGTCCAGACCACCTGTACAAATAAACGTATTTTGGTTATTTCGGAAATCGGGACAAAAACTGTCAGAACTCTCAGTTCCGAAAACAGAAGACTGTCATTGCGTTTTCAGGAAAATATTGTGATGTAAAGTATGACATTTTAAAAAGATTTTTTTAAGATTGGTCGAAGTGAAGAACATCTAGACTAGGCTAAGGCCTAATTGGAAATGTTTCTGCAGGCTAAAGCTAGGATATCTCGGACAAGAATCTCTAGAAGGGTCGCGGATTGGGTCGTCCACTTCCTAACTCATCCACTTCCCAACTCTTACACTTCCTAACTCGTCCACTTCCCAACTCGCCCACTTCCCAACTCATCCACTTCCTAACTCGTCCACTTCAGAAGCCCATACCTGGCGTTAAACCGCCGTGGACAAGGCCACCCGGCGTCATGCCGCTGTCCAGGCCTAGTCCGGGTGTCATACCTGCACAATAAATAGAACACCATAAATGAGCATACTGCAAGTCTGATAACATTTAAGTTGGGTTTCGTCTAGCAGGGCCGCGTTCCATGGGTACACTCTGACCGCAACCGTTTTATATATAATAAATTTAAATATAATTTCCCTTTCGTACCTATGGGATTTATCAAAAGCTACTCTGTTGTCAGAGTTTACCCATGGAACACGGCCCTGGTATACGAAACTTCGAAATAATTTGTGACTCACCGCCGTGATGCAGCCCGGCAGGCGTCATGCCGGGCAGCCCCAGCTCCTCGCCGTGGGGCAGGCCGCCTGGAGACAAACATATTTGATTATCATGAGGGCATCATCAAGTCTTTCACGTAACTCTGTGATTTGAACAAAATGTTTATTCATACATGTTACACATTTGTCTTAAAATGTGGCCCGAAAGTTTCCTGGCTTCGGAAACGATAATCTGCTGTTCCTGGGTACAGCCAAGATAACACAAGGCCGATAATTCTTGACTGATCATGAAAATACTGCTCTTCGTCAACTCATAAAATGAACATTTGAATTGCCCTCCAATATAGAGCAGATTAAATCAAATATTATGTATATCACCAGTGATCTAACATACCTGGCGTCATAGCTTCCACCATTTCTAAACTAGAATAAACAAAGAGCTGGTGTCATAGCTCTCACCATTTCTAGAGCAGATTAAACCAAGGATTATGTATCTGACCAGTGACCTAACATACCTGGCGTCATGGCCCCATGAGGCAGGCCACCGGGCGTGAGGCCGCCTTGCAGCAGCGTTCCAGGTGTAAGGGGTCCCAGCGCCCCCGGCGTGAGTGGGCCTAGCGCGCTAAGCATGCCTGCACATTGATTTTTTTATTATTATTCACAGTTGGTAAGCCCTTGGCACCTATGGTCAGTAGCGATAATGCCAAAGATGGAAGCGGGCTTACCAAGATTTCCCAACGCAATGGGGTACTGGTCAAAACACATCAATGCGATTAGCATTGATGTTTGGCGGCATGACTTAGATGAGATGGTGGTAACTAGCCAGGCGGGCTCAAAAAATGCCCTACCACCAACGAAACTGAGTCCTACAAAGTTGGACCCCGCCGGGAATCGAACCCGCGACCTCGTGACGTGAAGCGAGCAGACTAGCCACTGGACCGCGGAGGCGGTTTTCTAAGCAAATGCTGATTTAACACCTTTTTAGCTAGTCATCATTTTCTTGTATGAATTTCAACCTAGACATCGTTGGGCTGGATATTAGATAGATAGCAGTGGGAGGTATATTATCAATAGCATAGAACCGAGTTCGCTACATTGCATTGAACTTTAACGGGGTCCCGCAAGCTCGTCCACGTGAACTTTTAAATCGATTTAAAAAATAGGTTCTTAGTACTTCCTCACCCTCTAAAGAACGTTCGTTACACTTTAGAACGGGCCGCACGCTTTTGCATAACGAAAACTTGCCTGCGTCTATATAATCTGAGAATCTTTAAGGTGAGAGTGAATAAGCATTATTTTGAGCTTGCATGTATACCACCCTTGCCTATATCGTAACTTTCCATCAGGTGAGATGTACTCAAACGCACTCAAATATTTCATTAAAAAAAACTGCGTACAGTATAAGCGAGTGTACCGTTGCAAAATAACATGATCTCACTTCCTCATACCCTCATTACATCACAAAAACATTAGCCTCCGCTCGCTTGAGCAGTCACATAAAAATACTGATCACTGATATAGGATTGAACCATATCTGGCCGCACGGAATCGCATTTTCCCGTAACGCTGTCCTTTCACTCAGAAATATCGTTCGCTAAAGCGAGAAGAGAATATGAGTGTCGTCCGCACCGGCGATGCGGAAGAGTGATGTTTCAGAGCAACAGAAAAGGATAGTGAAAAAGCTGTGGTTTAACCCATAATCGCAAAGTTTGCAAATCAGTAGATCGTGTTACTCACCCGGCGTGGCGGGCGCCTCCTCCTCGTGGCGCGGCGTGGCCGGCGCCGGCGTCGCCACCCGCTCCGGCTCTGGCGTAACCAGTACCAGTATGTATGAATGATTTGTTATTGCGAGTGTTGTCTACCCCTACCCTACACTATGGCCGATCGAACGGGTCAGATGAGGACATTTCTTAATCACTATTCATTATGATTACTGATTGCGTTCGGATGCGCATTACAGTATAGATTTTTGCGAACGCAAAAGACAAAATCCCGATTCAGCGAAATTTTAAATTCCTCATTCAGAGCCACAGAGGAAACTTTGAACTAAGACATGTGAAGTTTTTAAGGTAACCGACGTTGCTAAAAATCAGCGTGGTCTAGCGTCAAATGAAAAAATCAAAAAATAGAAAAGTAAATGTGCACGTCTTGATAATCCAAAGGTCGTAAAATTTGTTTATTTATGGGTGAAATCTTCGTTTTTCTAATAAGATGCAGTTATCTTCATGAACATATCAGACCCCACTGAAATAAAGCCCCGAACAAAAAAATTATAGGAGTCGCCATCGCGGGATACGGTATAGACGACATGACGATTATATTATGTATAGCGGGGGAACTACATTTGTCGCCGTGTTGATTTGGTGAACGCGTTGGGCCAGTGTGTAGTGCAGGTGCTTTGTTACGTGAGTATGCATTTACAAACTACGTACTAAGTAGACGAAGTCTCTGTTACTTGGCAAAACTGTTGTTACAAATCTGCATAATTTTTTTAAGATTATATGAATTCAAATACTGATTTATGAAGTCCAAAACCAATATTACAAAATGATGTCGTTTTGTAATAAATTTATTATTAAGAAAAACCAACCAATTTAAAAAAATGATGTCGTCTACGTCCAGTAAATGAATTTTTAATTAAGAAACCAAAACCAATAAATGTTGAAGCAAGTACATAAATGAACGTAAACTGAGTGGAATAATGAGCTCTGAACGTACCGACTGAAGGTTCGTACTCCTGTGGCATTGGGGTCGGCGGCTCTACTTCGGCAGGCGCGGGCGCGGGCGTGGGCGGCGCAGGAGTTTCCGGTGGATGAGTTACCTGCACAATTATATGACAAACATTTTAATCTAACCGTCATTAGATATTCAATTTGACCGTCAATATTGCTTAGGTCGATATTACTTTGAAAATGACTGTTCAAAAGATGTAGTAGAATATATATGTATAACTAGCACAAAATTCCTAATAGATAGGGACTTATTTACTTAGATTTCTGTAATAATTACAAATGTGCATTGGGTTCAGTATCTTCGACGTCATAGTCGTGATAATTTTTTTTTTTTAAACAATAATATTGTCTTTTTTGCTATTTAATAAAAAGTTACTCAGATAACTAGCAGTCAAAATCCCCATCGTGAGTGTTCCTGTATGCTCCATTTCTTGGGGTATTAAAATAAATGTAAAAAAAATTTGATATGTCTTTTTACTGAACTGTGCATGTTGAAATTCTGATATTTCTTACAAACGTACGTAGTAATAGGTAAACGTAAATAGGTACTAAGTTTCTTTTTTATTTCTATAAAAACAGTACATTCAATTCGTTTGAGAATTTTAACATGCATTATTACATCAATAAGATATCAAGAAAAACTGTTTACCTACATTTATTTTAGTACCTAAAGAAATGGAGTATAATATAGTGTATATGCCTCCCCCTCGATGGACCGATGACCTGGTGAAGGTTGCCGGAAGCCGCAGATTGCGGGCAGCGCAGGACCGGTCGATGTGGATATCCTTGGGGGAGGCATATGTCCAGCAGTGGACGTCTTTCGGCTGATGATGACCACTATGATGATAATAAAGTGTTGGTGTGAGTGTGGGCACGTGTCGGACGAGCGCGCCTCCGCCTCCTCCGGCTCGGCCAGAAGCCGCGTGTTGCGCTGTACTGCTGCACATGAGTGTGTGGGTGCGGGTGTGGGTGCGGGTGCGGGTGCGGGTGCGGGTGTGGGTGTCACCTCCTCGTGGCGGCGCTTGCGCGCGCGGCGCGTGTCGGGCGGCTGGTCGGGCGAGCGCGCCTCCGCCTCCTCCGGCTCGGCCAGAAGCCGCATGTTGCGCTCGTACTTCTGCAACCGAGCGACGTTACTGTTACTATCTGACGAGCGTTACTTTCATTAGAAAGTTAAGAAAAATCTAGCAGTTTCTCTAAGAGGAAATGTTTTCCTAGATCTAAATTAAATGGAGTCTCAACCAGCCTTCGCCCTTGTTACCGCATATAAACATACAACAGGAGGTTTACTTTCATCAGAAAGTAAAGAAAAATTAGAGCAGATTCCTAAGGTGAACTGTTTCGGCTCTCTTGATAAGACGGTTTCTCAGCCAGCATTTTCCCTGTACGTGAAGCGATGCGCTAGCTAATTGTTTTAGATTTGAACTGTATAGCTTTCACAATAGGGTATTTTACTCTATACAAGATAAAATCTAAAACTGCTTATTTACTGTGGTATTTGTAATAAGTAATCGAATTAATATGATTTCTATATAATAAAATGAGAAAAAACATTTTATTTTTGATTTACAAAAATGTAGTTTTTTAATCTGTTATGCAAATATCTGAAACGACAGCCGCCATGCTGGTTGTCATGTGACGTCACAATAGTGGTAAACGATGACATTTTGTTCGCAATATGTGTCAAAATTTTAGTACAGAGCTGTTTTGTTTACTCCTAAAATGACGTCACAACGTAAACATCATGGCGGCTAGCGTTTTCGCGCGCTAATTGGGAATGGTATTTTAAAATGTGTTTTTGGGGTACTTATAGGTCTCACAAAAAAAAATAAAAAAATATTTTTGACTTTTTCCCACCTAATGATCAATTTGAGATACTTTTCAAAAAATTGTGAAAACCCTATTTGGTCCGCCCCAGAGACCGATTTTATCACTACTTGCTAAGGGACATGTGTCCCTTGACGACTTGACAAAATAATTGAAACCGTCACCTTTTTTGTAAGTCGTAGTATTAATAGTTTAATAACCACTTCATGCCAACCGGCGCGCTATAGCGTTTGAAGTCTGACTTTTAGGTCAGTACTTTTGCCATTACTGCCTATAACTGGTTTTTTTTTTTTTTTTTTTGTTAACTCTACATATACATATACATGCATTATGGGACGATAATATTAAAACATTGAACATAATCCACAAAACTATCGACCTGAAACCGCTTCTAGCATCCCTCCAATGCATGAGGTGAAGCATAGAAGACCAGGGTCAGTGATCGCGATACCCCACCAATCACCGACATTTTTTTACCACAATATACCCTACCTTGAAGAGAACCCGCGAGGGTATGGGCCTGGCCGGCAGGGTGAACAGCTTCTCCACGCCGCCAGTCTCCTTCCAGTGCATGAGGCGGCGCGTGGGCGGCGCCAGGTCAAGCGTAGTGACAATGTCCGACGTGTTGCTGAGCTGGTTCTTCATCTCTTCTCCGGATATGTTCTTCACTTCGTCAACTATGAGCTTGCGCTTTCGCTTCGTTTTTGTTATGCCTGTTAAGGAATGTTGGAATAGTATTAGGAATAATGGCAAACGATACTGTCGCGCAAAAAAAAAGTACCTGCTTATTGTGTAATTTACAGATTTATCTTAAAAGTCAAAAATGATACTTTGCAAAAATTCTACGAAACATTTATAACTAGACGAAATTTCGAAATAATTACTGATATTAAAATCCCAAACTGTTCCTTCGAGCCGGATGTCCTAGAAGACGTCCGTAAGATCCTGACGTAACTTGTCCAGATTTTACAACGAACGAGAAACATCTTTTGATTCTCATTTTCAAAGCCTAGGTACCTTTGAGCACGGTAGCATCGACGGGCGCCAAGGCGAAGGACTCCTCATCATTTTGCAGTAGCGTGGTGCCGTCCGCCTCCGCCTCCGCCGCCGCCTCCGCCGGCGCCTCGGCCGGCCCCGCCTCCACTTCCTGCCGACACGACACAACTCATTGTACTTCTCGTTAACAACCCATGTCGTTCGTCGTTCCCACTGCAGGGGCACGAGTCTCTTCCCATACCTCGAAAAGTGTTGAAACTCCTTTCGAAACTACAATCGAAACATCCTGTGCCCGTATTCCTCGTGATAGATATTTAAAATATTTTATTATTATGTATTTACATTAGTAGCATAGCACAAAAAGAAATACAACTATGCGTACATATAAATAAAAGCTCTGTTATCAGTGGAAGGTTAGGCCATACTCCACACAAGTCCGGATTGGTTTGAACTACTTCACCTCTGCCTTATTGCGTAAATTACCGCGGTAATATCTTTTTCTCAGCGATTTCAAAAGGCTTCGGTCTGCGGCGCCGGGCTATTGACCGCGGCTGGGCTACTGACCACGGTGCTGGGCTACTGAACGTGGCGCCTGGCTACTGACCGCGGCGCCGGCTACTGATCGTGGCGCTGGGTTACTGACCATGGCGCTGGGCGGGCGCGGGGAGCGCGGCGAGGGTGGCGCGGGCGGCGGCATGAGCTCGGCCTCGCGCGGGCTGCCCGGCCGCGGCGGCGACCCAGCCCAGCTGCGGACAAACACACCGTTCAATAAATATAAAAATATTTTATTTGAAGTAGATAGTACTATACTTCATTTGTTTAGATACTTAAAAAAACGTAAACAAACTTGACATGTCTTTTTATTCATATGTGCATGTTTAAATTCTGATATTTCTTGCAACCATAGGTACTAAATTTCTTTTGCATTTATATTAAACACGTAATACATTCTACTCATTTGAGAATTTTAATATGCAGGTATCAATAAAAAGACATATAAAGATTGTTTACTTTTTTTTAAGTATCTAAACAAATGAAGACACAACAAATGAGTACACTTTTCGAAGGTTATTCTTTTGCCTAACTAATACGAGGTTCCTACCACTTGGAAATCGTATAAGGCGGGTAAACTTTTCGAAAAGTGTTTGCTGAGTGAGCAGAAACGAACGGGTCCATAGAAACACCCTCCCACACATTTAAAAAAAATGTTCTTATATTCTATCTGCACATATCCATGCGCCGTGTCCGGTTGACGAACGGGCCGTGGCCACACATATCAGGCTCGAGCGATTTCCCTGACACGGTCTTGTGTGAACGACTTCATTCAAAATGTAGTGTGTGCCCATATTATTTGACTTTCTGATGGAACACGGATCGTCCACGTTCCGGACACGGCCCTGATATGTGCGGATAGACGTCTCTTACACGCGATACCCCTCTGCTGTATTTATTGACTTAAAAATCCACAACGTTTATATACCACACCTCGCAACGGTATTTTCACAGTACATACTTAGCGAAACGCCGAATCGAATTAAACTACAGCAAAATTTTAATTCTGTGCAGCATTTTATCGCGAAAAGTCACGACACGTCCAGTATGAAAAATAATGGTGTCACTTTTCAACAGATAGCGAAACTTATACCTATACGATAAATCTATTCAATTCTTCATAAAGAATCTAAAACTTTAATTCATTATCCTTCGCACTATTCTCGTGAGGTGTTAGTATTCTACTCGAAATTTTATTGGATAATTAGAAAGCGTATGTCGCGACGACACTTAAGACGCGGTTAAAAATTTAATAAAAAAAATGATGAAAATAAAATAGCAAAGTGTAAGCGATAGTTGGTAACATATTCGGATCGTACCTGTGCTGTGGAGAGCCCCCGTCGTAGTGGTCGCCCATCTCTTCGTCAGACTCGGGTGCTTCGGCCGCTGCTTCCGCGCCGCGGTCCGCCGCCTCGATCTCCGCCTGACAACAGAATACTTCGAACATTAATAACTCATAATTTTTACATTCTTTACGACTTGTCCTAAAAACCTATAGTCAATAACCAAAACATATTCTGGACTTGTGAATCAATTAACTGAGTAAGAGAATTATTCTGTAAGAAGTCAACTTTTCTACGATTTAATCGTAAATTTCTTGAAGAGTAACGTCGATCAATGTGTGTCCTGTCCCAGACTCTTTAGTGCCTACTAGTCTAGTATTTAGACTGTTGCAATATTTCTATAATATCTCCAACGATTTTTACTAAGAAGTTTTATATCGTCGCTCCGCTCCTCTATAGAAAATATATAAAAGGCCATTTCAATTTAACTTGGCCATCTGCCCACCTTGCGGCGAGCGTCCGATGCCCTGTATTGCTAGTCTATAGGGGGGGAGCGGGATTTAAGTCTGTGGATTTTTACATGAGTGCCATTGAGATTAAAAAACTTTAATTACTTACAATGGCCATCAACAATATTTCAAGTACCTGTCAAAAGCTTTATTTTATTTTTTTATGTATTGTCGCGGTCTAACAAAAACAAATTGAGAACCACTGGAAATAAAAGTTTGACAATCTCTGTCACTGTATAGTTCTAGTAAAAGAACCGTGTCGAATATTCCGGAAACAAATAAGTATAGAAAGATGTATGAATGTGTGAGTCACCTCTCGTACTTTCTAGGCCATAACCGTGGCGTATTTAAATAGCAGCCAGTGAGTCGGGTGATCAGTTCTGTTTGTACTAGCAGTGAAGATACTTCGAAGCGAACTCCAGGCGATAACAGCGGATATCTTCGACGACCTTGGCGACTCTTTTGGACCTGCGACTGGATAACCTCTTGACCTTGTGCTGGAAGTTGGTGAATAAATCCTCGGAACCCTTCATTGGTGTTTGACTCCAAATCTTCGAACCCTCGCACGTAACAGTATTATTTTAAAAAATGGATTTACTCTCCAGGTTTTAACCAGGTCAGGTCAAACATCTCTGAGCAGAATGCCCATATTATTGTTTATTATTAAAAAAGTTGAATTTTACTCCCTTGGGTCTTTTAAAACATTATATACCTGTACCGCGGCTGCGCCGGGAAGTGCGGAAGTGCCCGGCCCCCCCGCCGTGACGTCACCGAACAGGTCGCCTTCGAAGAGGCCGCCCGCGTCTGCAACAAGGCGAAATATTTGTGTTGGGTATCACACAAAATTCACTCTTAACTTACATATGTATTTTTCAATTACTTCTCTTTTCTTAACTTATGAAATTGAGTAACACAAGAATTAAATCTCATATACTAAAACAACCTGCATAGATGGCCTCTACTTGCCTTTATTCTTAAGCATCCGAACCCCTTTGTTAGTCTGTGTTTATGTTATTTATTATTATTATTATAGTTTATACACTAGCAGCTATAACAGCTGATGCGTGTAGTTCACTGCACTTATGTAGTTTTTAACAAATGTTTGTCCAATTTATTTTTAAAACTATTCACGGATGGAGCACTTATGACTGTCTCTGGTAGTTTGTTCCACTGATTTACAATTTATGTTCCTAAATGAAATTGATCTTGTCTCTCGTTATGCAAAGAGATGAAGCATAACGTAAACGTGTCCAGCTCGTACAGGCTTAAGAACATTTCACTCACAGGAAATAGGGTGTCTTGAGTCCACCTGGTGACTTGAACACCCGTCTGTGACCCGTAACAATAATAATAAAAAGACACTCACGGCCAAAATCGGAGACGTCACCAATAGGGCCGCCGAAGCCGTCATCCATGGGCCCGTGCGGGGCGGCCTCCATGCGGCGCTCGTGCGCGGCCTCCAGCGCGGGCACCCCGGCGGCGCTCGTGCCCGGCACCCCGGCCTCCTTGCCGGCCAGCTCCAGCGAGGAGCCGTCCGCAAACAGGATGTTACTCTGCAAATTAATACGAGGGACGACGATCAAGAAACTTAACCACTCAATCAAACTTATTTTTAACAGACTTCAAAAAAAGGAGGAGGTTCTCAATTCGTCGGAATCTTTTTTTTTATGTATGTTCACCGATTACTCCAAGACGCCTGAACCGATTTGGAAAATTCTTTTTTTGATTAAAAGGGTATACTTCACAGGTGGTCCCATATAAATTTTATCGAAATCGATTCAGCGGTTTTTGAGAAAATCAACAAAATCATAGCAAAATTGGAGTTGTTGCGATTGAAGTCGGTTATTTTTAACGTATTCAGCGTGGTCAATTATGTATGCCACTAGTTTAGATAATTTTTTGTGTGTTTCCTACAAATAAAGCATTTGGAATTTGAATAGGTACCTTCTTTTTAAGAACTTTGTACTAGGTAGAAAAAAGACGACTTAAAAGGATGTGTACAGTTAAAAAAAGACTGATTTTAATAAGGTACAATAAATAACCTAGTAAAGTACTTACTAACCAGTGATGTTGGGGATGCAGATATTTTTGAATCCGCGGATGCGGATATTTAAAAGCTCACATCTGCGGATGCGGATCTTAAGATTTTTTTAGGAAAATTTGTATGGTTATAAAAAAGATACTTTTTCCTAAAATTTTTGTTAAATAATCAAAGTTAAAAATTGGTTCATTATTTTTAATAAAAAGGAGCACAAATCTAGGCTCCTATTGGTCAATGGGCACGTGCTTACGGCATGCGACACTCGCCAGCCCCGCCAAATTTGTTTCTTGTCGTGACCTGTACTGGTACATATACCTAATTATCTACGAGTAGTTCATTAAATTTGTCATAGCAGGATTCTACTTGAGAGTAAAGAATAAGGGTTGTTGTAATGTGAATCCTATTGTTGACTGATTTTTACTTTAAGCTACAATATGAATGATGTACTTTGGCACTTACTTGAAAATAATAGTGGTAACTAAAATTTAATGAAAAAATCTTATTTATATACTTTTTTTAATTCATTTTGGATGTTCAGAACTTCAAAATTTATAAAATTAAACTCTTTATACGAAATATTTCAATTATTAGCTATGCTGCCCTCCGCATCCGCATGAATATCCGCATCAAATATTGCGGATGCGGATGTCAAAACTGATGCGGAAGTTCCGTATTTGCGGATGCGGATGCGGATATTCGCAAGATCCCTGTTACTAACTCAAACTGAAAAATTACCCCTTCTTTGACTGCCACAGTCAGCTAGGGCCGACAAAGGTTTTTCGCGCCACTCTACACTTCTCACTGACTTGACCTTATGATGGTCACAATCCCTAATAATAATATTCAGGGGTTACGACATGAAAGAAGATGTGTGGCGGTCAGTGAGTTAATACTGTATGATACTCTTATTTTGATAAGAAACTAAAATAGTGGGCATATGCCCAATGAAGAATGTTAATGGGTCCGTTAAATCACTTGAAACTTTATGACCTTGTAGCCTAAATGTCTAGAAATACACCTGTTTTTTGTTTTATTTAAATCAAGCGAGTAGTTTTGAAGTTACGATAATTTTAGTTTCCGCCTTTTTCAAATACTTCGCTCGGGCGCGTCAAGCGCGCGTGACGTCATACAACAACTCGCCGCTCTCTGTGTTCTTCCTACATTGCTATCGGATGGTCCCTATGTTCGCCCACAATAATAACATTTCTAACTGGAGTTTTTTTATGTGAATCGGTGTTACAGTAGTGTTACAAGTATAATCGATGACAGTTTTAAAAATTGATTGAAAAATCTAATAATGATTCCTTAAATAGACGAGTTAAGCTACTATTTCTAGAAGAACTCCGATTTCTTTACCGCGACCACCGAGACACAATGATAAAAAATGTTAAAGTACTTACAACTTATTTTTTTCTTTCTTATCACAAATTTGTTGATCCCTATAAGAACCTACATACCTATTTTTCATTACTAGTATTGAAAAATTATTTATTATTATTATAAGATCACGCCTCTTTCCCGGAGGGGTAGGCAGAGACCACATTCTTCCACTTACTACGATCTTGACATACTTCTCTTGCTTCCTCTACATTCATCAATCTTTTCATGCAAGCTCGTCGGTTTTGTGTACTCTTGACCTGACATTTTTTCAAAACGTCTTCGACTTGGTCGCGATACGTTCGTCTAGGTCTACCCCTTCCAGTATTACCATTCACACTCGCCTTGTAAATCTGCTTCGTTAATCTTCCATCATTCATCCTTTCTACATGCCCGAACCATCTGAGCATACCTTTCTCAATAAGTGTCACTACATCTTCTTTCACACCACACCGTTCCCTTATCACACTATTCTTGATCTTATCAGTTAGTTTCACACCAATCATACTTCTCAATGCTCTCATTTCAACTGCATTTACTCTACTCTTATGCTTCTTCTGCCATACCCAACTTTCACTTCCGTAAACCAAACTAGGAACGAGAACTCCTCTGTGCACAGCCAGCCGGGCCTTTTTGGAAACTTTTTGGCTACTCATAAAGGCGTGCAGTGCACCATTTACCATATTTCCAGCAGTCACCCTCCTTTCAATATCACTCTCACACAGTCCATCTCTTGTGAACATTGATCCCAGATACACAAACTCTTTCACTTGCTCCACTTTTTCTCCTCCAATCATAATATCACACTTGGTCATTTGTTCATCTCTTTCCAAAACCATGACTTTCGTCTTACTTACATTCACTTTCATTCCTTTTCTCTCCAACGCTTTGTACATAACTGTTACCATCTCCTGTAACTCTTTAGCCGACGACGCAACAATCACCTGGTCGTCAGCATATAGAAGACACTTGACGAGTAACTCATTCATTCTTAGCCCACATTCCTTATCTTTCAAATCTGTCAAGCAACTATCCATGAATAGGTTGAACAGCCATGGTGACGCAACACATCCCTGCCTGACACCTTTATTGATATCAAACCATTCAGTGTACGCCCCGTTAATCCTGACACAAGCCCTGGAATTCTTATATAGGGATTTCAGGGCTCGGATCAGTTCGCTGCTCACCCCATGCGCAGATAGGGCTGACCACAACTCATTCCTCAAAATTGAAAAATGTAGGTAATAATATTATTTATGAACTTGATATTTCGGAAATAAGGAGTGATGGGCATGGTAAAGGTGATGGTGTCAAAATCAATTACGTCATCAACTGTAATATAATGACACAATAACGACACTGAAGCGGTCATGGCTCAGCGCTGCTTACGTGGTCGCGTCGAACACGCAGGTTAACTGACTACAAACACGGTCACAGTTTGGATGGACTTGACTAGAAGTCCATCCAAGCTGCCTATTACACCTCCGACATAGCTTGACGACTGCCATCTAGTGATAGTTACTGATATTTAAGCCCATCCAAGTTGTGACCGTGTCTGTAGTCAGTTAACCTACGTGATCGACGCGGCCACGTAAGCAGCGCTGAGCCATGACCGCTTCAGTGTCGTTATTGTGTCATTATATTACAGTTGATAACATTAGTGATTTTGACACCATCACCTTTACCATGCCCCTCACTCCTTATTTCCGAAAACTGGGCATAAAACTTAAACAAATTATACAGAAAATAGATCTTTGCTTATAAATAACAGGAAAATCTCTAAGAAGTTTCTATAAATCTTAAAATAAGTTGATAAAATTTAAAATATTGTTTGTTTGTAGGTATGGACAAAACCCTCTGCGCGAGAGTCAGACTCGCACTTGTCCGGTTTTTATTTTTTATGTGTATAGGTTAACTCATATTTATTTTATTTTAGATTGGCTAGAAATAGCTACGGCGACGACGTTACTGTTTATGCAAAAGTTATAAGATAAGAAGGTGATAGACACAACTTTTGGCTTTGGGTCTGGGTGGATCATACTTTCTCATCCATTTCTTTTGACTTCAAAAGGTTCAAAAATATAATAGTAAAAATTAACTTTTCGGGTATATTGGTAGTTGTATTTAAGCACTTTGACACAAGCACGATTTTCTAGTTTGTGGATTCGTCATTTTTAAAATTTTCAATGCAAACTTCATACATACAGGTAGGGAGCAGTGCGCGCACTGAGCGACCGTTGTGGAGTGACGTCACAGTAGCCTACTGTGACACCGCGTCACTTGCCTACCTAAATAATTCAGTATCTCGGAAACTATCAAACGTATAAAAAAATTTTTTTCACCATATTTTTTTATTTTTAATAGAGTATATTTTAAGATAAAAAACAAAAATTGGTGGTATTCTTCATTGTGACCACTTTGTGCCAGAATTTTTATTAACAAAGAAATTCTCGTAAAATACCTGTTCAAGACCACCCTCGGCCCCAATGGCCTCTCTCATGATGTCAGGCTGCTCTGTATCAAAACCCATGTCACCAAAGCCATCGTCATGCGTAACCAGATTCAAGGAGCCGTAATCTTCACGCATAGTGATTTCTTCTGCTCGGGACTGATTGAGGGAGAACTGGGCTTCAATGTCCACTTCACTGAGAGAAATTATACATAAAATGTATTATGATTATGATAAACATTATCTAATAATAGTATTTCTAACTATAAAAGTATAATTTTAGCGAATCCTTAATATCACAAACCAGAATGAAGTATGCAATTTTGCTGATTTTAGCGCTCAAGTTTAGTGTATGGTTCATTCCAATCAAAAAAAAGCAAAACGTAAACAAACTTACTATGGAACTGACACATGTCAATGTCATCTGCATTTTCTGCTTTTGCTTTTTTTGATTGGAATGAACTATAGATCAGGGCAAAGATCAGTAGGTCAACCAGATGCCAGATGGTCGGATGAGATAAATGGTGCTGCTGGACGTTGCTTGGCGTGACTAGCAAGGTATACCTATACCCAGCAATGGGCTAATGTGGGCTGATTAGATCGACAGATAGAAGTTTAATATGGGCTTGCCTTGGCCACTGAATGTTTAGTGTGTTTATTGTGTTACTGTTTTATTGAAGATTTTTAAATAACTGGAGTTGTTTCAGTGCTTTAGACTGCTTTATCTATCTACCAACCAAATTTCATCTGAAGCCTTTTACTAAAGAAGTTTCGGCATGAAAGTGGAACAAATAAATAAACAAAAATCCATATTTTTGCATTTGTATTAGTGAGAAGATGAGATAATAATAATAATATTATAATAATATCCAGAACAAATCACACACATCATCTGGCCCCAACTAGGATTCCCTGTACTAGGGGAACCAGAGACTGATATACATACACATATACATTTAAATACATACGTATATAGATATAATACACCCAGACACAGAGCAAACAAATCTGCTCATCACAGAAATGTTTGCCTTGGGTGGGGATCGAACCCACGACTTTCCGATCAGTAGTCAGGAGCGCTAACCACTAAGCCACCGAGTCAGTCAATTATTTATTATTAAGATATTAGTAAGATGAGATGAGAAAACAAATTACCTACTTATTAGAAAAAAGATTATTATTTTATATGGTCAATGTCCCCTACTATTAAACTTATTTCTATTAATATTCAGAAAAAAGGTTTTCATATTGTTTTCTTTAAACCTAGGCCTAGAACTTATTAGTCAAATTCATACAGTATTTAATACTGTATTTTCTTACTTCAACTCCGGCATAGCAGTGTCAAAGTCGTGGAATACTTCTGGAAGAGTGATAGCATTCATTGCTGCCTCCCTGTGCTCCTCTGGTAAGTCCACCATGCCAGGTCGGAAAGCCATCTGAAACATTCAGGTCATGACAGCAAATCTAAACTTCTCTACAAACTTGGTAAGCTAAAGTTAGTAGTTATGATCATTTTTAGCATACCTTGATCTTGACAAATGCTTCATTACAATCCTGAAGTAAATATTTAGCCTTCCTTGAGTAGATCCTCACCACTCCAAGCAGCAAATGACCAGATGTTCGCAAAGCCATTTTCACTTTGGGTTTCAGGATACCATCCACAGACTGCTCAATATTGGTTTCAAAGACGTGGGCCTTCGTCAGTTTCTTATCCCAGTGGGCTGCCAGCCAGATCTTGGCCAGGGGGCCTTTCTTGGCCAGCACAAAGTGTGCATAGAACATGGTGTTTGGTCTGTTTTCCGGACAGGCGTTACATCAAAACTATTCTGCAATCGTTCAAAATATTATTCCATAGCATTCACCACAAACATACTGTTATTGTAAAGTCATAAGATGAATAAAACAACAGGAAAGAAGTGGTTGTAAACCGTTTCACCCGATGTGATTTCTAACGACTTTATGCCATTTGGCGCCTAATCTGTAAAAGCATGTTACGATGTTGTGTTGTCGATTGGACTGATAAGAGATATTTCACTGTAACTAAAAATCACTGTTTCTATACAATTCACAATATTAAGTCATTGTGTACCTGTTAACTGTAGTAAAAATCAAAAATTTCTCCCTTCACACATCAACGTAAACATAACAATTGCGATTTCAAGATGGCTGGCCGTGTTTGATTTTTTTTTTTATGTTTCTGCCGTGAGTGTGACCAGTTCGATATGGCATTCTTAAAGATGGGTTTCTGTCCGGGTTTTTTGGGCAGATTGAATGTGCCCATGAAATGCCCATTTCTGCCTGAGCAGAAATCCCTTTTATTTCTTTATTTTTAACTGAATTAGTCTACTTAAGCACTACACTACACTACTTAAGCAATCTATAAGTTAACTTTAATGTAGATTCCTTTTTGTAGAATCAAAATATTACACAGTTTGACATTAAAATGTTTTAAACAGTGAAATTTTATATCTCCAGAAGACTATTCTATGTCGCAAACGTAACCCCACGGCAGTTATGTCTTAAGACATCTTACTGCTTCAGTCTGTATCGCAATTTGGTACTAAAATAAAAATGACAGATAAAGTTGACAATAGAACTACTGGTGATATGTTCGTGGAGATTTTTTATTTATTTTTGTGTGCTGAGTGATTCTTATAATGCCGAATGTAGTTAAAAGTACAGTAAGACAAGTAATTCTCCATTTTCAGTGCGATGACAGCGACGCGTCTGCGGGACTTCTTTGGTGGCGCGCACTCTAGATGGTCGAGGATTTAAACCCAAAAGGCAGAAAAGGAATAAACCCGGGCATTTTGGCCAGAAACAGGTTTAAACTCAAATAAATGCCCAAAGACTGGGCAGAAACAAAAGTGTCTCTAGGCCTCCAATACGAGAATTTACCACTGGTCTCGGTCTTATGCGATTTCTCGCCAGTCGCTAGCTTGGAGCTCGCGCAGATCTGTGTTTACCACATCGCACCATCGGTACCTGGGGCGTCTGACCGGACGTCGACCTGTCGGTTGACCGTGATAGCAAATCTCTGCTTTAGTTAGCCCGAAGATTTTTTGCGGAGAATTTTTCGTTTGGCCACCAGGAGCATGTTCCCCTCTTTAAATGTAAGTGTCCAGGCCTCATATCCGTTCACAAGTATAAGTTTTACAGATGCGGATTTTTGTACATCTACTGCGAAGCTTGGACACCCACACCTTGTCAGAGAGGCGCTACATCTCACGGCATTTTGGGCACGAATGTTGATCTCTTCATCCCGGGTATTCGTAACTTAGATGGTACAGCCCAAGTTTTTAAAGGACAATGCCGAGCCGGCCATACTGTCATGCCCCAGCCTGAAATAGGCAATACACTCATATCAAACGAATTGACGACACCTTTAGATATGGTATATCCGACATGCGAATCTCTGGGCTTGGCGCTAGTCTACTTGTGACGCCTCATATTAAGACACTCAAGTCTTATCGTGGTTAATTTTTAGGCCTACATTCTTTGCCTCTGTTTCAAGGGCCTTAGCTACTATTTGTACCTAAGCGCTAGTTTCTTCCATCAGAGCAAGGTCGTCCGCGTACCCTATCACTTTGTGCCTTCCGTTCAGTTTCAGTCCAACATCTGGTGCTAACACTCCCATTGGATGGAACATATTCTAACACCAAATTTAAAAGCATAAGCGATAGGACATCGCCCTGTTTTAGTCCTGCGATTACAGTAAACGCTTCTGTCAGATCTCCTTCCACCCGCACGTTCATGTTACTCTCTCTCATGGCCTTTTATTTATTTATTTTAATTTATTTATTTTGGAAAACATACAGCTTATATATTGAGAAAAGTAGTATTTACGAAAATAGTCAACTTAGAAGCCATTTGGCAGTTTTCGCAATTTTCTCAATATTACGTACAGGGTGCTCCAGTCTATGCTATCATACGCTTTGGCGAAGTTGACAAACAGTGCGTGCATGCGCGTATTTCCACCTTTTCTCCAAAATCTGCTTATGGAGAAAGATCTGGTCAATTGTACTGCGATTTGGACGGAGCTCGCACTGATAATCACTGACATTTTTTTCCGCGTACGATTCCAGTCTTTTAAGCAGTACGTATGATAAACCTTTGAACGATATTGGTAGCAGTGCTATTCCCCGATAGTTCGTGCTCTTCTTTTTACAGCCTTTTTACGGGCGGGGCAGATGACACCTTTGTTCCACTCTAGCGGGTGTTCATCTGCTTCCTAGATCTTGAGCAGCAACTCATATAGATAGAGTCGAACCGTTCCTCCGCATTACTTCCAAACTTCAAACGGCAGTTCGTCTATTCCTGGAGCTTTATTGTTCTTAAGCCTCATTACGGCTTCTCGAACCTCTTTAAAAGTTGGGAACTCTACCTCACTGTCATTATCGACTGTTGTGCGGGGCATGGGTTCATCAAACGGGGCACAGTGTGTTATTTTGACAATCTAGCGGAACTTTATTCAGGGTTTATTAAATTAATTGATAACTGGAGATACAATGAATAGATTCTGAAGAAATTTTGCATAGATATTAAGATATGTATCTGTTATTTGTTTATGTTTCAAATTTTATCTATACGTTAGGGTATCATAAAAAAAACAACATTAACTTTGAGCATAAAAAACTGTATTATTAATTTAAAAAAAAAACAATTTCTGAACGATTTTGACAAAATAATTACAAGCTGTTGTCACTATCGTCTTCTTCTTCATATTCTTCTTCTTCTTCATCTGAGTTACTAGTTTCAATGATTTCTGGAGCTTTCAGAAGCATGACAGTTTCTTTGGGTAAAATGTGGTGTTTTCTAGGAACAGACTTACGGGAACTGGACAGTAAGGGGTCAGAATATATGAGAAATCTATTTAGCACATCCCTGTTGGTCTCTTGTCTTGATGACTTCCGGCTGAAGTTTTCGCGAAACCGTCTATATTCTTTGTGGCTTGCTTCCTGAGCTTCTTCGGCCAATTGACCTAGAGGAAGTATATTAGCTTCAATTATATTTTTGCCGTGAGTTAAAATTTTGTGGATACTTGCGGGCAAGTAGTACCAAGGATAAATCTGAATGTACCTTCTTCTTGTTTCTTGAGCGTAATCTTCGAATTTTTGGGGTTCAATTTCATAGTCGCAGGAAAGTGTTTCTAGTATGACACGTAAGCGGTGGATTATGTCAATATCAAGACCTGTGATAGCTGCTGTTTGTTCTGTATTGCGGAAAAATCTTCGTGCTGTATTGCCGTCATTAGTGTTTCCTGCTGATTGTTTCGGCATTTCTACCAACAGCCCCATTTCTGTACGAAATCTAATTTGAAGTCCAGTTCCGTGGTCATCTAGAGGGTAAGGCTAAATTAGCCTCGAAGAAGCTTGGTGTGCTCAATAGATCGAGACGGTATTTCACTGCGGCCCATCGCCTGCAACTTTATAAGGCGCAGGTTCGGCCTCACATGGAATACTGTTCTCATCTCTGGGCAGGGGCACCCCAGTACCAGCTTCTCCCTCTGGACCGTATTCAACGGAGAGCAACTCGAATCGTCGGCTGCCAGGATATCTCAGATCGGCTTGATTCCTTGGCGCTGCGTAGAGATGTAGCCTCGCTCTGCATTCTCTATCGCATGTACAATGGGGAGTGCTCCGAGGAATTGTTCGGATTGATCCCTGCCGCCTCTTTTCGCCATCGTTCTACGCGACAATATATTCATCCCCATCACATAGATGGTTGGCAGTCCACAACTGTGCGTTTCACTAGAAACTTTCTGCCTCGCACAACCAAACTATGGAATGAATTGTCGCCTGCGGTATTTCCGGACCGATACGACATTCAAACCTTCAAGAAAAGAGCGTACTCCCATATCAAAGGCCGGCAACGCACTTGTGACTCCTCTGGTGTTGCGGGTGTCTATGGGCGACGGTAATCGCTTACCATCAGGTGATCCGTCTGCTCGTTTGCCACCTATGCCATAAAAAAAAAAAAAAAAAAAAAAAAAAATCCAGTCTATAAAATATGTGCGTAGTAGACATTCAAATGCCCGAATCCATGAGCGAAGGGGCGAGATACCAAAGTTATACATTTCTGGATTCAATGTTAATGTTTCACTAGTTGTAAAATCATCATTCATTTGCTTGGGTTTAGCTCCGTAAAGGTCCGGGAAGAGTCGTATTGTGACAGTGCGCTACAAATTTTGCCATCAATCATAGTTAATACCAGCTCATGTCGGTATTCCACTTCCATATTATTTATTTCCAATTTTGTTGGAACCAAGTTAATTATGTTTTCCTTCATTTGGCGTGTTTCATTTTTTATTACTTCTTTGGTTTCTCTTTGAAACACGAACCTCAGAAGCCTGCAGAACCTGGTGGAATTGGGTCGAGGATTTTGCCATATAACTTTGTTATTTTGCTCTTCAACTAAACGGAGTGGAACGAACGTGACCGAAAACAAATATTCATCGCTGTATTCTGCATGATCACCTGCGAGTTTTTGTTTGTAACGACTTTGCGCTGAGCTTCCGTCACACCCCCATTTTGAAATCAGTCTCAGAGAGGTAGAAGTTAACCCTGGCACCTCGATAAAAAATCTTTTCGTACTAAGCAAATGCGTTTCACAGTGAGGTCGAGCAGAGCCTGTAGCTGAATTTCAGCAGACATTTCAGTTACAGTGATCGCATCTTGTGGAGGGTAACACTCTTCTTTCACTTTCTTTACAAGATGGTAAGCCGGATATACGTTGACATTTATACTGTTCAACTGCAGTCTCAGTGTATTATACTGGTGTGTGCTTAATTTAGCATTGATGATTAGCACTAAAGCGGCTTCCGGAGAGAGTTTCGGTTGTGGTAGACCGAAAATTCTCCTTGCTTTATTTATTTTGGTAGCTCTGGATGGCGACGAAGTAGTTATCTCTTGGACAATTTTGGCTGCATCCCTTTTCCGGGCGGATATCGGGGGGCTATTCAGCAGATGCTGGAAGTAGTTGTGCCATTGAGTATTTATCTCTTCGCTATCTGTTACCAGATTGCCATCCTTATCTTCGAGCACTTGGGCTATGGGTTGATATTCTTACATGATCTTACTATTTATAGAACTTTATTTCACTTTCTCGAATCATTCGCTCTAATAAGTGTCTCCATTTCCCGAACTATGCTGTCTAAGTGCTGTCGTTTTGCTCTCTTGATTATGCATTTTACTTCTGTTTTAAACTCCTTGTTTTTATCTACTGTTCGGATATGATTTTATACGAAACTTCCTTCTTTCTTCCACTATGTTTTTGCAGTTCTGGTTCCACCATTTTCTCTTTTTCTTCCTCTTTTTATGGCCAAGAATTTTTACTGCAGCATCTTTAACAGTATTTCTTAAATATTCCCAGTATCTATGCTGTCTTCTACTTTCAAATCTTTTCTGTCGCTTAATTCTAGTTGAAATCTATATCTACATTCTCGATCTTTAAGATTATCTGTGTTAATTGGCTCTTCGTTTTTACTATGTTTTATTCTGTCTTACTTGTTTTATCTTTAATCTTTATACCCAGTTAGTAGTGATCGATCATTATCACAATTGGTGCCTCGAAAATAACATACATCCTGTATGGTGCTCTTGTGTCGGTCGCCAAAAAGAGTGTGATCGATTTGATTCACAGTCTTTCCATCGGGGGATTTCCAAGTATCTTTATAAATCGCTCATTTGGAGTAACAACGACGTAACTACATTCTTTATCAAAACTGACTTGAGTATGCCACTTGGGTTTGTAACTTTTGGAGAAAAATCGTCGAAATTGTTTTTCTATAAACATAAGCTAGATGCTGTCACCGTCATACAATGGGGAAGAAAACTTAAAGGTTGCCGATAGAGGCGCTGATATCGCTTGACTCATATTAACTGTCAAAACGTATAGAAAAAATTGTTTACGTGAACTAAACAAAAGATTATTTAAAAAATGCCGCGTTGTGTGGCGATTGGTTGCAATAATAATGGAAATCATAAATTTCCTTATGATTCTCGGATGAAGCAGACGTGGGCAAAGTTACATTTTCAATATTATGTACTTTTTAACTTCGCCTTTAATTGAGGAACAGTGCAAGTCGCATAAATTTTCCATTTAACAATTTTACAGAAAAAAACTAATTTATAACACCTCATTAATAAAAAACGCGGAACTAATTGAAATTTGTTATGAGTCAAGCGTCCGTAGCGCCATCTGCAAATAGCTTCGCGTTTTCTTGCCCATTGCGTTGATTTTTCTCCGAACCTAAGTAACAAGCCTCAATACATGGTTACAAATTACGTCGTTGTTGCACCAAATGAGCGAAATGTCATTGTGGGGTCAAAAAGTGCTCTTGATTATCATAGCTTAAGACAACGCAAAGCTAATGAGTCTCACACCGTTATCGTTGGATCGTTGATGTTTGCTGTATTGGCCTACTGTTCGTGTAAATGAGTCTTCTCGCCCGACTTGCGCATTAAAGTCGCCTACCAATATCTTAGTATCGTAGGTTGGCAGCTAAATTTATAATAAAAATAAAAATTTTAACCATTACAATTTTTTGTTGTATATTAAAGCCTAGATAAAGAAAAATACCCTAAATAGCATGTATATATTTTCATAGATTATTTTCATAAAGCTGTGTAATTTAAATAACTTCTTGATAGTCTAGGTATTAGAAGCTAAATGAAATCATAATATGTATTGAGATTTATGACAGTGGTTCTAACTTTAAATAGTTGTTATTTTTAATATCCTGCACTTGTTTATTAATAAATATATTATACGAACAATTTTAACAATTAAAATAACAATTTTAATTTTGATATTGACAAATTAATACATAATACATACATTAATACATAATGTATACATTTTTATGATTAAAATGCAATTAATAACTCAATATTGTAGTAGAGTTCTTCTGAGAAATACAAAAACAGTAATGTCAAGCTTTATGGTTTAGAACCTTTTTTTGGATAACAACACAAAAATTATAAATTATTATTTGAAAATTAATATTTGCAAGATAATATGTGATTTATTAATATACAATTTAGTAATATCAATCAGTTTTCATGACTTTTAAGAGGTTTTCATATTCCCAATGTTCATGCCATCTAGCTAGATGATTATATATATAGAAAGCCGTGGGAAATTCTCTTTTCCAATTCACTTTACAACCAAATAAGACTCATTGAGTAAATTATGAAAATAATGCTGATGTTCTTAATGGTTTAATATCAGTTATATATCTGATAGATAAGTTAGGCTATAAACTTCATAATTAACAATATTTTTATATTAAATGTATATACTGTTACTCGTAAATACATGTTTTAATATAAAGGGAATTTTGGGGAATATTCCCAGTCACAATGGGAATTTCCGGGAATATTCCCATGGAGTAAAATACTGGAAATGGGAATATTCCCTTTGGCACATCAGTAATCAGTACTAAGATATTAAAGAGAATATAATCACTCTGTAAGATATGGAGAGAACTAGACTAACCCAACCCATTAAAATAAAAATGTAACGCATCACCGAGCGAGCTGATCATGATCGCTTCTAGCGTCATCTATAAAGCGCAACACACGCAGACGCGCTCGGTTTTGGTGTGAAGGGTTTCATTGTAATCCGAAAATTACAAAAAATATCGCTCCCGGAACGCACCGCCCCACTGTGTATGTGTTGTGCTTAATATTTTTCGCTTTATGTTATCTTATACTATTAAACGAGTTATCTTGTAAGCGTAGACGATTTCCAAAAATGCTTGAAACTTTTTGATGAAACTAGGATTAGGGGTTAAAAATCACCAGAAATCGATTTATGAGGGAATTATTTTGAAAAACATTAATTTTAGGGAAGATTAGAGTGAAATATACATAAAATGTAAACGCATATTTTTAAAAATGTATGTAAGCACAAAGTGGCATCATCGCGGCGATTACGTCGAAGCCGAACGCAAAATTCTCGATATTTCGATGTTTTTATTACTTTTCTTGGCTTTCAAATAAAAAAAAAACCATTCAAGTTAAACTGAAGGTATTAAAATTGTCGATTTTTGTGTGTTGATTTCAACATACACTAATGTTTTGTTTCCGAGAGAATTTTCAATTAAATACAGGGTTTCCAGTTTTTTTTTTACCAAAGTTTTTGTTATTTCTATGATTCTGTTTAAACCTCAAGCCAATTTGTTTTGTAATATTTTGTATTGTTTCAAGTATGTATACATTTTTTTCATGGTACCTAATAAAAATAAGTTATAAACGCTCCGATTGAACGAGCGAAGGTCGGTCTCCCAGCTAGTGTATGTATGGTTCATTCCAATCAAAGAAAAGCAAAAGGTAAACAAACATAGTATGCAGATGACAGTGACATGTGTCAGTTCCATCCATAGTAAGTTTGTTTACGTTTTGCTTTTTTTTTATTGGAATGAAGTATACATATGTAAATCCCCTTGTCTTTGTAACTCATTTTGGGGGTTTATACATATTTTGGGGTTAAGAGAAAATTATAGTGACCAACACTGAATTGACAGTTGTCATTATAAGTTACTCTATGACAGTTGTTTCTTTTCTGGTTTACCTGTGGAGTGCGTGAGACGTATGTAATTTTGTGTATCTTCGTATTTCTGTGCGATCCCTTGTTATATTATATTTTTTTGTATTCTGAGCAGTTCTAATAGACCCGCATTCGTTTATTGTGAGCGTATTTCGTTATTTTAATCTTAGTTTCTGTTACAGCGTCATGTATCATACAATGGGTCTCGTATCACTTTTGTGGCCAGGCCAGACCGATGATGTGACTTCTGATCAAACTATTGATTTTGTTACTAGGTCTGCCACAGGCTTCCCAAGATGGGCGCGTACAGATATATTCAGGAGTTGTACCGCAAAAAGCTCAGTGATGTTATGAGATTTTTGTTGCGTGTCAGAGTATGGCAGTACCGCCAATTGACCCGTATGCACCGCGCCCCTAGGCCTACCAGACCCGACAAGGCTAGAAGGCTTGGATACCGCGCCAAGCAGGGTGAGCAACCTAACCATTCAGGACTAGTTCCCACGTGTTAATTCCCACACCATCAAACTAAAATATCCACATGCTTTTAGGTTATGTGATCTTCAGAATCCGCGTGCGCCGTGGAGGCCGCAAGCGCCCGGTCCCCAAGGGAGCTACATACGGCAAGCCCAAAAGCCATGGAGTTAACCAGCTGAAACCCACACGTAACCTGCAGTCTATTGCTGAGGTAAGAATCATTTATGCTTTATGACTAGTAAATAATCTTAGTGTCGGATAGTAATAGCCTTATTTGCTTTTTAAGGAATATAAAAGAAGGTCGAGTTTGTTTATAAATACTTGATATTACTTCCCAGGAACGTGTTGGACGCCGCTGTGGTGGTCTCAGAGTTCTGAACTCGTACTGGGTCGCTCAAGATTCCTCCTACAAATACTTCGAAGTCATTTTGGTTGATCCTTCACACAAGGTAAATATCTCACTGCATCACTTCATCTTTTAGTTTATTGTTAAGAAAGTCTACCAATTTATTGATCCAAAGTAAAAACTTTGCTTCAAATTGGTACTAGTGTCTGGGTGGTGTGATAGATTTCAAATCTGTTCTCTGTCCGATATCTGTTAGTTCCCTTACAATGATGATCATTTTGTCATGCACCAATCTGAATGTTTGTGCTGAATAATCACCTACCAATTTGTCTGATATTTTTTTTTTAATATTACAAATATGATAGTTAATATTGCTTAGATATTAATGAAAAGTTTTTGTACAGGCCATCCGCAGGGATCCCAAGATCAACTGGATTGTGAATGCTGTCCATAAGCATCGTGAGATGCGTGGACTCACCTCTGCGGGACGCAGCTCCCGTGGTCTGGGCAAAGGTCATCGTTACTCACAGACCAAAGGAGGCTCCCGCCGTGCCTGCTGGATACGCCGCAACACGCTGCAGCTACACCGCAAGCGATAAATTTAAACACAGCATCACCAGTGACTTTCTGTTTGTTTTGCATTCTTCTCAGATAGAAAGCCATTGGATTGTAATAAATATAGACCTTAAACTTTGCCTTTTCTTTGATGTACACAGTATTTCAAAGGTATTAATTGGTAAGTTTTCATACAATTTTAGTGGTTACTTTTGTTCATAAACATTTTATAACTTTGTATTCTTGCACAGGTTGGAGAACTTGCTATCTACATAGGCCCCTGAAGCTAAAGGTAATTGTATGAAATGTTTAATTATTTTGTGCACAAAAAAAATGATGATACCATGCATAATGAATGCACAACCATGATTACGACGCATATAAAACTTCCTTGGATGGCTGAACACTCATGTATTCTATGTAAATTTATTGTTATATTAGATCATTGTTAACATAAATTTCTGTTGTCCCCAGTTTCTCCAATCCTGTATCCGTCTCTGCTGGTCTGCAATTAACAAGGTAATAAATGTTTTTTCCCTTTCAATTAGGTTCTTTGTCATTATGATCCAAATTTTATTCTTGCCTTGTTAAAATACTTTGCTTAACAAGATTTAAAATTTGGAAATAAAACTTATCTTGTCTAGGTGAGGATATTGTTATGTAAATTTCCAATAAACCTCAATCCGGCAAGGCACAACTTCCCTAAAATAATTTATTATTAATAATATTTATTAATTTATTTATATGTGTGCAAGTAGTGTAATTTTATCTGACCTTCATTTTTCTTTTTCAGATATTCTACACACCAGCAAGTGAATTCTATGCAAGTGCTTGTGTGTATGTATAATCTTAAACTTTTCTACATGTACAATTCACAAACAAGACTGAAAATATATTATTTGATACTAGTTATGTTTATATAATTGATCCTCTATTTTTTGGCTCCTTTGATACACCTTCACATTGATTCTGCCCTGACTGCCACAGTAAAAGTTCCTTTTAGTGTGGTGCTTGCTGTTGCTAAAATCAGGATCCTAGTTGTGGATATTTCTAGAAACGTCCACCTCGAGGGCAAAGTTACCCTTGAGTGAAAATACCTATTGTGCTCAATAGTGCGAAGCGGTACTTCACAACTAAACAGCGCTTGCATCTATACAAAGCTCATGTGAGGCCACATATGGAGTACTGCTCATATCTTTGGGCAGGAGCACCCAAGTACACCCCCTCGATTGCTCCCAGCAACGTGTGAACAGAATTATCGACGACCCTGAGCTAACAAGGTGTCTAGAACCCCTAAGTTTTCGAAGAGACTTCAACTCTCTATGTGTTCTACCGCTTATACAACCCATGTATTCTGAGGAACTGTTCGATGCCGCACAATTATGTCATCGCACAGAAGAGCATTGAATCGCCATGCGCCGAGGGGGCGGCGCAGGGCGATTCAATGCTCTGTGTGTCATCGCATCACTCGCCATGGGAGTTGAATTCATCCAGAGCCAAATTGGTCTCAAACCATAATGTTTCAGTTCAGAGGTGCTTTTTACCTAAAACCCTCAAGTTGTGGAATGAGGTCATGATGTAGATCATTGATAACTTGAAAAAAATATGGTTTTGAGTCTGGTTAAATATCATCAGGGACAAGTAGATATCAGACTAGAACATGGATGTTACCCTCACTAACGATAATTGGGAAAACTCAAATATCCTTGACTTTCCCTGACCACCAAAAGCTTCCCTGACTTTTCCAGAAAATGGACACCCTGTATGAGAGCGTTCACGTCGTGCTCCCTGGCAACCCCATCGTCTGTTTTACTGTTTCCAAATACAGAAAACAAATGTACATAATATGTACTCAATTAGTACATACTTAAAAAAAAATGTACCTTTATAGTTTCAGAGTACTAATTATTTGTATTAGTATTATTTTTTTCAGGAAATTTGACGTAAATTCGAACTGTTTCAGCTAATGAAAGGCTGAAAAATATTGTACTCCTATTTTTAATGTTGTATGTACTATGGATAAATAAATATTTTATTATCAAAGTCGAGGGAGCCCGACTTACATACTGTTACGAAAGATTAGGAAATTGGTTTTTAATTTTACCCAACTACGGCGAACTTTACTTGTTACGTTACTTGTTCCCGCATTAAACTACTTATCATGATAAGTACGGCGCCCAACTACGGCGAAGCAAAAAGGAGGGTTATGATTTTAACCCGCAATGTATGTATATTCATCTGTTCTCGCATAACTTCTAAACTACTTTTCATGACAAATAGTTTAGAAGTTATGCGGGAACAGATGAAGATATATACATACATACGGGTTAAAATAACCCTCCTTTTTGCTTCGCCGTAGTTGGGCGCCGTACTTATGATAAGTAGTTTAATGCGGGAACAAGTCAATATTAAGAAATTGGTTTTTATTTTTACCCTTCTACGGTGAAGCAAAAAGGAGGATTATGATTTTAACCCGTATGTATGTCGGGCTTCCTAGACTTTGGTACATGTTAACAGCGGTGTGAAGTTAGCCGAAAAAGTTAGACGAAAATTATAACCCGACCAAATTAGGGAGTTCGAAATTTTAAATTCTTTAAATTGTTTCTAATTGTCTTAAATTTACTAGAAAACGAATAAATATGACGCTAAATAACAAATAATATTTTTTTTGAGTTGTGTTTAACTGTTTATATGCACTATAAGTTTTAAAAAGCATATTTCTTCTAAAACATAAAAGTGGCATTATGTCAAGGTTTGTGCCCTGGTTTTAACCTGTTTTCCATTAAAAATGAAGAACGAATATACTTAACCTGCTCAGAAAACAGATATCGAAGAGAAAAATAAAGAATTCATTATGACGGAATCATGTTTTTTATTTACCTAGAACTTTACCTAGAAAAGCCAGTTCCATGACGATTTTAGGGTATACTGAACATATCAGGCTTATCGAGTTGCATATCGCTGGATATTTATTAAAAATATCTATCAATTAATACCAGATTAAGACTGTACGTCATAAGCGACAGGAGTTACGAGCCGCTGAAGTTCTTCATAACCTAGCGATTCACCCACTGATTCAGCAGCTCATAACTTCTTTCGCCTATGTCCTACAGTCTCAAATCTACCACCAAATGAGAGATAATTTCAATTGTTATCCAACAATATACAACTACATAAGCCTTATATGTTCGGTATACCCTAAAAAGTCACGGAACTTGCTTGTTCCCACCGCTGCTGCGAAAAAAGTTGGACAGATCATAGTGCCGCTCGCAGACAAGGTTCATTCTTAAAATTTGGTATAAATGAAAAGTAATTTCAATAGCTATCCAACGATATACATCTCGATAAGCCTTATATGTTCCATATACCTTAAAAATATCACGCAACTTGCTTTCTCCCGCCGATGGTGTAAAAAAACTTTGAGAGCTCATAGCGCTGCTCGTGGACAAGGTTCATTCTTCAAATGTAGTTTAAATGAAAGGTAATTACAGTAGCTATTCAACGATATACAACTCGATAAGCCTGATATGGTAGGTAACCCTAAAAACGTCGCGGAACTTGCTTGTTCCCACCGCTGCTGAGAAAAAGTTTGACAGCTCATAGCGCCGCTCGTCGACAAGGTTCATTCTTCAAATTTATTTAACATGAAAGGCAATTTTAATAGCTATCCAACGATATACAACTCGATAAACTTGATATGGTCAGTATACCCTAAAAACGTCACGGAACTTCCTTTCTCCCGCCGATGGTGTAAAAAAACTTTGAGAGCTCATAGCGCTGCTCGTGGACAAGGTTCATTCTTCAAATATAGTTTAAATGAAAGGTTTTTACAGTAGCTATTCAACCATATACAACTCGATAAGCCTGATATGGTAGGTATACCCTAAAAACGTCACGGAACTTCCTTTCTCCCGCCGATGGTGTAAAAAATCTTTGAGAGCTCATAGCGCTGCTCGTGGACAAGGTTCAGTATTCAAATATAGTTTAAATGAAAGGTAATTACAATAGCTATTCAACGATATACAACTCGATAAGCCTGATATGGTAGGTATACCCTAAAAACGTCGCGGAACTTGCTTGTTCCCACCGCTGCTGAGAAAAAAGTTTGACAGCTCATAGCGCCGCTCGTGGACAAGGTTCATTCTTCAAATTTATTTCATATGAAAGGTAATTTTAATAGCTATCGAACGATATAAAACTCGATAAGCTTGATATGGTCGGTATACTCTAAAAACGTCACGGAACTTCCTTTCTCCCGCCGATGGTGTAAAATAAATTTGAGAGCTCATAGCGCTGCTCCTGGACAAGGTTCATTCTCTAGATGTAGTTTAAATGAAAGGTAATTACAGTAGCTATTCAACGATATACAACTCGATAAGCCTGATATGGTAGGTCTACCCTAAAAACGTCGCGGGACTTGCTTGTTCCCACCGCTGCTGAGAAAAAGTTTGACAGCTCATAGCGCCGCTCGTGGACAAGGTTCATTCTTCAAATTTATTTCACATGAAAGATAATTTTAATAGCTATCCAACGATATACAACTCGATAAGCTTGATATGGTCGGTATACCCTAAAAACGTCACGGAACTTCCTTTCTCCCGCCGATGGTGTAAAAAAACTTTGAGAGCTCATAGCGCTGCTCGTGGAGAAGGTTCATTCTTCAAATGTAGTTTAAATAAAAGATAATTACAGTAGCTATTCAACAATATACAACTCAATAAGCCTGATATGGTAGGTATACCCTGAAAACGTCGCGGAACTTGCTTGTTCCCACCGCTGCTGAGAAAAAAGTTTGACAGCTCATAGCGCCGCTCGTGGACAAGGTTCATTCTTCAAATTTATTTCATATGAAAGGTAATTTTAATAGCTATCAAACGATATTGAACTCGATAAGCTTGATATGGTCGGTATACTCTAAAAACGTCACGGAACTTCCTTTCTCCCGCCGATGGTGTAAAAAAACTTTGAGAGCTCATAGCGCTGCTCGTGGACAAGGTTCATTCTTCAAATGTAGTTTAAATGAAAGGTAATTACAGTAGCTATTCAACGATATACAACTCGATAAGCCTGATATGGTAGGTAACCCTAAAAACGTCGCGGAACTTGCTTGTTCCCACCGCTGCTGAGAAAAAGTTTGACAGCTCATAGCGCCGCTCGTGGACAAGGTTCATTCTTCAAATTTGTTTCACATGAAAGGTAATTTTAATAGCTATCCAACGATATACAACTCGATAAGCTTGATATGGTCGGTATACCCTAAAAACGTCACGGAACTTCCTTTCTCCCGCCGATGGTGTAAAAAAACTTTGAGAGCTCATAGCGCTGCTCGTGGACAAGGTTCATTCTTCAAATGTAGTTTAAATGAAAGGCAATTACAGTAGCTATTCAACGATATACAACTCGATAAGCCTGATATGGTAGGTATACCCTAAAAACGTCGCGTAACTTGCTTGTTCCCACCGCTGCTGAGAAAAAAGTTTGACAGCTCGTAGCGCCGCTCGTGGACAAGGTCCATTCTTCAAATGTATTTCATATGAAAGGTAATTTTAATAGCTATCGAACGATATACAACTCGATAAGCTTGATATGGTCGATATACTCTAAAAACGTCACGGAACTTCCTTTCTCCCGCCGATGGTGTAAAAAAACTTTGAGAGCTCATAGCGCTGCTCGTGGACAAGGTTCATTCTTCAAATGTAGTTTAAATGAAAGGTAATTACAGTAGCTATTCAACGATATACAACTCGATAAGCCTGATATGGTAGGTCTACCCTAAAAACGTCGCGGAACTTGCTTGTTCCCACCGCTGCTGAGAAAAAGTTTGACAGCTCATAGCGCCGCTCGTGGACAAGGTTCATTCTTCAAATTTGTTTCACATGAAAGGTAGTTTTAATAGCTATCCAACGATATACAACTCGATAAGCTTGATATGGTCGGTATACCCTAAAAACGTCACGGAACTTCCATTCTCCCGCCGATGGTGTAAAAAAAACTTTGAGAGCTCATAGCGCTGCTCGTGGACAAGGTTCATTCTTCAAATGTAGTTTAAATGAATGGTAATTACAGTAGCTATTCAACGATATACAACTCGATAAGCCTGATATGGTAGGTATAACCTAAAAACGTCGCGTAACTTGTTTGTTCCCACCGCTGCTGAGAAAAAAGTTTGACAGCTCGTAGCGCCGCTCGTGGACAAGGTTCATTCTTCAAATGTATTTCATATGAAAGGTAATTTTAATAGCTATCGAATGGTATACAACTCGATCAGCTTGATATGGTCGGTATACTCTAAAAACGTCATGGAACTTCCTTTCTCCCGCCGATGGTGTAAAAAAACTTTGAGAGCTCATAGCGCTGCTCGTGGACAAGGTTCATTCTTTAAATGTAGTTTAAATGAAAGGCAATTACAGTAGCTATTCAACGATATACAACTCGATAAGGCTGATATGGTAGGTATACCCTAAAAACGTCGCGTAACTTGCTTGTTCCCACCGCTGCTGAGAAAAAAGTTTGACAGCTCGTAGCGCCGCTCGTGGACAAGGTTCATTCTTCAAATTTGTTTCACACGAAAGGTAATTTTAATAGCTATCGAATGATATACAACTCGATAAGCTTGATATGGTCGGTATACTCTAAAAACGTCACAGAACTTCCTTTCTCCCGCCGATGGTGTAAAAAAACTTTGAGAGCTCATAGCGCTGCTCTTGGACAAGGTTCATTCTTCAAATGTAGTTTAAATGAAAGGTAATTACAGTAGCTATTCAACGATATACAACTCGTTAAGCCTGATATGGTAGGTCTACCCTAAAAACGTCGCGGAACTTGCTTGTTCCCACCGCTGCTGAGAAAAAGTTTGACAGCTCATAGCGCCGCTCGTGGACAAGGTTCATTCTTCAAATTTGTTTCACATGAAAGGTAATTTTAATAGCTATCCAACGATATACAACTCGATAAGGCTGATATGGTAGGTATACCCTAAAAACGTCGCGTAACTTGCTTGTTCCCACCGCTGCTGAGAAAAAAGTTTGACAGCTCGTAGCGCCGCTCGTGGACAAGGTTCATTCTTCAAATGTATTTCATATGAAAGGTAATTTTAATAGCTATCGAATGGTATACAACTCGATCAGCTTGATATGGTCGGTATACTCTAAAAACGTCATGGAACTTCCTTTCTCCCGCCGATGGTGTAAAAAAACTTTGAGAGCTCATAGCGCTGCTCGTGGACAAGGTTCATTCTTTAAATGTAGTTTAAATGAAAGGCAATTACAGTAGCTATTCAACGATATACAACTCGATAAGGCTGATATGGTAGGTATACCCTAAAAACGTCGCGTAACTTGCTTGTTCCCACCGCTGCTGAGAAAAAAGTTTGACAGCTCGTAGCGCCGCTCGTGGACAAGGTTCATTCTTCAAATTTGTTTCACACGAAAGGTAATTTTAATAGCTATCGAATGATATACAACTCGATAAGCTTGATATGGTCGGTATACTCTAAAAACGTCACAGAACTTCCTTTCTCCCGCCGATGGTGTAAAAAAAACTTTGAGAGCTCATAGCGCTGCTCTTGGACAAGGTTCATTCTTCAAATGTAGTTTAAATGAAAGTTAATTACAGTAGCTATTCAACGATATACAACTCGTTAAGCCTGATATGGTAGGTCTACCCTAAAAACGTCGCGGAACTTGCTTGTTCCCACCGCTGCTGAGAAAAAGTTTGACAGCTCATAGCGCCGCTCGTGGACAAGGTTCATTCTTCAAATTTGTTTCACATGAAAGGTAATTTTAATAGCTATCCAACGATATACAATTTGATAAGCTTGATATGGTCAGTATACCCTAAAAACGTCACGGAACTTCCTTTCTCCCGCCGATGGTGTAAAAAAACTTTGAGAGCTCATAGCGCTGCTCGTGGACAAGGTTCATTCTTCAAATGTAGATTAAATGAAAGGTAATTACAGTAGCTATTCAACGATATACAACTCGATAAGCCTGATATGGTAGGTATAACCTAAAAACGTCGCGTAACTTGCTTGTTCCCACCGCTGCTGAGAAAAAAGTTTGACAGCTCGTAGCGCCGCTCGTGGACAAGGTTCATTCTTCAAATGTATTTCATTTGAAAGGTAATTTTAATAGCTATCGAACGATATACAACTCGATAAGCTTGATATGGTCGGTATACTCTAAAAACGTCACGGAACTTCCTTTCTCCCGCCGATGGTGTAAAAAAACTTTGAGAGCTCATAGCGCTGCTCGTGGACAAGGTTCATTCTTCAAATGTAGTTTAAATGAAAGGTAATTACAGTAGCTATTCAACGATATACAACTCGATAAGCCTGATATGGTAGGTCTACCCTAAAAACGTCGCGGAACTTGCTTGTTCCCACCGCTGCTGAGAAAAAGTTTGACAGCTCATAGCGCCGCTCGTGGACAAGGTTCATTCTTCAAATTTGTTTCACATGAAAGGTAATTTTAATAGCTATCCAACGATATACAACTCGATAAGGCTGATATGGTAGGTATACCCTAAAAACGTCGCGTAACTTGCTTGTTCCCACCGCTGCTGAGAAAAAAGTTTGACAGCTCGTAGCGCCGCTCGTGGACAAGGTTCATTCTTCAAATTTATTTCATATGAAAGGTAATTTTAATAGCTATCGAATGTTATACAACTCGATAAGCTTGATATGGTCGGTATACTCTAAAAACGTCACAGAACTTCCTTTCTCCCGCCGATGGTGTAAAAAAACTTTGAGAGCTCATAGCGCTGCTCGTGGACAAGGTTCATTCTTCAAATGTAGTTTAAATGAAAGGTAATTACAGTAGCTATTTAACGATATACAACTCGTTAAGCCTGATATGGTAGGTCTACCCTAAAAACGTCGCGGAACTTGCTTGTTCCCACCGCTGCTGAGAAAAAGTTTGACAGCTCATAGCGCCGCTCGTGGACAAGGTTCATTCTTCAAATTTGTTTCACATGAAAGGTAATTTTAATAGCTATCCAACGATATACAACTCGATAAGCTTGATATGGTCAGTATACCCTAAAAACGTCACGGAACTTCCTTTCTCCCGCCGATGGTGTAAAAAAACTTTGAGAGCTCATAGCGCTGCTCGTGGACAAGGTTCATTCTTCAAATGTAGTTTAAATGAAAGATAATTACAGTAGCTATTCAACGATATACAACTCGATAAGCCTGATATGGTAGGTATACCCTAAAAACGTCGCGTAACTTGCTTGTTCCCACCGCTGCTGAGAAAAAAGTTTGACAGCTCGTAGCGCCGCTCGTGGACAAGGTTCATTCTTCAAATGTATTTCATATGAAAGGTAATTTTAATAGCTATCGAACGATATTCAACTCGATAAGCTTGATATGGTCGATATACTCTAAAAACGTCACGGAACTTCCTTTCTCCCGCCGATGGTGTAAAAAAACTTTGAGAGCTCATAGCGCTGCTCGTGGACAAGGTTCATTCTTCAAATGTAGTTTAAATGAAAGGTAATTACAGTAGCTATTCAACGATATACAACTCGATAAGCCTGATATGGTAGGTCTACCCTAAAAACGTCGCGGAACTTGCTTGTTCCCACCGCTGCTGAGAAAAAGTTTGACAGCTCATAGCGCCGCTCGTGGACAAGGTTCATTCTTCAAATTTGTTTCACATGAAAGGTAATTTTAATAGCTATCGAACGATATACAACTCGATAAGCTTGATATGGTCGGTATACTCTAAAAACGTCACGGAACTTCCTTTCTCCCGCCGATGGTGTAAAAAAACTTTGAGAGCTCATAGCGCTGCTCGTGGACAAGGTTCATTCTTCAAATGTCGTTTAAATGAAAGGTAATTACAGTAGCTATTCAACGATATACAACAGTGGGTGAATTGGTTATGAAGAACTTCAGCGGCTCGTAACTCCTGTCGCTTATGACGTACAGTCTTAATCTGGTATTAATTGATAGATATTTTTAATAAATATCCAGCCATATGCAACTCGATAAGCCTGATATGTTCAGTATACCCTAAAATCGTCATGGAACTGGCTTTTCTAGGTAAAGTTCTAGGTAAATAAAAAACATGATTCCGTCATAATGAATTCTTTATTTTTCTCTTCGATATCTGTTTTCTGAGCAGGTTAAGTATATTCGTTCTTCATTTTTAATGGAAAACAGGTTAAAACCAGGGCACAAACCTTGATATAATGCCACTTTTATGTTTTAGAAGAAATATGCTTTTTAAAACTTATAGTGCATATAAACAGTTAAACACAACTCAAAAAAAATATTATTTGTTATTTAGCATCATATTTATTCGTTTTCTAGTAAATTTAAGACAATTAGAAACAATTTAAAGAATTTAAAATTTCGAACTCCCTAATTTGGTCGGGTTATAATTTTCGTCTAACTTTTTCGGCTAACTTCACACAGCTCATGTTAACAACCCATTACGTCCCCTCTTCCCATAACTCAGGAAGGTTTAGGCCATACTCCACACACGGGGGCCAAGTCCGGACTGGTGGAGGTTGTGGGGCATCCATAGTACGTACAACATTAAAAATAGGAGTACAATTTTTTTCAGCCTTTCATTAGCTGAAACAGTAAGAATCAACGTCAAATTCCCTGAAAAAAATAATGTTTCAGAGTACTAATTATTTGAATTTGGGGTTGCTGTAGAGCATCTCTACAGCAACCCCAAATTCAAATAATTAGTACTCTGAAACTATAAAGGTACAATTTTTTTTAAGTATGTACTAATTGAGTACATATTATGTACATATGTTTTACGTATTTGGAAACAGTAAAACAGACGATGGGGTTGCCAGGGAGTACGACGTGAGCGTTCACGTAGAAGGCGTCAACGCGCGCTCATGAACGCTCTCATAGATTATAGTTCATTCCAATTTCCAATCAAAGAAAAGCAAAAGGTGAACAAACGTAGTATGTAGATGAAATTGGCATGTGTCAGTTCCATAGTAAGTTTGTTTACGTTTTGCTTTTTTTTGATTGGAATGAACCATACCTATAGAGCGCAGGGTTCAGAAACCGGTTTTTTGAAAATACCGGTTTCGGTCATTGACCCCTATATCGAAATAATTTCGGTTAAGGTTTCGTTCAGGTTTCGGTTACCGGTATATTTAACCGGTTTAACCAAAACCGATATTTTTTCGTTCGAACGGAATTAACCGGTTAATTTGAAGAATATGCGACTTTGTAGGCATGTTTGCCGCGTGCAATCAATTGAAAGCGTGCGAGAAAGTGAGCAGAAGACTCGGGCAGTGGCACCCGCGCGACGCGCCTGTACTTGACTAAGTTCGGTTTTAACCGGTTAATTTAGTTCTTATTTCGGTTAGAAAACCGCTTCCTGATTAACCGATATTTTATTCAAATTTACCGGTTAAGCTGGAAACCGGTTTTAACCTGAACGGAATCGTTAACCGAAATTCGAACGAAATTAACCGGTATTTGTTAACCGGTTCCGAACCTTGATAGAGCGTTTCAACAAATACTTCCTATGACGTTATGTTGGCTCCCCTGTCTATCAACGACATCAACACGCGAAGACGCTTCTGGGTAGTTAACACGTATTAAGTAGCGAAGTAATTAACTTAATTTTAACTAAATTTTAAGTAAATTTCTGTGTGTAAACAGTCACTTATCAGCTATTAAGTCATAAGTGGTAAGTTAACGATTTAGTAGACAAGTGCACAAGTAGAATAGAATCGAATCAATTTTTCGAATAAGTTGCCGCGCCCCCCGCACCGCGCGCTCTACCCGGTGGGCGTGGCCTCCTACTAAATGGCAAGCAAGTGTAGACTTTTACACATAAGTTAAAATTAAGTTACTACTTATCTACTTACTATTTATTACGAGTAAACGCTTGACCACTTAAAATTAACTTACTTTTAAGTTAAAATTAACTACTTCGCTACTTAATACGTGTAAACTACCCATTCTACCGATTTTATTAGTGTGTATCTGCGTTCTACGTAGTGTGTGTCTGCGTTCTATGTAGAGTGTGTGGAAAACATTGCTGCCAACATAACGGCATAGGAACTATTCGTTGAAACGCTATATCCTCGTAAGGCCCAAGCTAAATTTAGACAGGTAGTCATTCGGCCCAACAACCTAAAAAAATTACCCTATCGCTTGAACTCAAATGTGGTTTAGAAAAGGAGCCAATATTCAAATCGTAATATGAGTTCGAAAATCAGTTCAAATTTTAGGTAGTTTTGACTGAATTACTACTAAACCTATGTCCTAAAAATAGGACGTTGGGCCTTACGAGGCTATACCATATGTTTGATTTGACCGCGCGACGCGACGCGCCGCGTCTCCATCTCATAAACGAGGCCTTAGGGTGACCATATCTTCAGTGCTTGAGGCGGACAGCAGCAATGATAATATCGATATCATTACGTTGTATTTAACATAAAAAGATGATAATTGGTTCGGTATGACTTGGGGAGCACGGGATAAATGAGATTGCAACCCATTACCATAGCAAGAAAAAATATTTTTGTATCAATTTTCCAAAGAAGTTTTATATCGTCGCTCCGCTCCTCTATAGAACGCTAATATGTCAGTTTCAATATGAAACCGCGTGGACCAAGTTGAGGGGAAAATCTGAGGTGCGGGAGGGGGAAGCTTCATAACTGTTCGAATTTTTGAATCTAAGAATGTCATATGTTTGAATTACGACCAATTACCGCAAGATGTCAACTGTCTAAGGATTTAAATTGTGGAATAGGATTCCGTCAGCCGTTGCTAGGTTAGCCGCGCGTGTTTTTGTTATTCTCTAAATTTCTATTGATTTCTCTGAAATTTTATTGAGATTTTGTTTACTTTGGTGTTGGTGGTGGGTTCTGTGTCTGTTAAGTGGTATTAATCTGTAATAAAAATCATTACGGAGGCTGATGATCCCCCGGATCCGGGTGTGTCTCCTCCTCTGTTCTCCCCGTCCCAGGAGCACCCAGGAGCGACAAGATGAACGTCTGACTCAGGGAAATCCCCGTAAGAGACATGGAGATGACAATATCATAGTAGTTTCGGGCAACAAGAAAACCATTACAAACATTGAGGATGCTTCTGCCTCCATCCAAAACGTGTATGTTGATCCCGATTTCCAGTCGATGCGTCTATACCGTAAAGAAGACAAAGGCCCTTATATTGTTCACCTCTCTCGAGCAGAACCAGACCCTGCAGCTGGTCTCACCCTCCGTCCTATAAAAGTAGGCTTGCTTCTGACAAAAAATAATGTTTCCAACATTGCCAAGGATGGAATAAAGTCACTGGGTCGTAACAGAATAAGCATTCAGTTCTTAAACGCTGACGCTGCCAACAAATTCTTGGATCTGCCCTGCTTGCCAGCTAACAAATACAAGGCCACCATTCCTACATTTAATGTCTCCCGTATGGGACTGATTCGCGGAGTTCCCACCGACTGGTTCATGGAGGAGCTTGTCCAAGCTCTAGAGCTTCCAGAAGGTTGCGGTCGTGTTTTGAAAAAATCTTCAGAAGGAGTCACGGACTGGATCCCGACACAATCTGTCGTATTAACTTTTGATGGCCAATACATGCCCAAATATGTATACTGCTTCCACACATCTTTGCCGGTGGAGACATATCAACTCCCAACCATCCAATGCCACAATTGTTGCAGGTTTGGCCACATAAAAACTCAATGCCGCTCCCAGCCCCGATGCTACAAATGTGCGCAGAGCCACTCTGGTGACTCGTGCAACACAGACATTGAAAAAGCCTCATGCCTGCTGTGTTCCAGTCATCACTTTGCCATAAACCCAGTATGTCTGGAACACTCCAGACAAAAAGCTATCAAAGTTACTATGTCAGAGCAGAACATATCTTACGCTGAGGCAGCTTCTCAGCACCCCAATGTCAGACGCTCTTACGCTGAAGCAGCCAGTGCTTTGTTTGCACCATCACAGGAGTTCCCCATCCCTTCAAGCTCCAATTACTCTCTACTTCCAGGTCCTATAGAAAAACTATCATGAAATCCCCTCGTCCTCGTGTCCCTCTTTCTCCTGGTTATGACTAGCGAGCCCATCAATCCATTGTAGGGAACGTACCCTCTGTACTTCCAAACGGCTATGGCATCCAAAATTCCGTATCAAAGCTAGTTTGCTCTGATGGTGTTGATGCCACCATCAACCAAAATGTCTCTCCCAATGACAATCTAGTCGAAATCCTAATTCTATTGTTAAATAACATTCTTCTAAAATTTAATGATGCTTTACCGTCCAACGTTGCAGAGAAAATTATACAGCTAGCTAATTTAGTATCTAATAAGGATGGATCTGCTGCGGTTTCTTCAGTGGAATTGTAGGAGTATCCGTCGAAAAAAACACGATCTTATTTATCTTTTGAAATCTCACTCGGCCGTCGCCGCTGCCATCTCGGAGCCCTGGTTGTCACCGGATATTCGCTTTGCGTTGTCCGGTTACACTTGTCTCCGGGATGACAGATATTAGGTGCCATGAAATCATCCCCCAAAAACGCTATGCAGGTTGAATGTCTTGAGCCACCTTTAGATTTACGGAGACAATATCTATCAGACCGTTTTATTTTTAAAGTAGCTCAGTTTTCATCTCACCCTCTTCTCAAAAGATTGAAATTGCTTTCCAGACTTGTCGACTCTGGTGGATATTGGTCACATAAAGACCCACCAAGAATCCTAGAAAGTATAAAAAAAATTAATAACCTTAATTGCCCTATTTTTCAGACCTGTGTTCATCCTTTATTTAATTGCCCTTATGATGCTTTAGTGTATAAACCCTTAATAATAAACTTTCAAATCATGAAAGATGACCCTCGTGCAAATGATCTATTTAAAATTAAAGTTGCTGAAGAATGGCAGAACTGGCTGATCTTCTTTACAGATGCCTCCAAAGTTTCGGATCAGGGCGGTGTAGGAGCGGCGGTGTGGATCCCGAAATTCAAAATTGTACTACGATTTAAGTGCCCTCCTCAAGCCTCCGTATTTACTGGAGAATCAGTTGCCATACTGATTAAAATGCTATTTAATTATCCTTACCTGACATCTACCTCAAAAGTATTCAAGGAAACAAAATTAATGAACCTTAAACAACTTTACACTTACCAAACCTGCTTACTTATCCGCAAAGTTCTTAACAAAACTGTTCACACTACTATCTCACTAACCCAATTAAAACATGTAACAAAACGCATAACGAGGCGCGCTAGTTATCTGGTTTTACCGAAGGCACGAACTAACTACGGCAAAACAATGTTTAGTTTTGAGGGGGCACGACTGTACAGCAAACTACCGTCACATGTAAAAAATGCGGAGTCATTCAACATATTTAAAAGTAAACTTTACAAGCATATACTGGAAAACTATACTTTATTATCTAAATAAAAATGTTAAGAATGACTTTGCAAACTAAAATTAATGAAAAAAATATATATATATACAGGCTGTAAAAATACCACTCCCGGAAACTTAAACCGGAAATTTTTGAAAAAAAAAAGTATTTTTTTATTATTTTTAATTACCTCTAAACAACATGAGAAATCGAATACAATTTATTTTTTTAAATAAAAATTAAAAATGAATAAAATAGCAAAAATCCGCAATGAAAACCAAAGAGAAACACGGTAAACTCGCCAGAAACGCACACAAGCGGCAGTATCAAGCGAGCGGGACACGCGGTTTAACGACACACACATAAGCGAGGCGCGCGCGGGTCAACGACACAACAAACATGGCTGCCGCTCGTTCAAAAACTTAAAAAAATCAAAACTTACCATCTTAGCTACGTCTTCTTTCTGATCTTATGAGGTACGGCTCAAACTGAGCGCCCCCCATCTCAAGACAGAGGGAGCTGTACGCACCGTCTCCTCATGAAGGCGAGGCATCAGCGTTGGGTCTTCGGCGCAGTCCTCTCTCAGCCTGTCAAATACCTCTCGTATTCTCATTATAATTTCTTCTGCACTGTCGCAGGGCCTGTTAAATACTCTTTCCTTCACATAACCCCACAAAAAGAAGTCTAACGGGGTTAAGTCAGGAGACCGCGGAGGCCAAGGCGTTTCACCGAATCGTCCGATCCAAAGTCCATGGAACATCTCATCTAATCTCCGACGCACTGACAGTAAAACATGAGGAGGAGCACCGTCATGCTGGAATCCGATGGATGATGTCGCGTAGGGTATCTCTCTCGATAGAGTTCTAAAGCAGCATCAGCAGCATTTCCTTCTGTCATGCCATAACACAAAACCATTTCTGCGTACTCCTGAGCGCTGTAGTGATAATTAACAAACTCACGACGACGCGGGCGGTTAGCCATTTTACAAAAAATAAACAAAAATCAAAACCAAATAAGTCACAAAAAACTACACAACTAAAAACACCAGAAACACTCAGCGATTTAAGCAAAAAAGTTATAATCATAACAAATACCTAATCATAATCAGAACGAAGTTATTTAGGTACAAAAAACTTTAAAGCCTACAGAAAAAACAAAGGAAACGTGCGCGACGAGAATTAGTTACTGAGAGCACAGGTCTAGCTCGGAGCAGAACGATCCACGAACTACCTAATTACTGTTACAAACAATGTTTTTTTACAAAAACATCAAAAAGAGCGGCCCGCTTTTGTGTGCGCGAAAGAACAGGATAGAATGATATTCAAGCACGGTAGCAGAAAAGAGAAGACCAAACATCAAGCGCAAGCCGAGTTTTAACACACGCAACATGACTTGCCAGTCGGGTTGTCAACTTTTACGCCCGCTATTAATAAAATTTCGCTTTAAAATTAAATTAAGTACTGCGCTGCGTACCACGTGACTGGAGACTGCCGCTGCTGAGATGTGAATAATGGCACTGTAAATAAGTCGGGAACATAACACGGGTTCGTCGTCGGCTGGCAAAGTCCACGTTTGGGTGAGTAGAAACTAGAACCGCGTGCTTACACTCACAGCGTACCAGCAGGGAAGGCTTTCACATCTGACATGACAATAAACCGGTCAGTATTGAAATAAGGTACTTCCCATACAAAACCACATTATTTTGTTATGTGAAGTCTACTACATCACCCCCACCCCTATCACTTGCTACTAATTATCAATGTTTATTGTTGATTTATGTTGAGATAATTATGACAATCCTGTGTATGTCAGATGGTAAAAAGGGATTCGCGAGAAAGTGTGCTGTGTGTGGCTGTACAATTTATTCTAAATAACAATAACATATCGTATCTAAAAAGTTAATAATTATTAAAAAATAAAAAAATGCGGCACAACTTTGGGCCTGCGCTGCGGCCCGTGTACCGCCTCGATTGGGCACCCCTGCTACGGCCAGGCCAGTAGGCAACGTTGCCATGTTTCCGCGCTCGACAGCGGCGCCTCCGTCGCTCCACAGTCGCGGCTCGCGAGCCGTGCGGGTAATACGCATGATGCTGCCGACATTGACATTTGTATAGTTTTGATTTGAACCAAGTAAAGTTTGAAATGCAGTGACTGAGCTTCTAGGTACCTTATTCAAAGACTCTGACTCGGATCTATTGAAGTTTGCAGTAATTTATATACATGAACGCAAATTACAATAAAATTATACGTGTCATATAAAAGATTTCAACGCGAGCTGCATTAACAAGTTTTCATATAAAAGACATCAACGAGTGTTACAATGTTTATGTTTCGAATTTACTGTAAATTACATTTGTTTTTTTATATCTTTGTCGAAAACGATTCTAACAATAATAATTCTATCGATCTATGGTTAGTTGTTTTAGATCTACAATAAATCTGTGAGAGTCTAAACCTAAACTTATTCTAGAAATAAGATGAATTTATTTTGATAGTACCTACGTAATTTTTGTACATACATACTAATGTAATGCTAATGTATTTCACTAATGGCGCCATCTTTTGTCGAGTAGGTGAATTACCAGTGAATTACATTACTTGGAGCCCTTTGTTGGTAACATTGACTTTTAAAGCACGTTCCGCGCTACTCGACAACAGATGGCGTGCAGTTCTTGAAAACCGGTTTCGGTCATTGACCCCGATATCGAAATAATTGTGGTTAAGGTTTCGTTCAGGTTTTGGTTACCGGTATACAGGGTGACTGGTTGAACGACGGACGTATTTAAGGAGATGATAGGATAATTTACATACTTTTCAACCATATAAAACAAAAAAATCATACACTCAAAAAACACAAGTTACATATTTTTTTATAAAACGTAACTATTCTTGTGTTTTCTAACTCTATGCCTAGGTACTTACCACTTTCCCACAGCGTGCACCGAGCTGCTCGTGGTCGCTAAGGCCAATCTCTTGGACAGGCTGATAACACACTGATAATGAAAGGATGGAGTTCGTCTTCATGTAGGATACTTTACCCCAACCACTGGGATACCTGGAAATGCCTTCCTGCATTCCGCGTACTTTCACATGGGTAATAATCGAAGTAAATTGCTTTGTGCGGGTTCACTGGATAACGAACGATTCCTTCCTCGTCCTTAATCAGGGTTAGGAACTGGAGGAAGGCCAAGTCTCCTAAGAAGTCTATGACGGCAACTTATGTAATTCGTGATACATTGCAATATGACGTTAATTCACGTCTAACAACACTAGCTTACATTACATAGCACCACACCATGTCCCAGTATCCTCATTAGAGTACTGATAAGCCATTATCACTCACTATCAAGGCACCGAAATCCACGCGACAGCTACGTAAGTAAAACCAGAATGTTCGGGACGAACGGGACGCGTGAACGCACGCCACCCCTACGACGGCCCGCGGGCGACTGACTAGGGCCGGCGCGGCGCGGCGCAGGGCAGAGACGCGGGAGCAGTCGCTCACGCGCATGCGCAGTATTGCCAGAGTAGAGAGAGTAGGTGATCTGCTCGCCGGTAGTAGACTATAATACTTATGTATATGGTGTTGTTGACCAAACACGCAGGGTTGTGCCTCACTGTATAAGTGTATGTACTTACCTATACCGGGTGATAAAAAATGACCGACAAAGTTTTAACTGTGGCTTCTAATCATGAATTTAGAGAAATTTCCCTATAAAACACCTATAAATAGCAAAAAATCACTTACCACACAAAATTCGTTAATCAGCTTACCAATTTTTATGAGATAGTATTTTTTTTTGGGATTTGACTATGAGCTTATTATCGGGCAAAGTTTTAGGAGTAGAATACCTGCATAAAGTGCTACTTTATTAATGCCCAATATTTTAGCGAGACTCAAAATCAGAAGTAAAAGTGCTTACTAAAATATCGGCCACTAATAAAGTTAGTACCTTATATCTATTAATAATTACGTAATTTCATTTAAAAAAACCTGACTGACTCAATGGTTAGCGCTCTGTTGATCCTAGGGTCGTAGGTTCGATTCCCACCTTGGCACACATGTGTTTGCCCTGTGTCTGGGTGCGGACGGACAGCGTGCGGTAAGGCCGGCAGATATTCATGTGACTGAGCTAAGCGGCGGCGGCGGCTCGGCGTTGCAGCAGCTCTCGGTCGGCGCACGGCCCATGCGCGGCGCGGCCCGCGGCCGTCTGCGTGATTCTAGATGCGTCATGTAGACCGGGAGCTTACTGCATTTTATCAGTCTCATCATTGCGTATTTGTATTTTGTAAGGTACTAACCATTATAATAATTAACTGATTGTTAAACAGCAGATACATACAAATACATAAAGATATAGGTCATTTCAATCAAAAGGTACCTAAATAAACTTAGTAGGCAACTGAAGTTGACATGTGTCAGTTCCATAGTAAGTTTGATTTTTACCTTTTGCTTTTTCTTGATTGGAACAAGGTATATCCAGGCTATTTATTAGTCGGGTCTTACGTCACAACTTTTGTTGTAACACTTTTTAAATAAATGACACAAAAATTGACTTGCAGGTCAAATCAGAAAAAAGAAACGTGGTAGGTAACCCAAAAACAGCGAATCCGAGAATAATGAGCGGTACCACCGCATGAAGGAAAGGAACGACAGGCTTAGAAAAAGTTTGTGAAAATAATCAGAATAAGAGCAGTTTAATTAAAAGGAGCTAGTATTTAAATTATATTATTTTTATTGCGCAGTGACGATTTGATAGCAATAAAAAAATCTTAAGTTCAGACTGTATTTATATTAAATGAAAAATTAAAGCCCTCTGGCTCCTGGTCTATAATCATTGTAAAATTACCTACCTCGATAAAGCCCAAACACAGTGATGAATTGATAATAGTGATCAAAAATATACAGGATGACTGTCACATACCCAAATGCAAACCTCGTAACTGGTGATTTTACTTATGAACTGAACAACTTTTGTTCTAGAACTTTGCTTAAATTGCATAATCTTTTGGACTTCTCATTATGAACTACGCTCAATAAGCTGATCGATTTGTATGAAAAGCATAGAAAAAAATGTGATTTGTCCAAAGTTAAATAGAACAAGTTTTTCAGTTTCAAGAGTGGAATCACCAGTTAAAAGATCTGCAGGTATTACTAATCACTTGTAGGTATAATGTAAATGTTCCTCCGTCAGTTACCAAAGAATGGAATAAGTGGCTTTAATATTTTGTTTGTTCAATATCATATTCTTACCTTTCCAGATCAGTCGGTATCTTGAATAACGACAATTCTGGATTTGAATTCCAGAAACACAACAATATTTTCGTTTTGTAGATGCAGTAATTTTTTTTTACACGTGATGGCGTCGATGTCGTGTCGTGTCAAGAGACGGCAAGTGATTAACACGTCACGTCACTCGGCCGCGGTGCAGCCCCAAAAGTTTCACCTCGGTCACCTCGGCATTTTGTGTGCGTAGACGGCGGTACCTACTTGCGCGCACACATACAAGCCGCGCGATGTACCATTGTATTAAGATAACCTACTATTTATACTATGGTATTGCGCAGTGGCGAGTCCGCGCCGCCGCTACTCGGGGTCGTTGCCCGAGGCCGCGTACACGTGACTTAGTATTTAGTAAAATGTAGAGGTGAACTTTAAAATTATTTTTTAAATGATGAAAATTAAGGTCATGTTTTTTTTACATATTTGGAATGTGTATCAGCTTCTTATTCACCTCCTTAAATGCGTCCGTTGATTTACCAGTCACCCTGTATATAACCGGTTTAACAAGAACCGATATTTTTTCGTTCGAACGGAATTAACCCGTTAATTTGAAGAATATGCGACGTTGTAGGTATGTTTGCCGCGTGCGATCAGTTGAAAACGTGCGAGAAAGTGAGCAGAAAACTCGGGCAGTGGCACCCGCGCGACGCGCCTGAACTTAAGTTTGGTTTTAATTTTAACCGGTTAATTTCGTTCTTATTTCGGTTACAAAACCGCTCCCTGATTAACCGATATTTTATTCAAATTTACCGGTTAAGCTGGAAACCGGGTTTAACCTGAACGGAATCGTTAACCGAAATTCGAACGAAATTAACCGGTATTTGTTCTCAGTATCCAATGCGTAGATCCATGATGGATCTACGCATTGGATCTACTGAGAACGAAGGCATGTTTTTCTCCATAGTGTGAAATGACTACGAAAATAACTTTAGTTTTATTTTTATTAATTTCTAAGACCTTACAAAGTAAATAACAATAAAATATTTATAATTAGCATAGAAAATAATATGATGATTAACAATTTTGTATACCGATGGATGAGACGAAAATAATAATGATTTTCTACAGTGTCAAAAATATTTTAAAAATCTTTAGATCTATCAGCACTTACAACTAAAGAAATATGACCATTATTCTAATATTTACACACATTGCGGAGACATTCCTCTCTGAAACTGGATGTAATTCGCCAATGGACGGTGTTTGAATAGGTCTCCCAAAACTCGTCTTTGTGCAATGTAAGCTATAAATTGGTATATCGAAAGCAAAAGTAATTAAGTATACACAATTACGGTATATACACAACACATAGGTACTATTCACACTAACATACTAAACTTTATGTATCGCAGAATAGACAATGACCTCAAAACTCTGCCAATTATTACCCCAGTGTCCTTTACTTATTAGAATTTTAAATGAAACCTAGACAGCCACAATATTTTCCACTCCATTTACCACTAGATTGCCATCAATTATTTTCAGAATGCACTTCATAAATAAAGCAGTAGGTTAAATATCTATTATTTAACACTAGAATTTTATAAGTAATATATTATGCAGGGTGTTATAAAAAGACCATTCACCGTTACTCTACAGTGTTATAAAACTAAACTACTTTTCCTATGAAATCTTTACTGAATTTGCAAAAAAAAAATGGTTTTTCATACAAATCGATCGGCTAATCAGCCAATTTTGAATGGATTCCAAAGATTTGAGAATGTAATATGGTTTTCTTAGGAAAAACTGACCAGTTTCATGAGTGAATTCCACCGTTTAAGTTTTCGGGGTGGACTTTTTACACCTGTACAACATAGAAATTTTAAGTTTCATTTTACATATGTATATTTAATTTATAGACATCAGATCTTAGTACTGTTTATAATATCTGATTGTTTAGATGTGTTTTTTATATTTATATTGTGAATTGCATTACTTAATTATTATAAATTACAAGAGTGGCATAAGTGTTCCTTTTTAATTGATTGATTAAAAAAAATCTCTTAACTTTCAACAGTCTCTCTTAACTTGGTGCTATCAGTTCTTCGTTGCTAATTAAAGCATTTCCACGTTCTAAAAAAACTAAAAGCTGCGCCATCTTTGTTTTAAAGAGTTGGAAAAAATGCTTGAACCTGTTCTTTTTCCAAGATGTTAGACGAGTCTAGTATCCAATATCTAATCTCGTTGGATTAGTTAAAATCTCCTTTCACATTAGTTGTTGGGCACTGGCTGCGGCGGGCGCCGGTCGAAGTGGAAAGTGTCGGAGAGGTAGAGGCCGAAAATGGCAACACTGTAGAACACCGTCAGCCCGAATAGCGCCACGCTCGCGCTCGCAGTGAACATGTTCGAATACTCGCATCTGTAGAGAAAAGGTTGAGTTTGTAAGGACACATAGTTGTGTCGATAAAAATATTTCGGCACCTTCCACTGCAAATAGGATGAAGTGATTACCACACGTCAGCATCAGTTTTTTTTTAAATCTTGGATTTATAATCTATTATTGTTCGATATTAAATTTCGTTTAACATAAATTGGTAAGTACCTACGGAAGTATGGTAGTCGAAAGATATACCGAATGCCGATTGCCGAAACCGAAGAGGTGTCTACCCTTAATAAAGATTTTAAACAACAGTTGAATTGCGATTATGATTTACACGTTCTATTGACAACGACTAATAATATTGCCGTCTCACCTAAAGAACCAGACGACGGTAAGAGCGACAGAGACGAGCGTCATCAGAATGTTCTCCAGATCCCAGGCGCGTTCCGGGGGCGGCCTGTCGGTGAGAACCTCGTGTGCCGCGGGAACGTTGGCATCATGCGTCGAGCCAGGCTGATGCTGTAAAAATATTCAAGATAAATTAATAAATATCTCGGACAAAACACACGATAACCATCTGGCTCCAAACTAGCATTCCATGTATTATGGGAACTAGAAACTGATATACATACACAGATAGGTTTAACATATACAGGTGTCCAAAAAGTGAAGGATAATCCTTCACCTGCGGATTGGTCGAATCATTTCCTACTACATATCAAAAAAAAATTCTAGTAGAAGTCCCACCATTTTTGTGATATCGGTATTTTTAGTTTTTTTTTTCAAAAAATTTACCTTCTTCAGTTTAATGCATGCCATTCCTACAAATTATGACATTTTTAAGTCCTGTTTTTTTTTTAAATATTCGTGAATACATAATTTATTGAACACAATGGTAAATTATTTCTTAAAGTGCTGGCAAATCCTGTAAAAAAATAAGTTTTGCAAATTTTTTACAAAAACTTTTTCGAATAGTTAACTTCGATAGCCTGTGGTGTAAAAAAAAAATACTAAGCTAATTGTGCCAACAACTTTAAAAAATTGACAATTCTAAAATGGTATAATTGTTTGACATTACATTAAAAACAATTTTTAATGATAATTCTAATGCACCAAGGTCGAATTTTTGGAGTATTGCTATACTAAAATTCTATCGACATAAAGTAACTAAGCAAGACTTTGGTTGGTTTGTTCATTTGAATAACGAACTGCCACGCTACGCTACGCTACGCTACGCTAAAAACAAAAGACAGTATGGATAAAAAATATCTTTTTTTTATAATAAATGTTCAAAATTCCCGCCATTAGCCCTTATGCATGCTCTACATCTTTTTACAAAGGACCTATTTAGGCGGCGGGCGTATCCTTCTCTTGAAATTTGTTCTGCAGCTCTGTCTATTTCTTCTCGCAGCTGCGTGATTTTGAAGTCTCCGTTGCATAGACTAAATAGTATAAGCGTATAATCGTACGACGCGGTGGTGCAGCCCGCAGGCGCGCTAGTGTACCTGGCGCTGTGGCCGCCGGGCGGGCGCCGGGTGCACCAGGCAGTGCACCACGGCGCGGTGGTGCAGCCCGCAGGCGCGCTAGTGTACCTGGCGCTGTGGCCGCCGGGCGGGCGCCGGGTGCACCAGGCAGTGCACCACGGCGCGGTGGTGCAGCCCGCAGGCGCGCTAGTGTACCTGGCGCTGTGGCCGCCGGGCGGGCGCCGGGTGCACCAGGCAGTGCACCACGGCGCGGTGGTGCAGCCCGCAGGCGCGCAGAGTGGCCGCCTCGTCGCCCAGCACGCGTCCGTTGAAGATCAGCCGCACCAGCCGCTGCGACGACAGCTCCGTCGAGAAGTGACGCCTGCAATAAGACCAGTAATAATCGACTGAAGCGGGAAATATGTTCGGTATTGGGTTCAGAAGTACCCCAAAGAGCAACGCAATAATCGTCGAAAGTGTATGGCCAAAACCATTCACTTTGATTATTTCCTAATAAATACGTGCATAATCAACTGTTTAAATTTTATCGTTATCGCGATCTAGCCGCGGTTTCCTAGTTCTAAACACAGTATGCTAACGAATCTCATCACTCACCATTTAAAATCCTTGAGCAGTTCATCCAGGCTCCCCTCCACCTCTTTCAGAGTATCATTGAGGTACTTCAATTTTATCAGTATCCTACTCTCGGCGTTCTCACTATTCGTGGCAGCGTCATTACTGGAGGCCTGGTCCCCACCAGCTTCGATGGCGGTCTCCTCAGAACTATTAACGTTGGATGATGCTGATGTGGCTTCGGTTTTATTGTCTTCTTTCTTTGTTGATTTAGTATCTGACGTAGATGAGTTGTGTTCTAAAATTAAAAGAGTATAAGTTCTAAAGTCATCAGTTCTAACATTATTTCTATAATAATTTAGACTAGTTAATAATTTAGACCTCAGTAAGTTGTAAGAGGCCTAAATAAATAAGGATCCATTATCTTTGTCCTTGCTTGTGAAACATGTTTAGAAATATGGTTTTATGACCATTATGTGACCATGGCTGCCCCAGCCCAAAGTACAGAATTACGAAGATTCCTAAGTTATCCGTCACGCTCGCTTATTGCCTAGTCGGTTTCCATACCCCAACTCACCATTAGGTCTAGCGAAGAAGTCGCATCCGGTGGTGACCTCAGCTTCCATGGCGCTGACGATGCTGTCCATCTCGCGTATCTGCGCGCTGCCGGCGGACTCGGCGTCTTCATGCGCCTCCCCTTCGTCACTCGTCGACTCACTCGCGCTTTGCGTGTTGCTTGGTGCTGTAAGTAATAAATGTCTGTTGTTTTCTATGTGGTGAAAAAAAATACGATTCCTGCATATGTGTCATGAGCGCAACTGTCGTGATGTTTTCATGAACTTGGCGTTAGAAAGAAAACATTGCTTTATTATTTGTTTGTTTAAATCGTATTGCGTCGTCGTACAATACTTCTACTCTACTTCTATTCTAGTGTTGCTATTTCTATTGTAGTCTGTTACCTGTCCTCATAAAAAATTATAAATTATTACACTCATGTAATGAAATGACTGATAAAATCACTCACAATCCATCCTTCTATAGAAATGCAGGCGGTTATGATTCAGCATGGCCATGTCTGCATCTACGATGCTGTCCATCTCTTGCAGGGGAATCACTCTAGTACTCTCCCGTGTACTTTCTTCATTCGGCTCTGCCATAATAGAGCCTAAAAATAAAATTGAACACTGACAAATTCTGCAAAACAATTATCATATCAGCCAAAAGACGTCCACTATTAAACAAAGGCCTTCCCCAAGGATTTCCACAACGACCGGTTTGACGCTGCCCGCATCCAGCACCTTCCCGCGATTTTCAGTTGGTGCGCCATCTCTACTGCCATTTCAGTTTAACGATTTTATGAGCTATGGCGAAACTAAAGTAACCGAAAGAAAATAGACGAAGGAAAACCAACAATTAAGCTGCCTAAAGTTCCATCACCATGAAGATGATGATAATGAGGAATATTCTTCGCAATTTTAACTAAAGGATTTTACATTAATTGACGAGTTATGGACTCCCGATTATATCGACATATTTCTCCACTTCTGTTTTGTGTAAATAAAATGCTTATTACATTGCTTAGCTAATAAGCTTAATACATTGTTGATGTAAATTAATGTTGTGTTAGTTGTTTAGGCTCATTTTAGCGCCCTCCTACATACATAGATAATTTTCATTCAAGAAGTAGTTAAGTAAATTACGGCAGGAAAGAGGTATTGAAGTCAGTGGAGGCAAAAGGAGACTAACCAATCTCTGGTTCGCCAATGACATATTTCTATTCAGCACAATGGGGACAAGAGCAACAAGTAAAGTTTGAAGATCTGAAAAAGTGAGCCTTTACATTATTACTAAACATTATTTTGTTGTTTTAGTTCATTATAGACATAATGTTCGTCTTGTCTGTGTTCATTTTAAGACCCAGTTTTAAGACTCATCGTTGTTGAGAGGTTCTACTGGGTCCATCGAGCTTTGTGCCTAAGACTCCCAAGGTCATGATCACGATATCGTCAGCGAATCGAAGGTAAGTTGATGCTAATGCCGGGCCCTGTCCCCAGAAAATGTCTTCAGGGCACCGGTGAACGGTTTGGAGGTAAAACGTCTTGCTTGGCCCGATTATACTCCTCGGTCTTCTGTTATATAATCTGCCGCAGCGTATTTATGTGGTCAATGATACTGAACCCTTTTCGGAAACCGGCTTGTTCGGGAGGCTGGAAGTCGTCAAACCTGCGTGCGAGATGATTCGTAATGACTCTAAAACAGCTTATAGACATGACTCAGAATTGAGTCTATAGTTCTTCAGCAGGGACTTTTTAAAAACGAGCACCACCACACTCCTGTGCCATGCTATAAGCATTTGTCCCCCAAGCATGACGGAATTAAACAGCTTCTGAAGAGCTTGAAGTACCAGTTTTCCACCTGCTTTCAGAAGCTCAGCCGTAATTTCATCATCACCCGGTGCCTTGTTGTTTTTAAACTGTTTGAGAGGCATTTTAATCTCGCACAAGGTTGACGTCCGAGATATCTTCAGTATAATGCTGCCGTACAAATTAAGAACACAGTAAGTGACAGATTTAGCGCGAATGATTTTGAACCTCGTATCGCATTTCGAATAAGGTTTAAAATCATTCGCGCCAAATCAGTCACTTACTGTGTTCTTAATTAGTATGGCAGAGTGTCGAGTCAATTTGGCTTTGAGGATCTTTAGCCAAATCTCTGACAGGTAAGCGTGTGGTCGTGTATAATTGTCCGTAGAACTTGTCAACCTCTTCTAAAAGCTCAGTCAGTCTTCAGCTCTCTCAGATGGCTTTGACCAACAGGCAGATCTCTTGCGAATACTTTTAACACTTTATTGCGCTGGACAGCCTCTTTAATATGATTTGTATTACATTATCGATGACGCGAGTCAAGGACTTGGAGATCTGTCTGTTAGTCGCCGATACTGACAAGCATCACTTTTTCACATTCTTCTAGGCATTCAAAATGGTTGTGCAACTCTAGCTGAAAGCTTTCGGGGTTTTGGAGCTGGTATCTCTGGTATAGCCGTTGACGTCCCAGGCGGTCCTGACCTATTATAATTATGTGTTGCAAGAATAGTAATGTGACGTAACGTCTATGGCCAGTGCATGCTATAGCAGCGATATCGCATTCATTAGGTTAGGTACAATGAAATGTGACAGACTGGCTATAGACGTCGACTGCTATGTCAGTCTGCTGCACTGTATATGGTCCTATTGCGTTCGCTAATGACATGACTGCTCAAGCATCCCATACAAAATATCAGTGTCAAACAAGGTCCAGGGAGTGTCTGTGAAAGGGTTAAGTGCCCATCACCCTTAGAGCCTTGCCTTTCACTTGACATTTGGTGTTTTGCTTTTTTTTTATTGAAGATTCTCCCATTTTTCACTAGACATTGGCAAAATCACTCCTTTAATGAGATGTGGAATGCCAAATAGAAAAATGGAAATAGATAAAAAAGTTTAATATATTGCCACATGAATCATTGTCTTTAGTTACTTGTTGATCAACTCCCAGTAGATTGAAAAATATAGAATAATGGGCTAGACAATTAACAAAATGAATCACACTGACCACTTGAATCTGAGGTAGGCGGTTGTGAAGCAGTATTGTTTGGGCTGGTTAACATCAAATTAGGCCCTTGTCCTAAAACATAAAACATTTGTAAGTTAATGATAAATAAATGAAACTTATAATCTTTGAAACTAAAAATAATCATGAAACCATTAGAGTTAACAATTTACTAAAGATGTTCAAAAAACTTTTAAATACTAAGTACTTATTCATTTTATTTAAAATTTGTTTTATTACCATTACTGAGACCGAGAAATAGCTTAATTACTTAATGCTAATTCCACAAACAAAATGTAATGTAGTAAAATTTTATAGATAATACACTTAAAATGCCTATAAGGCTGTGTACTCACGAGTAGTAATGCTCAGTGTCACAGGGTGATGACGGGATCTCATCACTAGCACTGTTCGGTACCGGTCGGGGCGAGCGTTTGTCGACCACCATGCCAGGGCTGCCACCACCACAAGCAACACCACACACACAAACTGCACCACTTCATCTCCCACACCATCTATCAATGGCATCTTATACTCCTCTTCTGATCTATAGACATTCCAGATATTTTAACCAAGAAACCAAAATTCAAATTTCACTACATTTTAATCAAATTTTACAATTCAAGTACATAAGGTTGATGATACCAAATTGTCATTCAGTGATATGTTGTCTATTTAATGACTTCATGAATACGAAAACGAGTAGTTAATTATTACTTATTATGAAGAAGATTAGTAGATATTAGTATTTTTTGATCTGAGATCAACCCTGAAAGCCTGTTCACCTTAGTGGACAGGTTTTGGGGCAAGGAATATTCAGTACACAAATTGTCACCCACCAGTAAAAAAGCAAGGAATGTTTACAAAATCTGCAGCAGTTGTACGTCTCCACAAAAAAGACACATCGCGTGTTGTCGCCAATCGACATCAGAATTCAGTTTCCTGAAGCTCAATAGGTACCTAATAATTTCACTTTTACCAAAACAATACTCACTTCACAAGGAATTTACATTTGTTTTCTAAAATGAAAGTAATTTTTGAAGTAAAACACGACGAAACCTCTGGATGAAATACAACACAGATGCCAAAAAATCTAGAATTCTTGAAAATTACCTCAGAAAATTACCTTTATTACCTACAACAATACAAACCACAGAATACTGTACAAACGCAAAACTGGCTCACACCAATAAAAAATAAGGTGGCCCATTCCAAAACCAGTAAATATATATAATAATAATAATAATTGTACGTTCACACATTCGCCCGAGTGGCGAGGCGAATGGCGAGGCGAGCTAGGTATACAGGAAAGACAACAAATCCGTTTTCAACCATTTAAAACAATTTTTTGCGCGGCAATTTTTTTTTATTTTTTTTTAAGTGGCGAAGCGGAGTTTCACACTTACAGATTAACAATAAGACCAATAGGGAATTTTCCACGGTTATCTCTAAAATCAACTAGATGGCGCTGATAAACATTGGAAATAAGAAAAACTCTTAAAAATCGTCAAAACTGACTGATATCATATTAATAATGATGAATAGCTTTCGAAGATTACTTTTCATTGTTTTTTTTTTGTTGTATTTTGATCAAAAAAATACTTTTCATAATTTTTTATGCACAAAGCTTATCAGTATTGTTTTTGTATTTCTTAAAAGAATTCTAACATGATAGCGAGTTATAAATACTATCTTTCAGAGCATATTCCATTAACCTATGCTGTATGGTAGTAGATAATTACTTGTTTTTTTTATTTATTTTATTTTTTTATTTGGTAGTTATAAATTGCATTTTAATCATAACGATATTTTAAAATCAATTTATTTATGGTTCGGAAAAAGAAATTACATATAACAGAGAAACGTGTCCATTACGCCAGCGGAATGTTATAGCTAAGAAGAATGTGAGTATAATAGGGAATTAGAGCATCATTGGGACTAATTGTGCGCCAGCAGCGGAATTTGTGCGTCTTATAATTTCGGAGATATTCATAAAAAACCGATTCCGCCAGGGTCACGTTCCCCCAGCGGCATGATTTGGAAAAAGACGGTCTAGCTCATAACAAAGTACATGACTGAGTAGCTTTTGTCATGTTACGAAATTAATTTAGCGAAATTTTAAAGATTGAATTCAGTGCTTCTATAAGACTATGAAACATGAAATTTTACATAAAATTAGAGCGTCCTGCTAGCAAGCTTTCCTGTAAGTCTCAGCTTTGAATAACGTTGATTTAAAAAGATTTACCCAAAAGAAGAAAGAACGAATATTTTCCCTATAACCCGACCAAATTAGAATGTATACGCGAAAGCGGCCGCGCTATACAAAAGGATAACCTTCTTAAATGAAAGGTATATTGAAGGAAGCTTTGTAAGTACAGTTGCGTGCAAATGTTTTATTGACGATTGTTTTCTTAGTACCTACGTGCTCGTATAGCGGCCGGGACGAAGTTATTATAAAAGATACTTGTAATAAGATTTCTAGATAGTAAGTATCTTATCTAAGTCTTGCCACAAAGTATAATACAGAGGCCGCTCAGTACAAACCACTAAAATCCTAAGCATATACATGCTTATAGAAGTGTACGGTCGTTCAAGGCAAGGTCGCGATCGCACAGTCGCGAGTGTTACGCGGCAAATACCTATATAGAACGAGATTTGTTTGTTTTAACGGGAACGGAACGGAATCATTATGACATCGAGTGAACAAAAATATTATAGAAATTGTTGGGTATTCGGCTGTCTCAATAGTAATAGAAATAGTAAATTATCTTTTTTTTCGTTGCCAGCTGACGTGGACAGGTAAAGAATTAACAATTACCTACCTATGTCCGTGTATATTTTTTTGGGTATTTTTACCAGACTGCGTGGCCTTACTTTTTAATAATGATTAAAGAAAAATAGGTATTATGGTATTACATGAAATATGTTCAAAATGCATATGATATGATAGCGAAGAACGCGCTAAAGCAAAACAAATAGGTACCTATTATTTTCAAAGTTTCATTCAAAAGCAGTATTTAAACTCAAAATAAGTATTCAGACAACGCGCATTAAGCAAGCATTAGGTATTTAATTTCTAAATATTACAGTAATAATTTGGAAATAGTCAATATTAATTTCATTAAAAGGTTCAATTGAATTCAATTAAAAGGTTGTATAGAAGAGATCCCGTTAAGAGATAAGCCCACCTTTGTGCATCTATGTATTTTTTTCATAAATTTTTGTTGTGTTATTTTGTCGTACAATAAAGCCTACATACAAACATAACTTCTCTTTCACTGTTTTTTTATTCATCGGCAATGTCATAGGTAAAATACGGCGCCGTCTCACATACTGCTTACATAGGTAAATATAGGTAAACAAGATATTTTCATTTCATTCCTCATTTAAAAACATGCTGAGATTCCATACACTAATAAAATAAATTTAAGGACTTCGGTCAAAAAATTTAACATTCGGATATGTCCATGAACTCCGCAATATTCGCGCGTCTGAACAGTGTGACCATTTGTGGCAGATTTGGCTATTACATTTAAACTCTGGCAGAATAATGTAACGATTTAAAAAAGTGGCAGAATTTGCCAGATTTCAAGGGAACTCTTATATTTTTAATCATAATTAACATTATGACTATCTTTTGAATTGCCTCAAAGATGGTCCGATGACATCAGAATGTTGCGGGTACACTGAGGATATCCAGAGAAAGAACAGAGTGGAAGGAGTTGGAGGAGGCCCAAGCAAAAAGGGTCCAATGGTCGGCATTTAGTTTCCGAGATATACGCAGTTTTGTAAAGTTGGATGAAATAACGGCTTTTCGACGAGTTCAATTTGTTATTAATTATAGCTCAATTATCTGAAAGTTCGTATAGTAAATACTATAATATCTACCACACGATCTCATACCAACTCCCTGAGCGAAGCCGGGGCACACCAGCTATTATGAATAATAATGAAACAGTAGTAAGATTTTTCTCATTAACTGATCGAGGTTCCAAATATTTTAGGTTGGATAAATAAATTCCTTTGAATAAGTATATGTATTTTATTTATTATTTCCCTTCCGCATGTAATCAAGGCAATAATAATAATAATATGATTTTGGCATTTTCTGGAGTCGACTTAGGTAGTTTTTTTACCGGTGTCTGGCAGATTCGCCGGTTTTAATATGATCACCCTGAGGAGTCGCGCGTGACCCGCAGCGCGGCGATCGCGATGCGGCGCGGCGGTGAGGGCGATCTTTGATGTCGCACGCACTTAAATATTTTGATTAGGTTTTTAATGGTTACGTACCTACTTACTTTAGCAGAATTAGGTACTCGTACCTAAAATATGGAAGGATGGTGGACGCAAAGTGAACGTCATTTGGCTAATGATAATACTTATGATAAGAATAAGACTTAGAACTTCTCCTCGTACCGTACCTAGGTATTGTATTTCTTGGTTGATTTCTCTCTTTAGTGACTGTCTGTGCGCTTAGTCTCGCAATGCCTATGTTATCTCGACGAGTTCAGTCTAAGTGATTTTGATTTTAAAAAATGTGAATGTTGTGATAACCCTTGCGCGAGCTCAGCAGTAGGTACCTATATGCCGGTACATACATGAGCGGCTCTTCTGTGTTTATTTTGTGGTCTTGCCGCCAAACATAAATGTTAACAGCACGGATGTGTTCCGGCATGAAGATAGCCAGTTCCCCATTGCGTTGGAGATTCTTTGGTAAGCCCGCTTCCATCATCGGCGTCATCATTACTCAGGTGAGATGATGCCAAGGGCTTAACAACAGAGGATTAAAAAAATCAACATTAAGTAGTGTTTAATTTGTAGCATACTGATTAATAGTTCGAGAAGGTTAAAATAAAAATTAAAAAGAAGAATGAAACAATGAAGAGTTCTGAGAGAAGAAAGAAGAGATCTGCTAAAATCTGCCACACTACGTGGAACCCTGATATTATGGATAATTATGTATATGGTTCACCTACATAAAAATTAATAAACGGGAAATTCCCGTACTACCTTGCATGAAACAAAAGTTGCTAGCTCAGAACCTAATTAAAATTATTTTCTAGTTAGCAAGTCATAAATAAAATATATAACTTTTCTATTGCTATTTAAAAAAGTATTTCCTTGAAAACTGCCAAAAACTTTTTTAAATCGTCAGCTTATTCTGGCTGAGTTAAAATTTAGTAGCCAAATCTGCCCAAATGGCAGAAATCTGCCACATGGACGGGTTTCAAAAACACGGGAACTCGCGCGACGGACGAGCTCATCACCTGTACCCGTGCCTCGGGGGCTACCTGTGTGAGGAGCGCAGCTCAGTTCAAAGCGATAAGATAAACACTTTGATCAGAAATTAACAAAGCATTGATTTGATTATATCTGCTTTGCGAGAAATATACCTCAACACATAGAGGTAATAAAGTACTAATTACTTCTATGCTATTCTATGGTATGGTATTTGTTCTATGGTACTAGGTAGAAAAAAAATATTGACGATTTAAAAGCATGTGCAAAGCATCTACTTAAACATTTTGAGTTTTATGCCGATACATCAAAAAGTTTGTTGTTCAAATTGTCGATGTTACCCGATTTTAGTTAATTTAAATACGACGCCAAATAATAAAACATATATTCACATCATATCAAAAATTTTTCTGCTTAATTGTCCAATTAGTTCTGGTTGTATGCTACCAATTTAGGAAAGTTATCCTTTTGTATGGCGCGGCCGCTTTCTCGTATACATTCTAATTTGGTCGGGTTATAGGGAAAATGTTCGTTCTTTCTTCTTTTGGGTAAATCTTTTTAAATCAACGTTATTCAAAGCTGAAACTTACAGGAAAGCTTGCTAGCAGGACGGTCTAATTTTATGTAAAATTTCATGTTTTATAGTCTTATGGGAGCACTAAATTCAATCTTTAAAATTTCGCTAACTTTATTTCGTAATTAAATGGTATATCTCACTAATTGACTGGATAATACAATCCACAATTGCAGATATTGTTAGGGTCTACTAGAGAAATATTTGAGTGCTCTTTATTCGATTGCAACTTCACTCGTTTCCTTGTAAATCAGAATTTCCTGATTTTCTAAACAAATTAATTACTAAAAAAATATCATAATTTTCAAAAAACTAACATTGCTCAATTTACGCACAAATTAAGGTGTACTAGTGGTTTTTTTTAAAATTTCTTCTATCAGCCGTTTTCGAGACACAGAAAACCCAAAAACGTTACTGCAGCGGAATCTTGAATAATTCGAAAACCGTAAGATGCACAAATTCCGCTATTTGCGCACATTTATAACACGACGAAAGCTACTCAGTCATGTACTTTGTTATGAGCTAGACCGTCTTTTTCCAAATCATGCCGCTGGGGGAACGTGACCCTGGCGGAATCGGTTTTTAATGAATATCTCCGAAATTATAAGACGCACAAATTCCGCTGCTGGCGCACAATTAGTCCTAATGATGCTCTAATTCCCTATTATACTCACATTCTTCTTAGCTACAACATTCCGCTGGCGTAATGGACACGGTCTGACCGCAACCGTTCACTTTGACAACAGGATAGCATAATATAAATCGCTTAAGTGTGAAAGAGAAGATACAAAACGATTGCTGTCAGAGTGCAACCTTGGAACGACGTAAAGGCTTCTATGTACATACAGCCTTGTCTTCATTTAAAATGTATATTCTAAAAGTCTGTCAAAAAGACTGCGATATAATTACAGTCTTTTGGAAATATTCCAAGACATCTGCAGTACCAGTGAAGGCGAAACTAGATAAATAAAATGGCATTTCAAAACAATCTGTAAACATCTTCATAATCATCACATATTTTGATAAAAATAACAAACAATCCTTTATTTATAAACAATGACTTTAAAGATTTTGCTAATATTTTATGTATTAGCCATTTTTGTAATGCATATTTTATCACACATTTGTTTTCAATAAATTACTTACAATATCAATGGCTTATTAAAAATACAAAAAAAAAACATAGGTACAACAATATCAATATGGAATATATTTACACGGTTTTCTTTTATTTTGACAAAATACGTGACGATTATGGCGATTTTGACAGATTATTTTGTACCTACATTTCGAAATACCTAAATAGTGGTAAGTAGCAGGTGAAACTGAGAATAATTTCCTCATGGACATATTACATAGGTACTAGATGATAGGGAATTTTCCATGGCTTTCTCTAAACTAGACTAGATGGCGCTGATCAACATTGGAAACAAGAATATCTCTAAAAAATCTTCAAAACTGATTGATATTACTGATTAATATTATAATAATGATGAATAGCTTTCGAAGATTACTTTTCATTTTTTTTTTATATTTTGATCCAAAAAATACTTTTCATAATGTTTGATGCACAAAGCTTGTCAGTTTCGTTTTTGTGTTTCTTAAAAGAAGTGTAACATGATACCGAGTTCTAAATTGCATTTTAATCATAAAAATGTATTGAAATCTCAGAAATTTTTGGTTCGGAGGAAGAAATTACATATATCAGAGAAACCGGAATGCACCCAGGTCACCCATACTTGACAAAGTTGTAAATTTATCGTTTCAGTTAATTCATTTAATAAGAATCTATGTTCATGTGGCTTTTTATATATTTTCAACTATATTAAATCTATTTTGATACCGTTAATTCTACGTTGCTTTTAAAAATACATTGCCAAAGCTTAGAAACGCCATCTATTGAGAATCTTATGAACGGTGTGACATACGTCATCTGAAAACTCCCTATTAGATTTCAACTAGATAAATAAAATAGCATTTCAAAACAATCTGTAAATATCTTCATAATCATCACATAACTTGATCAAAACAACAAATAATCCTTTATTTATAAACAATGACTTTAAGATTTTGCTAATATTTAATGTATGAGCCATTTTTGTAATGTATATTTTATCACACATTTATTTTCAATAAATTACTTACAATATCAATATACTAACAAAAAAATATAGGGACAACGGTATCAATATGGAATATATTTACACGGTATCTTTTTTATTTTGACAAAATACGTGACGATTATGGAGATTTTAACAGATTATTTTGTACCTAGGTACATTTTGAAATACCTAAATAGTGGTAAGTAGCAGGTGAAACTGAGAATAATTTCTTCAAGGACATATTCATTTGCAATATGAATTTCCAAAACGTATTAGCTGATTACTTCATGTTGTTGGATAAGTTAAAAAAAATCATATTAAAAGGTTTATGAAGTTCTTTCACTTCCATAAATCTTTATTCGATAAACTGTCCGCCCTCGGAATTTATTTAAGGTGCAAGTCCGAGACCGGCTGCAAGTCGCCGACCGCAGGCGACAGGCGACAGACTTCATTTATCGACCGCAAGTTACACTACTGGTTTCTATGAATCTCTATGAAAGTGATTTATTCTCTATTTAGTGATTAGCGATGAAACAATCGTGTTATTTTGGAAGGTCTAGGTTCATCTGACAGCTTTTCCTGGGGCTCCGGAGACTGCTCTGTTGCTTGTTGTAAAGGGGAGGTTGTCGAAGTCGTCCTCTTCATTCAACTCAGTCAAGGCTATGGACGGAGTGTTGAGGCAGGCAGGTCTTCCCCTGACAAACTTTGCAAAGAGTTTCAGCCCTATTGTCTTGTAGGAGCATTCTCCTTTTCCACACCCATTCTGGCACCTGCATGACAGGAATTTCATAAAAACATGTTACAAATAGTTTCATAAATACACGACCCAGGACAGACCTACGAATGGGTTCCCTTACCTACATGACATGAATTCCGACGTTGGTTTCTTCGTTGAGTCACTAGTGGCAGTCCCTACTGGTTCCTCGAGGTGTTGTCACAACCACTAAATGCGTAAAAGAACAACTGTATTCCAGAGGGGGAAGAAAGCTCTTCTTGAATGAATTATGTTGTTGAGAACTTCTCGCAGTTGGCACTTTGCTGGAAAAAACATTTTATATGTTGGAGCCTAATCTGTAAAGTTGAGGAGCTTTCATCCCCCCCTGGAATACAGTTGTCATTTCACGCATTCAGTAATTGCAACAACACCTCAAGGAGCCAGTAGGGTCTGACACCAGTGACATCAACGACGAAATTAGCGTCGAAAACCCTGCTGAAATTACTGTCATGCAATTAAGGTAATCCATTCGTAGGTCTATCGTGGGCTGTGTATTTAAACTATTTGTAACAAGTTTTTATGAAATTCCTGTCATGCAGGTGTAAGAATGGGCACGGAAAAGGAAGATGCTCTTGCAAGACAACAGGGCTGAATTTTTCTACAATGTTTGTCAGGGAAAGACCTGCCTGCCTCAACACTCCGTCCTTAGCCTTGACTGAGTTAAATGAAGAGGACGACTTCGACGACCTCCCCTTTACAACAAGCAACAGAGCAGTCTCCGGAGCCCCAGGAAAAGCTGTCAGATGAACCAAAATAACACGATTGTTTCATCGCTAAGTGCTTAAAGGTAAACCTAATATTATATACCTACCCCTTCGTTGTAATTCATTATAATAAATATTAATTGACATTTTGTTCTATATTTCATGTATATTTCTATCGCAGGTATCAACTGAGGCCCCGCCATCACTAAGTGATGTAATTTACGTTTTATAATATCAGTATAAATTATTTTACACCGATTTATGTCTTTCCTATCCTTTACAGAAGACCTGCAATTTGTCAGGCTCCCTTTTTTGAAAAATCTGATTTCCTTAATTTTTCGCTTTGTCCAGATTACAAGGGAACTATTGGTCTTACAAACTTCAGTTTGTGCTTAAATTAAAGCTAAATAACTGCACTATAACTTTCTTTTATGACTTTCCTCGTAGAATGAGTATTATAGCCGATATTCTGCTCTGAAGGCGGCAAAACTACAATTTCGAACTTTTTAGCGAAAATTGCCAATGTTTGAAGTGCTGTATCTTGGGTTCTATTAGACCTACAGAGCTGCAATTGCACTTAAATTATAGGCAATTGTGTCTTCTTATAAGTGTGTATAATGACTTTTTCCGTAAGATGCACCTTTTAGAAGTTATAAGCCAAAATCTGAAAAAAGTCCGAAAATTTCGATGTTTTTGGACCACCACGCAGTTAGCACAAGTCTTTCGAAGCTGAAAAATTAGTTTTACACTACTGTTATCAACCCTAACAACATACTAAAAAATCAGAACTGTTGCAACCAATGCGACCTAACGCGATTTTTATGTCTACGGTGACTAGCGTAACAATGCAATGAAAAAATACGATTTCAGTCAGAAGGCTGGGCCTGTTTGTTTTTTGACAATTTGTCAAAACGTGGTTCCATTTTGGAGACGTTAATAAGTAAATCATTTTCTAATTGAAGAAAATTATAAACGTAGTTTCTCAAATCACTAACATTTTGTATGTTTATGGTCCGAGGGGTCGCAAGAATTTTTTAACTTGTAAAGTCGGGTATTAAAAAAGGTTGGAAAACTCTGCTCTAAAGAACCAATTCAATTTATTCAATCGTAGCAAAAAAGGACACGTCATACAAATCGATGAGAAGAGTAGCCAACTTTGTTCTAGAATCACAGTGTTATAGGTATAAGCCATAGTTATTTGTCCGCGATGTCATTTTCATCCTGTAGAAAACAAGAAGTAAGTCGAACATTCTCGCTTCATCTCGACGAAAGTTGCGTCATTCAGGGACACATTGTCACTGTCCCTCAACTAGAACTAGTATTTTATATTAAAGAAAAAAGTATTTTTAAAGGATTATACTCAACGAAGATTGCAGAAGGATGACAATGAATGAGTGTGATTGATTGGTACCAATAGAATATTCGAAACTTCAACAATATTTCAATCTGTGATTTCAATAGTAGTAAGAGTAAGAAAGATAACCTTTCGACTCCAAATATAAGTAAGAAAGAGACATCTTTATATTTATATGACCTTGCTACGCCGTGAATACGTTATATAGTCATTGAGTTTCGTTTGTTCCTGTTTACGCAAAACGGAATCAACTGTTTCATTACTATTAATTCGCAAAAGAGTAGAAAAATAAGCACAATAAACATCTTACCTCTTCTTACCTAGTTTTAGAAAGTTTTTCAAAATACTTGTATTTGTGTGTCTATTCATATTTTATAAAAAAGCGGTTATACAATGGAGTAGTGGGTTGACAGGAACGTAAATATTGCATCAGAAAATAGCAAATCGCGCGTCACGTTCCCGACTCCCGTAGTACACAACACACATGGGCCTTGCATTTTGTGTCTTCTTTCAGAACAGTTCGCACGTCGTCATCTTAGGTAGTTATGTCCTTTGATCTTTAGCGTGATTGAAATATGCTCAGTGTAATTCATTTTCGTGTAATTCAAGTTTCGTGTTAAAATACCAATTTCTACAGTGAAATACATAGGTACATACAATACTCATGTATTTTAATTATTAAGATAAAAAACTTTTCGAAGTAGGCCCGTTCATCTGTGGTTTTTAAAATATTGCAATTGGTCTCAAAAACTTTTTATAGATATATTAAGTGTATATTGGTTGCGGTGCAATTTAAAAGGACACCGTATTTTTCATCGGTCGTTGTGAAATATACTGATAAAAAAACCAGTCGATTATAGGCAACTGGACTAATAAGGTTGAATAACATGAGCAACGTGTACTCGCAAGAATCAAAACAGTTGAGCACAGATTACTATTACAAGCCAGTGTACAGCTTGACACATAATCAAGTTTTGTTACGTCGTATTAATCACTGTTGCAAAAGAATCGAGAGAACCAAGAAACTGAAGACAACAATGTTTCGAAGACACGTTAAGATGTGAGTAATAGTTATATTTCGGTTGGGGTGCACATAGGAGGGCTGCCTTATAGGAATTTTATAAGGCAGCCCTCTTAACTGCACTCCAACCTACTTATATTTCTTATAAAATAGTATTTATTTTTGGCTTGGTTGCGAATGGGACACAAAAAACTGCTACTAGTCCCAGTTGCCTGCCACCTTCCGAAGAAAAACGATGTAGGCAACTGCAACAAAACTTTTTTTAAAGGTGTCCCAGTCGCCACCTTTCTAAAAGTGTAGTTGTCTTTTGTGACGCATAAAATTCTACAGTAACAGAATGACACTAAAAGGTAGAGCTTTGGACAGGTGCAGTCATGGAATGTAGTGTTCGATTGATAAGACTGACAACGATAGACTCCTGGATGAGTGTAGAGAAGTAGTTTGGTAGAGCCGGGATAGAGTAGGGGATGGGATGAAATGTAGACACCATGTTACCAAATCACGTGTGTACATTTGATGAAATCCTACTCTGTTATAGCTCAACCGAACTGCGTCTGTACTCTACAAGTCATCCATGACTGACTCTATCATCGGTTTAATAAACCACGTCTCTACATTTCATCCAATAACCTACTTACTCTATCACAGCTCTACCAAATCACGTCTCTGGCTGGATATAACCATATTATAATAGGTACCTAACTGACATAGTTCTACGTAACTGCGTCTCTACACGTGATCCATAAGTCCATAACTCTGCAGTTGCTCTACCAAACCGCTTCTACATTCAATGTATATATAGGTCGCGTCAAACTTTAAGATCGCTGAAGGGTACTGAGTGGGGGAAGTGTGCGTTCACTTGGAATCCTCATGCTCGAATTTTGATATTCTGATTATGCCAATATTTATTGTCTAATAGTGCCCAAAGGAAAAAATGCTATCGTAGTTTCAGAGACAATCGAGTTTTTCACTGAGGCTGCTAGCGGAATGTTTCGCTGGCAGCCTCATCTCTGGAACCAAGGAACTACTTCGAAATTCGAGCATGAGGATTCTAAGTGAACGCACACTTCCCCCACACAGTACCCTTCAGCGATCTTAAAGTTTGACGCGACCTGTAACTCTATTCTGTACTAAATTGCACCTCTACTTGTCATCCATGACAACTATCGACCACGTCGTACGTACATTCCATCCACGTCTCTATCATCGCTCTATCAAAAACGTTTTACATTTTATCCATAACCCTACTCTGTCACATCTCTACCTAACTACGTTTATACACGTCATTCATCACTGGCAAGTGACATCGCTCTAGAAAACCATGTCTTTCTTTACCCTGCTCTGGAAGCCCTACCGAACTCAGTCTGTAGTCTGTACGACAACATCGGTTTACCAATCGAAGTCTTAACATTCCGTGACTGCATCTGTCCCAAAAGACTACTGAAATTTTCGAAACGTAGCGATTGGGACACATTTGAAAAACTGCGATTGGTCCTACTTTTTTGTGTCCTATTCGACAATTTTCGTAAAATTGTGTAAAAACAGACAGAATAATAATAAAGTTCCTCGAAAAACTACCTACTTCTCATACTCTGCAAACAATATATGACCAGGTGGCTGCCATTGGTTTGTTGACGCCTTCCTCATGTTCATGAAGTTCATAGCAAAGAATGATCCATAGCCAGACCATAATCTAGATAAAATCTATTGGGATAGAACTATTTACTGTGATTGATTCTAACAGAAAAAGCAGTATAGGTATTTTAATGGTGTAATAATTCCTGCATAACAAACAAATGATCACAGCATGTTTAATCGACATTAATATTCGAAATAAGCTCCACAGTAATACACAACGTAGGTATTAATTATTATCTGAAAATCGTAACAATTGATATGGCGACCTAGTACAATAACAAAATTAAAACACATTAGAAAGTACACACATTTCATACGATTTCCATAGACATTTTCAACTCTTCCAATAAACGTTAGTATTCATTACGAAGCGGTCGTGGCTCAGTGCGGCTTGCGTGGTCGCGTCGATCACGCAGGTTAATTTTCTACAGAGACGGTCATAACCTCGATGGGTTTGACTGTTAGTGGCATTTATCTCGACCGTTTCCGTGCTTCGCAAGGAACGTTAAGCCGTTGGTGCCGGCTGCTATCGCTAGATGGCAGTCTTTAAACCATGTCGCCTTGTAGGCGGCTTGAAAACTTCAGACACTGGGGTTGGCCACTAACCCCACAACCTCCACCAATCCGGATTTGGCCCCCGTGTGTGGAGTATGGCCTAACCTTCCCGAGTTATGGAAAAAGACCCGTGCCCCTGCAGTGGGGACGTAATGGGTTGTTAACACATTCATTACGAATAAAATTAATATAAAATACCTATTATGTCAACTGATAAAGAGATTGATAACTGACTAGTATTATACATAATACACTGTGTCTCTAAGTCTATGGACATAGGTATATAATTAAAGATTGGAGGTTGCAATCAATAACAGTATAATATGTATTCAATATATCAATCTTGACCGAGGGGATAAATATGTAAAACGTGTTAAATGAAGCCCTCAAGTAAAAATTACCTAATTTGCCCATTTTTGTTCACACTTTAGTTAAATGTAAATTCTTCAAGAAAAAATTAAATTAAATTAAAATAAAAAGTAAATTCTTCAAGAGTTACTTACCTATCCAATATTCGTAAGAGTTTCTTGTGATTTTAATTTTTCAGTCATTCAACTGATATACCTACTTACATATTTTAAATTTTCACCTAAAATGCATTTAATGCAACTTGTTCCATAGAAAAAATCGTAGATTGACGCAACTATGTATGAAAATTAAAAAACTGTAGAGATTGTTGAAGATAGAAAGCTGTATTTTCAAATCAACGTAAATCCCCAAGCGTAGTAGTCAACGCAACATAAAACATAAATATCATTATAGACAATCTGTAATCAGCGCAACATACACATAAAATATAGTCAACCTATTCGGAGAAAACTACACGCATGGTGCGGTCCCGTGACTTGAAATGATTCTACTGGCTGAACTTAATGACGTCATCAGAGCTGGCCAATACGAAGACAGAAGATATTTTTAGAACGTAAATACCGAGTGGTGGGGGAATGAGGAAAACCGACAGGGCCCTGTTGCGAACATTGCACAATATTTTCCAAGTCGGAGCTTCGTGTACGCGTTTAGTAAGCAGCGATTGTTACGAGAGTTTCTCACAGTTTGTCCAGTAATAACGTGTTATTTGGTTTGTTATTAATTGCGTGGTCAAAAAATAATACGTGTAAATTAATAAAAGAACTTATTTTTTTATCAAACAATCTATACACAAACAACGGTTGGAGGCGTTACAGTATATGTTCGTAACTAGGTGAGTAAAATATTTTAGATGTAGAGGGTTTCAAATATATATAAAATTCTTAATCACTTCAGTTAAATATACCTACATGAGTAATTTTCTATTGCCTTGTAGATTTGTCAGAATACAAAATTAAATCCTTCGTGGCTCGTCTAACCTACATACACAAAGAGACGTGCTTGTTTGAACTTGTCGTATCATGTAGAGACTTGAGGCATGTTATATTGAGTTTGTATTGAGTTTACACTCAAATCCCAAGATGCGTCGTATCGTATCGCATAAATCGTACTCAGAACTCGTATTAGGGTTATACAGAGAGTTTTCATCGCAAACGCACTGGTTTCTATATTCTGGTTATAAAATTTTCCGTTCTATGTTGGTTGGTGTATAATAAAATTAATAAGTATAATAATTGGAGTAATAACAACTGCATACATGGTGAATTATTCAATAATATGGAAAGGATTTTATTTTACTAAGCACATAATTGCACCTGCACCACAGATTAAGTAGCTCTAGCTAGACCTGCACGCGTCGAGGTCTGCGTTGCGCATCCAAAGCACAAAACACATAGATATAGAAGGTCCGCTCAATACGCTCACAAAAATCCTAAACATATACACGTAGGTATACGGTCGTTGTAGGCACGATCACGTACTGTGCGATCGTGACCTTGCCTCGAACGACCGAATATTTTCTATAAGCATGTATATGCTTACGATTTTAGTGGTTTGTATTGAGCGGACCTTCTGTGTCTATTTTGTGTCCAAAGATCCTGTTTTGTGCGGAAGCGGAAGTGAACGATTTATTGAATGGTTTTAAAATTGGTTGATTCTGAACCTTGGAGGATTTCGATTTCTGAACAGAGTACTATTCACATTAGATGAAGTAAAATATTATGATATGATATTACCTATACTATTTGATACTACGATATAATATTGTGTACAGCTGCTGTCCATAGTATTTTTATATGACTAATCGGTCAGAGGATGTATTAAGGGGCGGGTATATGCATATGGGTATAAATCATTCTAATCATATAAAATGTCTTGGATGTAATGTAATATTAATAATAGTAGGTACGTAGGTATCTTACGTATAATATATTTTTTAAATTGGTTAGATTTTCATTTCACAGTTCTTATAGGTAGGTACTTAGGTACCAAACTAACCTTAGATTATACTCAGGTCAGGAGCATTGTCAGGGTCAAGGTCGGTCAAAGACTTCTCGGTCGTAGGTACCTGACATTGCGTAAGTAGGTACTTATCCTCAGTACACGATTATTCGAGCACTTCAGGAATCTCATTTTACGCTGACCTTTCGACCGAGCAGTGTCAGGGTCGGTCATAGGACATAGGTACAGTACTTTTAGGTCTAAACAATCCACGACGTAGCACACTATTCCAGCATTTTCTATGTCGTCGCATGCATGAACGATCGAGCGCTCTCTAGGTTGAAAAAATAGTATTGTAGTTTGAATAAAATAACCATGTAAGGTTACCATGACGCTTGATTAATTAGGATTAGGACACTTATTAAAAAAATACCTTTACTATAATTATATCTTCTTATTATCATTAATGTTTTTGTACATTGTGTGCACCTAAATAATTCTTAATAATCTAAGTACATACCTAATTTAGTTTAAACATAAAATACGCCTCAAATTAAGTTTACATATTCACAAAGGTGTATGGCTACATTGGCTACCTAAATTCGAGAAAAATGCGGCAGTTTGCCAGTAGTAGTAGCAAATTAAGTACCTATCTAAGAAAAGTAAGATTAGGTACGTAGGTAGGCACGTGTTGAAAAAATATTAATCACGTATTTAGGCTGGCATAGACACAATGTGAATTGACTCACAATGACACAGCATATTTTCGTGTAGTTTGGTTATCTCGTACATCACTATAGTTCATTCCAATAAAAAAAAGCAAAAGGTAAACAAACTTACTATGGAAATGACACATGTCAATGTCAGATGCATACTATCATTGTTTACCTTTTGCTTTTTGTTGATTGGAATGAACTATACAGCTCGCGTCACGTAAAAAGAGCGCTGGCGGGCGTTCCGAGGGCACAACAGTTCACTCTGACAACAGGACAGCATAATATAAATCGCGTAAGTGTGAAAGAGAGGGTACAAAACAGTTGCTGTCAGAGTGCATCCTCGGAACGCCAGCCAGCGCTCTTTTTACGTGACGCGAACTATACTTACGTAGGTACTCCATTATGTTTATGTACTATCAAACATCAGTCAGTATCTGGGTTAGGTTAGGTTAGTTTACTATGGAAATGACACATGTCAATGTCAGATGCATACTATCTTTGTTTACCTTTTGCTTTTTTTTTATTGGAATGAACTATACTTACGTAGGTACTCCATTATGTTTATGTACTATCAAACATCAGTCAGTATCTGGGTTAGGTTAAAACTGTATATCGATCGATTAAAGTGTAGGTGGCTGTGACGTGGCTCGCTTGCGCATTACTCATCTTTGGCAGGATATCATATTTAATTTTATTATTATCTATACATAACATTTGTACCTCTTTTAGATAAGAAGTAATTGGTACTTCTGTAAATACTTATGAAGTATCTACCTATTTGTTAAATGTTAAGAAATGCTTACGTAGAGTAGTAAAATAAGTGTATTCAATATCGAGGGTTCACGGGCGACTTGTATTAAGCGACATTTTTGGAAACACAGGTAACCTCTACTTTAAATTTTTTTTTCTTACAAAATACCTCACAAAAAATAACTTCTGAATAATATTTAAAATATTAAGAATATCGAGAATCTATATAATACTAAGAAGTTAAGTTTTAATGATTATTTTTCTAAGAAATATTTTTTTAAATCAGTCTCCTGAACATTTCTAAAAATGTCGCTTAATACAAGTTGCCCGTGAACCCTCGATATATAATTTCTATGTTATTTCAATTTAAATATAATTAAAGATTGGAGGTTGCAATCAATAACAGTATAATATGTATTCAATATATCAATCTTGACCGAGGGGATAAATATGTAAAACGTGTTAAATGAAGCCCTCAAGTAAAAATTACCTAATTTGCCCATTTTTGTTCACACTTTAGTTAAATGTAAATTCTTCAAGAAAAAATTAAATTAAATTAAAATAAAAAGTAAATTCTTCAAGAGTTACTTACCTATCCAATATTCGTAAGAGTTTCTTGTGATTTTAATTTTTCAGTCATTCAACTGATATACCTACTTACATATTTTAAATTTTCACCTAAAATGCATTTAATGCAACTTGTTCCATAGAAAAAATCGTAGATTGACGCAACTATGTATGAAAATTAAAAAACTGTAGAGATTGTTGAAGATAGAAAGCTGTATTTTCAAATCAACGTAAATCCCCAAGCGTAGTAGTCAACGCAACATAAAACATAAATATCATTATAGACAATCTGTAATCAGCGCAACATACACATAAAATATAGTCAACCTATTCGGAGAAAACTACACGCATGGTGCGGTCCCGTGACTTGAAATGATTCTACTGGCTGAACTTAATGACGTCATCAGAGCTGGCCAATACGAAGACAGAAGATATTTTTAGAACGTAAATACCGAGTGGTGGGGGAATGAGGAAAACCGACAGGGCCCTGTTGCGAACATTGCACAATATTTTCCAAGTCGGAGCTTCGTGTACGCGTTTAGTAAGCAGCGATTGTTACGAGAGTTTCTCACAGTTTGTCCAGTAATAACGTGTTATTTGGTTTGTTATTAATTGCGTGGTCAAAAAATAATACGTGTAAATTAATAAAAGAACTTATTTTTTTATCAAACAATCTATACACAAACAACGGTTGGAGGCGTTACAGTATATGTTCGTAACTAGGTGAGTAAAATATTTTAGATGTAGAGGGTTTCAAATATATATAAAATTCTTAATCACTTCAGTTAAATATACCTACATGAGTAATTTTCTATTGCCTTGTAGATTTGTCAGAATACAAAATTAAATCCTTCGTGGCTCGTCTAACCTACATACACAAAGAGACGTGCTTGTTTGAACTTGTCGTATCATGTAGAGACTTGAGGCATGTTATATTGAGTTTGTATTGAGTTTACACTCAAATCCCAAGATGCGTCGTATCGTATCGCATAAATCGTACTCAGAACTCGTATTAGGGTTATACAGAGAGTTTTCATCGCAAACGCACTGGTTTCTATATTCTGGTTATAAAATTTTCCGTTCTATGTTGGTTGGTGTATAATAAAATTAATAAGTATAATAATTGGAGTAATAACAACTGCATACATGGTGAATTATTCAATAATATGGAAAGGATTTTATTTTACTAAGCACATAATTGCACCTGCACCACAGATTAAGTAGCTCTAGCTAGACCTGCACGCGTCGAGGTCTGCGTTGCGCATCCAAAGCACAAAACACATAGATATAGAAGGTCCGCTCAATACGCTCACAAAAATCCTAAACATATACACGTAGGTATACGGTCGTTGTAGGCACGATCACGTACTGTGCGATCGTGACCTTGCCTCGAACGACCGAATATTTTCTATAAGCATGTATATGCTTACGATTTTAGTGGTTTGTATTGAGCGGACCTTCTGTGTCTATTTTGTGTCCAAAGATCCTGTTTTGTGCGGAAGCGGAAGTGAACGATTTATTGAATGGTTTTAAAATTGGTTGATTCTGAACCTTGGAGGATTTCGATTTCTGAACAGAGTACTATTCACATTAGATGAAGTAAAATATTATGATATGATATTACCTATACTATTTGATACTACGATATAATATTGTGTACAGCTGCTGTCCATAGTATTTTTATATGACTAATCGGTCAGAGGATGTATTAAGGGGCGGGTATATGCATATGGGTATAAATCATTCTAATCATATAAAATGTCTTGGATGTAATGTAATATTAATAATAGTAGGTACGTAGGTATCTTACGTATAATATATTTTTTAAATTGGTTAGATTTTCATTTCACAGTTCTTATAGGTAGGTACTTAGGTACCAAACTAACCTTAGATTATACTCAGGTCAGGAGCATTGTCAGGGTCAAGGTCGGTCAAAGACTTCTCGGTCGTAGGTACCTGACATTGCGTAAGTAGGTACTTATCCTCAGTACACGATTATTCGAGCACTTCAGGAATCTCATTTTACGCTGACCTTTCGACCGAGCAGTGTCAGGGTCGGTCATAGGACATAGGTACAGTACTTTTAGGTCTAAACAATCCACGACGTAGCACACTATTCCAGCATTTTCTATGTCGTCGCATGCATGAACGATCGAGCGCTCTCTAGGTTGAAAAAATAGTATTGTAGTTTGAATAAAATAACCATGTAAGGTTACCATGACGCTTGATTAATTAGGATTAGGACACTTATTAAAAAAATACCTTTACTATAATTATATCTTCTTATTATCATTAATGTTTTTGTACATTGTGTGCACCTAAATAATTCTTAATAATCTAAGTACATACCTAATTTAGTTTAAACATAAAATACGCCTCAAATTAAGTTTACATATTCACAAAGGTGTATGGCTACATTGGCTACCTAAATTCGAGAAAAATGCGGCAGTTTGCCAGTAGTAGTAGCAAATTAAGTACCTATCTAAGAAAAGTAAGATTAGGTACGTAGGTAGGCACGTGTTGAAAAAATATTAATCACGTATTTAGGCTGGCATAGACACAATGTGAATTGACTCACAATGACACAGCATATTTTCGTGTAGTTTGGTTATCTCGTACATCACTATAGTTCATTCCAATAAAAAAAAGCAAAAGGTAAACAAACTTACTATGGAAATGACACATGTCAATGTCAGATGCATACTATCATTGTTTACCTTTTGCTTTTTGTTGATTGGAATGAACTATACAGCTCGCGTCACGTAAAAAGAGCGCTGGCGGGCGTTCCGAGGGCACAACAGTTCACTCTGACAACAGGACAGCATAATATAAATCGCGTAAGTGTGAAAGAGAGGGTACAAAACAGTTGCTGTCAGAGTGCATCCTCGGAACGCCAGCCAGCGCTCTTTTTACGTGACGCGAACTATACTTACGTAGGTACTCCATTATGTTTATGTACTATCAAACATCAGTCAGTATCTGGGTTAGGTTAGGTTAGTTTACTATGGAAATGACACATGTCAATGTCAGATGCATACTATCTTTGTTTACCTTTTGCTTTTTTTTTATTGGAATGAACTATACTTACGTAGGTACTCCATTATGTTTATGTACTATCAAACATCAGTCAGTATCTGGGTTAGGTTAAAACTGTATATCGATCGATTAAAGTGTAGGTGGCTGTGACGTGGCTCGCTTGCGCATTACTCATCTTTGGCAGGATATCATATTTAATTTTATTATTATCTATACATAACATTTGTACCTCTTTTAGATAAGAAGTAATTGGTACTTCTGTAAATACTTATGAAGTATCTACCTATTTGTTAAATGTTAAGAAATGCTTACGTAGAGTAGTAAAATAAGTGTATTCAATATCGAGGGTTCACGGGCGACTTGTATTAAGCGACATTTTTGGAAACACAGGTAACCTCTACTTTAAATTTTTTTTTCTTACAAAATACCTCACAAAAAATAACTTCTGAATAATATTTAAAATATTAAGAATATCGAGAATCTATATAATACTAAGAAGTTAAGTTTTAATGATTATTTTTCTAAGAAATATTTTTTTAAATCAGTCTCCTGAACATTTCTAAAAATGTCGCTTAATACAAGTTGCCCGTGAACCCTCGATATATAATTTCTATGTTATTTTCAGCGTGTAATTGTTTATAATTATTACGACGGTTATTTGCAGTTGCTGTTGTTACTTGTTTTGGCTTTTTATGTTTTAGCGTTGCTATTCACATTAATATAAATTTCAACATTTTCAAATTCAATTGATAGGACAGTTGACGCGGTAATGAAACATTCTCCAATTAATGTTTTAAATATAATGTTGCATATTGTGGAAGTGGCGCCATCTTGTGACATTGATAGGGCTAACGGACTTCGATCTGGTTTACTGATACATAATTAGAGAACATGATGCCAATTAGTAATACAGTTGTCCATTGGTAAGTTAGGTAGGTAGGTATTGTGAAATTCAAATTGTCACGAGCTCTATATACAAGGTATAAAGTACTTTAGGTAATATGTTTACCTAATGCGGACGAACGGACGGGTGAATCACGAAGTTTTCTACGGCCATAATATAATGGTAGCTCTCTATGCATGAAATATAATACAAACAAAACAAACATTTAAATATGTTTTCTGTGTTTGTTTCAGGCCTACAGTCGCGACAATCTTTTGGCAAGGAGCCTAAAGAGTTACAATTTCATTAGGAGCTCGCGAAGAGTTCGAAGAAGTAAGTAACAATGTTTGTTTCCACTCTTTAAACCTCTATGTTCACAGATCAGAGAAGACATGTGGACCAAAGAAGACAAACGACCGCTCGCGTTCATAAAATACTTTGAATTTCAAAGTCCTTAATATAAAAACTAGCCTAAATTAAAAGCTATAACAAAATAGGTATTAAAGATAAAAGTGCATGCATGTTAGGAATACTCGACTATCCGAATACTAGTCTTTAACATACAACAATAGATAGAACTTGTTCAGAAAAACATGATCTGTTTTACACATGGCAAAAATTGCCTCTTGGTGTGAAATTATTATTTGTATAAAAAAATATTCGTTGTAATTAATTTTATTCCAAAGAAATAAAAAACCTATAAACAAAAAATACAATTTTTCACCATGGTGGAGCTAAACTATTTATTTCCCCCATAAAACTAGAACACAAGTAAATGATTTATCCAGATAAATCTCATTTTCGGCAAACCTGTTTCCTCAATTACGTCGGATAATCGAGGTTTTGTTGTGATTTACTGATAATTTTGTTCTCTGTTGACATTTTTTTTTCTAGAATATAAATTAATAATTTTCGAATTTTTCACAGAGATATATTTACTAAATTGCCAAATAAGACAAATTTTGCATGACCATCTTCAGTAATACATACTTACTTTAAAATGCTTCTGACATTATTTAAAACCATTTACTCAATCATTCTCATATTTACGAAGTGATTTAGACTTTTGGCACCACCATCAAAATCTAATTTTATCATTGGAAGATACAGCTACTTTTAGACTACGTAACATCTAAGATTTAACATTACTTAATTATTTTATATTAAGGTAACTTCTAAGAATTTCGCATTTAATGATTAGCTTAAAACTTAATTTTGATTACTCATTACTTAAGGGATGCATCGATACGCCTTTTTGCCGATACGATACCGATACTCTTATAAAAATATCGGCGATACCGATACCAATACGCTTGGTGAATTTAAATAAAGGTTAAATAAATAAAATACAAGTTGGGTTTTTTAATTAATGTAAAAAAATACATATTTAGAATGAGATTATTAGTTATTGAAAAAATAATTAAAGTTAATAGTGTTAGCAATTAAAATTAACATTAATAATATTTTTGTTTAAATACAGGGTGACTTTAAATTAGTTCTTGATACCAAAGGCTATGAATGTGCTCATGATAACAAACAACTTTCCCTAAATAACCTATAGTCAAATCGCAAAAAAAAATTTTGACTCTTCATACTAATTTGGCCGCTCGGCTGATCGATTTGTATGAAGAGACCAAATTTTTTTTTGCGATTTGGCTATGGGTTCCTTAGGGAAAGTTTTTTGTTTTCATGAGCACATGCATAGCCTTTCGTATCAAGAACTAATTTAAACTCACCCTATATATTCTCAAGTGTTATGGTCTGTTTGAATAAGACCTGCGATGGAAAATTGACTGTCAGATGCGACAGAACATATTTGGAAATAAAAGTAGGTACTTCTTCGCCATTTTTTTTTTAAGTTTGGGTGTAAGATGTCATTGCGCCAGACCTCTCGAGTTTCTGTTTGAGATAATTACAGTTCAGAGTGGACAGAAGCTCATCTTTCTCGGACTTTTTGAAAGAATCGTTGTATCGGGAATAAAAATATCGCCGATACCGATATATCGGCAACCCCAAAGTATCGCCGATATATCGGTATCGGTTGCATTCCTACTTTAGATTCGATTTTCCTACAAGTTAAATGCTACGAATCTCTGACCCAGTTCTCCTAAATTTTTGCCGCAGAATACTTACTAATATAGTGATATGACATCCGGTCCTCCGCATCTCGCTCTAAATGCAACCAAACCTAGCATATCCACTTTTTGTTAAATGACTTCCAATGTTATTTACAAATTGGATTTTGATTGGTGCCTTGGGAATGTTACATATGTGGGCATTGGGCAGGTGATACTATGTTGATTGCATAATAAAAGTGAACGCCACTCGAAACGACCAGTACCTATATTTTATATGGTTTTATTGATATGTAAAATAATATTTATGCAATCATCAATTAACTTTTTTTTTACATAGATATTTATATTTATTCAGCTCGTAGGAAATCATAATCATAAATTGTTGGGCGATTAACCAATATCTATAACTTTTTTACAAACGTTTACCCTGTCCGATATGATATGGTTTCCGTCATCATTATAATGCATTGGAAATTATAATATATTTTTTTTATAAAACTTAGTACTTATTTGGTAGTCGCAATGCTACATATCTATTCTCCAAAATATCATCTACATTACAACCTATCTCCCCTATTTCCTTAACAACCTTCCATCTGCTTTATATAATATGCACATTATGTTACGTCTATCATTTCTGTTTGTAGTTCTATTCAAAATGGTTGCTCAAAAGATCACCTGTCCGAGTCGGAGCGACGATATCGGAAATAAGACCAACCCAAATACCAAAAGATATGGTTTTTTCGCAAACGAGTCACAAAACTCAAAGTATTTTGAAAGTGGTAGAATTAGATCGTACACAGCGAGCAAAGAGTCGAATGAACGGCAGTATCGGCGGAGTAATTGCCGGCGGAACATTGGCAACAAGAGCGCTGTCGCCCGTGGCCACCACCAGCTGTTCAGAGGTAAGGCCGCCGCCCGTGAGTACTCTAACTATAGCCGTATTATTATTAACAATAAGCATATTTTTAGTTACCGCTTATTTACGGGGACCCCGATTAACATTCTCTCTTAACTTTTCAGGTATATTTGAAACCGGAGCCCGAACCCCTATTCGAGTGCAAAATGTTCAACGATCCGGACTGCGAGTTCTTCCAAGATCTGGTCCCTTGGTGCTCAGATCTCGCCAAGGACGAACTAATACAAACCACTGGTAAGCCGACCCCTGTTAAGTGGACCAGACACTATCAATAATACTGCTGATATTTTCAAGTAGTGACATTATATTGACAATATACTGACAGTGGAGTGGTTTGAATGAAGGTCTGACGCATACTAAGGCGGAAAACACATTGCTCCGCTCACCGCGACGAATTGCGGTGGAGCGGGTTTAAACTTTGTACTGTAAAATGTCGATTTGTATACAAAAACCGCGGGGTACCACACACTGACACCGCTTCTCCGTCCGGAGGCGCGATTCGCAGGGTATACCACTGCACTGCATTTTCGTCTACGACGAAATTCGGACGGAGACAGTCCGGTGCGGTGAAATCCGCGCCTTTGTCGTGCACCACAGCTTCGGATGAAATTCGGGCGGAAACCGTCCGGTGGAGCGGAACGCTGCCGCATGCGAATTTCGTCGCTCTACGCTACCGTCCGATTTCCGCCAATACACAATATACTGATAAATATTGTCACTATTTTTAAAGTCTCTGGTCCGTTTTAAAGATAACAATAAGGTCTATTGCTGAAATATCTGGTTGGTTACCACAAATGAGTTGGGTAACTACCTACACCAGGATTTACTATTCTGACTCTTGAAATTCTACATCGCATCGATGTAAAGATTAAGTGTGTGTATTTTATGGATGCCTTAGGAAACATAGTGTTATTTATTGCGAAAGATCCAAAAACCACGTAATTTTTTCACAGATTCGCGAAAGAAATACGAAGAGAGTGCACACAACACCGACACATTACACACACCATTCTCTCCACGAGATTGGGAAAGTTTCGACGCTAACTCCCCTCTATCAGCGGGATACCCGGTGGTTTCCACTCCCCACGACCCCCTCTCACCCCGGGGCGACGGGTTCGCTCAGTTCGACACGAACTTCCTCTTTTCATCAGACCTAGAATATATAAAAAAACCTATGAAAGAGGAACTCGATATAATCAACCTGCCAGTCTTCCTGAGTCAGGACTTAGCGTCTGAACAGTCAGTCGACCTGAACCGGTGCATCGCGCCGGCGACGGCGGCCCCCCACCACACACACAGTACAGAGTACACCACATCGACTACAACAACACAAGAACAGACACGAGACACTCAGAACAAGATGCTGTTCTTCGACGAAGATGTCTACTTTGATACGAATGCGGGCTCTGCTAATCCACTGGCCAAGGAGATCAATGATGATGTGGTATTGTCAGAGTACGTTATAAACGGGGGGCCGGGCGTGGGCGGCCTCCTGGAGAAGCGGCGCGCGCCGGCGCTGAGCCTGGACGTGGCGCAGCCGTGGGCAGGCGACCTCATCAGCACGCCCGAGGTGCTCACCTACGTTGAGGAGATGGAGAAGCAAGACGACACGCTTCCCGCCAAGGTAATATATTGTATTTTTTTCTTGACTCGAGCGATAGAAAGGGATAACAGGGCAGCAGGCATTGCCTTATTTAGATCGATTCATTTAATGAATCGTGACGCAAGATCGCGTAAATCGAGTGGGGAAACCTATATGTATAGAAGAGTAAGTAGATCGTATCGGACAGAAATCATAATGCAGGCACCTGTCTACATGTAGGAGGATTTTGATAAGTACCTCTAGGAAATATTATTTAACAACTTATTTACAGCTTAGTACTCAAACAACAATTTTTTTTCTGCAGGAAACGACACCATGGATTATACCAGAAACGGAGTTGCCGTCAATTGACGACTACCTAGTGCAACCAACCGCTCCATACACAGAGTACTCTCCGATCACACCCAAGACTGAATCTCACATAGGCTCCGACGATGAAGTAGCCTCTCTCAGCAGCAACCGGCGGCGGCGGCGCCTTAGCGAAGATTCGGACGAGTCCTACACGCCAGAGGCCGAGCAGCCGCGCAAGAAGAGGAAGAAGCCCAACATAAAGGAGCTAAGACAGAAAATAATGGAGCTGGAGGGCACGCAGTCGCAAAAGCCTGTGCGCAGAGGACGGCCTCCGAAGAGAAGAGAAAGTACAGTCTCCTCGGTGTGCAGTATAGACGATCACAACTCTTCAACATCAAACACGGAGATGAAATATAGGGAATTGAGAGACAAGAATAATGAAGCATCAAAAAGATCTAGAATGAACAGAAAGCTCAAGGAGTTACAAATGGAACAACTAGTCGTTGAACTGGAGGAAAAGAACCAGAAATTAAGAGTAAAAGCGGATGCTCTAGAAAAAATTACAAAGAGACTCAAAGACGCTTTGATGACAGTGATTCTGCAGAAGTGAATTGACTCAGATTAGTACAAAATGGTACAAAGTGAGCCTTGAGGTTTCTGTTGACAGCATGAGAATGTTAATCAGACATTAGCGTTACCAAACCCGTGCAGTGCAGTGGCGGTGACATAATGTATCTTTAACGATGCTTCGTTATTTTATGATTAGATTATAAATAACAAAAAACATGCATACCTACTATAAAGTACATCTAATTTAGAATGATTTTTTCTAGTATGTAAGATTTACGTTTACTTTCACTTAGTTACCTATTTATTAATATTGGCTATCAAGTAGACGCGCATTACGTAAATTTTAAAGATTATAACAATATTTTTAGTAAAATCAAAGTGGTAGCTTTTCGGCAAAAGTCGATTTTTTATTTCATAGGTATCTTTATTATAAATAAAAAATATTTAAAAAAAACTAAAAAGTATTAGTGTTGGTGTAACATAATTTGAATTATTTATTTAATTATTATCTTATAAACTAATTCGTAATAAAAAATCAATTTAATAGCTTTAGTTTTATTGTTTGTATGTAACCCCCTTACTTATGAATTCAAAAACAAAATAAATGCTGCACACTCGTGGTGTTGGGTGATATATCTTCGACATAAAGAATATTAAATTGGTGACGTGGCCAGCGCAGAGTCCCGATCTAAATCTAATCGAAAACTGCTTATCTGAAAAGTAGATTGGTAAATGAATGTAATTCACCACCATAAAATCTTAATGTTTTAAGGGACCACATACAATATCAGTCGAATAAAATCACACCCAATGTATGTGATCAACTTGTAAAAAGTATGAAAAGCAGATTAAACGCGATGTTAAAAGGGCAAAATGTCTTTGGACCAAATATTAAAACTGAATTTTAAAACTTTAAAAAGGTGGTAAGGGATCGTCCATTTTATCACGTGAGGATCAAAAGGGGGGAGGGGTTCAGAAAAAATCACGAAATATCACAAGGGGGGAGGTGGGGTGTATTGAGATATCACGTGTTTGTTTTTTCGTTGAACGCGCGATTTCTAAAGTAATTTCGGACTGTTGTTGTTATGTCGTTTTTAACTATTCCCAAGGTTCGAAATGGCTTCGGGTAGTCAGAAGCAACCTGCAACCTTGATGTCTGTCTGGATTTTTTATCACGGAGCTTAATTTTACAGAATTAAATTACATTACACCTGTATTTAAAGATAATAATCTGTACCAAAAAATACACGTGATTTTGGATTGGGGGTGGGGGGGGGGGTAGTCTAAAACCTCACCACGTATCACCAGGGGGGGAGGGGGGGTCTAAAAGTTGCTAAAAACATCACGTGATTAATGGACGACCCCTTAGGGGCCATCCATTAATCACGTGATATAAAAATCAGCGGAATCTGTGATTCCCAAGTTTGACGCTTACGCCAGTGACCGTAGACATAAAAATCGCGTTAGGTCGCATTGGTTGCAACAGTTCTGATTTTTTGGTATGTTGTTAGGGTTGATAACAGTACACTGTATGCCAAGAACCCTTCGGATCGGACATTTTAAGCTAAGCTTAGAGATCGATGCGTTTCGATATTCTAAATACCAGACAAAAACTCCCGAGTGTCAATTATTTCTAGTTTTTGAGAAAAAAAAAACCAAAGTTGGTCGATATGTTTTATTTAGAACATACAAAAAAAAGTTTTTTTCCAGAATAAACTATGCGTCCGTGAAGCTATTTACGTCAAATTATAGAGCGTTTAAAACAACTTTTATTGATATGTACAGCTAGTCGAAAACGCAAGCGTAACGTGAAAAAATATTTTTTTTTCCTTTTAACCGTTTTTTTTTAAATAATATTTGAAGTTAGTACCGTAAAACCGTCTAACTTTGCCCGCTTTTTCACAATTTTGTTGATTTTTTCAAAAACTATCTATCATAAGAATAGGGAGTTTTCAGATGACGTATGTCACACCGTTCATAAGTGTCTCAATAGATGGCGCTTCTAAACTTTGGAAATATATTTTTAATAACAGCGTAGAATTTACGGTAGCAAAATACATTTAGTATGGGTAAAAACATATAAAAAACCACCTGAACATAGATTCTTATTAATTGAATTAACAGAAACAATAAATTTCCAACTTGGTCAAGTATGGATAACCTGGGTGCGTTCTGGTTTCTCTGTTATATGTAATTTCTTCTTCCGAACTAAAAATAAATTGATTTTAATACATTCTTATAATTAAATGCAATTTATAACTCGGTATCATGTTAGAATTCTTTTAAGAAATACAAAAACAATACTGATAAGCTTTGTGCATCAAAAATTATGAAGAGTATTTTTTGGATCAAACTGCAAAAAAATATTCAATGAAAAGTAATCTTCGAAAGCTAATCATCATTATTAGGATATTAGTCGGTTAATTCAGTCAGTTTTGACGATTTTTAAGAGATTTTCTTTTTTCCAATGTTGATCAGCGCCATCTAGTTGAGTTTAGAGAAACCCGTGGAAAATTCCCTATTACTTTTTAATTTCTAAGGATGATCTATGGGATTATGGAATTGGGTTATAGTTGTATATTCAGTCATATTTAAATGCGATTCCAAGCAATTTAATATTTTGATAGCGGGTAAATTTACCTTCACTTTCGTCCATATTTGCCCACTCCCATCATCTGTTAAACTATAACTCTTATGCAGTCCTTGTGTAAGAACCATTTGAAGTTTAAGGGCAGAATTGACGTTCTAACATGTTGTCAATTGCTAAGTAACAATAGACTCGTCTAGAAACAAATGGGCAAAATTACCTGCTAAACTCCGTTTGTTTTCATACAAGCAACTTGTAGGTCTAGGGTTGTCAAAATCTGGTTGGTTATAAAAAAAATATAAATAATATTTATTGGTTTAAAAATCTTTTTTTTATTTTAAAGATATCACCCGTAGATAACATATCAGTCTTAAATAATGTGTATGGCACTCAATACTCATATAAATACGAAGTAGGAACACATATTTTTCTTAGCGAAATCAATAACATTAAAAAAGATATCATATAACATCCGTATTTCAGTAGCATAATATAACTCATGTTGGCGCATAAATTAGCTATAAATACTGCCAGCTTCTATCATCCTATCCTATACTATTAAACGAGTTAAGTGTCCCGACGATTTCGAAAACGGCTTGAAACCTTTCGACGAAAATCTAGAAAATCACCAGAAATCGATTTATGAGGGAATAATCTTAAAAAAAATTCATTTACGGGAGATATGAGCGAAATTACATAAAATAAGAATACATATGATGCTTATTTTTGACATTGCGTTAAAGCGCGAACTGGTCTAATAGTCCAATGCATCTTACTTTTATGTAGGTCTGGATTCGAATCCCACGAAACTTTAATGATTTTTTGTCATTTTTTTTGTATAATTTTTTTTTTATTATTTAAATAAAAAGACTTAAGAGCGATAAAAAAAATACCATGCACGCGGGATACGAAGTGATGTCGAAAATAGTGTAAGTTTTATTCAGCAATTTTACTTATCGCGTACATATGATTTATTTATTCTACCATTCTACATTTTAAGGTTTTAATAATAATATTTACAGCAGGGTTCGGAAACCGGTTTTTTGAAAATACCGGTTTCGGTCATTGACCCCTATATCGAAATAATTTCGGTTAAGGTTTCGTTCAGGTTACGGTTACCGGTATATTTAACCGGTTTAACCAAAACCGATATTTTTTCGTTCGAACGGAATTAACCGGTTAAATTAAAGAATCCCTCTCCCCCCGAACAGCTGATAAGATCAGTCGTGTTTTCTGTATTCTTTATTTTTTAAATTTAATTACAATTTCAATTCTTAAAAATCGTGCAACTAAAATAGGAGAACATAAACGCACAAGATGTTCTACATTCCGGTAGCCGGCTAGCACCGCACGCACACAAGCACCTCCGCCGCCGTCCGTGAGTGATTCATACCATTGTAAATACGCACGGGTCAAGTTGTACTGGACGGAAAGCCGTTTTGTATGAAATCATCGCGACCAACCATTAAAGACTGACCTCTCCGTAATCACCGCCTTGAGATTCTTTGTCCTGCTGCAGTCCTAGTACTTAAGGCCATCTTACCCCGAGCTACTGCGCATCCATCTGCGCAGTACTAAATGCAAGTCCCACCCGCACGCGCCACACGAATTATTTACGTTTTTATTTTGTTTTTTTTTTCTGAATGAAAGTGTTCAAACTAATGGCGTAGTTTCCTTCATATCGTCGAAAGCAATATTGTCATATAATTTTCAATTTTATTCTTTTAATATAAGTAACGATAGACCCATTTTTGTTTTTTTTTTCTATCGAGCCGAAATTGTTGAATCGTGTTTCGGATGGCGTATGATCTTAGGAAATATAGTCAAAAATAAGTATAATTTTTCAGACTTGAAACTTCTACAGTTTTCCGTCAAAACTGTTCAAAAAACATAATTTTGGGGTAAGATGGCCTTAATGGGTCGCTGATCGACAGAACACCTCCGACTTCACCGGCACAAAGCCCGCGACGCTTACAGCCACCGCGCACTATCGACTTTTTGGTCCATCGATAGTTTAGTCGATCTTGCATTCAGTATGGAGCTATATGTGAGTGCGCGCACTCTCGACTAAACAATTGATCGACCAAACTATCAAAAACCACTGAACGATCGCTACTCAACTAAACAGTTGAGTCGATCGGTGACTTTGTATGGCGCAGTACGCAAGTGCGCGCACTAGACTCAACTAAACAGTTGAGCGACTGTCGGCCGATCTGATCTGGCTGATCGGCCGATAGTTGACTTTGAATGGCGCAGTACGTGAGTCCGCGCACTATCGACAAAACAGTTGAATCGATTGTCATAGTGAGGAAGCCGGCATCCACATTACATTTGTTTTTGTATATATTGTTTTAGTTATTACAGTAAAGTATATGAATTGAATATACAGGGTGTAACAAAAAGGTGTGGTAATACTTCAAGATGGGCTTCTACTCATCAAACTGAACAACTTTTGTTCTACAACTTTGTTGAAATAGCAAAAAAAATTTGGACTTTTCATATAAACTTGGCTCACCAGCTGATCGATTTGTATGAAAAGTCCAAAAAAATTTTTGCGTTTTCAGCATAGTTGTAGAACAAAAGTTGTTCAGTTTGATGAGTAGAAGCCCACCTTGAAGTATTACAGTAGTACACAAAAAATAAGGGCCCATTCACATTTTTTTCCAGAAATCGCACATGTTGAGCTCGTAATTTTCTACTTTCGGAAAGAGTTATACATTAAAAAAAATATGTGTTCAGTAGATTCGTGTTTCTTATTGTAAGTTAATGTTTCAGATTTTAAAACATTTGTTCCATTATTTTATATAATAAATAACACGCAGTCATGTTTTCGCAAAAAAGGTTCGCACGGTCATTTTCAAGCCCCTAATTCTCTAACTAGAAAATATTTATTATACCAGAAAAAAATATCTACAAATCACTTAAATAAATTTATTGTAAGTTAATGTTCTCGTTTTTCGATTAAATGTCACAATCTCTAGTAAAAAAAAATATTTCTAACATCAATTTCAGCGAAATACGTCTATATTAAACCGCGACTTTTTATAATAAAACCAAAATATTTTTGATTGAAACTGACATCAAAATAAACAGTGTTATTTTAGCAATAAAAATGAATAAATATATCTGCATTAATTAAAAAAGTTTCAAAAATACAATAAATTAAATTGTACCAGAAATCTACGATATATTTCATTGCCTCCGCGTGGATTGATCAGTACGGGGCGTGAGCGCCCGTCAAGGAAGTACCTGTATCAGTTTTGCCGCGCTTCGATAGTACTAATTATACGCTGCCCCACAACGTTTTGATCATTGTGAATATACATGTTTTTTAAATTGATATTCTGAGTGACATCTACTTTAAGCATAAAAATGTTAAACATATAGGTACTTTGAATATTATATTTACATAAAAATAACATTATCATTTTTCCATATTTTCTAGGGTGGTCGCTCTTATTAGATAATATGAAAAAAATTCATTGTCGTTTTCATATGAATATACAAAGTACATACATGCTTGTAATTTTTTTGTCCTTGAAGCACATGTCAGCCCGTATATTTAACACGGAAGAAAAAGGAAGAAGGTGTATCTTTCGTGTTATAAATTAGCACTACAATGCTTACTCGCTTTGATTATCAGTAGCTTGCTATACCTGACTTTCTCGACACAAGAAATAAAAAAGTATGCGAATATGTAGTGTTCTAGGGCGAAAAAAGATGTATGTTTTTACCCTGCTTCGAATGTATGTATTTATGCACCAAAGGGTGCGCTGTACAACCTTAACCGTTTGATGGATTTTCACACATGAAATTTAATTAGATTCTTCTTAGATTGTGGGAGTGATATAGGATATATTAAAATAATAAAAATTAACAAGTTTGCTTTATGGTATCTGTTTACAAAGCGGCTAGCCCGTTTCTTAATAGACTAATAATGCAATAAGGCTACTTTACGTACATGTCAAAAACCTTTTAATTTACGAAGCTCGCTCCAAGACAGGGTTATTTTTTTTGGTGAAATCTACTCCTCTGTTTTTTTTGCCAAAAATGCAAATATCTCAGAAACGGTAAAAGATATCAGAAATCGGACAGAAATTTTGAAAAACTTAACTAAAAGAATGTAATACACGAGACGCATATTGACTATAAAAAAAATAACCAAACTCAATTTTTTTTCAGTTTCCTATACAAATTCCTTACTCACTATTCAGATATCTCGGAAACGGTAAAAGATATCGGAAATCCGACAGAAATTTTGAAAAACTAAATCAAAAGCATATAATACAGAGACGCATATTGACTATAAAAAAACCGGCCAAGTGCGAGTCGGACTCGCGCACCGAGGGTTCCGTATAAACTCATAATCACACATGTCTTGAAATCTATATTTTTTATATTTGAGTTGATTGAATGAAAGGTAATTTGCGGTTTACGATTTAAAAAACGTATTAAAAAAAACTACTTACTAGATCTCGTTCAAACTAATTTTCGGTGGAAGTTTACATGGTAATGTACATCATATATTTTTTCTAGTTTTATCATTCTCTTATTTTAGAAGTTACAGGGGGGGGGACACACATTTTACCACTTTGGAAGTGTCTCTCGCGCAAACTATTCGGTTTAGAAAAAAATTAGAAACCTCAATATCATTTTTGAAGACCTATCCATAGATACCCCACACGTATAGGATTGATGAAAAAAAAATTTTGAGTTTCAGTTCTAAGTATGGGAAACCTCCAAAATTTATTTATTTTTTCTATTTTTGTGTGAAAATCTTAATGCGGTTCATAGAATACATCTACTTACCAAGTTTCAAGAGTATAGTTTTTATAGTTTCTGAAAAAAGTGGCTGTGACATACGGACGGACAGACAGACATGACGAATCTATAAGGGTTCCGTTTTTTGCCATTTGGCTACGGAACCCTAAAAAATAGCCACACTCAATTTTTTTTTCAGTTTCCCATAAAACTCTTTACTCGCTTTTCACATTTAGTATGTAGTCCAGTAAATAAAAGATTTGAGGTGGCATTAAAGACACCTGACTAAAATGGTTTGGAAATAAAAGTATTGGTGTTTTACTAAGCATTCGTGGTATTTGTTTGATTTTAAGGGCGTTCAACCCTTAGAAATACCTAAAGACGCCTTTTAACTTGTATACGCCAAACAATAAATGCACTTTTGGTGAAAACTAACTATAGTTACCTTATAAATATGGTACTTAAGTTGTCTCTAGCTTAAAGAAATAAATTCTTAACATTACGATATTTTTTATGTTATTGCGTCAAAAATAATACTTACAAAATGGAGCCTTCGGATATTTTTATGTTTTGTAAATCTAATTATAAGGCTTGAACATGTGTTAAGTTTTCACCTAGGTGACTATTTCAGAACCCAGTTAAAAATTATTTTTTTAATATTTCTGTATTACACATTAAAGAGACTTCAATTATTTTCTTGGCTGTGCCGTAACACTAATGTTATCTATTGTAAATCATCATCGTCCCTTGTACAAACAAAGAAGTTTCTTCTAAAAACGCATTTTACCTAAAATGTATTAGACATTAATTAGGTATATTTCAAACGCCGAGAAGATGCGTGAACTGCCACGTACGCATAGCCAGTGTGCGACAGAGACGGAGCTATTGGGTGCGAAAAAGACGAGTGCGCGGATAGCTAGATGGATAGTACGAAACGCAAATGTGATAAAAAACACAATTAATAGGTAGGTATTCAATAATTGTCATACTGATTGGATTGTGGGCATCCAAACGTGTTCATAGTACCTACCTACTGATTTACCATATAGATTTACCTACTGTAAATTAATTCGGGAGACAGCTCCGTTTTCCGAGTTCCGACAACAAAGCACCACGTGGAGCGTTCACTTGACATTGGCGTTTCGCTATTTTTTATTGAAGATTCTCCCATTTTTCACTCGACATAGGCAAAATTACGCTCGTTATGAGATGTGGAATGCCAAATAGAAAAGTATAATAGAACAGAATATTTCTAATACAACATGTTGCAGCAAATCACCAGCTAAGCTAGAAGTACCTAAGAACGTGCGGGCGCCGCGCATGCCGCATTCCCCCGCCCGCGCCCCCCGCTCGCCCGCTCGCGAATTATAATTTGTATTAGATTATTACAGAAAATGTGCAACAGATTGATCGGGGATTTTCTTGTCTTAGTTTAAAAAATATTACTATTAGATTTCATAAAAATATTCCTAGTGTATTTAGTGTGCAAGGGTTAAAATCGAATAAAACTTAATAAAAAAAAAACGAAGTCACCTTGGAGATAATTCTCATGGTTATTGACAGTGGCTATGTACCCCTAACGCAAAATATCACTCATTTTTTTAAATATATTATATTAAATATCTACTCAATGTTTTGATCTTGATCGGGGACGATTATATATTATAAATAAAACGTCTTATAAGAAGCCCTCATGTAAAAAATCACCAGTTTTCTATTTTTTGTTCACACTTAAATTTAATTTTGTTTATTTAGGGGCTAACTACCGAAAAATTATTAAATGCTCATAAGAGATTTTCATGAATTTTCATTTTGCAATTATTTAAGTGACATATTCTAAGTTTTCACCCAAAGTGCATTAAATAGTGCAACCTACTCCATACAAAAATTCGTAGATTGACTGGACTAATGCGAAATCCGAAAAAAATGAGTTAGGCCATTTCTCTCATAGTCAACATGCGTCTCATGTATTACTTGCTTTTATGTAAGCTTTTCAAAATTTCTGTTAGATTTTCGATATCTCTTACCGTTTCAGAGATATTTACATTTTTTATAAAAAAAAAACGGTGGTCGAGATAACTGAAAAGTGAATCAAGAATTTGTAGGGAAAATTTAAAAAAAAGATAGTTTAGCCATTTTTTTCATAGTCAATATGCGTATCATGTAATACACGCCTTTCGTTGACCTTTTCAAATTTTCTGTCAGATTTTCGATATATTTTACCTTTTCCCAGATATTTGTATTTTTTAATAAAACAATTTTTTCTTTGCAAAAACTGCAAATATCTAGGAAAAGGTAAAATATATCGAAAATCTGACAGAAAATTTAAAAAGAAAACCATTCTTTTTTATAAAAAATGCAAATATCTCTGAAACGGTAAGAGATATCGAAAATCTAACAGAAATTTTGAAAAGCTTACACAAAAGCAAATAATACATGAGATGCATGTTGACTATGAGAGAAATGCCCTAACTTATTTTTTTCGTATTTCCCATACATAATTCTGAGATATTTGCATTTTTTAATAAAAAAATGTTTTTTTTTGCAAAAACTGCAAATGTCTGTGAAAAGGTAAAATATACCGAAAATCTGACAGAAAAGGGTCTAGCCGAACTTCCATAGCAAAACTGCCCCCAATAGGAACTTATATCGTAACCTATGGTATATTGTAGAGGATACTAATAGAAGTTGATGGAGTAGATACTAGCTCCATATCTCACTTAATTGAGGAGCTATTTGAAGAAAGTGTCTGGAGACGACTTTTATTCAAAATGATATAACTTTGTTATTTTTAAAGCTAGGAAAATGAAACCAATTCCAGTATTATGGTAAACTTTATAATTTATTTTATAGCAATTTTCTATGAGTCAAGCCTAAAAAGAAATATCAAAAAAATCCAAAAAAATTATTTAAAAATTTATTTCTATCAGGCCTAATTAAATTACCACTTTGAAAAAAATATATAATAATTGCCTACACCTTGCCTAACTGCATGTCAAGTTTCATTACAATCCAAAAGGTGCAAATTGTTAAAAAAAATTGTTAAATTAAGTGTATCACCTTACGACTACTATGTTCAACGCTTTTAAATTGTAATACTTTTTAAATTTTTCAATATTGGGTAAGAACCAGTTTATAAAAAAAATGAGATAATAGGTTCTGAGTAATAATTAAAACGAAAGTCATAAAAAATAATTAGTCATCATCACTATTTTTATAAATTATAACGTGATCGCTGTTTATCGAAATAAATTGTAGAAAAAGTTCAATAAGCGCCAAGACCACTGGACGGATTTGAATGAAATTTGGATTAGGGCAATATTTAATATCTCTAGCCATTTTTTTTTTTTAATAACGCCATATTTTAGGTTTTCCACCATGGTAAAAATACTTATATTTTTTTTGCTCAAAAATGGCTTTAAAGATTTTGATGAAACTTTGTACAATACCATATTTTTATATTACCTATGATATTAAATAGGTCCATAGGAAAAATCTGCTTCTGATACCTGCCATACAAAAAATAGATTTTCGTTTTTTTTGTTTTTCAAAAATAGCTGTAACGATTTAAATGAAACTGTGTACTTTTTAATAACTTTATACGACCTACTATACTAGGTCATGAATTGTTACGGGCCAAGCCAGAATAAGGTACCTCCCATACAAAACAACACTGATAATTTTTAGGCTATCACTTGCTAGTTATTATTAATTTTTATTGCTGATTTATGTTAAGCTATTGCAATCTTGTGTATGCCAAATGATATATATAAGGGATTTCCAAGAAAGTGTGTACAGCGTGGCTGTTCAATTTATTTCGATAAATAGAGATCACGTTATAATTTACAAAAATAGTGATGATAATTAATAAAAGTTATTCTTTTATGAATTTAGTTTTAATTATTATTCAGAACAAATTATTTCATTTTTAGGGTTCCGTAGCCAAATGGCAAAAAACGGAACCCTTATAGATTCGTCATGTCTGTCTGTCTGTCTGTCTGTCCGTCCGTATGTCACAGCCACTTTTTTCAGAAACTATAAGAACTATACTCTTGAAACTTGGTAAGTAGATGTATTCTATGAACCGCATTAAGATTTTCACACAAAAATAGAAAAAAAATAATAAATTTTGGGGGTTCCCCATACTTAGAACTGAAACTCAAAAATTTTTTTTTCATCAAACCTATACGTGTGGGTTATATCGTCCCTCGCACCACTAAGTCACGTATCTCAGTTTTTTGATGATTTGAGTTAGGACTGCCACTGACTTCCTTGGGTCGTTCTCTATGTTTTCCTTTAACTCACGCTTCTGTATGAATAGTGGTTCTCATGATATTGGTATTTACATAGTTAACGTATCTCATAAAAATCCAGGAAAAAATTCAACTAAGTGACGTAACTCACTTAGGGTTTTTAGTCAAAACCTGTTTTAAGACTTTGATAAAATATTATATCGTATCTCATATAGGATTTTTAGTGAAATGTTATTTACTTAGGCAATGAGATACGATACGATATTATTATACTGTTCTTTATTTTGGCGAGAGATAGACGGTTGATATGCTGTTAGGCCGCGGGTGCACTCATCTGATCCGGTCAGATCCGTCAGCCTGGCGGTCCGCTTAAAAACTGTTAGATGTACGCGGGTGCACTGGTCCGGTAAACTGTCGGACGGAAACAGTCATTCCACCGTTTTACAGCGCTGCTGCACTCATCCGATCCGGTCAGATTCGACAGCCAAGCCACGCCTACCTATCGGTTCTGTAAAAACCTGTCGGATGTACGCTGCTGCACTGGTCCGATAACTGTCTGATGAAAACAGATATTCCACAGCTCCGCCCGCTCCGCATAGCAAGCGTCGTCGTCGCTTTGAATAGTGTTGTCTATTGTACGATAGAAAATGTGCTCGACTTTTACACCAACTATTATAATATTATGTAATAATTTTTACTCGTATGTTTAGTTATATTTATAGCCCATAGGCATATTGTATGAATCTATACGTAAGTATTTATTTTTCACTATCTTCCGCCCGCGTGGACTTCAGAATTGTGTCCAAAAAGAAAGAAAATATTAAGATAGTGCCATCTAGTGACGAAGTGAAAATTTTGAGTTTTTAAGCATTCCTACGGGAACTCTTAAGTTACCTACCAAATTTCATCCAAATCCGTTTCAGTAGTTTCGGCGTGAAAGCGGAACAAACAAACTGACAAACATACAAACAAATTGACAAACAAACAAACATCCATACTTTCGCATTTATAATATTAGTGAGATGAGATTAGTGAGATTAAAAATGCATTACGCTTAAATACTTGGGTGGTAACAGAACCTAAACAAGTAAATATTAAAAACTGAAAATCTAAATATTCTACATAAGTAGATGCTTTACACATTTTCTTAAATAGTATTTTTCACTTAGTGCAAAATACTATAATATATTCATACATACATATGCATTTGCATATTCAATAACTATACATTAAACCTTAATATAAGTAAGTAAAAACATGTCGATAAATTATGCACAACACTTCTTTTCGTCCGGTAAGAATGTCAGCATCGGACTGCGTTGGATGAGTGCATCATCGTTCATAGAAAATGTACAGCGACTAGTAAGAGCCGATAAAATAAGAGCCGCTTTGAAAGTCATCGGTCCTGTAAACTGTCGATGTCGGATAAGTGCAGTAGTACTCATACCAAATGTACAGCGACTGAATCAGACTGTGACGTCATCTTCTGTCAGATCTGACCAGATCGGATGAGTGCAGCAGCGCTGTTAGCCACAAAGTAAGTGTCGTCGCGTCGTTGTTATTGAATAGTGTTGTGCCCCGTACATGTGTGCTTTGGGCTTTTAGCCAACACCAATTATTGAAGTTGTTGTTGTTAATACAGCGTAAAAGTATAAGTATACCTATGCTTGATTTATGATGTATTAAAACACTTGGTTACCTAGGTAGGTAACCAAGTGTTTTAAGACATCTAAAATTGTGGTTTTCTCATAGAACTTTTCATATTAAAAATATCATATCATTACATGAAACTGCATATCGTCGGTGAGCAAACAACACCGCACAAGTTGATTTTTGCGTGTCCGATGTGAGAGCCTTTGGATGCAGGTTTTAAACGCACTCCTATGTACCTATAAGATTTAGGTAAACATATCGGCCGATAAGAAGCCGTTATTAAAAAAAATAACACTACCTAAGTATTTTTTCTGTGCCACCACTAATCAAATAGTTTTTTTGGGTGACTTGTAAAGTAGGTAAAAATGACATACGCGGTGTTGTTTACTCACCGACGATATTCTAGAAGTGTATGTTAATAGGTCCAAAGATAAAAACGAACCTTTTATTTTTTATTCAAAACGCATTACATTAAAATAAGAAGAGGCTTGGGTAGCTACAGTACAGAACCTAAATATGTAAATATTATTGAAAATCAAAGTATTTTTATCTGAGTAGATGCTTTACACATTTTCCTAAATCGTATTTTTTTTCTATTAATACAAAATACCATAATAAACATACAAACATATGCATTTGAATATTCTATAAATTTATATTGATTTTTGTAGGTACCTATAAAACATTATCATATTAATATATATGTAAATCGATAACTAAAATCTAAATGTCGATGAAATATGCATAACACTTCATCTCGTCCTGTAAGGATGTCAGTGTCAGACTGTGTCGGATGAGTGCAGCACATTCATAGAAAATGTACAACGAATAGTGAGACCGATAAAATAAGATCCGTTTTATAAGTCCGGTAAACTGTCGGAGTCGGATGAGTACACCCGCCCTCATACAAAATGTACAGCGACTGGAACGGACTGTGACATCATCTGTCGGATCTGATCGGATTGGATGAGTGCGCCCGCGCCTTTAGGATGTTTGCGGGGGGTGAACGACGGTGGCGCAGGGAAGTTCCGGCTAATTAAACTATAGGACTTGGTGATAAGTAGTTCTTTAATGATTTGTTATATTTTATTACATATAGGTTGAAAACATATATATTATATATATTATGTAACAAACCTTTTATGTCGGATATTTTCCTATTTTCATAATAAAACTAGTGTAACTGTAGGATCGTAAGTGGAAAATTATTCGGATATTGAAAAACAAAGTTTTCACAAAGTCTCGTATCTGTTTTCAAAAATCAAAAAAAATATTACAACTACAATTAAGTGAGTAGGTAATATATCAAATGAAAGCAGAAACTTTACTCTATATATAGGTATATTAGATTTATTTCAGCATGTCCTTGGAATTAAAATATAATAGAAGTTTGAAATTCCCTAACTGAAAAACGGTTGTTTTGAAGAACTTGCAAAAATGAGATACGTGAGTTAGTGGTGCGAGGGACGATATATGGATAGGTCTTCAAAAATTATATTGAGGTTTCTAATATCATTTTTTCCTAAACCGAATAGTTTGCGCGAGAGACACTTCCAAAGTGGTAAAATGTGTGTCCCTGTAACTTTAAAATAAGAGAATGATAAAACTATAAAAAATATATGATGTACATTACCATGCAAACTTTCACCAAAAATTGGTTTGAACGAGATCTAATAAGTAGTTTTTTTTAATACGTTTTTTTTAAATCGTAAACCGCAAATTACCTTTCATTCAATCAACTTAAATATAAAAAATATAGATTTCAAGACATGTGTGATTATGAATTTATACGGAACTCTCGGTGCGCGAGTCCGACTCGCACTTGGCCGGTTTTTTTATAGACTGTTCATGTCCAATATTGAAAAAATATAAAATGTATTACAATTTAAAAGCGTTCAACGTAGTGGTCGTAAGGTGGTCCACTTATTTAACTTTTTTTTTTGACAGTTTGCACCTTTTGGATTTTAATGATACTTGGCATGTTGTTAGGCAAGGTATAGACAATTATTATATATTTTTTTAAAGTGGTAATTTTATAAGATCTGATAGAAATCAATTTTTAAATATTTTGTTTGCATTTTTTTGATATTTTTATTTAGGCTTGGCTCATAGGAAATTTCTATAAAATAAACTATAAAGTGTACCATAAACACTGGAATTGGTTTTATTTTCCTAACTTTAAAAATAATAAAAATATATCATTTTGAAAAAACGTCGTCTCCAGACACTTTTTTTCAAATAGCTCCTCAATTAAGGAAGATATGGAGCTAGTATCTACTCCATCAACTTCTATTAGCATCCTCTACAATATAGCATAGGTTACGATATAAGTTCCTATTGGGGGCAGTTTTGCTATGGAAGTTCGGCTAGGCCCTTTGAAAAGAAAACTTTTTTTTTAATTAAAAATGCAAAAATCTCTGAAACGGTAAGAGATATCGAAAATCTAACAGAAATGTTGAAAAGCTTACACAAAAACAAATAATACATGAGACGCATGTTGACTATGAGAGAAATGGCCTCACTCATTTTTTTTCGGATTTCCCATACTAAATGTAAGTAAGGAATTTGTATGGTTTTTTTTTAGTTTCCCATACAAATTCTTTACTCACATTAAGTATGGGAAATCCGAAAAAAAAATGAGTTAGGCCATTTCTCTCATAGTCAACATGCGTCTCATGTATTATTTGCTTTTGTGTAAGCTTTTCAAAATTTCTGTTAAATTTTCGATATCTCTTACCGTTTCAGAGATATTTACATTTTTTATAAAAATAAAATAAATATAAAAAATGTGAGTAAGGAATTTGTATGGTTTTTTTTTTAGTTTCCCATACAAATTCTTTACTCACTATTCAGATATCTTGACCACGGTTTTTTTGCAAAAATTGCAAATATCTCGGAAACGGTAAAAGATATCGGAAATCTGACAGAAATTTTGAAAAACTGAAGTAAAAGCATATGATACATGAGACGCATGTTGACTATAAAAAAATAGCGAAACTCATTTTTTTTTTCAGTTTCCCATACAAATTCTTAACTCACTCTGAAATCTGATAAAAAATGAGTTAGACCATTTTTCTCACAGACAACATGCATCTCATGTATTATATGCTTTTAGTTAAGCTTTTAAAAATTTCTGTTAGATTTTCGATATCTCTTACCGTTTCAGAGATATTTGCATTTTTTACAAAAAAAAAAACGGTGGTCGAGGAATCTGAATAGTGAATCAAGAACTTGTATGTAAAATTGAAGAAAAAAAAATAGTTTTGCCATTTTTTTCATATTCAATGTGCGTATCATGTAATGCACGCCTTTCGTTAACCTTTTCAAATTTTCTGTCAGATTTTTGATATATTTGACCTTTTCCCAGACATTTGCTGTTTTTGCAAAAAGTAACATAGGTCGAGAGGAAGAGATGAGAGAAATGGCCTAACTCTTTATTTTTCGGATTTCCCATACTAAATGTGAGTAAAGAATTTGTATGGGAAACTAAAAAAAAATTCCCATACAAATTCCTTACTCACATTTAGTATGGGAAATCCGAAAAAAATGAGTTAGGCCATTTCTCTCATAGTCAACATGCGTTCCATGTATTATTTGCTTTGGTCTAAGCTTTTCAAAATTTCTGTTAGATTTTCGATATCTCTTACTGTTTCAGAGATATTTACATTTTTTATAAAAATAAAATAAATATAAAAAATGTGAGTAAGGAATTTGTATGGTTTTTTTTTTAGTTTCCCATACAAATTCTTTACTCACTATTCAGATATCTTGACCACGGTTTTTTTTGCAAAAATTGCAAATATCTTGGAAACGGTAAAAGATATCGGAAATCTGACAGAAATTTTGAAAAACTGTAGTAAAAGCATATGATACATGAGACGCATGTTGACTATAAAAAAAAAGCCAAACTCAATTTTTTTTCAGTTTCCCATACAAATTCGTAACTCACTGTTCACATTTAGTATGGGAAATCTGATAAAAAATGAGTTAGACTATTTTTCTCATAGTCAACATGCATCTCATGTATTATATGCTTTTAGTTAAGCTTTTCAAAATTTCTGTTAGATTTTCGATATCTCTTACCGTTTCAGAGATATTTGCATTTTTTACAAAAAAAAGCGGTGGTCGAGGTATCTGAATAATGAATCAAGAACTTGTATGTAAAATCGAAAAGAAATTAGTTTTGCGATTTTTTTTCATAGTCAATGTGCGTATCATGTAATGCACGCCTTTCGTTTACCTTTTAAAATTTTCTGTCAGATTTTTGATATATTTTACCTTTTCCCAGATATTTGCAGTTTTTGCAAAAAGTAACGGAGGTCGAGATCAAATGTAGATCGGTTTTTTCAATATTTTTCCTAGAGAGTGCCAACTATTTCGAGCTATCTAATTACTATAAATAACAAATACGTTCGTTTCAAATGTTAAAAATTAATAAACAAAACAATGATACACTTATTTAACGATAACTACCTAAGGATATTTTATTTCATTTTCATACACCTGAAAAAAAACCTGCGCCAGAAAAAAAAATTGTTTTTCTGAGGTGAAAAAAAACGTTAGATTTTTCACCTCAGAAAAACCAGTTTTTAAATCTCTAATTCTGAGTATCCCCTTAAAATTTCAAACGCACTTTTTTATAATTGTACACATACTTTAAAATCTACTAATCATAATAATTATGTAATACTATTTTCATCATTTTGAATTACTTATTTTTATCCTTCAATAACTGATTTAATGTTCAATGTAGCTTAAACATGGAACTAAATTAAAAAATATATGTAACCTAAAAAGTAAGGTCAAAATATAACGATATCTTATAAACGTCATAGTAAGCACGTTCTTGGCAATTACAGTAAACAATACACGCAAAACAATGCAACGGCTCGGCGTGCGGCGCCCGCCGGCGCGGTGACTGCGAGAAAGAGAGCGAAAGACACGAACAGTGGCAACAGCGCGGCGCGCCTGACCTTGACTGCGTTTGGTTTTAACCGGTTAATTTCGTTCTTATTTCGGTTAGAATACCGCTCCCTGCTTAACCGGTATTATATTCAAAAATACCGGTTTAGCTGGAAACCGGTTTTAACCTGAACGGAATCGTTAACCGAAATTCGAACGAAATTAACCGGTATTTGTTAACCGGTTCCGAACCTTGATTTACAGGTTGTATCGCGTAGTTGCCATAGCTGGTACAACCTAGGTACCAAGGTTCGGAACCGGTTAACAAATACCGGTTAATTTCGTTCGAATTTCGGTTAACGATTCCGTTCAGGTTAAAACCGGTTTCCAGCTAAACCGGTATTTTTGAATATAATACCGGTTAAGCAGGGAGCGGTATTCTAACCGAAATAAGAACGAAATTAACCGGTTAAAACCAAACGCAGTCATGGTCAGGCGCGCCGCGCTGTTGCCACTGTTCGTGTCTTTCGCTCTCTTTTTCGCAGTCACCGCGCCGGCGGGCGCCGCACGCCGAGCCGTTGCATTGTTTTGCGTGTATTGTTTACTGTAATTGCCAAGAACGTGTCTACTATGACGTTTATAAGATATCGTTATATTTTGACCTTACTTTTTAGGTTACATATATTTTTTAATTTAGTTCCATGTTTAAGCTACTAGCTACATTGAACATTAAATCAGTTATTGAAGGATAAAAATAAGTAATTCAAAATGATGAAAATAGTATTACATAATTATTATGATTAGTAGATTTTAAAGTATGTGTACAATTATAAAAAAGTGCGTTTGAAATTTTAAGGGGATACTCAGAATTAGAGATTTAAAAACTGGTTTTTCTGAGGTGAAAAAAAACGTTCGATTTTTTTTCTGGCGCAGGTTTTTTTTCAGGTGTATTTCGGGGTGAGGGCGCTTTGAACCTATTACTGGTGATACTGGGTCACCTTCGTCTTCATTTTGGTTGACGTTGTTTTCCATTTTATTATGTATCAATGAAACAAACGAGAATATATTATTATGACGTTATAATCAACTTAACCAATGTAGATATAATAATGTTCAAAACAACAATAATTAATTCAGGAACTAATTAAAGATCAATACATTTTAACACCAAAATAATTATGTAACAATAATTTATGATTCAGGCATAGACCGTATCACACATAGGTGTGCACGAGGCGGTTGCCGAAGTCAAAGTGAGCCAGTCTCTTCCAAGCGCCGCTATTTATAATGACCGGCCGACCGCCCCTCCGCCTGATTCATTGAGTGGGGTACGGAGTGCACGTGTTGTTTACGCCTTCTGGCGCAGGTATTATTTCTGCCTTCTTGCGCATGTGTTATTTCTGCACATCACACGATATCGCGCCGACACGGCCATTCTGCAAAATAGGTCGCCCACGACCTAAACACATAACACGTTAAGAAAACACAAGGCCCCTGTACTCTGTACACAATATATTCACTACTAAACTAGTCTCAATCGGTTAAGAAACACTACTGGGAGGAACTACTGGTTGAGGTCCTCAACCAGCACAATAGAAGAGAAAGGAGGCCCCTGTCCTCAATCAGTCTCTGCACAACACATGAAACTACTGGGAGGCCCCTGTCCTCAACCAGCACAATACAAGAGAAAGGAGGCCCCTGTCCTCAATCAGTCTCTGTACAACACACGAAACTACTGGGAGGCCCCTGTCCTCTACCAGTGTCCCATAAAAGGAGAAAGGAAACTATTAAAAGAAGTATAAACAGACAAAGAAACTTACATCAACTTTAATCAACATTATTATTTATCTCCTTATTCATTGAAATGTCTTCCCGCTCAACTTCATGAGTAATAGTTTCATCTATCGGCAGCGTTTCGTTGTTCACTGCCGACTCATTTACCGCCGACACGGAATTCTGATCACCTGGTTTTGGTGCAAGGCGCAGCTGCTCGTGAGCTACTTTCTTCGGCCTTCCTATGCTCATTACTTTCTTGACTTGGTAGCGATCATGGGGTAAAACTTTCCAGATTTCGTATGCATCAGGATATTTAAGATCAAGTCCAATCTGACTTCTTGGGTTGGTCTGAAACAAGACTAGTTCACCTTTTTGGAATCTCTTCACCTTCGCTTTTCCTTTATCAAATCTTTCTTTATCTTCTTTTCCTTTTTTCTCAATTTTCTTTTGTATATATGTTTCGAGGTGATTACGATCAACGGTTCCTTCTGTCTCATCAATGAGAGAAATCAGTTCAGCTGGAACTGCACATTGTTTTCCTGTTAGAGCCTTAATGGGACTTATATTCGTTGTTTTGTTTTTGGTGCAATTGATGGCTAGCTGAAGCGCATCTAAACCCTTTTTCCAGTTAGTTGTTTCATAGTTACGAATAATAGTCAGCCCATTTTTGACTACAGTCATAATCCTTTCCACTTGTCCGTTTGTGCGACTTACACCGGGTGCAATGAAATGCTGATGAATACCATGTTCTTTGCAGTATTCCTCAAATTCAGCCTTAAAAGCAGTATCTTGATCGCTTATGATTTGTCGAGGGGCACCGAATAAAGACACTAGATGCTTGAGGGCTCGAAGCATTGAAACTGATGTTTTGTTGGTCGCATAAGTTAGTGTCACAAACTTCGTGTAGGCATCGATGATGACAACGACGTATTCGTGTTTGTCATTGCGTTTGGTTAAGTGACCAGTCATATCGATGTGTATTGTGTCAAATGGTACTGGTTCCTTCTTTATTGGGTACATTTGTACCTGTTTGGCTCCTGACGCACCTTTGCTGGTTTTGCAGATAACACAGTTTTCAACAAATCGTCTTATAGTAGTTGACATTTCAGGAAACCAATAAGTCTCCCGAATTTTCGAAAGTGTTTTCTCCCATCCGAAATGTTTGAGCGCAGTATGGTATGCATTGATAATACTCCATTGGTAGGATTTTGGAATCACCTTTTTCCATTTCTTGCTTCCAGGTTCATCATCCGCATACAGGGGTTCTAGAACGGAATCATTTAAGCGGTAATCACTAACTTGTTCTCCGTGTTCAAGGCTCTTCATGATTTGTGCCAATTCTGCATCCCGACGTTGCTCGATCTTCAACCAAGTGTCCACGTTTTGGGCCAAGTTGATACAGGCTACAGGGTTGCGACTGAAGAAGTCAGCATGCTTCATCCTGCACCCTTGGCGATACTCAATTTTGAAGTCGTAGTGTTGAAGATATGACCACCATCTGTGAATGCGGGGAAGCAACTCATGTTTGTGCGCTGAAGACTTGATGGCATTGCAATCCGTGACAATTGTGAATTGTCTACCATAGAGATATTGCCTGAAGTGCTTGATTGCACGTACGATAGCCAGTGTTTCAAGCTCATATGAGTGATAATGGCTTTCTGGCTCCGTTGTTCTCATACTCATATAGGCCACTCCCCTTCCTGAAAAATCGTCAAAACTGGCTCGGAAGTTAAACGCCTTACCACGTCTACTCGTGCGCTTTCACATTCCGCAGTCCACTTGAACTTAGCATCTTTCTTTGTCAAGTTGTACAATGGAATCATTCGCTCTGAAAAAGATGGAATGAATCTCCTGAAGTATCCGGCTAAACCACAAAACTGGCGAACCTGTTTCGCATTGCAAGGTACTGGTGACTTCTCTAAGGCTTCCACCTTTTTTGGACTTGGTTTTACTGTTCCATTGGAAACAACATTTCCGAGGTATTCTACTGATGTTTTGAAGAAGGAGCATTTCTTAACATTCACCGTCAATCCAGCTGTCGTCAAAGCAGCTAGTACTTGGTCTAACATTTGTAGTCCCTCATCAAAAGACTTGCATTTTATCAGAACGTCATCCATGTAAATAAGGATGTGATCCAGAAGCGGACGCAATGCCGTCATTATGGCCCGCTGGAATACTGCTGGGGCGTTCATCAAGCCAAAAGGCATGCGCACATATTCATAAAGTCCGTCGGGTGTTATGAAGGCCGTTTTAGGTATGGACTCTTCATGTACAGGAATTTGATAGAATCCCTGAGCCATATCAAGGCAAATGAAGTATTTCGCGTCAGATAGTCTGTCGATTTGGTCCGATATTATTGGAAGTGGAAACTTTATAGGAACAGTATTATTATTCAATTCCCTATAATCTGTGCACATTCTATCATCTCCATTCTTTTTCTTTACTAGAATAACGGGACTTGCAAACTCTGAAGTACTCTCACGTACTATCCCGTTGGCCATCAGTTCATTCACAATATCCTTTACCTTTTGTCTTTCGACAGGTGCCATTCTAAATGGTCGCCTGGATACGACCTTGGATGGATCTTTCAACTGTATATTCAGGCATCCGGTTGTGACTTTTGCCTTAGGCATACCGGAAGCAAAAGTATCTTTATACGTTTGTAACAAAGATTTCAACTTACATACTTCTTCTTTATCTGTTAGATCAGTGTCTAAATTCCCAAACATGTCCTCTTCTGTTTCGAGTGTCAAGATCTCAGCAGTTCTGATAACGGTGGCACCCTGTTTAGTGATATTGACCGCCAGCCCAGGGGTTTTCACTAATTCGCCTCCAATTAAGATGTCGCATGGAATCTCATGATCTTCGACGATGTGGAAAGTAATCTCGACAAATATACCATTTACTTCACACAACACGATAATTTGTTGGCAAGATATAACCGGAATGCTGTTGCCTAAACCCTTCAGCATCAAAGTGCAGTCTTTACGTTTTCCGGGCAGGGATAGGCTTAACGTTCGTTTTACCAGAGAACGATCTGCTCCACTATCGAACAGGGCTATGAAGTTACAACCATTTATAGTTATGGACATCGGTGTAGAAATTGTTCCCTGTTCACCAGCCAAGTTAATCTTTTGAGCTTCATCAGACATTTTCTTAAAGCAGGTTGATTCCATATGTCCGATTTTTTCGCAGTATGTGCATTTGGATTTCATTCGTTCTTGCCGACTTGATGTATTCTGCTCGCCAGAGCTTTTAGGGGTTAACAGTGGCTTGGGGTCGCCTACTTTACTGCCTATGTTAAGTGAACAGTTAACCTGTATGTGTCCCGATTTGCCGCATTTGTAACATATTACAGGTTCATCACGAGTACGAAATCTTTGACGTTTTGCAGGTGGTTCACCTGGCTTGGACTCACGGGGCTTAATAGTTGCTGCTACAGAGATTAATTCGGGGATAGTCAAGCACTTACTAGACAACAGACGTAGGCGCAAATCCTCGTTGTCTATGCAGCCAATTACAGCTTCCACTGCATCCGTTTCCTCATTGCCACTAATCACTCGCTTCCATATGTTCCAGGCTTTGGTAATGGATTCAGCTGGTTTTGTCGAGTCAAACTTGAAGCCTCTTAGTTTAAGGATGTCATTAGAATAGCGCGCTTCAGGCTCAAATGTTTGTATGAGAGCTTCACGCATGTCGCTCCATATTGCTGATTTTATAAGCCACGTATCGCCAATACTCTTTGCCCGGCCCTGTAACAATCCTGCTATTTTGTTACATACCTCGTAGTCTGTCAATCCCCAGTGAGTTTTTGCTTGATCCACATATGTACACCAGTCTCTGATTGGGATGTCTCCATCGGGATTAAATGAGGCAATATAGACATCGTTTAATCTCGGCCTCTTTGGTTCAGACGCTGTTTTTGTCAACAATCCTGAAAGAAACTCGTGGTTGTGCTGCATATTAAGCTGTTGCTGTTGAGTCAATGTTTTTAACATAAGTGCTAGAGCAGCTAAAGTCTGGCTTGAGCCATCGCTGTTTCCACCATCAGCATCAGGATTAGCGGATGAACTCGAGGATGCACCTCGGTTCATCCCACTTCTGATTTCGGGGTGAGGGCGCTTTGAACCTATTACTGGTGATACTGGGTCACCTTCGTCTTCATTTTGGTTGACGTTGTTTTCCATTTTATTATGTATCAATGAAACAAACGAGAATATATTATTATGACGTTATAATCAACTTAACCAATGTAGATATAATAATGTTCAAAACAACAATAATTAATTCAGGAACTAATTAAAGATCAATACATTTTAACACCAAAATAATTATGTAACAATAATTTATGATTCAGACATAGACCGTATCACACATAGGTGTGCACGAGGCGGTTGCCGAAGTCAAAGTGAGCCAGTCTCTTCCAAGCGCCGCTATTTATAATGACCGGCCGACCGCCCCTCCGCCTGATTCATTGAGTGGGGTACGGAGTGCACGTGTTGTTTACGCCTTCTGGCGCAGGTATTATTTCTGCCTTCTTGCGCATGTGTTATTTCTGCACATCACACGATATCGCGCCGACATGTATGAAAATGAAATAAAATATCCTTAGGTAGTTATCGTTAAATAAGTGTATCATTGTTTTGTTTATTAATTTTTAACATTTGAAACGAACGTATTTGTTATTTATAGTAATTAAATAGCTCGAAATAGTTGGCACTCTCTAGGAAAAATATTGAAAAAACCGATCTACATTTGATCTCGACCTCCGTTACTTTTTGCAAAAACTGCAAATATCTGGGAAAAGGTAAAATATATCAAAAATCTGACAGAAAATTTTAAAAGGTAAACGAAAGGCGTGCATTACATGATACGCACATTGACTATGAAAAAAAAATCGCAAAACTAATTTCTTTTCGATTTTACATACAAGTTCTTGATTCATTATTCAGATACCTCGACCACCGCTTTTTTTTGTAAAAAATGCAAATATCTCTGAAACGGTAAGAGATATCGAAAATCTAACAGAAATTTTGAAAAGCTTAACTAAAAGCATATAATACATGAGATGCATGTTGACTATGAGAAAAATGGTCTAACTCATTTTTTATCAGATTTCCCATACTAAATGTGAACAGTGAGTTACGAATTTGTATGGGAAACTGAAAAAAAATTGAGTTTGGCTATTTTTTTATAGTCAACATGCGTCTCATGTATCATATGCTTTTACTACAGTTTTTCAAAATTTCTGTCAGATTTCCGATATCTTTTACCGTTTCCAAGATATTTGCAATTTTTGCAAAAAAAAAACCGTGGTCAAGATATCTGAATAGTGAGAAAAGAATTTGTATGGGAAACTAAAAAAAAAAACATACAAATTCCTTACTCACATTTTTTATATTTATTTTATTTTTATAAAAAATGTAAATATCTCTGAAACGGTAAGAGATATCGAAAATCTAACAGAAATTTTGAAAAGCTTAGACCAAAGCAAATAATACATGGGACGCATGTTGACTATGAGAGAAATGGCCTAACTCATTTTTTTCGGATTTCCCATACTAAATACACAATATTGGACATGAAAAGTCTATAAAAAAACCGGCCAAGTGCGAGTCGGACTCGCGCACTGAGGGTTCCGTATAAATTCATAATCACACATGTCTTGAAATCTATATTTTTTATATTTAAGTTGATTGAATGAAAGGTAATTTGCGGTTTACGATTTAAAAAAACGTATTAAAAAAAACTACTTATTAGATCTCGTTCAAACCAATTTTCGGTGAAAGTTTGCATGGTAATGTACGTCATATATTTTTTATAGTTTTATCATTCTCTTATTTTAAAGTTACAGGGACACACATTTTACCACTTTGGAAGTGTCTCTCGCGCAAACTATTCGGTTTAGGAAAAAATGATATTAGAAACCTCAATATAATTTTTGAAGACCTATCCATAAATAACCCACACGTATAGGTTTGATGAAAAAAAAATTTTTGAGTTTCAGTTCTAAGTATGGGGAACCCCCAAATTTTTTTTTTTTTCTATTTTTGTGTGAAAATCTTAATGCGGTTCATAGAATACATCTACTTACCAAGTTTCAAGAGTATAGTTCTTATAGTTTCTGAAAAAAGTGGCTGTGACATACGGACGGACAGACAGACAGACAGACAGACATGACGAATCTATAAGGGTTCCGTTTTTTGCCATTTGGCTACGGAACCCTAAAAATGAAATAATTTGTTCTGAATAACAATTAAAACTAAATTCATAAAAGAATAACTTTTATTAATTATCATCACTATTTTTGTAAATTATAACGTGATCTCTATTTATCGAAATAAATTGAACAGCCACGCTGTACACACTTTCTTGGAAATCCCTTATATATATCATTTGGCATACACAAGATTGCAATAGCTTAACATAAATCAGCAATAAAAATTAATAATAACTAGCAAGTGATAGCCTAAAAATTATCAGTGTTGTTTTGTATGGGAGGTACCTTATTCTAGCTTGGCCCGTAACAATTCATGACCTAGTATAGTAGGTCGTATAAAGTTATTAAAAAGTACACAGTTTCATTTAAATCGTTACAGCTATTTTTGAAAAACAAAAAAAACGAAAATCTATTTTTTGTATGGCAGGTATCAGAAGCAGATTTTTCCTATGGACCTATTTAATATCATAGGTAATATAAAAATATGGTATTGTACAAAGTTTCATCAAAATCTTTAAAGCCATTTTTGAGCAAAAAAATTACAAGTATTTTTACCATGGTGGAAAACCTAAAATATGGCGTTATTTAAAAAAAATTAAAATGGCTAGAGATATTAAATATTGCCCTAATCCAAATTTCATTCAAATCCGTCCAGTGGTCTTGGCGCTTATTGAACTTTTTCTACAATTTATTTCGATAAACAGCGATCACGTTATAATTTATAAAAATAGTGATGATGACTAATTATTTTTTATGACTTTCGTTTTAATTATTACTCAGAACCTATTATCTCATTTTTTTATAAACTGTTCATACCCAATATTGAAAAATTTTAAAAGTATTACAATTTAAAAGCGTTGAACACAGTAGTCGTAAGGTGATACACTTAATTTAACAATTTTTTTTAACAATTTGCACCTTTTGGATTTTAATGAAACTTGACATGCAGTTAGGCAAGGTGTAGGCAATTTTTATATATTTTTTTCAAAGTGGTAATTTAATTAGGCCTGATAGAAATAATTTTTTAAATATTTTTTTTGGATTTTTTTGATATTTCTTTTTAGGCTTGACTCATAGAAAATTGCTATAAAATAAATTATAAAGTTTACCATAATACTGGAATTGGTTTCATTTTCCTAGCTTTAAAAATAACAAAGTTATATCATTTTGAATAAAAGTCGTCTCCAGACACTTTTTTCAAATAGATCCTCAATTAAGTGAGATATGGAGCTAGTATCTACTCCATCAACTTCTATTAGTATCCTTTACAATATACCATAGGTTACGATATAAGTTCCTATTGGGGGCAGTTTTGCTATGGAAGTTCGGCTTGACCCTTTTCTGTCAGATTTTCGATATATTTTACCTTTTCCCAGACATTTGCAGTTTTTGCAAAAAAAAACATTTTTTTATTAAAAAATGCAAATATCTCAGAATTATGTATGGGAAATACGAAAAAAATAAGTTAGGGCATTTCTCTCATAGTCAACATGCATCTCATGTATTATTTGCTTTTGTGTAAGCTTTTCAAAATTTCTGTTAGATTTTCGATATCTCTTACCGTTTCAGAGATATTTGCATTTTTTATAAAAAAGAATGGTTTTCTTTTTAAATTTTCTGTCAGATTTTCGATATATTTTACCTTTTCCTAGATATTTGCAGTTTTTGCAAAAAAAAAATGTTTTATTAAAAAATACAAATATCTGGGAAAAGGTAAAATATATCGAAAATCTGACAGAAAATTTGAAAAGGTCAATGAAAGGCGTTACATGATACGCATATTGACTATGAAAAAAATGGCTAAACTATCTTTTTTTAAAATTTTCCCTACAAATTCTTGATTCACTTTTCAGTTAACTCGACCACCGTTTTTTTTATAAAAAATGTAAATATCTCTGAAACGGTAAGAGATATCGAAAATCTAACAGAAATTTTGAAAAGCTTATGTAAGCTTTTATGTAAAAGCAAGTAATACATGAGACGCATGTTGACTATGAGAGAAATGGCCTAACTCATTTTTTTCGGATTTCGCATTAGTCCAGTCAATCTACGAATTTTTTTATGGAGTAGGTTGCACTATTTAATGCACTTTGGGTGAAAACTTAGAATATGTCACTTAAATAATTGCAAAATGAAAATTCATGAAAATCTCTTATGAGCATTTAATAATTTTTCGGTAGTTAGCCCCTAAAGAAACAAAATTAAATTTAAGTGTGAACAAAAAATAGAAAACTGGTGATTTTTTACATGAGGGCTTCTTATAAGACGTTTTATTTATATATATAATCGTCCCCGATCAAGATCAAAACATTGAGTAGATATTTAATATAATATATTTAAAAAAATGAGTGATATTTTGCCTTAGGGGTACATAGCCACTGTCAATAACCATGAGAATTATCTCCAAGGTGACTTCGTTTTTTTTTTTATTAAGTTTTATTCGATTTTAACCCTTGCACACTAAATACACTAGGAATATTTTTATGAAATCTAATAGTAATATTTTTTAAACTAAGACAAGAAAATCCCCGATCAATCTGTTGCACATTTTCTGTAATAATCTAATACAAATTATAATTCGCGAGCGGGCGAGCGGGGGGCGCGGGCGGGGGAATGCGGCATGCGCGGCGCCCGCACGTTCTTAGGTACTTCTAGCTTAGCTGGTGATTTGCTGCAACATGTTGTATTAGAAATATTCTGTTCTATTATACTTTTCTATTTGGCATTCCACATCTCATAACGAGCGTAATTTTGCCTATGTCGAGTGAAAAATGGGAGAATCTTCAATAAAAAATAGCGAAACGCCAATGTCAAGTGAACGCTCCACGTGGTGCTTTGTTGTCGGAACTCGGAAAACGGAGCTGTCTCCCGAATTAATTTACAGTAGGTAAATCTATATGGTAAATCAGTAGGTAGGTGCTATGAACACGTTTGGATGCCCACAATCCAATCAGTATGACAATTATTGAATACCTACCTATTAATTGTGTTTTTTATCACATTTGCGTTTCGTACTATCCATCTAGCTATCCGCGCACTCGTCTTTTTCGCACCCAATAGCTCCGTCTCTGTCGCACACTGGCTATGCGTACGTGGCAGTTCACGCAACTTCTCGGCGTTTGAAATATACCTAATTAATGTCTAATACATTTTAGGTAAAATGCGTTTTTAGAAGAAACTTCTTTGTTTGTACAAGGGACGATGATGATTTACAATAGATAACATTAGTGTTACGGCACAGCCAAGAAAATAATTGAAGTCTCTTTAATGTGTAATACAGAAATATTAAAAAAATCATTTTTAACTGGGTTCTGAAATAGTCACCTAGGTGAAAACTTAACACATGTTCAAGCCTTATAATTAGATTTAAAAAACATAAAAATATCCGAAGGCTCCATTTTGTAAGTATTATTTTTGACGCAATAACATAAAAAATATCGTAATGTTAAGAATTTATTGCTTTAAGCTAGAGACAACTTAAGTACCATATTTATAAGGTAACTATAGTTAGTTTTCACCAAAAGTGCATTTATTGTTTGGCGTATACAAGTTAAAAGTTACAGTTACAGTTAAAGTTACCTGTTACAGATGCCTGTATATTAAAAGAATAAAATTGAAAATTATATGACAATATTGCTTTCGACGATATGAAGGAAACTACGCCATTAGTTTGAACACTTTCATTCAGAAAAAAAAACCAAAATAAAAACGTAAATAATTCGTGTGGCGCGTGCGGGTGGGACTTGCATTTAGTACTGCGCAGATGGATGCGCAGTAGCTCGGGGTAAGATGGCCTTAAGTACTAGGACTGCAGCAGGACAAAGAATCTCAAGGCGGTGATTACGGAGAGGTCAGTCTTTAATGGTTGGTCGCGATGATTTCATACAAAACGGCTTTCCGTCCAGTACAACTTGACCCGTGCGTATTTACAATGGTATGAATCACTCACGGACGGCGGCGGCGGAGGTGCTTGTGTGCGTGCGGTGCGGTGCTAGCCGGCTATCGGAATGTAGAACATCTTGTGCGTTTATGTTCTCCTATTTTAGTTGCACGATTTTTAAGAATTGAAATTGTAATTAAATTAAAAAAATAAAGAATACAGAAAACACGACTGATCTTATCAGCTGTTCGGGGGGAGAGGGATTCTTTAATTTAACCGGTTAATTCCGTTCGAACGAAAAAATATCGGTTTTGGTTAAACCGGTTAAATATACCGGTAACCGTAACCTGAACGAAACCTTAACCGAAATTATTTCGATATAGGGGTCAATGACCGAAACCGGTATTTTCAAAAAACCGGTTTCCGAACCCTGCTAGGTACCTACTTACATTTTGTCAAACGAGACAATCGTAATTTTGAATGAAAATCCACGGCTAAACAAAACTATCAAAGAAGTTGACATTGTATTAACTGTTATTTACTAAAGGTGGCACTGTATGTATTTATGATATATCACTGTTTTTTGAATGAAATTACAGAAAATATACAGGGTGTAACAGAAGTGTGTGACAATACTTCAAGGTTGGCTTTTACCCATCAAACTGAACAACTTTTGTTCTACAACTTTGTTGAAATCGCAAAAAATTTTTTGGACTTTTCATACAAACTTGGATCGTCAGCTGATCGATTTGTATGAAAAGTCCAAAAAAAAATTTGCGATTTCAACAAAGTTGTAAAACAAAAGTTGTTCAGTTTGATGGGTAAAAGCCAACCTTGAAGTATTGTCACACACTTCTGTTACATCCTGTATAAGTTTTAACTTTTAGATTGGACAGATAAAATCAAAAAGTTTATTGTGTGAATTTGTATAGTTTTGTTATGACCCAAGTAAAGTTTGAAATGCAGTGACTGAGCTTCTACTTATTCAACGACTCGGACTCGGATCTATTGAAATGTGCAGTAATTTATATATATGAACGCAAATTACAATAAAATTATACGTGTCATATAAAAGATTTCAACGCGAGATGCATTAACAAGTTTTCATATAAAAGACATCAACGAGTGCTACAATATTTATGTTTCGAATTTACTGTGAATTACATTTGTTTTTTTTTAACCTTTGTCGAAAACGATTCTAACAATAATAATTCTTTCGATCTATGGTTAGTTGTTTTAGATCTACAATGAATCTGTGAGGGTCTAAACCTAAACTTGTTCTAGAAAAAAGAGGAATTTATTTTGATAGTACCTAGGTACGAAATTTTTGTACATACTAATGTATTTCACTAATGGCGCCATCTTTTGTCGAGTAGGTGAATTACCAGTGAAAGCCCTTTGTTGCTAACATTGACTTTTAAAGCACGTTCCACGCTACTCGACAACAGATGGCGTGCAGTTCTTGAAGGAATGAGCCCAGGAATGAACAACATGCACTGATATTTTCGAGTATTTTTCTGCCATTTTTGGCGTGGTACATCTGGATATGTCGTCTCCAGTTTTTTTTGTATTAAGTCTATTAGTTTATAAACGCTCCGATTGAACGTGCGAAGCTCGGTCACCCAGCTAGTCTTGTTTTATTACAGGTTGTCAAAATAAGATCTGACCAAATAATCCAAGATGACTCCGTGGTACATATTAAAGTCTTATAACTTTGTCATAACATAATATAACATACATACATACTTTTAAAATTATTAATACTATGTACCTATTAAAATTTTCTCATAGTACTAAACATTAAAAAATCGTTTGACTAGACGTCGAATTATGGAAAAAAGAAAGTGATAACACTTGTAAATTTTTTCGCGCGGGCAAAATTGACAGCTCTGAGGCAAAGTTTTCGCGGCTTAATTTGCCCATCGTCATAATTCTCATTTTAAGCTACTTACGGCACAAAATACTATAGAGAAATGATCTACAAACCTTTGTCTACATCGTGTAACAAGAAAAAACTCACATTTGAATTCGCCATCGATTATTTATACACAAAACACTGAAAGTATATTGACCCACAATAAACCATTAGTGCACTTTGACAGGTGTCAGGTACTGACAAGTAAATGAGTGAAATTAGAGTCCAATGCAATTCACGGTGTTGCCATAAAAATAATCTATTTTCTGCTAAATCAAACACACTCAACTGAAATTTGATATATTTTTTTTCTTTTTTAGGTTGATCTTAGATTAAGACTAAATGGGCAAAATATCCGTTTAGGGCAAAGTTAGACGGTTTGACGGTAGCACCCAGAAATCTACACAGAATGTAGAGAATTATGTTGTGCGTCGTCACAAAAAAACGCAACTGTTAATACCGTGGGATATCGGAGATACTCGTTAATATGTTAAGTTGACTGACGAGAAACTACAGGCCTGTCTCAGTGCTTCCTGTACTTAGTAAAGTTTTTGAAAAAATTATGTTAAATCAAATGGTTCAGCATTTCAACATGAACAATCTCCTGCATAATCAACAATTTCGTTTTGTCAAAGGGCGTTCAACAACAGATGCAGGAGTTGCTTTAGTACGCAATATTTATGAGGCATTTGAGGAATCACAAAATGCAATAGGGGTATTTTGTGATCTATCTAAGGCTTTCGACTGCGTAGAACATCAAACCTTACTCATAAAATTGGAGCATTACGGCGTTAGGGATAGGGCACTCGGTCTCCTTAAATCTTATCTTGATAACAGAATGCAAATGGTACAAGTCAAGGACGTTAATTCTTCTGGGTCCACTGTGAAAATAACACTGTGAAACGAAGTGAACAACACTCTTTCTAAGTTACTAGACTGGTTTACTGCTAATAATTTGTTACTAAATGCGAAAAAAACAAAATGCATCAAGTTTTCTTCGCCAAATGTTAAACAGACTCATATTAAAGTAATATTAAATGGTAACGAATTAGATTTTGTTCCTAGTACAGTTTTTCTCGGCATAAATATACAGTGACTCCACAAAGTATTCGTACCCCCATATTTTGTATGATAACTTCAAAAAGAAAATAAGATATGCTTATCCACTAATGTTAAAAGTGGTGTATTAGATGAATAAAATAAAATATACAGTTCTTTAAAGATTATTCATACTTTATTACAATTAACAAAAATTTTACAAAATTATTTTCGCCATAAAGTATTCGTACTATAACGACACAAATCAAATTTTTGTTCTCTTGTATTGTTATTAATACTTAGTAAGTAAACCATTATTATCAATAATTAATTTTAAACGTCGTGGCATTGACTCTATTAAAGTTTGTATGTATTTATTGCGTATTGCATACCATTGTGCTTCCAAGTGTTGTTTCAGCTCATTTTGATTAGATATTTTGAAACTTCTAATTTTTTTGTCATGAAATGACCATAGGTTTTCTAATGGATTTATATCTGGCCACTGAGGAGGAGTTTTCAGTTGGTTGGGAACATTATCGTGAAGCCAGTCCTGGACAATCCGAGCGGTATGCTTCGGATCGTTGTCTTGCTGAAAGTAAAAATTATCTTCAAGTCCCATCATTCTAGCAGATTCAAATAAATTATCTTGCAATATGTTAAGGTACATTTTTGCATTCATTTTACCCTCAATGAAGTGAATTTTCCCCATGCCATTATATCCCATGCAACCCCAAATCATGACGCAACCACCACCGTGTTTTACTGTTGGAATTATATTTTCTTTTGATAGTGCCATACCTTTTTTTCTCCAGACTCTTCTTTTGCCACTATAACCGAATATTTGAAACATGCTCTCGTCTGAGAAAATAACAGATTTCCAAAATTCTAAAGGTTTGCTGAGATATTCTTTAGCAAAATTTAATCTCTTTTTTCTGTTAACTTCACTGATGTAAGGTTTTTTGATTGCAGTTCGATCATGATATCCGTGTTTTCTTATAACTTTCCTCACTGTCTCAGCACCGATACTTTTTCCTGTTAACGTTGCGAGATCTGTTGCAATTTTTTGTGCCGATATAAAAGGATTGCCTCTTACTTCTTGCAAAATGTGTCGTTTATCTCTGGAACTTAAAACTTTCGGACGTCCTTTTCTTGGTAAATTACTAGTAGAACCTGTTTTTTTTCACTTTTGTATAACGTATTGTATAGTCGACTTACTTTTATGAAGCATTTTTGCAATCTTCTCATAGCCACTACCTCCCATGTGAAGCGAAATAATTTTTGATTTTTCATCAAAAGAAAGTTCTTTAGTTTTCGCCATTGTACCTTAGTATTTACGCAGCAACTGTGATTACAAAACGAGTGATCGTCAACGTGTCGCGACTGCTTGTGCGTGATGCGTTGGTGCTTCGCTACTGGTTTTTGTGAGACGTAAGCAGGGGAGGGGGTACGAATACTTTATGGTGCCAAATTTTAATGCGTTCATGATTATTTTTTCCATATAAGGGCAAAACAGTGTATAAAATATGAGAAATGGGAATACTTATGAAGTAGAATATTTTTCACATATTTGATTCCTATAAACGTTAACATAGATAAAAATAATTAAGTATTTGCCTTCGTACGAATACTTTCTGGAGTCACTGTAGATAGCACGTTACAGTGGGGCCCACATATTGCAACTCTAGCGGGGAGACTTAGCTCGGCTGCCTACGCCGTCAAGAAAATAAGGCAATTGACGGATGTAACAACTGCCAGATTAGTATATTTCAGTTACTTTCACAGTATAATGTCTTATGGCATTTTACTGTGGGGACACGCAGCAGACATTGAAACCATTTTCATTCTACAAAAAAGAGCAGTCCGAGCTATATACCAACTACGATCCCGAGAATCACTTCGAGATAGATTTAAGGAAATAAATATTCTAACAGTTGCCGGTCAGTTTATTTACGAAAATATCATGTAGGTACGTTCGTAAAAATCTAAACTTGTTCTTCAAAAATAGTGACAGGCATAACCGTAATTTGAGAAGTAAAAATAATCTTGACATAGCTTTCTCGAGACTTAGTAAGGTGAAAAAGTCATTTGTGGGGCAGTGTGTACGCTTTTATAACAAAATTCCGAATGACGTGTGTGAACTAACAGAATGTAAATTTAAGAAACATACATATAAAACGCTGTATTTGTTCAAGAGGATACTATAAGACTGTAGATTATTTTAATGATAATGACATTTAGAATATTCCTCCAGAGAAATGATATGACGTTTATAAGAGTGCTTAATGTACCTACGTAAAAATATAAATTATTTTGAATTTGGAATTTTTGAATTTTGAACATTTTGACTAGCAATATTTTAATTAAGTTTTTGCTATGAAGATTCAATTAGGCGCAGTAAACAAAATCAAAGTCTTTGATTTTCGAATGCCTGCGTATAAGAGTGGTGTTTATGTGTGAGTTATGTGCATAAGCTTGAGTAGGTAATTGTTTTTTTCTTCTAGGTCCAATTTTATACAGGAAGTAACAAAATTGGTGTAGAACTAGGGATTCTACTCATCGTACTAAACAAGTTTTGTTCTACGACCTTACTCAAATCACCAAAAAAATTTGGACTCCTCCTTCAATCTGTTTTGTTATTTTTGTATGGAAATTCCACATTTTTTTGCGATTTGAGCAAACTCGTAGAACAAAAATTGTTCAGTACGATGAGTAGAATCCGCAGTTAACGGGTCCTATACCAATTTTGTTTACGCCCTGTATACCTACACTTGCTAACAAAATGATTTATTTAAAATTTTTATTGTAGTTTTATTATTATTTTTTTGATTAATTTATTTATTTTTAATTAATGTGTATGTACTTTAATTTATTTATTTTCTATTTGATTGCTCAATAATGTATTATTTTTGATATTGTTTACTGCGCCTAATTTAATCTTCATAGCAAAAACTTTATTAAAATATTGCTAGTCAAAATGGTCAGTCAACTTAACATATTAACGAGTATCTCCGATATCCCACGGTATTAACAGTTGCGTTTTTTTTGTGACGATGCACAACTTAATTCTCTACATTGTAAGTAGATTTCTGGGTGCTACTAATTTCAAATATTATTTTTCAAAAAATAAAACCGTTAAAAGGAAAAAAAATCTTTTTTCACGTTACGCTTGCGTTTTCGACTAGCGTTATATATCAATAAATGATGTTTTAAACGCTCTATAATTTCACGTAAATAGCTTCACGGACGCATAGTTTATTCCGAAAAAAAATATTTTTTTGTACTTTCTAAATAGAACATATCGATCAACTTTGGATTTTTTTTGCTCAAAAACTAGAAATAATTGACACTCGGGAGTTTTTGTCTGGTATTTAGAATATCGAAACGCATCGATCTCTAAGCTTAGCTCAAAATGTCCGATCCGAAGGGTTCTTGGCATACAGTGCAGTAGTGTAAAACTAATTTTTCAGCTTCAAAAGACTTGTGCTAAGTGCGTGGTGTTCCAAAAACTACGAAATTTTCTCTTTTTTCAGATTTTGGCTTATAACTTCTAAAAGGTGCATCTTACGGAAAAAGTTATTATACACATTTATATAAGAAGATAACATTTCCTATAATTTAAGTGCAATTTCAGCTCTATAGGTCTAACAGAACCCAAGATGCAGCACTTCAAACATTGCATTGGCAATTTTCCCTAAAAAGTTCGAAATTGTAGTTTTGCCGCCTTCCGAGCAGAATATCGGCTATAATACTCATTCTACGAGGAAAGTCATTAAAAATAAAGTTATAAAGCAGTTATTTAGCTTTAATTTAAGCACAAACTGAAGTTTGTAAGACCAATAGTTCCCTTGTAATCTGGACAAAGCGAGAAATTAAGGAAATCAGTTTTTTTTTTAAATGCACCCAGTGCCTTACAAATTGCAGGACTTCTGTAAAAGATAATAAATACATAAATCGGTGTGAAATAATTTATAATCATATTATAAAACTTAAATTATATCACTTAGTGATGGCGGGACCTCAGCTGACACCTGCACCAGAAGTATACATGAAATATAGAACAAAATGTCAATTAATATTTATTATAATGAATTACAACGAAGGGGCAGGTATGTAATATTAGGCTTACCTTTACGCACTTAGCGACGAAACAATCGTGTTCTTTTGGAAGATCAAGGTTCATCTGACAGCTCTTCCTGGGGCTCTGGAGACTGCTCTGTTGCTTATTGTAAAGGGGAGGTCGTCGAAGTCGTTCTCTTCATTCAACTCAGTCAAGGCTATAGATGGAGTGTTGAGGCAGGTCTTCCTCTGACAAACTTTGCAGAGAGTTTCAGCCCTGTTATCTTGCAGGAGCATATTCCTCTTTCACACCCATTCTTGCACCTGCATGACAGGAATTTCATAAAAACATATTACTAATAGTTTAAATACACTGCCCAGGATAGACCTACGAATGGATTACCTTACTTGCATGACAGTAATTTCAGCAGGGTTTCCGACGCTGATTTCTTCGTTGATGTCACTAGTGTCAGACCCTACAAGCTCCTTAAGGTGTTGTCGCAATTACTGAATGCGTGAAATGACAACTGTATTCCAGGGGGGAATGAAAGCTTTTCTTGAATGAATGATGTTGATGAGAACTTCTCGCAATTGGCACTTTCCTGCAAAAAACTTTGTTTACGTTAGAGCCTAATCTGTTAAGTAGAGGATGTCGACCTCTGATGCTCTTTACCAGCATAGACTGATAGATTGGGCTCCAACATATAAAATGTTTTTTCCATCAAAGTGCCAGTTGCGAGAAGTTCTCAACAACATCATTCATTCAAAAAGAGATTTCTTCCCCTTCTGGAATACAGTTGTTCTTTTACGCATTTAGTGGTTGTGACAACACATCGAGGAGCCAGTAGGGACTGCCACTAGTGACTCAACGAAGAAACCAACGTCAGAATTCCTGTCATGAAGGTAAGGGAATCCATTCGTAGGTCTGTCCTGGGTCGTGTATTTATGAAACTATTTGTAACATGATTTTATGAAATTCCTGTCATGCAGGAGCAAGAATGGGTGCGAAAAAGGAAGATGCTCTTGCGAGATAACAGGGCTGAAACTCTCTGCAAAGTTTGTCAGAGGAAGACCTGCCTCAATACTCCGTCCATAGCCTTGACTGAGTTGAATGAAGAGGACGACTTTGACGACCTCCCCTTTACAATAAGCAACAGAGCAGTCTCCGGAGCCCCAGGAAGAGCTGTCAGATGAACCTAGACCTTCCAAAAGAACACGACTGTTTCATCGCTAAGTGCGTAAAGGTAAACCTAATATTACATTACTTAAGGGGTAGGCTTCGTTGTAATTCATTATAATAAATATTAATTGACATTTTGTTCTATATTTCATGTATATTTCTGTCGCAGGTGTCAGCTGAGGTCCTACCATCACTAAGTGATATAATTTAAGTTTTATAATATCAATATAAATTATTTTACACCGATTTATGTATTTATTATCCTTTACAGAAGTCCTACAATTTGTCAGGCTCCCTTTTTTGAAAAATCAGATTTTCTTAATTTCTCGCTTTGTCCAGATTACAAAGGAACTATTGGTCTTACAAACTTCAGTTTGTGCTTAAATTAAAGCTACATAACTGCTTTATAACTTTCTTTTTAATGACTTTCCTCGTAGAATGAGTATTATAGCCGACATTCTGCTCGGAAGGCGGCAAATCTAAAATTTCGAATTTTTTAGGGAAAATTGCCAATGTTTGAAGTGCTGTATCTTGGGTTCTATTAGACTTACAGAGCGTCAATTACACTTAAATTATAGGACATTTCGTCTTCTTATAAGTGTTTATAATGACTTTTTCCGTAAGATGCACCTTTTAGAAGTTATAAGCCAAAATCTGAAAAAAGACCGAAAATTATGTAGTTTTTGGAGCACCACGCACTTAGCACAAGTCTGTCGAAGCTGAAAAATTCGTTTTACACTACTGTTATTAACCCTAACAACATACCAAAAATTCAGAACTGTTGCAACCAATGCGACCTCCGATGTCTTGTACGACTGGCCTATCTCTCCTTGTTAGTTTTGCACTATACTGTATACAGAAAAAGGTGTGATAATACTTCAAGGTTGGCTTTTACCCATCAAACTGAACAACTCATGTTCTACAACTTTGTTCAAATCAAAATTTTTTTTGGACTTTTCATACAAATCGATCAGCTGGCGAAACAAGTTTGTATTAAAAGTCCGAAAATTTCTTTGCGATTTTAACAAAGTTGTAGAACAAAAGTTGTTCAGTTTGATGGGTAGAAGCCAACCTTGAATTATTATCACACCTTTCTGTTACACCCTGTATATCAGTCTCTGGTTCCCATAATACAGGAAATCCTAGTTTGGGGCCAGATGACCGTGTGTGATTTGTCCCGGATATTATCAAAAAATACATTTTTCACCTCTCCAGCACGAAAAGGGTGCCTTTCACTGAAAGTAAAAACGCTTTTTGCTGCGAGCGTGAGAAAAAGTGATTCAAATTTCTAACACTACCTTTTGCGCGGCGCTGAAAAAAATATTTGGATCGCATATTTTTTTTGAACTTTTCATACAAATCGATCAGCTGGCGAACCAAGTTTGTACCTTTGTAACTTTAGCGGTTTATAAATATAGGGTGACCCTAAATTAGTTCTTGATACGAAAGTCTATGAATGTGCTCATGATAACAAACAACTTTCCCTAAGAAACCCATAGTCAAATCGCAAAAAAAAATTTTGAGTCTCCATACAAATCGATGAACTGACCGGCCAAATTAGTATGAAGAGTCCAAATTTTTTTTGAGATTTGATTATGGGTTCTTTAGGGAAAGTTGTTTGTTATCATGAGCACATGCATAGCCTTTCGTATCAAGAACTAATTTAGGGTCACCCTATATATACAAACAGCTTTACAACACATAAATGATAAAAAAATATGCATAAGGAATTCTACTTGATATGACCAAGGCCTATGACAAGGTACCATATAATATATTACTGATGAAACTATACGGCTCAGGCATTCGAGGGCCTGCCCACGATTGGTTTAGATCCTATTTACATAATAGGAAACAAATTGTTGAAATCGAATATCATAATAAACGAAACTACACAATTAAATCGATAAGATCTGAAGAACGAAACTTAACCTGTTCTATACCCCAAGGAAGTGTACTAGGTTGCATTCTTTTTCTGATATTTATTAATGATCTTCCAAAAATTTTCAATACAGAAACTACATTACCCATTTTATTTGCAGACGATATATCTATATTGATTAAAAGTGAAAATGTGCATCAATCAAATTCCATATTAAACGATACTCTAAAAAATGTAACAACTTGGCTTCAGGATCATAATCTAGACCAGGGTTCGGAAACCGGTTTTTTGAAAATACCGGTTTCGGTCATTGACCCCTATATCGAAATAATTTCGGTTAAGGTTTCGTTCAGGTTTCGGTTACCGGTATATTTAACCGGTTTAACCAAAACCGATATTTTTTCGTTCGAACGGAATTAACCGGTTAATTTGAAGAATATGCGACTTTGTAGGCATGTTTGCCGCGTGCAATCAATTGAAAGCGTGCGAGAAAGTGAGCAGAAGACTCGGGCAGTGGCACCCGCGCGACGCGCCTGTATTTGACTAAGTTTGGTTTTAACCGGTTAATTTAGTTTTTATTTCGGTTAGAAAACCGCTTCCTGATTAACCGATATTTTATTCAAATTTACCGGTTAAGCTGGAAACCGGTTTTAACCTGAACGGAATCGTTAACCGAAATTCGAACGAAATTAACCGGTTCCGAACCTTGATCTAGACATTAACCTCAATAAAAGTAAAATTATGCAATTCAAATCTTATATGCAACAAACATTACCTATTAATATAAATTTTATGAATACCCATATAGAACAAGTTGACACATTTAATTTACTAGGTATACAAATTGACACACACCTAAATTGGAAGACCCATATTGAGTATATAAAAACAAAATTGTGTAAATTTATTTATGCTCTTTTCGAATTAAAATGCAGCACAAACACAGAAACAGCAATATCAGCATATTATGCAGTGGCGTAGCGTGGGTTTTCGCCGCCCGGGGCTGATTGAAAATTTGCCGCCCCTTTCTATTTTGATCATTAGTAAAAAAAGTCAACATACTATAATGTATGCTACGATTACTGGCCAAGAGTGAATCGGTGGGACTACGAGTAAACAGTCAATTACTCGTCGACCCACCAGTGGGACAATGCGGTGGGACCACGAGTCGGGAGCGAAAAAAACAGCAAAATTCTGTAATCAATTAAAAATTATGTACTTTTCGTGTTTTTTTTAAAGCAAAATCTTTTATACAATCGATGTTATATCACGTTCGATTGCTAATGTAGCTAAATTCGAAATCCGTACCTAATACTAATTGAACCCCGCTAGACATCGAACTTGTAACCTCCTGATGTGAAGCGAGCGCATTATATTCTTCCGTGGGCGAGCGCTCACGAACATAGATTAAATGTATAAAAACTTTTTAAGCTATCTAAGAATGTTTATGTTAAACCAACAAAAACCCTTTTACTTGGAGCGCTCAGCGCCGTTTCAGTTAGGGTAGGTACCCCAACTACCAGGGTGCTTGGCACCCCCATGAGCTCGACGCCCTGTGTATGTGCACGGGTGGCACGACACAAAGGCCGGTCCTATTTAAAATGTAACTGTGCGCTGCCGTTGCTGTACGGGTTTCATTCTTCATACGATAACATTTGTTTACATGACGTTTTATCTGGGTCATGTAACTTTGAATATTTTTTATCATATATTTTGATCGCTCAATTTGCCGCTCTCCTGGACGTGCCTCGACCTTAGGTAATTTTTAATTACTTTTAGTTTAGGGATGCTTCTCTCACAACTGGCACTGCTAATGGCAACTGTTAAAAATATTCTTAACATTATGATAATATTTGGTAAACACTCTTCAAGTTTATAATATATTTTAGTAAGCCCAGTGAGCCCGACATAATTATGCATCTCTTTTTTAAAGTCTGGGTCTGTTGCAGTTACAAAAGTACGAAGAAGTACACGCTCAAGTTTGAACTCTTGACTATTAGTAATATCTTGAGGAGCGTGATTTAGTCCAGTTCATAAACGCCTAATAACACTAGGTAAAAAAAAAATGTGGCGTTTGCCGCCCCTATCCATGTGCCGCTCGCCGCCCCTATCCATGTGCCGCCCGGGGCCATGGCCCCCCCGGCCCCCCCCACGCTACGCCACTGATATTATGCTTATGCATTCTCATGGCTTAAGTATGGAATAATGCTATGGGGAGATAGCACAAATGCAAATGATTTATTTATCCTTCAAATAAAATGTGTCAGAACCATAGCCCAAATAGATAATTCCCAAAGCTGTAGGCCGTACTTCATTAAATATAAATTACTAACACTACCCTCACTATATTTACAAGACATATGCTTATTTGTGTACAAAAACTACCAAATATTTACAACATTCCATGACATTCACGACATAAATACTCGCCACAAAAATAGACTCCATTTACCATACTCTAGAATAAAAATGTTAAACTGTAGCCCCTACTACATGGCAATTAATATTTAACAAAATTCCGCTACATATTAAAAATGAACCGAAAATAACAGTTTTTAGTAAAAACTTAAAGAATTCTTTATAATTAAATGCTATTATAATTGAATTTTTAAATGAAAAATGAATATTATTATGACGTTCCCTCTTTCCCCTTTCTCCTTTTGCTGTGCCTGAAAAGGGCGACTAAGTTGTAAGTTCCTTTTTGTAACGACACCATCTATTTGTACACTTAGTTTCGCAAATAAATACTTTGACTTTGACTTTTGTATGAAAAGTCCGATTTCTTTGCGATTTTAACAGTTGTAGAACAAAAGTTGTTCAGTTTGATGGGTAAAAGCCAACCTTGAAGTATTATCACACCTTTCTGTTACACCCTGTATACTAAGATAACTTATTTAGTAGTACATATAAGATATATTTTCATTTTTACAAACATTTTGCAGGGTGTTGTTTTAGTCGGTAGTGGTCTTAAGGGACGAAAGGACAAGCGATATTTGTTCTGAGAAGATGGAAGCGGGCTTACCAAGATTCACCAACGCAATGGGGAACTGGCTATCTTATCTTCATGCCGGAACACATCAATGCTGTTAACATTGATGTTTGGCGGCAAGACTTAGATAAGATGGTGGTAGCTAGCCAGGCGGGCTCAGAAAATGCCCTACCACCAACCAAACAGAGTCCACAAAGTTGGATCCCGCCGGGAATTGAACCCGCGACCTCCTGATGTGAAGCGAGCGGCAAGCCACTACGCTACGGAGGCGTTTACAACTGTAATTAACTGTATCCTGTATCTGAGATCTAAATCCTAAAATATGATTGAAACATAATAAAGAAATTGTGTTGCTGTATAAAGAGTTTATTTATAATTCACAATTAGAACAAAATGTACCAAACAAAAAACTTGAGATATTACAAATAAAACAAGATTTATTTACGCCTTGATGACGTTTGATGGATAAAAATGCTGTTGTGACCAGGCCCTAACCTGTAGTGATTATTTACTATCAATTTCAATTACAATATCAACTAATAATTCAATACAATATGGTAGGCACACTATAGTACTGCATACTTACAAATTACTGTAAATATCGCGCCTTAATATCGTAGCACTCGTTTAATTAACAAATTTTGAGTGTAAAGATAAATAATACAATTAACATTCATAATATCTAAACAGACTAAATAAAAAACAAAGAAATACCAAAGTACGATAAGATTCCTTATAAGGTGCTTAGCAACAACCTGCGTTGTTATTTCAAAAGTATTAAATTGCAGTAGTGAATAAAATACATTACGAAATTAGAACATAGTAAAAAAGTAAAATCTGAAGGCAGCACCTGTATACAAATAAGTTCATCGAATCCAACGATTGCTGAACCTTTCTGGCCGTCTGTAATCTCACACATATTACATTACGTAACAAACCAATAGAAAAATTTACACCAATCAGTACTAATATGGTTACAAAATATACACGCCCCAGTCTTTGCTGCGACCGCGTGGTAAGCTGCAACCCGGTTGCACCTTGGCTTTGAAATGGAATGGAAATTACAAAAGTGTTTTCCAAGAGACAGGCACCAGGAGACGCAGTAAAGACTGGGGCTGGCCTCGGAGCAGCATGTGTATATAGCAACCTTAATATACACGTATATATCCACACTGCACTATGACTAATCGAGTCCTATTACATAGCACAATGCAAGATCGCCTGCGTTCGAGTCCTGCACGCACAGTTGATACTCGTTAATTTACACTTTACACTCGAGTCAGTAAAACGGACACTGCAACGGGGGACTTCGCACGCGCTAGTCCGATGCGGCGTCGTCCGCGTCCTCCAGGAAGCTGAATTTATTAGATGCTACGAAGTTCTGGAACAAATGAAAATGGACCGTCAATAAAATTGGTAATGACGATGAGCGTTACGAAATATGAATGAGGTAACCGATGGGAAAAACTACCATATCATAGATAGGAGTGCCGTCGCTATGTCCTTGAAGACTTCTCGGTACTCTTATTCTCTGTTTTTTGTATCCGGTAATTGTTTTGCAGGAGAAATGTGTGTACAGTAAAGCATAATAATAATAACTAAGAGCTGACCGGTTTCTCCTGTTCCTTCAACTTGGGCATGGGTCGTTCGTCGGCATCCTGCTCGGGCGAGCGGCTGCGGCGAGCTCGTCCGTTGCGCTCCTCGCGCGCCTCGCCGCGGGACTCGCGCGGCTCGCGCGCCGGCCTGCCGCGCGGAGGCGACGCGGGCCGGCCGCTTGTAGGCGACGCGGGACGGCCGCGCGGAGGCGACGCGGGACGGCCGCGCGGAGGCGACGCGGAGCGCGATCCCGAGTGCGAGCGCGCGCGCTCCGGCTCCCTGCACGCGCATGGTATGAGAACAAGTTTGTATTTTACTTTATGAATAGCAGCAATTTAAAAAATTAAAAGCTAAGAAAGATGTTCTACATGTAAATACCTGTCGTTGCGTGGTCGGTCATCTCTGTCGCGTGGCCTGTCGTCCCTGTCGCGTGCCCTGTCGTCCCTGTCGCGGGGCCGGTCGTCCCTGTCGCGCGGGCGCTCCCGGTCCTTGTCGTCTCGCTCGCGGCGGTCGCGGTCGTCCTTCGAGTAGTCCCGCCTGTCTTTATCGTCCTTGGAGTAGTCGCGCCTGTCCCGATTATAACTGCGCGAGTCTCTTCCGCGGTCGTCTGCTAACCAAACAAACTACTGTTCAAACTGGTTTCTTAAGGAAAATCACAACAATTAATATAGAACTTTAACTAGATTAGCATACTGACCTCGCCTGGCACCGCCGCGACGGTCATCCGAATGATCATTCTATAAAGCAATAATAAGAGAAAATTATGAGTTACGATATTTTTTTATTTATTTTCACTATTATCTATGGAAACACTATGTACATACCCGCCGTCCCCATCGCTCTTTCTCCTCAGTTGCACGTCTTGCCTCTTCTTCCTGCTTACGAAGACGCTCTTCTATTTCACGCTCCCTATTGAACAATTAAGAAATTGATACAAAAATGCTATTATTGTCAAATGTGGATAGTATGGGGAAATCTGAAACTCAAGAGATGTAGGAAAACTTTTTTTTAGGTAACATTAGTTTTGAAAAAAATTTTTACATTATTTTAGGTCCATTGTGAACTGTCATAATTAACATGTTTTTGGCATGGATAATAATAATAATATCTTTATTTGCAGCAAATTTTTAGATACAAAAACAATTTGAGCCCTGATATCCACACTAGGATGCCCTGTACTCGTATTGTAGATATCAGATGGATAGACTGTTTTATGTAAGGATCATTTAACAGGACCGTTTACCGCCACCGTGGCGTAGTTTCTAGACCACTTGCTTCACACCCGGCAAGGTCACACTTTGTAGGACTCTGATTTGGCAGTTTCCGAGTTCAAGCTACCATCATCTTATCTAAATCTTGCCGCCAAACATCAATATAAATCTGAGGGCAGAGGTCTGGTGGTAAAGTATGCGATGAATCGGGTCCCTGAGGACACTAGCAGCCATTGTACGCGAGGGGTGAGGTAGTACTGATGAATCGGGTCCCCGAGGACACTAGCAGCATTGTGGTAAGACTGCAAACTGAGGTCAGTGTGACTATTTGTGGCAGATTTTTAACAGTGGCAGAATAAGCCGACGATTTAAAAAAGTAGCAGAATTCGGTTTTTTTTTTACCCTCAATTCAATTCAGTGTGATTTCTTGGAAATCTGTCGAATTCTGCTACTTTTTTAAATCACCAACTTATTCTGCGAGTGTTAAAAATCTGTCCACTGGCAGAAATCTGCCACAAACGGTCACACTGACTGAGGTAGTATGTATACTGACTTGGCGGCCGTGTCGACGGGCTTGGCGGCGCCGAACACCTTCTCGGCGGGCACGGGCTTGGGCGCCGCGCGCGCCGGCTCCCCCGCGTCGGCGGCGCCGTCCGGCCGCGCGCCCCCCGCCGCCCCCGCCGCCCCCGCCGCCGGCTCCCCCTCGCGCGCCACCGGCACCGTGCGCGGCAGCAGGTTCAGCTTGGGGCGCTCGCGCGGTTTCGCATCTAATTGTAAGACATTGATAATGATGATAAAATAAAATGTAGCCAAAAGCAATGTTTATCTAAGAAATAACATTTATTGTATTATAAACTAAGAGTTTAGAAACAAACAAACTTTTATTTCATTTAGGAAATTGCAATCTACATTCCAGTCATTACAGACTAATCAAAAACTAAACCATGTAGTACACAGCAAATAATAGGCATTGCCTGAACTTGTGATTGTTTTCACAGGTTCAAATACACATTTCTAGTGCTAGTGTTTCGTTTCGTTTTTGAAAATTTTATAATTATCAACATTTCATTAATTTTGACTTCGAATCGTGCCAAATTGTAGAATGTTTCATACCTTCTCTTGGTGGAGGGTCACGGTCACGATCACGATCTCCAAAACCTCTGCTACCAAATCCTCTGCTATCTCTACTTCTGCAACAACAGAAGAAAACTATAAAATCCTATCTTCTAAAGATTTTAAGGAACCTATCAAACAATATAGTACAAGGAAGACATACCCGAATCCATCACGTTCGGCGGTGCGGAAGCCATCTCTACCGCCGTAGCCGCTGCGTTCGCCATCGCGGCCGTATCCACGCTCTCGCCTGCTAAATGCATATAGAAACAAATATGCACCAGTTAGTTCAAGTTTTACTTCATGCCTTCTACTAAAAATGTGTTGGAGGGAGTTTCTTTGGATCCATCGTTTCTTCTGACTCCCAAACACTTCCCGAAACGGCGGGTATATGAGTTCCGAGTGGTAGGAACCTCGTGTTAGGTAGACAAGAGAATGACCGAAAAAGTGTACACTGCTACCTACTTCGAATAAAATATTTCAATATTTTGCGAACTCATCTATATAACAACTATGACATGTAATTGTAGGTATATAGCGACCGCATTACGCATTGTTGGCGTAAGACGGTGTCTTGTTGACCTTTAGTTTTATATAGCACATTGGAAGTTTCAAAAGCTTCCATAACAGTCATAATAATAAGAACTAAGACTGTTATTTTATGTGCATTGATAAGATGTATCTAACGTATTTTTTAAATCCTAAGCAGTGAAGATGTCATTCTGGCATGTATACTTCAATCCAATCAAAAAAAAGCAAAAGGTAAACAAACGTAGTATGCAGATGACATTGATGTGTCAGTTCCATAGTAAGTTTGTTTACGTTTTGCTTTTTTTTTGATTGGAATGAACCATATGTACTTGACGACATTGATAAAAACAATTATGGACTCTTGTCCTGCATGTGTTAGCAAGTATACGTGCGAGAACCTTTATTTCATGCCATGCAATTCATCAACCTTTAGCAATGCCATAAACAATGCTTTCTTTCTTAAAAATATATTATAGGCTTTCAGAATATTATGAAAGTGTGAGGTTGAAAATATCAAGACATTATCCGTGCAGATTCTTAAGACTGGAAGGAATAAAAATCATTTTTTGAGACTGACTTGTTGGGACGCGTCTCGCAGCGACAAGCGCATTTATTGGACAAAATATGATAAAATAATCGTGATAATTTATAATACCTATTCTATCGCTTCGAATTCCGAGTAGCAGTATACAGTACTTTATTTGATTATTTCAGTCTGCCTTATAGAATGAGGGGAGTCTGATTCAAATATGTATGTCGTAATCAAGGCTCTGTTCACACGTACGTACCACAACCGAGGAATTTCAAAAAAATAGTACAACAATAATTTTGGCTTGTCCCTCAAGTTCATTTTGTTTTTGAAATTGGTACTTTTATTTAACGTTGATACATTCACATTATTTCGAAAATTCTGTTTTCAGGCTTTATTTCTATTTGAAATTAGTTTATATTTATCGAAAACTATTTTTTATTTTTATTTTTTATGAAAACTTTCATTGATTTTGGCTTGTCCCCAGTGTCAACAAAAACTTTTTAAGTTGAATTACTTGAAAATTTTCATGAAAATCCGTTATTTAAAAAAGTAATCTTATTCTTTATTACTGAGGTTTATTATGTGGGATAAAATTAATGTAATCTATTTAAATCATAGCCAAATTGTTGTCCCCGAAATTTGCAACATTTAAATGTCTATGTCATACTGCTAATTATAGTATAAATAACCCATTTATATGTTTTTGCATATAAGAAACTAAAGACTTGCTTGTCTTATGGGAAACAACAAAATCTAACAACAATAGGTATTTACAGAGACACAGTAAAGAAACAAACAAAAATTAAATTAGGGAACCATATCAAACCAGTTATTGGAAATTACAGTCTTAAAAGTAATTACGTTCGTGTTGAAAAGGTCTAGTTCAGGGAATTCCACAAGCCTGTTAAATTCAGTAGGAGCACGAATAAAAAATGTGTTATGCCTATACTTTGTGAAGGTTTGCGGAACGGATAAATAAATAAGATGCCGAATGGAAGTTCTTGATGGAACTTTTAAGTTTATAAGTGAAAGAAGCTGCGGAGAATCAATTTTATTTTGAGCTATTTTAACCAGAGATACTATGTCACCTATTTTAAGTCTTAACTGCAACGGTAAAATGTGGTGGCTCTTACATCTTGCTTCGTAGCAATTATCATATTTTTTGGATTTATATTGTAAGAACCTCATGAAACGTTTCTGTATTAACTCCAGTCTATTAATATATTTATCATATTAAGGATTCCATACTTCAAAGCAGTATTCAACGTACAAAAGAGCAGTAAAGAATTTTTATCACCTTAACACTCGTGAACTGAGAACCAATTCTCATAATGAACCCCATTGCCTTATTGGCTTTTTTAGCAATATAGTCTATGTGTTTGTCGTATAATAATTTTTTATAACAAATTATTCTATAAATAATTTTACGAAATAGTTTTTGTCCTGCAAATGGCAAAACTATCGTTCAACATTAGATCGGCTTTTAAAACAAAATACAGCAGTGTCATCTTGTCAACAGTGAAAGTAAGTTGTGCGACTGGCTGGACTACAGAAAAATTTATCATCAGGTTTATAATAATGTAATTTGTAACTTTACCACACATTTTAACAGCAGATATTTTAAAGAAATACTTAGTTTTATATGAACAAATTGGTGTATATAGTTTAACTAACCGAGAAACTGCAATGGTAATATATTTTTTTAAATACAAGATAGACACATGTTACTTCGGTTGTAAGTACGGTAACATATAGACTGACCAACAAAGTAACAAAACTGACAGCATAAAGGTAGGTTTACATAGCATTTATGATGTCTAAGATTTTTAATATTTTTATTTTTATTATTACTTTTTAAGAGTTCCGTACCCCAAGGCCAAGGGGCCCTATTACTAAGCCTCCGCTGTCCGTCCGTTCATCCGTCAGTCTGTCAGCGAGCTGTATCTTATAAACCATAATAAGGAAGACAGTTGAAATTTTTACAGAGTTGTATTTCTGCTGCCGCTATAAAAATAAATTAAAAATTTAAGGGGGCTCCCCTGCTAGACTTGTTTTTTTTGCGTTCCTTGCTCGATCTTAATAATGGCAACAAGTAGACGCTTGAAATGCTCACAGAGTTTCTATTGCTATAGTCGCTAAAATGGTAATAAAATAAAATTATATTTAAAAATTAAAGGAGGCCTCCATACAAGAGACCTGTTTTTGGAGGTTTTTGGCGAGTCGGATTCGCGACCCGTAATTTTTAAATGATTTTTTAACAGACTGCGGTATAGCCAAATGAAACGGTTATGATTTTAGCAGTCTATACTGGGTGTTAAAAAAAAGTACGTTTGAAATTTTAAGGGGTTACTCAGAATCAAGCATAGAATACAGGAAAATATTTAAAAAATCCGCTCTTCAATATTTTTTTCAGATTCTCATACTAATCAGGTCTTTGTATGGAAAATTGAAAAAAAAAAAAAAATTGTACATCGGATTTTTTCATTATTTTTCCTGATTCCTTGTCGCTTATCATCGCACATAATATGTGCATTTATTCTCGTAGCTTCTACATTAATACGTTTCCTGTGTGTTCCTTGGAGAAAGTTGTTTCGATTCATGATTAGAACCTCCCCAGTTTGAACCGTAATCAACTGTAGTCAGTAATCAGAACTGTAATCAGAGAAGCTGATGGCAAGGATGTAACTCTATGAGCTTTGTCACTCAGGTCATGTAAACCATGCCACGGGGTCTCATTGCATACAACGAAAACCTTAGTTCATTAAAATGTCAATAGATGGCACGACAAGTATCGATTTGTAATCGAAGTTCATGCAAAACGAAGAAAAAACCCATAAAGTTGCTAAAAATAAGTGTTTTGATTATTGTAATAACCAAAAAGTATGACAAAGGCCGATAATGCACTTTATTATCAATTACTACAAATTATCTGATCACGGCGATGCATAATATCAAAACTACTTTCGTCTTAACTTGTCAGAGTTGAGGAATGACACGTACTAGTTGAGTACCAGTTTATAGCGTGAATTGATAGATGGCGCTGATACAATACAATTGAAAAACGTAATTGGTGGTTTACGAAGTGTTTTTCATATTTCAAATTATATATTTTTATTTAGTAATATCACAGATAATATAGTACTAGTAGGTTATGTGCAAAAAAAAATCAACAAAAGCAAATGAAGCTACAGGTAAGCAACCAGTATGTCTTCATTTATAGCCCGCGCCCTAGATGTCGCTAGTAGCGGTAGTTCTCAATGAGTGAAAAAAATAGCCCGAAGAATAGCCCGAGTTACGGCAGTCGCATTTCGTTGTATGACATGAGGTATCTGTACGTTAGTATTATAAAATCTGTGACCATGCTTAACAATTTTGTTAACGTCAGTTTTGTTATTGTCCCTAAAAATATCAAAGAGTTTTTTAGCATTTCCTTCAAAATTTCTTCACTTTGACAAATATTCTTGTTCTTATTTCAAAATCATAAATTCATAGTTTTTCTGACTGTGCTCTTAATTATTTTTTGCTCATTTTACAGTAATAGCATTAAAATATCGGTTACTTTTTATATAGAGGTAACAAACCTGAAAGATAATGTTTTTTTTTAAACTGTTTGAATTTTTCCTGCCCCTTATTTCAGTCTACAGTTAATATAAAGTACTGTATTATTCCAATCAATAGATTAGAAACTTGGATTTATCATTAGTTTTATTTATATACAATATTAAATATGGTAACAAAACCGACACCATTTTATCACTCACTCCCATATTTTTATATTTTTTTCCTGTAAATAATATTTTAACGTGAAAATAATAATAATAATAATTTAGAGAATATACGTATATTTTAAAATTTTAAAGTCCTATTTTTAATCATTGTATTTTTTTTTTAATTCCTCAACCTCACCACAACGACGACCAAATGGGCGGGCGCTAATTTGTATGAAAATGCATAGTTTATGAACATGGACCACATTTGTCCGTCAAAACTCAAAATCAACCGCGTGGACGATACCGACCACAAGAACAACTACAAGAATCTGCAGCGAAACCACACGTAACCACATTTTGCCGCTGCGATGTAGTGTGGTTGTGATACGTATGAATGCTTCTGCTGCTGCCTAAAGGATGCATCCTGTGTAGTCGAATCGTTGGCTGCCAGGATATTTCAGATCGGCTTGACTCCTTGGCGGTGCGTAGAGATGTAGCATATAATATGCGGAGTGCTCAGAGGAATTGTTCGGATTGATCCCTGCCGCCTCTTTTCGCTATCACTCTACGCGACAACATTTTCATCCCCATCACTTAGATGGTTGGCAGTCCACAACTGTGCGTTTCACTATAGTCTATTCAGGGAAACGAGCTAGTGGAGCGCTTTCTCTATCACACAATCGCTTACAAAAGACAAGGATGGAAGAGTGCGTCACACGAGAAAGTAGGCGTCAACTTTTGCTAAGAAACTAAAGACGCGTTCACATACCAAGCGCTTCTTTTAAATTCTGACTGAATATTAATTTTGATATTTTAATAGAAAAGTTTTTGTTTTATAATTACTACAAATTTCAAAACCTATTTGATATTCTTACTTATAATTATACATTTAAAGGAAAAATAAAGAAGGTATTTTGAATAAATATAAATTTTTATTTAGTTAAAATTATTAAACTTTGACCAGAAAATAAAATAACAAATTATAAAAATAAAAAAATCATTATTAGCTGTCACACGATGCATTGTACTGCTTGTTCTGTTGCTTTCTACATTTATTATAAAAAAATTGTGTCATGACATCTATATTCCTATTCATTTCATTCCTTTTAACATTTCCTTCTGTCAGTGCAGTTTTATTTTTGGACTTTGCCATTTTGTCAATTGGAGAGGTGGAGACGTCTGAACAGCACGAGTCGCACGGATAGACTAAAAAGTTGCGTACTGTGAACACAGCTCTATTGTCTTTACTCCGGCCAATGGCAGAAAAGTTAATTTCGTCGGTACTAGCTCGTCTCCCTGAATGGACTATAGGAACTTTCTGCCTCGCACAACCAAACTGTGAAATGAATTGTCGCATGCGGTATTTCCGGACCGATACGACATTCTAACCTTCAAGAAATGAGCGCACTCCCATATCAAAGGCCGGCAACGCACTTGTGACTCCTCTGGTGTCGCGGGTGCTTATGGGCGGCGGGAATCGCTTACCATCAGGTCATCCGTCTGCTCGTTTGCCACCTCTGTCATAAAAAAAAAGTCAGTTACCTGTCATCAGCGGGCGCGAACCCGCGGTCCCGGTCCCGGTCGCGGTCGCGGCCGAACGAGTCGCGGCCCCCGTACGCGGCCCGCGGCGGCTCCGCGCGCTCGCCGTCGCGCCACGCGCCCGGCTTGTTGTCCGCGCTCGCTGCCACACACGACACCATCATATACATACTAGTTTAGGGGAATTGGCGTCTTAACACATCTTAATCTATTATACATTAAGGTGGCTAGATATGATGCATAAGTAGATAAGGGAAGCATCTGCAACCGAGCTAGGTTTAAAACTGACTAAACGAGTCACTCAGCTATGACGATGGTAGACGGAGCGAGCCAAAGACTAGTCTGAATTGAGTTACGGCAGAGCCGCGTCGCAGATTAGACTAAAACGGCCGGTCGCGGGGGATTCCAAGGGCTTACGGGGGTTGAGTCTCGTCCGAGGAGTCCCCGACTGCCCCCGACCCGCGTCTCTGGTGCCCCCGCCCCCGCTGCGGGCGGAGCCCCCGGCTGGAGGGTGCGGCGACAACAACTCGCCTCGACCTTTACTCAGACCTTCCCGAGACGAAAAGAGTAACTTGTCCCCAAATAAGACAAAAAGCTAAGAAAACTGCCACTGCAATTTCATGAAACGAGTTGCAAAAAATATACAGATGTGAGACAGACTACACTAAGAATTTGAAAATATTTAAATAGGATCTAGTACTCTGTGTGTGCGTCCCAAGTGCAACATTAGAGCTCGCTCAGACATACCAAAGCATAATATATCATCATTGTGACTTAATTATTGTATCCATTTATTAATGTGTTATATGGATTGACTCATTATAATTATGCATAATTAATGTAATAATTTACATGTAGTTATCTGTTTATATGACCGAGTTATGATTCTCCCTTTTCATCACAAAATTCTGCACAGATAAAAACAAACTTAGCATCATCTGATGGAAATAGCGTATGATGCAGAGTTGAAAGTATACTTTACCTAAAAAGCTCCAATATAATGGGGCATTGATACTGATCGTTAACAACGCATACCATCTCCACTGCAGGGGCATTGGTCTCTTCCCGTAACTCAGGAAACCATATTCCACGCAAGTCCGGATAGGTGGAGGTTGTGTGGCTAGTGACCAACCGCAGTGCCAAAAGTTTTCAAGGCCTCCGACATGGCTTAACGACTGCCATCAAGTCATACTATAGTCAAACAAATAGTTGAGTTATGTTATATAACACATAACTTATGTGTACTGACAGTCGCGGTCACTGTCTCTGTCTCTGGTGATGCGCGGTCGCCCAATAAAGCTCCAATATAATGGGGCATTGATACTGATCGTTAACAACGCATACCATCTCCACTGCAGGGGCATTGGTCTCTTCCCGTAACTCAGGAAACCATATTCCACGCAAGTCCGGATAGGTGGAGTTTGTGTGGCTAGTGACCAACCGCAGTGCCAAAAGTTTTCAAGGCCTCCGACATGGCTTAACGACTGCCATCAAGTCATACTATAGTCAAACAAATAGTTGAGTTATGTTATATAACACATAACTTATGTGTACTGACAGTCGCGGTCGCTGTCTCTGTCTCTGGTGATGCGCGGTCGCCCAATACAATGCGTAACTGTTACTGTAGTCACAAAATAGACACAGAAGGTCCGCTCAATACAAACCACTAAAATCGTAAGCATATACATGCTTATAGAAATATAAGATCGTTCGAGGCAAGGTCACGATCGCACAGTACGTGATCATGCCTACAACGACCTTATACGTCTATGAGCATGTATATGCTTAGGATTTTAGTGAGCGTATTGAGCGGACCTATGTGTTTTGTGCTGTAGTTTAACAAATAGATGTGTCACGTGGATGTTATGTATACTGACAGTCACGGTCGCGGTCGCGGTCTCTGTCCCGGGTGATGTCGCGGTCCCGGTCGCGCGTGATGTCGCCGCCGCGCGTGAAGTCGCGCTCGGGGCGGCGCGCGGCCGGCTCGGGCGCGGCGCGCGGCCCCGACCGCCAGTCGCCCATCGTGCGCTCGGGGTCGTATTCCCTGCGCACCACACCACCGCACGTCATCAACATGTAGCTCAAGTTATACATATAAAGTCTAAAATCAGCTGAAACTATTTAATAAAATGGGGCTTCTACTCATGAAATGGAACAACTTTTCTAAGGGAATCCATAATCAATACAAAAAACAACACTTCTAAAACTACGTTGGCCAATCAGGTGATGTGACTTGTTAAAGTTTTTTTGTGAAATACGATAGTTTCAGATGATTTTTATTAGGTACTTGATCACTGACAGTTTTGCAAAAGATACATTATTAAAAGGATAATCGTATCCAAGATACATTAGTAAAAGGATAATGTACATGAGAGCAACCGTTCACTCAGACAACAGGAAAGCCTAATATAAAAAGCCTAATACACAACAGTTTCTGCCAATATTTGCCTGTTTTCCACCTATGACATAAAAAAGAAATTACCAATGGAATGTGGCCCAGCATGGGTATCACTCTTTTTTACGAGGATGGAACAACTGCTGTAGCGTGAGCGTCGCTTACGCCGTCGTCACGAGCTTTATTTTATTTAACAGGGGTCACAGACAACTATTAATTTATACTGTAATGATAGTTCATTTTAATTTTATTTTAAATCTTTTACTCTGGAATAAAGATCAAATAAAACATAAAACTCACCTATCGCGGTCATTCCTACCGCCCATTCTGCGGCGGTCGTTGTCCTGTGTGGAGACTTCTATTCTTATCCTTCTTCCACCGACAGTCTGGATAACAAATGATGATGTGATTATATGTAGAATTGTATGAAAGATGGAAGCAGGCTTGTGAAGATTGTGCCATAGATGTTAGAAATGGGTATGTCATTACTATGTCTAAGTACACAATACAGTCTATAAAAATTATCAACTTACCGGATCAGCCATGTTCATGGCATTGATGAGACTGTCTCGGTCTTCAAAGTCTACATATCCATATCCTTTTAGGCGGTCACCCTCTCGTGGGAGTCTCAAGTTGATAATCTGAAGGAAAAAATATAAGTACTATATACAGGGTTACAGGAAAAGTCGTACTGAATATTAAAGGACGTTATTATTCAGGTCATTTTCGATGGATTTGATTCTATGATATGGTGTCCGAAACTTAACCGTTATGGAGATATTGAACTCTAAAGATTTTTTTAAAATTCCTCAATTTTTTGGCTTTTTTGTCGATTTTTTTGGGATTAGCGCTTCTGGGGTCCATTTTTTTGATGTAACTAATTAGAAAACATGTCAATTAATAAAAATGATTAACCTAAACTGAACCTACTACTAACAGCTTAAAAATACTGCTTGACAACGGTTAGAATTAAATAATTTTCAATAAGAGTTTTTAAATTTGAAGCTCTCTGTTTTAAAAAAATGTATGGAACTTATTCTGCAAATAGTTTTGAAAACTTCTACGTCTCTTTAGCTATTCAAAAAAGTATAACACTTACTATTAAATAGGCAAAACATTGACCAAATAACAGTTAAGTTAGCAGAGGGTACATTTTTTTGACAACTCTAGTTCTTTTCAGCTTCAAACGAGGAGCAGTTTTCTTCTCAAAACTTTGTTTAAGGCCTTAGTTCTTGTTAATCGACTCTTTAATTTACAGGTTCTCATCGATGAATAAGACTAAAGGCCTTAGGGTGCATTTCCACTGATGCGGAGCGGGGCTGAGCAGGGCGGAGAAGATCAGAGAATAGTAGCAAGTGTTTCCATTGAAGCGGGGCGGAACAGAGTAGAGCAGAGTGGAGCGAAGTAGGGCGGATCAGAGTAGAGCAGAGTGGAGCGAATTAGGGCGGAATGGAGTGGAGCGGAGCAGAGCAGACCTAGAAAATGGTCACATGAAGCTCCAGACCACTCAGCTTCGCTCCGTTCCGCTCAGCTCCGCTCCGTCCTACTTCGCTCCACTCTGCTCCGTCCCGCTTCAGTGGAAACACTTGCTACTATTCTCTGATCTTCTCCGACCTGCTCAGCCCCGCTCCGCATCAGTGGAAATGCACTCTAAGGCCTTTAGTCTTATTAATCAATGAGAATCTGTAAATTAAAGAGTCGATTAACAAGAATTAAGGCCTTAAACAAAGTTTTGAGAAGAAAACTGCTCTTCGTTTGAAGCTGAAAAGAACTAAAGAGTTGTCAAAAAAAATTACCCTCTGCTAATTTAACTGTTATTTGGTCAATATTTTGCCTATTTAATAGTAAGTGTTATACTTTTTTGAATAGCTAAAGAGACGTAAAAGTTTTTAAAACTATTTGCAGAATAAGTTTCATACATTTTTTTAAAAACAGAGAGCTTCAAATTTAAAAACACTTAATGAAAATTATTTAATTCTAACCGTTGTCAAGCAGTATTTTTAAGCTGTTGGTAGTAGGTTCAGTTTTGGTTAATCATTTTTATTAACTGACATGCCTTCTAACTAGTTACATCAATAAAATGGACCCTAGAAGCACTAATCCCAAAAAAATCGATAAAAAAGCCAAAAAATTAAGGATTTTTAAAAAAATCTTTAAAGTTCAATATCTCCATAACGGTTAAGTTTCGGACACCATATCATAGGATCAAATCCATCAGAAATGAGCTGAATAAGAACGTACAATATTCAGTACGACTTTTCCTGTAACCCTGTATAAATATCAAAAACACAAAAGCAGAGTATTTTTGTTTTATACAAATTAAAAATGTAGCAAAGACAGGTGTCGAAATAACTCCTTTCACAAAGTATTTTGATGTAAATTCATTTGTCTCAACAACAGGATAGCTTATTCCACATTCTGCCAGCAGTGTGATGGGGCAACACTTTCACCCATGTAGTAGGAGACCTTGAAGATAAGCGTGATGAAGGGGATCATATGATAAACATTTATATTAATAAATAGAAAAGAAACAGGTGAATGTGATGCACAGGGACGCTGCCAACTCCAGCATTACAAGTTTACCTTGAGCCCCTCAAAGAGCATACTGATGGCGCTCTCATCCACATCATAGGGCAGGTTGGAGATGTGCGCGACGAACGGCGGGCGCCGCGGAATGGCGTCGTCGTCCACGGCCATGCCGCCGCGCGCCGCCCGCGACGCCGACGGCAGCACCACCGGCGCGCGCGATCGCGATGCATATCCGAAGTTCTCCGCTGGGTCATATCACAATCATCATGGTTATTTTAAAATTGCTACTTGTTTAAATGTATTTTTATCAAAAACATGTCTCTGTTGAACTTTATATACCTAACTACACAAAAATGTTAAATATTATGTGCTTATAGTCTTAACTTTGTATAAACATATACTTTTGACAAAGTACAACATGTAATTTCAATAAAGTAGACATTTTTTGGTTACATAGCAGACAAGCAAAACTAACTTTTGAGTTTGCACGTCTCATATATACACAAAACAGTGACCTAAAATCAACCAGTTTTGTAGGTGTCAGCATATCTAGGTAATTGCAGTAATGGAAATGCTGCAAATATTTATTTATTTATGTAAATAATCATTAACAAATGATATCTACAGAAAGTGATTAAATATTGAAGTAATATTATTGCACCAAATAAACAAGTATGTATAACAAAATAATCTGTCATTACAATAATAAATAACATGTGGTATTTTTATGGGCCCTCAGTTAAATTAGGGAGCAAGCCAATGAAAGACTAGTCTGAATTGAGTTGTGGCCATAACCATCTCGTAGATTGGGCTAAAACAGCTGGTCATGAGGGTTTCCAACAGTGGTCATGCCTTTACCTCCTCCCAGCCTCACAGACCAGGTATCCCCGGCTCGACAGTGCACTGTAATTTCTGGTTCCCCCACCCTCCCTGTAGGGGAGGCATCCGGCTAGAATGTGTTTGGAAACACAATAGACCTATACTCAGACCTTCCCGAGGTGAAGATAGTGATGAACACTCTGCTTGTGCACCCCAAGTACGAGATTAACATTGGCCTGCCATTACCCTCCAGCATCATCATAGGGCCCAGTTTACCATAGCTTAAACAAACATAAACAATAAGATTACTCACGTTCTTCATCTACAGAGTCCGCCCAACTGTTTGTCGTGGGAATAGTCGTGGGTTCTGCAATAATATCTGTGATGCTGGCTGGGATCCATTTTGCCTTCTTTGATTTCTTGCCTGCAAATACAGTTCCATAGTCAATAACTGTGAGCGGAATGTTAAGCCGGACGAAACACTCAAGTAGAGGGCGATGAAATGAAATGATGACGCATAGCCTAGTGAACGACCTACTCCGATTTTGGAAAGCGGTTATTCGAGGACTCGATAAAAGGCCGACTCCGCCCGCGAACCATATGTTCAAGATCACTAAACTTACCTTGCAGAAAGTGTATAAAATCAACAAAATGGTCATAGCACTACACTAAATTGAAAATAAAAAGTGGAAAAAGTTATAAAATGTGGCCACGCGGTAAATCCAAACGTCCGCAGAGGTGAAACGATGACACGTTAGCATTATTAGATAACAATAAAAAGCAAAAATTATGACTTTTTACATAAACCAATGCACATGCAAACAAACTGCGATATTAAATAATGAAAATGAAGAGTAAAATCCAGCAAAAATCATGAAATATTCACGTGACAAAATTATAAGAACTAACCTGTAGCGGCCATATTATAAGGCTGGGGCCAGTGTTGCCACTGACAAGAAATAAGTACCCTAGACTTTTGCTAATGCGGTTGAAAAAATCCCCCGCATAAAAAATTGATTACATTTTTATAAAAGGATAATTGACTGCTAGTGATCTAAGTTACTTTTATTTTAACAAATAAAAAAAGGTAGAATGTATTACTGGGAGATCGAGCTTCCTTCGAGGGCTGTCACGGGTTAACGGCAGGTTGCATTGTATTGTATTATTCATTAACAAATTACATCGTGTATGAAATAATAGTAATTTTCAGCATTTTTTGAAAAGTATCTCAAATTGATCATTAGGTGGAGAAAAGTCAAAAATATAGGGTGACTTTAAATTAGTTCTTGATACCAAAGGATATGCATGTGCTCATGATAACAAACAACTTTCCCTAAGGAACCTTAGAGAAAGTTGTTTGTTATCACGAGCACATGCATAGCCTTTCGTATCAAGAACTAATTTAAAGTCACTCTATACAGGGTGTTAAAAAAAGTGCGTTTGAAATTTTAAGGGGTTACTCAGAATCAAGTACAGAACCCAGGAAAAATATTGAAAAAATCCGCTCTTCAATTATTTTTTTCAGATTCTCATACTAAATCTAAATAGTGAATCGAGAATTTGTATGAAAAACTGCAAAAAAAAATTGAAGAGCGAATTTTTTCAATATTTTTCCTGGATTCTATACTTGATTCTGAGTAAACCCTTAAAATTTCAAACGCACTTTTTTTAACAACCTGTATATACATTTTTTTGAAACATGTAAGTACCCCAAAATACATTTCCAATTACCATTCCCAAATACCTCGCGAAAACGCTAGCCACCATGATGTTTCGGGCGTGACGTCACTAGGGTAGTAAACAAGACAGCGCTACGTAGATTTGGCGGCGGCGGGAAACACTTTTTAAAAGACGAAATTTAACTGGTTATTAATTATTTAATGAATTAGTTCTGTGCCTGACCTATACGAGCGCACTGCTCGGAGTCGATGTGAGAACTGATGAAACAGTTCACCAGTCGCGACTTCGTGGAGGAGTTACGCCACCGCCAACTGCAGCGTTAACGGAAAATCTAGAGGGCTTTTGGCGTGCACATTAACATGGCGCGACGGTGGTTGTGGGTGTATAAATCCTCCCCTCATAAGTTCAAAGTCATCAGGTAAGGGCTGATTTTTAGTCTGATGCTGATGACTTTGAAAACAAGAAAATTTCTTATAATATTTAATACTAAAGAGAATACAAAAGCTTAAAATTATGATTATATAGAGTACCAGTGTTCCGACACTTATGCTTTGCATATTCACTACACTTTCATTGCCCTTTCTGATTATTTCACTTTCACGTAACGCCAACTGCAAAAGCCTGAGGTCCTCCAGGTCAACTCCATCAAAATTCAGTGGTCTTCTTTCAGGAAGTATTTTCTCGGTTCCGATCTCTGGGAGATTTATGATTGGTAGTCTTGGGACTGCAACTTCCATGCCTCTTATCTGTCGTTGTTTCAAGATCCTATCTTCAATCTTCACTTATCAGTCATCATCCATGGTAAGTATATAAGTCCCAAGGATGTTTCGACGGGTTATTTCAGTCTCACAGAATTTCGATAGGATCCGGCTTTCTTTTGTGAATAACAGCCATTCTACAGACTTTCTATTTTCAATCGAAGAATTTCCACAAGGGCCGGATGGCAACAATTGATATTCGCACTGAATCTCATTAACTCGGCAACACATCTGTCTTCAGTCAGGGTAAATATTTCGTCTTCTTGACAGAGAAAGTAGTCTTCGTCGATCTCCTTGCATGGCTGAGCAACTGGCAATGTTTTCAACCCTTTTACAAGGACAAATGGATGTTCAGGTATGACGAGGGTTGTTTGGTTACGGGGATTTAAACTGGGTAAGGGTATTACTCTATAATATGTAAAAGTTTCTTTTCTAATCACCGGGACTTCCAATAGAAATGTTATCTTGTTACGTTTTACATAAGCCTTTAACTCTACACACTGTTCTATCTTCACTAAATTATTATCATTAACCGAATACACTAATTTATCTCTAGTTTCTATAGTTCTAAGTATCTCTAGCAGCTCATTTCTGTCAATCACACTTTGGTGCAATGTCCTTAACCGAACCAAAGCTACAGCTGTTTCGATTTCATTAAATCTGATGTAAAGTAGGAGGAAATTATGTAAAAATAGGTTATATACACTGATGAGTTCATTAGCCAATTGGGAAGATTTGGTATCATTAAATAGTTTCCTAATTTCCCATATTTCTTTGTGTAATTGAATGAAATTCGATCTAGTAGAATTTGTGACATTGGCAAAGGACTCGATTACTTCGGCAACCAAGGCGAATCTTAGGTGAGCGCATCTTATCGAGATTTTATACTACTAATTAACTCATCATATTTAGCGGCATCTTTGTTATCAAGATTACCGGTTATTACCTTAATTATTGATCCTAAAGGATTTAAAATCCCACGTTTTACCCTACGCAAAGGAACTATCTGTGCTAACTTATCTATTGTTATATTCTGAACGTGGTCAACTTGAAGTTTCACATTTGTTAGCTATGAGCTTAATTTCTTCTTATTAAAATAGTTTAAAATGTGCCTATTTAGGTTTATACATATATCTATTCATGTTAAATTCTAAATCATCATACAGCAGGCTTATATCAAAAATTTTAACTATAGTCCATCTATGATAGCTAATGATTGCAAGACCTTCCTTGATTGGTAAGACGCCGTGGTCACCTTCAATTTGCTGAAGTTGAAGGGCTTGGATCTTCAGGGTTTGCGTCAGCAGGAGAGTGAATCTGTGGAGGACGTTTAAGATCTTTAATCGGTACTCTAGTATCTCTTCCGCGTATACTACTGGCACAGTGTTTCTAACTTTTTCTTCAGTGACTCTAGCCTTCTGATATCTCGGACTATCCTTGCTACATCTAGTGTTAACGCCTTTAATAAATACAGTATCTCCTTCTTGTACGTCAAATTGAGTTTCTAATACGTTACAGTGTGACTGATTTAACAAAATGAATTTATGTTGTTTTTATGTTTGCAGTGGTTCTCAAACATCATAATGCCATTCAAGTGAGAATTGATTACAAGTGACCCGAACGATTCGTTGATACAAAAATGTGCTACGTCAGCGTATAAAAAGACATAGTGTGTAACTACTATCCAGACAATGTTCTTGTATTTAAACCATTACATATAATTTATTGTTTTTTTTTACCCTTGGTAAATTTTCTTTTTTTTTACCCTTGGTAAATTTTCAGGTGTTCTGAAAGTAAAAGAAATAAACGTAACTAAACTTTTTGAATTAACTTCCCTTTGATTTTTATTTCTCTCTCAAATAAAATTACATATTCTACTTCAATAATATCGTTGTCTGTACTAGAGATGGGACGGATATCCGGTTATTATCCGGTATCCAGCCTATCCGGCCAAATTTTTAGTATCCGGACGGATACCGGATAGTAGCTCAATTATCCGGCTCCCGCCGGATAGTTCGAATAATAAAAATAATCATTTATGACACATAAAGAGAAAGTCTTACAGATAGTTTTATCATTCAACAGTTTCTTATGTTATATTAGAATTTTGTAAATAATTATCGAAAACCCACAAAATAAAACCAGTTTTAATGTACCCTATGTCACTTTTTAATGAGATAGTAATTATAGTTTTTGAGCGCCGAGGTTCCTGCCTTCTTCCCAGTGGCACCTCGAGAAATTTTCACCTCACATAAATGAAACTATAATTAGCCAATTGTTGCTCTTCGACGAAATACGGTACACACTTTTACATACACAATTCAAAATAGGACCAGTACCACGATTTCAGTTGTATCAATAATTAAAAACGTTTTGATTGTTTGAACACATAAACAAAACGAGCAAGTATAGAACCTGTCCACACTCGCTATGTGACAGTGCGAAGGAAGCCCGAATCAATCCGAAAGTACTCGAACGCAAAACGCGAGCGCCGCGGTCCGCCGCTGCACTCAGTCGCGTCCTAGCATTCAAGAATGCCATCCGTTCGCAGGCATTTAAGACGGCCGGATAATTTGACCAAATATTTGGTATTCAGCCGAATATTCAGTATCCGGTATTCAGCCGAATATTCAGTATCCGATTATCCGGCAAAACCACTATCCGTCCTATCTCCATTTTTTTTTAAATCCTTAATGAGTAAGCCCTTGGCATAATTTATCTTATCTTTGTCCTCCTTACTGGAAAGTTTCATTGAGTTTTATAGCAACAAAAACTTTTTGACCCATTAATTAATAAAAAGAAACACCTTTAACGAGAGGATACGCCTGCAAATCTTAGTCATTGTTTTTCAAAGTTCACATTTCCATTTCATTTGATTTTCGTACAATTTTTTATTTTGAGTTTTGACGAGCATACTCTAAAATGGATATCACTCAGAGAGGGCAAAGATCCTGGAAACATCATTTATTATATGGCATAAGTTACGGATATCTGTTTAAGTCTTTTCTAAAGTTGATGTCTTAATGGCTACTTTTCTGTAAAAGGACGCAGAGTGACGAACACGCTTCGGTTGTTTATCGCAAATTTAAAAAAATGGGCAAATAAAAAAAATCTTTAACATAACAGCAATGGGAGAACCTGCAGCGATTTTGTTTGGTCACATCTAACACATAAGTTTTGTAACATTTACTACACTTGTGTACGCAAAAATCGTTCGTAACTTGGTTTCGATAATGTTTCGACATTTTAAAAAAAATAACTCAAGTATACACAATGTGTCGAGAATATATTTCGAAAACATCCATGTCGTTACTTTTCGACACAGCGCCAGCGCACAGTTACGGAAAGAAATTTCAGTGGAAATTGTCGACATAGTTACTAGGCGCAGCGACCAAAATCTACACAGGTTTCAAGTTACGTTACTGTTACGGCATATTTCGAATCTGCGACTTTCTGCAAAATTTTACACTTTACAATCGAAAAACATAACCGTCCTTCTGGCGTAATCGGGTAAAAAAGTTCTAGAATAAAAGTTCCGTATAATGGATAAAGGCTGCAGTTAACGGGTCCTACGCCTATTTTATAATACCCTTTATACCAACATGCGAAAAATATTATTCTACACTTGAACAGTTGGGTACGAAATAAAAATACTATTTACAAAAGTAGTTTGCTTGGCTTCTTACAGCTTCACTGCATTATACGTATACTTTCCGATATTCTTGTAGCACAACTGCATACAAATAAATCAGCTGAGGTGATCAACTTTGCATGGGAGGTAAATTTTTTATACGATTTGATCCTGATTTCCATGGGGAAAATTCGATCAGCATTAGAAGTAAAACGCTGACTAAACTATCTGTAACCTAAAAACTTTAACCATCTATATATATTTATGCGTACCCGCGCATGCGCATTTGCGGGTATACATGCGCGCGAGCATAAGGGTTGTCGTTAAAACGGTGTAAGTAGAGTCATGGGCAACACCTAGTCATATGGGAAATTATGCCAAAACGGATATAGGTAAATAATTTCCCGCTTGGACTAATCCTAAACGGATACAGGGACATAACTTCCCGCCTTAAAAACATACTTTACATTTTTTTTACAATTTTTGTTTACTTTTAAAAATTATATTCATAATTCTAAACGAAAATTCAGTTTTACTTTATCAAATAAACTTACAGGGCGTCGTATCCGATTAAGGGTTTAGGATTTTTTTAGTACACACACTTTTTAAATAAAAATCTATATTACAAAGAAAATTCCCCAAAAAGTTAAAACATTTTTTATAGATTTGGCAACACTGGCTTTGGGTTCCAGAATTTTGAGAAAACAGCTTGTCTCAAGATATTTCCACCTAGAGCCATTAACCCCCCCAAACAGACGCGATTTTTGTGGCGCGAATAATTAAGCCTCCCCCAAACAGGCGCGTTTTTTGTGGCGCGAAATTCGCGCGAAACTCGCAGGTGAAGCTGCGACGTCGCGTCGCAAAAAGCCGCTACACGTCGCGGGAATATCGCGCGAATCTCGCGCTACAAGTGGCGATACTTCTGCGACACTGCGTCGCGACACGTCGCGCGAAATTAGCGCGAATTTCGCGCGACAAGCGGCGACGCTACATGTGTCGCGCGAATATCGCGCTACACGTGTTGCAATATTCGGCGACGCGACAAGGTGTCGCGCGAAAATTGTGCGATATTTCTGCGACACGTAAAGGTGGGTCGGTAACAGATATTCCAATAACGTAACGTAACTGATTAACAGTCAGTATCGATAATGGACTTGGAAACTATTTATTTTTACTCCTCACAAAGGTATAAAGAGACGTTTATGTGTTTCTGTTTCCTCAATATCAATATCTCTAAATATTGCATTACAGAGTGTAGAATAATAAATGCATATACGATTCAAAAGGTTCTGTAAGTTTTAATTGTCGTCCTGAACTTGGAACAGGTTATATTATAACAAAGATAAAATAAATATACAAGGATAAACAAGAATAATAATAAATGCTTTTAAGTAATGAAAAAAAACTTCTTTCTTGCATTCAAAAAAGGGTCTTTGGGTGGCCCCAGACCTACCGATTCTGTTCTGCCTAGAACGGGTGGAGACGCGGGCAAAAGCTACTATCAGATAAACAATCTTACTAGCTAGGAAACTGGCACATGAAAATGTAAATTGTCTATTAAGTGTGTAAACTGGTGCAGTCGGGTAAAAACATAACCCACCTTTTGGCACAGCCGGGTAAAATATAACCCTCCTTCTGTCGTAGTCGGGTAAAAACATAACCCTCCTTCTGGCGCAGTCGGTTAAAAAACATAAGCCTCCTTCTAATCCAGTTGAGTAAAAAACATAACCCACTTTCTGGCGCAGTCGGATAAAATACTTAACCCTCCTTCTGGACCAGTCGGGTAAAAACATAACCCACCTTCTGGCGCAGTCGGGTAAAAACATAACCCACCTTCTGGCGCAGTCGGGTAAAAACATAACTCTCCTTCTGTCGTGGTCGGGTAAAAACATAACCCTCGTTCTGGCGCAGTCGGATAAAAACCTAACCCTCCTTCTGGTCCAGTCGGGTGAAAAACATAACCTACTTTCTGGTGCAGTTGGGTAAAAACATAACCCTCTCTCGGGCCCAGTCGGGTTAAAAACAAAACCCTGCCTCTGGACCAGTCGGGTAAAAGCATAACCCACCTTTTGGCGCAGTCGGGTAAAAACATAACCTTCCTTCTGGCCCAATCGGGTAGAAATATAACCCTCCTTCTGACGCAGTCGGTTAAAAAACATAACCCTCCTTCTGGTCCAGTTGAGTAAAAAGCATAACCCATTTTCTGGCGCAGTCGGATAAAATACTTAACCCTCCTTCTGGCCCAGTCGGGTAAAAAACATTAACCTCCTTCTGGCGCAGTCAGATAAAAACATAACCCTCCTGGCGCAGTTGGGTAAAAACATAACCCTCCTTCTGGCTCAGTCGGGTAAAAAACATAACCTTCCTTCTGGTGCAGTTGGGTAAAAACATTACCCTCCTTCTGGCGCAGTCAGATAAAATACTTAAGCCTCCTTCTGGCCCAGTCGGGTAAAAAAACATAACCTTCCTTCTGGCGAAGTTGGGTAAAATCATTACCCTCTTTCTGGCGCAGTCGGATAAAATACTTAACACTCCTTTTGGCCCAGTCGGGTAAAAACATAACCCACCTTCTGGTGGAGTCGGGTAAAAACATAACCCTCTTTCTGGCGCAGTCGGGTAAAACATAAACCTCCTTCTGGCGCAGTCAGGTAAAAAACATAACCCCCCTTCTGGCGCAGTCGGATAAAATACTTAACCCTCCTTCTGGCCCAGTCGGGTAGAAAACATAACCCTCCTTCTGGCCCAGTCGGGTAAAAATATAACCCTCCTGGTGCAATTGGATAAAAAATATAACCCTCCTGGCTCAGTCGGGTAAAAACATAACCCTCCGTCTGGAGCAGTCGGATAAAATACTTAAGCCTCCTTCTGGCCCAGTCGGGTTAAAAACATAAGCCACTTTCTGGTGCAGTCGGGTAAAAGCATAACCCTCTTTCTGGCACAGTCGGGTAAATTAAAAACATAAACCTCGTTCTGGCTCAGTCGGAAAAAAACATAACCCTCCCTCTGGCCCAGTCGGGTTAAATACATAACCCTCCTTCTGGCGCAGTTTTACCTTCCTTCTGGCGCAGTTGGATAAAATACTTAATCCTTCTTTTGGCCCAGTCGGGTAAAAACCATAGCCCTCTTGGCCCAGTCGGGTAAAAAACATAACTCTCCTTCTGGCGCAGTCGGGTAATGAAATAAATACTTGCACGCAATAATCGTTATTTGAACAAAAGCTATTACGTACTAGTTACAAAAACGGAACGCGGAACGCGAATCGCGGCGCTACTCTACCTTGGCCCCCCCGGGCCTCACCCCCGTTGTCGCGTCGCAGGAAATTCGCAGAATTCCGCGACAGCGACGCGACGTGAAGCGGCGACAGCGGGGCCTGGGGCCCGGGGGGCAAGCGCGGCGTCGCAGAATATTCGCAGCCACACAGAGGGGGTGAAGCGGCAACAGCGGGGCCCGGAGGGCAAGCGCGGCGTCGCAGGAAAATCGCCGCTACACAGGGGGGGTGAAGCCGCCACATCGGGGCCAGGGGGGGCTGTAGCTGCGAAATCGCCGATTTATCGCGGCAGTGTGTAAAAGCGACAGCGTCCCAGTACAAAATGTACTGAAAGTAATTATTCGCGCGTTATTCGCGCTACAAAAATCGCGCCTGTTTGGGGGAAGCTTTACTTTCAGTACCTACATTTTGTACTGGGATGCTGTGTCGCTTTTACACACTGCCCCGTGCCGCGATAAATCGCAGCTACAGCCCCCCCTGGCCCCGATGTGGCGGCTTCACCTCCCCTGTGTAGCTGCGAATATCCTGCGACACCGCGCTTGCCTCCCGGGCCCCGCTGTCGCCGCTTCACCCCCCCTTTGTGGCTGCGAATATTCTGCGACGCCGCGATTGCCCCCCGGGCCCCGGGCCCCGCTGTCGCCGCATCACGTCGCGTCGCTGTCGCGGAATTCTGCGAATTTCCTGCGACGTGAGGCTGCTACAGCGGGGCCCGGGGGGCCCAAGGTTTTTGTAACTAGTACGTAATAGGTTTTGTTCAAATAACGATTTTGGGTGCAACTATTTAATTCATTACCCGACTGCGCCAGAAGGAGAGTTATGTTTTTTACCCAACTGGGCCAGGAGGGTTATGGTTTTTACCCGACTGGGCCAAAAGGAGAATTACGTATTTTATCCGACTGTGCCACAAGGAGGGTTATGTTTTTACCCAACTGCGCCAGAAGGAGGGTTATGTTTTACCCAACTGCGCCAGAAGGAGGGTTATGTTTTTACCCAACTGCACCAGAAGGAGGGTTATTTTTTTTACCTGACTGGGCCAGAAGAAGGGTTATGTTTTTTACCCGACTTGGCCAGAGGGAGGGTTATATTTTTACCCGACTGGACCAGAAGGAGGGTTATGTTTTTTACCCGACTGCGCTCCATTCCAAAAAATTAAGTTCGTTTTCAAAATATTAAATAATATTAATTTCACTTTTTTGTGATGAGCAGAATTGTTTGCTCTGAGTCTGGGTGTATTATATCTATATATGTATGTATTTAAATGTATATGTGTATGTATATCAGTCTCTGGTTCCCAAGATACAGGGAATCCTAGTTTGGGGCCAGATGACCGTGTGTGATTTGTCCCGGTTATTATTATTATTATTTATTATTCTACACTCTATAATGTAATATTTAGAGATGTTGAGGAAACAAATACACATAAACGTCTCTTATTACCTTTGTGAGTAGTAAAAATAAATATTTTCCAAGCCCATTATTGGTACTGACTGTTAATCAGTTACGTTACGTTATTGGAATATCTATTACCGACCCACCTCTACGCGTCGCAGAAATATCGCACAATATTCGCGCGACACCTGTGGCGTCGCCGAATATTGCAACACGTGTCGCGCGATATTCGCGCGACACATGTAGCGTCGCCGCTTGTCGCGCGAAATTCGCGCAAAGAGTATAGCGGAATAAGCATGGGCCAGATGCCCCTCGGGAAAGTTAGGTTGATATTTTTACCATGACATCAGCTTCTCAAGAGAAACATTTCCCTAAGCTATCAACCCTCAGCATGCGCTAGTTTTTGAAATAATTTTTTTAAATTGATTTTTTAAAAAAATATTTTTTTCCCTTACAACATAATTTTTTTTTGTGATATTTTTGCAAACGCTAGATACAACAAAGAAGTATTAAACAAAGTACTTTTTAGTGTTCGCAGTGATTTATATATCGAAATACACGAATTTAAAAATTTTCAAAAATTAAAATGTCACGAATTCTGTGCGACACCCTCACGATATTTTTTTTATAAATTACTCTTACTGTGCTCTATAACATATATTTTTTTCAAAATTTTAGTAAGGGTAGAACAGTGTTAGAAAAAATATTATTTCTATCCATATATGAATATTAGAGCAGCGAAGTGAGTAATACTGCTCTGATTTTTAAATGTAATTTTAATAATAATATAGATATAATACACCCAGACACAGAGCGAACAAATCTACTCATCACCGCAATGTTTGCCCTGGGTGCGGACGAACCCCCAACCCTCAGATCAGATCCGTATGTCACAGCCACTTTTTTCCGAAACTATAAGAACTATACTGTTGAAACTTGGTAAGTAGATGTATTCTGTGAACCGCATTAAGATTTTCACACAAAAATAAAAATAAAAACAATAAATTTTGGGGGTTCCCCATACTTAGAACTGAAACTCAAAATTTTTTTTCATCAAACCCATACGTGTGGGGTATCTATGGATAGGTCTTCAAAAATGATATAGAGTTTTCTAATATGTTTCTTTTTTCTAAACTGAATAATTTGCGCAAGAGACACTTCCAAAGTGGTAAAATGTGTGTCCCCCCGCCCCCTTAACTTCTTAAATAAGAGAATGATAAAACTAAAAAAAATATATATGATGTAAACTACCATGCAAACTTCCACCGAAAATTGGTTTGAACGAGATCTAGTAAGTCATTTTTTTAAATTGGTTAGAAATCGTAAACCGGAACGGAACGGAACCCTTCATGGGCGAGTCCGACTGGCACTTGGCCGCTTTTTTATGTGATACGTGGCAAACTAGCAGACGGATCACCTGATGGTAAGCGATTACCGCCGCCCATAGACACCCGCAATACCAGAAGAGTGACAAGTGCGTTGCCGACCTTTGTAATGGGATGGGGGATGGGAGGAATTGGGGGGGGGGAGGGGAGGTTGGGCCTCCGATGCCCTCACTCACTGTGAGGCCGTGGTATCACTCCGGTCGAGCAGGCCCATTCGTGCCGAAGCATGGCTCTCCCACGGTTATCGTCTCCACTTCCGGATTTCGACTTTAATCTTCATAATTCTTCAGTAGTTGCCGAAATCGCCTTTTTGTTTTGTTTGTAGTATGGATGTAGGTCTTCTTTAGCCAGTAATAAAAATAAATCATCGCAGAAATATTTGCCCTGGATTGGGATCGAGCCCACCACTCTCGGATCAATAGTCTGGAGTGTAAATCACTGAGTCAGTGATAAGGGTTATTAGTAAGAATAACTATGAAAATGTCGAAGTATCGACATCGCGCACACTACACCGCCCGCCGCAAACCGAGCGATCTCGCCGCTGCTGGCGACAAGAAAGTTCCACATCTATCGCTCGCGCCGCCCCGCCCCGCCGCCGTACGTTCTGGCCGTGTCGCGTATTGGAGCCACAGAGTATTGGAGCGCACGATTAGGTACTCACAGGAAACAAATGTAATCAAACAATTTTTTTTAACTGGTTCGGTGACTTAATGGTGAGCGCTCCTGACTACTGATCTTGAGGGTCGGGGGTTCGTCCGCACCCAGGGCAAACATTGCTGTGATGAGCAGATTTGTTCGCTCTGTGTCTGGGTATATTATATATATATTATTATTAAAATTACATTTAAAAATCAGAGCAGTATTACTCACTTCGCTGCTGTAATATTCATATATGGAGAGAAATAATATTTTTTCTAACACTGTTCTACCCTTACTAAAATTTTGAAAAAAATATATGTTATAGAGTAATTTATAAAAAAAATATCGTGAGGGTGTCGCACAGAATTCGTGACATTTTAATTTTTGAAAATTTTTAAATTCGTGTATTTCGATATATAAATCACTGCAAACACTAAAAAGTACTTTGTTTAATACTTCTTTGTTGTATCTAGCGTTTGCAAAAAGATCACAAAAAAAAATTATGTTGTAAGGGAAAAAAATATTATTTTCAAAAATCAATTAAAAAATTTTATTTCAAAAACTAGCGCGTGCTGAGGTTTGATAGCTTAGGGAAATGTTTCTCTTGAGAAGCTGATGTCATGGTAAAAATATCAACCTAACTTTCCCGAGGGGCATCTGGCCCATGCTTATTCCGCTACACTCTTTCGCGCGACGCGTCGCGACGCAGTGTCGCAGAAGTATCGCCACTTGTAGCGCGATATTCCTGCGACGTGTCGCGGCTTTTTGCGACGCGACATCGCAGCTTCACCTGCGAGTTTCGCGCGAATTTCGCGCCACAATAATCGCGCCTGTTTGGGGGAGGCTTTAAACTGAACTTTCCGGATTCAGCTCGATTACCAGACCTCGCCGCCCGCCGCGCCGCCGCCGCCGCCGCCGCTGCCTGCCGGTAGGTAACCAAATGAATTTAACATAATGTAGAAAATGTGTCGAAGACAGAACATTGCAGTTTTTTTTATTAGATAGGAAATTACAAAAGGATTAATAAAACGAAATAAAAACAGTACTGTTATGGGGGTTTTTTCGTCAAAATCGAAATTAATAAAAACAATGCTTTTTTAAACTGATATTATTTTCTTTTGGCGGACTTTCTTTATTTGCCAAGCAACATCTATTATCCGCCCTTATTACCGTTTTTATTTGAACCAAATACACTCAATAGTTCAAAAGTTTTAGTTTTTAACTACCAAAGGATCTTTGGTAGTTAAAAAAACAATTGATTTTTTGTCGAATAAATTGTGGTCTATAGTTTAACCCATTTTCGTTTGAGATTATCCTGGGATAGCATGTATATTATTTTTATGTTTATTATGTGTATGTATATTACAATTATTATAATCGATTTCATGATTTTATGTTTGGAATTGCACCCGGTACTATCTTTTTCTACCATTCTACCACTTCCTTAAAGTTGTCTGGAAGAAATCGCTAACAGCGATAAGGCCGCTTTTATAATTTGTTTTGTTTATTTTTTGTTTATTATTCTATAAGTATGAAATGTATTTTTATGTTGGTGTGCAATAACTAGGTACTTACCTACATTTCAATTTAACGAAGATACGATCATGGGTACAATAGGTATAGGTATAGGTTGGGGCGGGCTGTTTTCCGCAACCAGGTGTCCATTGCGCTTATTTTGCGTGAAAGGCCAGCATCACTGCCAGCCCAGCTCCTCCAGGAAGTCCAGTAGCGACCATGGCTTGCTGACAACTTCCTGAAGTGACCTCGGGGTCACCGAGGTTCGCGACACTGTATGATGCTACCTCTCCGCATTCCAGCAGGATATGACCAGCAGTTTCCTCAGCTTCCATACATGCTCGGCACAGTGGGCTGTCTGTAACACCCAAATTAAACAATTGTTTGTTGTAGGGTCCATGTCCAGTGATAGCAGCAACAAACTACCATTCTATCACTTCCTAAAAGTTGCCTGGAAGAAATCACAAATTTAATAGCGGTAAGGCCGCTTTTGCAATTTTTTTAGAGTTTAATAAGCCTTTAAGTATTAAATGTATTTTTATGTTAGTGTGCAACAAAGTAGGTACCCATATTTACTAGGTACTTATAAGAGTTGTAAATGCCTACCACTGCCTACCGTAGTCTACCGGTAGACTATGGTAGTCTACGGTAGACTACCGATATATACCGTAGATTATGTAGGTTTCAAATATATACAGAGTGTAACAGAAGCGTGTGACAATACTTCAAGGTTGGCTTTTACCCATCAAACTGAACAACTTTTGTTCTACAACTTTGTTGAAATCGCAAAAATTTTTTTGGACTTTTCATACAAACTTGGTTCGCCAGCTGATCGATTTGTATGAAAAGTAAAAAAAAAATTGCGATTTCAACAAAGTTGTAGAACAAAAGTTGTTCAGTTTGATGGGTAAAAGCCAACCTTGAAGTATTGTCACACACTTCTGTTACACCCTGTATATATATATTTTGTAAATGTAGTATGTAATAGAAAGTACAAATCAATGCAAATCAATTAAAATTAAGTAAATATTTTAAAATGACAACAAAAGAAGATTGTAAAAAAGATTTAAAATTGTCATCAAATATTAATTATAAACACATAATTGGTCTTTTTTTTGTTCATTTTATATTTAGTATTTACCTGGTGCATCAGCATCATGAGCCTATAAATTGCCCCTTCTTCTCGGACATGAAGGTTTCCTCACGATGTTTTCCTTCACCAAAAAGCCAACCACGGCTTTCTCTAAATTTAACTAGATGCCGCTGATCAACATTGGAAATAAGAAAGTCTCTAAAAAATTAATATTAATGATAATGATAATGAAAATGATATAATGATGAATAGCTTTCCAAGATTACTTTTCATCGAATATTTTTTTATATTTTGATAGAAAAAATACTTTTCATATTTTTTTTAATCTTATGAACGGTGTGACATACGTTATCTGAAAACTCCCGGGACACGGTTTCAGTTCACCATATTTCAGTAGTATCTACGTACGTGCCCTGGGGATCAAACCGATACCCCTGCCCTAGGAGCACTAAGTCGGTGTGTTATCCACTAGGCTATCGTGGCTATCGTTAGTGCATAATGTCACATTATAAACAACCTTTTATATATAGTGTATAATCGATGTCCTGTTTTCGCGCTCTAGGTAGATTTTTACATTCTCTTAAATTATTGCTGAAGCTCTCTGAACTAATTTATCACAAATAATAAATGGCAGCCGCCTTAAATATTGTGAACTGTCCAAATTTTCTACTACTGAATAATCTACAATTGCTACCGTAGCTTATGTAGCCTACCGGTAGTCTACCTCATGATTTGGTAGACTACGGTACATTTACAACTCTAGGTACTTACTTACTTATATTTTAATTTAACGAAGATACGATCATGGGTACACAGGTAAAGGAATGTTTGGTTAATCTCGAAATTCAGAACTGAGGTTCTGAACTTCTGAGGTTCATGATTTATGAAGCGGAGCACAAGGGTCGGGGCGCCGAAATCATAACGAGCGAGCCATCGGCAGCGGCAGCCTGCAGCCCGCAGCGCAGGCAAGGCAGGTTCGGCAGGCCGGCAGGCAGACAGATGGCATTCACGTCGCACTTGGCTTGTAGAACGCACGTCCGTCCGTTCGCGCTGTGTTCTCTAACATTTCTATCGAATCCATTTTTTGTTCCCGTGTTTCTATTTAGAAACGCTCGCTTCAAACTGTTCGTTCGTAAACTTATAAAAAGGTAGACTTCTGTGTTTTAAAATTTCAAAGAGTTGGCTGCATTTGAGAAATTGTTTTGTTGGTGACGTAAAACCGGTGATAACGGGGTGTGATGTGTGTTGTGTTTACGTTGATCTTGCGATGCGTTTCGTGTGAAGTGCTCGAGTTGGCGCTGCAGTGATGGGGTATGCGTCGAATGGGGCGGGGCGCGCGGCGCACGAGGCGCTGCTGGCGCGCCAGGACGCCGAGCTGAGGCTCATGGAGACCATGAAGCGGAGCCTCCAGGCGAAGATGAAGAGCGACCGCGAGTACGCACTTGCCCTCTCTGCCGCCGCCGCGCAGGGGCAGAAGATGGACAAGTGCGAGGAACTCAATGGTATTAACCATTATTTTACCGTCTTTAAATACTTTTTAGAATATAAACGTTAGTCTGTAGTAGTAACTCTTAAGAATATTAGCATCGAGCGGTACGATCTGTCAGATCAACCTTTTCCTGGGCCTTTTCGGTTAACTCACCGACCGACGATGACGATAAGTTCGAATAAACAGGTAGAACAAAGGATTCACAGGTTACCTACATAGATAGGATCACTAAGAAAAGTAACTAAAATTATAGTCGTTTATTTTACGATCCATGTTTATAAGTATATTGCACTACTTATCTTCAAATATTTTGTTTAAATTAATAAGTAATGTCATTTCATTACATGAAATTAATCGGAGGTGTGAGATATCTTAATATAACTCTGTCGACCACGAAGATATTGTTAATTTTGATCAATGGCTTTTTAAATGTAAACAGTATTTGTTTTTGTTATTGGTGGTAGGTGTAAATATTAACGTTTACTTAGTAGGATGTGTCAGCTCGATACATTCAGAACTGAGAACATCACAGTCGACGGAAGTAACGGTGCGTTTCGCAAAACCATTGCCAATTTCAATTTGATTTTATTTCATTCCGTCGAAGGGCCTGGTTTATTTAATTAGCCAGGTTAGCCACCTAATCCTTTGTTATAAGCTCCGCTGCTATCCATGTCAATATGTCACTAAGTAAATACTTACCTTACTTAAATTACCTACTAAAAGAAGTTCCATTTGTTGTACCTATTATGTTTTTTGTTAGTGTATTACACAAATAAATAGCATAAAACTCACTAACTGTGGTTATGCTTTCACCTGTTGTACGACTTCTCAACATCTAAGGAACGAATAGGGTTAGACCAAAGTTTCACATAAAAAGGTCAGTCAAGATCATTGTTAACATTAGTACTTATCGTGTCTTAATTTATTATAGTCATAGGTAATAACATTCACGAAAGGTTTCGCATCCACCCACGTCAATTTCGTTAGGATAAGTATATGCTTTGATGATGATTCCTGTCCTAGGATGGCAGCAGTAGGACTGATCTACCTATAGGAATAAACCATCCTATTCAGTCAGCGAAGTCATGATTTAATAAAGTCAGAGCGAGAACGTGTGAGAATTATATTATATGAAACACAAAACTTCTCTAGTGGAACCCAACTGTTATCATCGTCTCCTTTCTCCTCAGGGTCTGTGATAGCGTCTGCATGGCGCACGATGACCGAGGAATGGGAGGCGACGAGCCGGCTCATCCGCGCCAACGCGGAGGCGCTGGAGTCCCGCGCCGTGGAGCGCCTGGCCAGCCTCATGACCGAGCGCCGGAAGGCTCGCAAGGTCTACCAAGAGGACCACAACAAGATCAACTCGCAATTCACGCAGGTAAGTGTTATTTTGAATTCTAAGATACTTAACATAATACTTAACTAGTTGTGTCTGCAGTTGAATAATGAATGTTGAATACTGAACTTGTTTAACAGCTTAGTTATATTAAGTGTTGGTGGATCCTCGGGCTTCCTAATCAGACGTCTCGGGTTAAAAATCCTGGCCCATGCAATGTACCAAGGAGTTTTGCTACATAGAAAGAAAACGTACTTTTTCTGATAGGATAGTTTTCAATACCTAACCGTTCTTGCTATTCAGAAAATACATCTTTACTTGATGACGAATTATATTGTAATTCAGGTAGGTAGGTACTTACACCGAGTAGGTATAGTAGGCAGGCCTTTACGTCATGAGAGGTGAAATCTGAAATGAAGCTGCAACTTAGCTCACCTACTTTATGGGGAGTTACTGTACTCCTTACTGTTTTTTCGTAAACGAGAGTAAGTTCTTCAAAATTACACGATTTCCATGCTGTTTCGGTCTTCAATTAGCATAATTTCGCGAGTAAAATATTAGATCACACTGAAATATGTAGGTGTAGGTTAGATTACCACGTTGCACCCATAAACTGCTGACATTAGCTCAAAAAAGTTTCGACGTTCTCATTGATTTTATTGTGAAACAAAGATGTTTCACCCTAATCCCTGTACGAGATGAATTTAGAAAATCCAATTACAGAAAGAGTCTAAGTCTCATATCAACCCCTATATTTCATATTAAAGACGTGTCACACACGCGTTAAACGTTATCTTTATCGAGAAATTTTAGAAACTCTAGGTATTCACAGTCGGTTTGTAAATGTATGTAGAGTTCATACGATATCAATTAAGTAATTAATAAGTACTTACCGAAAAAATACATTATAATATCTTTGACAGGAAATAACATGGAAATCCACAGTAGTGTTACCGTAATGTTAGTTGTTACTGCACCATTATCCGTAAATCCCTTCTCGCCTGCTAAAGTGGAGAGCACATTGGGTGAGAAAGTTTTATGTGTAGGTACTAAATTATAAGTATTTTTATGTTGCGATTTACCGACCTATTCTTTAACTCAGCACCGTATACACAAAGGGCTCTTGAGGCTCTTGATTACATTTGCTTACCTAACTGATTTAGTGTAGTGTTGTAGCAATCGATAGTTATACATCCACCTTAGAGTTTCTTTAAAACCGAGTAGGGTTTCTGATTTCTCGACCTTTTTTATTTCTCGAGTTTCGAGAATTCTCGAGGCCAATTTCTCGAGTTTTCTCGGGTCTCGAGTCTTTTTATATAAACCGTTGAAATTTGTTGAAATTAATTTAAAAAAGCAAAATTTTTAATCTGATAAATATTACATCATACTTAATATTTTGTGGTATTAGATACCTTTTATTTAGGGAAAGAAAGGAACAAAAATTTAAGTTTTCTTACATAATAAAATATATAGACAATTCTAAACAACTTAAATCAAAACTGAACACTAAACTAATAGGTTAGGAACAGATAACTTTAACTATGTGCATGCGACTTAACAACTTTTGGGGACATAGATTTAAATGACTACGTCTTATTTTAACGTGGGCGTAGCGAGAATATTAAAATGATATATATTTTTTAATATTTACCTCCACAAATCAATCCCCAAAAGCTATGAACACCCATGCACTGATCTGCAACTATAGTTCATTCCAATAAAAAAAAGCAAAAAGTAAACAAACATAGTATGCAGATGACATTGACATGTGTCAGTTCCATACTAAGTTTGTTTACGTTTTGCTTTTTTTTAAATGGAAAACATAATTAAATGTACTCTACTGACTTGTAGTAACTATAGTAGTCTGATTTTTCAGTCTTTAAATCAGTCAGTCATAGGTAGAGGCGCCACTATCACACCACTATGTTATGAGTTAAACGAAAATCGTGTTCTCTTGTCTGTGTATGAAAACTATACCTACTTTGATTATTGTGAAAATGATAAATATGCATCAGTAGAACAAAGGTGTATAGTGTATTTCTAGGGTGAAAATTAATTACCTAAATTGACAGTTAACGTGAGCACAGATCATTTTATCTGAAGTTAAAAAAAGGAATAACTAATTGAAGCGTGCTTTATTTGTTATAATATAATTAACCTTACATGTTTTTGTTCCTAAAATTGAAAAACAACCAAATATAGATAAATTTTATCTATTCTTATTATTTTTCTTAAAATTCAAATACGCTACTTCTGTTTAGCCAATATCAGTGTGGCATCTTCTACGATTTCATCTATGGGATAAGCTTCGCGTAAAGGAACCCTATTAAACCTCCTGTGGGTGGCAGTAGGAATTTAAAGGACTATTTTATTTTGATAGACTTCAAATAAATAAAGCGACATCATTTCTTTAAGTAAAGAGGAATAGAGGACTATTACGAAGTGTGCACGAAGCGCGGGCGCTATTACGCGACGAAAAATAGTTGCACGGCGGTGCTTGGCGCAATCCGATAGTTGACTGCTAGGTTTTGTTCTAAAAATGTTAGAATTTTGAACGATGACGTCATTGTTCAATATAGTAGTTTGCATACTAATTACGAAATTCTTATAAATTAAAATTGTAATGAAAATGAAACTGAGTACATTTTTCAACCATTTCAATAAAAGCTATTTAGTGAATAATTTTTCTTAATTTATTTTTAATGCAGTCAATTCCCAGATTGGGTATGCTAAGTTTTTTATAAGGCATGAAAATAAAATTCGGAACTCGAGAACTCTCGAGTTCCCGTCATTTTTTTCTCGTCTCGAATGAGGCCAAATTTCTCTAAATTCCCATGACTATATTCAGTCATGTTCGCAGATCAGGGACGTATTCTCCATAGGGTCATTCGGGCGAACGCCCGGGGCGGCCCGTCCCAAGGGGCGGCCCACCCAGTTCTTCAACAACTCTTATTTTTTCATAAGCTGACTGTGATAGCGAGTGGCGAATGCAATGTCGTGACAAACAACTGAGTTTAGCGGCATTTTATAAATAAGGCATAAAATGTATTGTATATTATTTTAAAAATAATAATAATAAATAAAAATTGTAGGTAATGTATAAATTACACGGGTGCGGGAGTCTCGATGAGTACTCGTATTGATCTCTTCTCGAAGTTGAACCTAGCTAGCTGGACTATTTGTCCCAGGTATACATATTCGTCAACTACTTCGAGTGTAGAGTCTCCAACATTCAGAGGAGTCGGCGGATATTTTACATAATTTTTGTCTTGTCCCTGTTCATTTTGAGACCCACTTGTTGGGAGGCTCTAGTTCATCGGGCATTGAATTGTACCTAAGTCCTCTAAGGTCTCAGCCATGATTACGATATCATCAGCGAATCAAAGGTGAGTGATATACTCGGCGTTGATACTAATGCCGAGTCCTCTCCAGTCCGCACAGTCCGCTTGAAAACGTCTTCCAGGTCCAGAGCAGCGGTGAAGAATTTCGGAGATATATGTAACGTCTTCCTGTCTCACCCCACGATGCACCCAGTTTCGAATTCTGATCCTGGAGGCAGACCAACATGGTGGCGTTTTCATACAGGCACTCCAATACTTCGATATATTGATAGTCGATTTGGCACCGCTGGAGAGTGTTTGTCTCTGGTGTAACCACACTTCTAGTCCATGCTGTAGGCGTTCGTGAGCATGACGGAATTAAACAGCTTCTGAAGAGCTATAAGTACCGGTACTCCACCTGCTTTCAGAAGCTCAGTCGTAATTCCATCATTACCCGGTGTCTTGTTGTTCTTAAGCTTCTTCAGAGCCATTCTAATCTCGCACAGGCTGACGTTTGGGATATCTTATGTATGTGTCAGGTCAATCTGGCTCTCCGGTCTTCAGCCAGCTTACTGAAGCGTGTGGTCGTGTATAAGTGTCCGTAGAATTTCTCGACCTCTTCTAACACCTCAGGGTTGTACGACACGATTCTGCCATCTACAGTCTTCAGCTTTGTTAGTTGGCTTTGACCAGCAGACAGGTCTCTTGCGAATACTATTGACCCTTTATTGCGCTCGATAGCCTCTTTTATACGATTAGTATTAAATTGGAGTATATCGCGTGTCAAGGACTTGGAGACGTCTGTTTATTTGCCGATACTGACAAGCATCTTCAGAGGTTTTCATAATCAGGCTCCATCGTTCATTTATGAGCTTGCTGATGTGATCCGAGAAGTTCTTTTTGAACGGCTGGTTTTGAAAGCCTTATTTATTTCCAGCCGTTTGGACAATTTCCTCGAACCTGTCGTAGTAATCGTCCACATTTTTGCAGTCTCCTAGCCATTCGAAGCGGTTTTGCAAATCGAGCTGAAAGTTATCGAGGTTTTGGAGCTGGATAAGCGCTGGTCGGAGCGTGGGCTTCATTAGTCGACATCTTTCCAGCTTGGTTTGTAGATTCAATGTGCCTTTCTCGGAGTGCTCGGTGATTGCTTCCTTTCTTCATCGAGTTGATAAGAGCTCATTTTCAGTGTTGAAAAGAATTTAAAATTATATGCGCTCTCGCATGAATGAAAAACGACTCAATTATTCAGCAATTCTCAAAATTGAGGCTGATTTAACGAAAGCACTTGATTTTGACAATTTTTCAGAACAAATGTCGCATCGTCACTCATCGTAATCATTTAATAAATTAGTTTAACTATGTATTACTATATGTAATTCTGTTTTACTGTTGTTTCCTTTGGCTGCGGAGGGTGAGGGGCGGCCCGATAGTATTCGCCCAGGGCATGAAAATCTAAAATACGTCCCTGTCGCAGATAAGCCATGTTTCATCGTAGGAATGTTAGTCGTTTCGCCTGCCCCACTGGCTAGAAGACTGACTTGCAGTCGGTTAGCCAGTTTCGTATCTTCCATCTACTTAGTGCTAAGCGGTAACTATATCATTAGCCCTGTTCTGTCCAGCGAATGGTGCGAATGAATGAAGTATGTGTGTCGAGGCCGCGGCTGATCAGATAGCCCCGTAACTCTAGAGAAGCCTGGCTACACCAACGTTTGGTAGAGTTTTACTAGGAATTAACTTGATATGTACGGGGTGCTGTTGTTATGAACTTGCTATTTCTAGCTGATGATGCTTATCAGAACTGCATCATCAAACCACCAACTTACAAAATCACCAACATCAGTGTTATGAAAAAAGCATTTACCTATGAACGTCATAGATGTTTTATTAAGCTGCAAGTAAGTTAGGCAACTATACAACATTTCCGCTTTTAAAAATGTTAAAATTCTATAAACAATAATTAATCCCCCCCCCCACATCGTCATTCTTTAAAATAACAATAAATTTATGAGCTTAGCTCGTTATCAGCAACGTTGTGTTTTTGGTATAGATGCACAACTTTGTGATCCAGTTTCTTAGTAACTTCTATACGCGCTTGATCGATCGATCGAAAGCTAATTGATTGCAGGACCTGTCAATGTATTCAGCCGTCTGTGAGCGAACAGTTAGCATCCGTCTATTTACATTTACCTGATGTACTGGTTTAACATAGACATTTTCTCAGATTCAGTGAGACCAAAAATTACAGAATTGATAACACTTCGCAATTTTTACCTATAGTTTTAGGCTGGTTTTATGTTCTTTTTTTCATTAGGTCGAGTTCACAACTTCTTTTTTTAAAGTTGCCACCTAGGTGGCAGACACCTTAATGCCTATAAAACCATTTCGAAGAAAACTATCTAACATTTACTTAATAATACATATTTAGTAAAAATATTTTTTTTTCGAGAAAAATGTAATAATAAAGAAAAGGAAAATTAAATGTGGCTATTTTATTGTTCTATTTTTTTTCGTGAAACACTTATAAAAGTTCGAGTTCTAAATATCAAGTTGTTGTCAATTATGTTATAGTGGATGCAGATGCTAATGCAGACAACAGGTTTAAGAAAAACATAGTAAAATAACATTATCATTCGCGCGTGTATTTACAATTGGGCTGAATGCCAACTGTTTGGATGCGATGATGTACCCTAAATAAAACAAGTTAGCTGGCGCTGTTTTCGTTCGTTGAACGCAGTATTTTATTGCTTACATTATAGTCCACAGATCAGTTCAGGTTTATGGTTTAATGTCAAATCTACTTATAAAATAATTGATCACATACCGAGTATAAATCCGAAAAGTGCTACACTACTTCATATTCAGGGTGTAACACAATAGGTATAGGGCCGTTAACTAGAAATCTTGTTATCATACAGACAGAACCATGCACGACTTTGTTCTACCACTTGGCTGAACTGACAAAAAATAGGTTAGAACTCTCTTTACAAAATCGGTCAAAGAGCTCTACGATCAATTTAAAGAAATAATAAATAAGTCGACTTCTGCAAACTCGTCGAAAAGAAGATGTCCAGTATGAGAAGTAGATCCAAAGTAACCTATTTTGTTACCAGGGTGCAACAAAATATAATATTACTATGCAACAACAAGGGATGAAAAAAAAATACCAAGACTACTATGTATAAATCATCATTGCAGCATTGTATATAAGTACCATTTCTGCCTGCTATCATTCCACACAATATGGATCGTCTATCCATATTGTCTACGGCTGGGTGTAATCCTCTTCTGGGTACACTAGCATGCGACGAGGGCGAGCGACCTCTCGATGTTATCTGACAACGATTGGCATTAACCAATTACAGGAAAAAAATAATATCGTTTCTTTTTGGGGGTCGTCCATTAATCACGTGAGGCTAAAAAGGGGGGAGGGGGGTTCAGAAAAAAAAACACGAAATATCACAAGGGGAGGGGGGGGGTCTGTACTGAGATATCACGTGTAGGTATTTTTTTGTTGAACGCATGATTTTTAGAGTAATTTCCAAACGTCGGGTGTACTGAGATACCTATCACGTGTATTTATTTTTTCGTTGAACGCGCGATTTCTAGAGTAATTTCCAAACGTCGGATTGTTGTTTTTGACTTTTCCCAAGGTTCGAAACGGCTTCAGGCAGTCAGAAACAACCTGCAAACTTAATGTCTGTCTGGATTTTTTTATCACGGTGCTTAGTTTTCCAGAATTAAATTACATTATACCTGTATTTAAAGATAATATTTTGTACCAAAAAAATACACGTGATTTTGGGTAGGGGGTGGGGGGGCTAGTCTAAAACCTCACCACGTATCACTAGGGGGGAGGGAACCTAAAAAGTTGCTAAAAACATCACGTGATTAATGGACGGGCCCTCGACTACGCAATTAAAGATTCCAATCCCTTCCTTTCATTCAATAGTAGATACAGCATTGCACTGCACAGTTCATACGGAACATAATGCATTAAGCGACGCACTTTATTTACTATTCAAGCTTGACTTCATTTAGAAAGTTCCTAGCTTGGCGGCAGGAAAGACATTTGTATGCAAGGGAATCCACTCGGGCTAATGAATGACTGACATTAGACTCGAGCCTGCAGGTATGCGCCGGCGCAGCCTACCCCCATGGAATCACAATAGGGCACGTATTGCGGGGTCATTGTCTACTTGAGAAGTAAAAATTTACCGTGAAGAAATTGTCGTTGAAGAGTTTTAGATTAGTTTAAGTTTCTCAGTGAAAATAACGAGGACAGAGCTGGAGAGTTAGATTAGTTTACATTTCACAGTGAAAATAACGAGGACAGAGCGTGATGTCAATTTTGTATGTAATTAAACAAGTGACTTATGTAAGTACATCTTGAGAGTGATATTGCACTTCTGAATATCGTCGCTTTGACAAACGAATGATAGAAAATACAGCTGTGAATAAAAATACCATTAAATTGTAAAGACATTGAAAGGAAAAACAGAATAAGATTTTGTTTTGTAGAAATAGCACAAGAACAGAAATAACCGTAGACGGAAAGTAATCACTCCAATCGATTGGTAAACAAAAGCCACGGAAAATATTACCGCATCTTGCGCAGTGAGAGGTCCTTCCTCCTCTCGCTTCGGCTTATGTGTACTGCCGAGGTTAAGACAAGGATGTAAGAAGACAGATTGTTGTAGTGTAACGAAAAGTGACGCACGAGCGGGATTGGCCAGCACCGGCACCTGACATCGCGTCGTTCAATGGCCCTGTTCCTGAGACAACGGAGTTTTTCTATCAGTCTTTTTACCGCTTTTTAACGTAAAATGAATGTTGATGACCCGTCTTTCTTTACTTTTGCTATTATGATCTTCGTGGTACTTGCAATAGGTGTACGTGCATTGTTTAAATTTCTTGAGATGATGATTATGCCGGTGATGATGATGATGATGATATTGCATTATGCTACGTTTATTTACAGGCCCAAATGGTTCATAATGAATTATTTGAATGACCAATATAAACCATTTTTTACCTAATACGACATCGCAGGATCCGGTATCTTCGTTACGTGTCAGTTGGGGCCTCAGCTCAGGTCACTGCCAATGCTGGTGCGCCGGAACTTGTCTCGTTTCCAGGCTAGTGTTTAGAAGTTGCGGATGTAACGCGAGAATCTGTTGCGGAGCTAAACTTGTATCTGGGGCAAAGAATTGCGAACACCCGGCTCTATGCAATGACGTCCGAGCTGTGAGTGTGAGTCTTTGACCCAGATCTCTTTTTTATTTAAAAAAAAAAGGTTTTCGCAATGTAATTTCCTTCTTTATGCGGTGGCAGGGGTATCTGGATTAAACCTCTGTACCCTGGTTGTTGTGGTTTGTGTGTAACGTAATAAAAAAAACGCAAATAATAATAATAATATCTGGGATAAATCAGACACGGTCATCTGGCCCCAAACTAGGATTCCCTGTAAGATACAGTAGGATAAGATAAGATATCCTGTTCTCTTAATAACACAGGCATTGGAAATTATAGAGGCAACCTTTAAAAACATTTACAGTATCTCCACTAAAAAAACGCTAAATATGTAGATGATTTACACATTCTTTTAAATCGTATTTTTTTATATATCTAGTACAAAGTTTCTACAAAGCGGAACTTGTACACTGCACGTTTTGGGACGTGTTAGCGAAGCGAGAAGTATCGTCGATACCAAAAGAAAGGCGTTTTAACATTATTATTTTTAAACTTACTTATTATTTTTAACAGTAGTTTTACATAACTTTACGATATCCCATGATAGCTTTGATTATACAGTTACGTAAAGATACATATTACGTTTATCTATAATAATAACCATGAAAACATCTGCGAGGCTATCAGTAAGGAAAAAAATACCAAATTACCACGCGGTTTGTCATGTCGCACGTCGCTCGATTTGTAGGTTTCTGCAATAGTGTCAGTGAATATTTGAGTTAGTGCCAAGCCAAGGAAACAAACTGTCTAACAGTTTGTGTAATGTTTTCCCTTGTCGATCACCATTTAACATGGATAAATGAACCCGACTCCAGCACAGTACCGAACTGTCATTGTAGAGACAGGCTGTGAGTAATTATTTTTCCTTTTATTTAAAATGTTAACTGGGTACTAGTCAGACAGACAGAGTGGTGTACGTAGGCTTATTAATAGCATAGACTCTTATTGGCATCCTTTGGGTAAGGAACTTTTAAGTATAAGCTAAAAATCAGTTTATCACTCGTTCGTACAGTGATCTCATTTCTCGCATCTCGCGATCTCGCAGTGCGAATTTAGATTTCATTGCATAACCTCAGACTCTTACCATTTATCAATACATAGTTAATGTCATAGACACAACACAATAATATGTACATGCGACCGGTTCTCCGATGGGAACTCGTCATTGTCGCGCTTGCGCAAGATCAAAATCGTCTCATTAGTGGGCCAGGGAAAGTGAACTGCGACGTCGATCAGTGAAAGTTAGCCCCTGACAGTTATCTAATTTCGATGGGCCTAGTAGACCAAACTAGCTGCGAACAGGTTAGGGATTATGACGTCATAGTCATGGAATCAGGGCCCGCTTATTTGACAGGTGGGAAAATATAAGTAGGTGTAATGTTGGCCCTTAGAACCAAAGACTTCTATTATACATGTAATAGAAATCTTTGCTTAGAACTGTGAAACGTTGTTGCTTCGTATACCTGTTTGTCGCGTCGTCTTTGCAACTTGCTTTAAACATAAAGCCTCCCCCAAACAGGCGCGTTTTTTGTGGCGCGAAATTCGCGCGAAACTCGCAGGTGAAGCTGCGACGTCGCGTCGCAAAAAGCCGCTACACGTCGCGGGAATATCGCGCGAATCTCGCGCTACAAGTGGCGATACTTCTGCTACACTGCGTCGCGACACGTCGCGCGAAATTAGCGCGAATTTCGCGCGACAAGCGGCGACGCTACATGTGTCGCGCCAATATCGCGCTACACGTGTTGCAATATTCGGCGACGCGACAAGGTGTCGCGCGAAAATTGTGCGATATTTCTGCGACACGTAGAGGTGGGTCGGTAACAGATATTCCAATAACGTAACGTAACTGATTAACAGTCAGTATCGATAATGGACTTGGAAACTATTTATTTTTACTCCTCACAAAGGTAATAAGAGACGTTTATGTGTTTCTGTTTCCTCAATATCAATATCTCTAAATATTGCATTACAGAGTGTAGAATAATAAATGCATATACGATTCAAAAGGTTCTGTAAGTTTTAATTGTCGTCCTGAACTTGGAACAGGTTATATTATAACAAAGATAAAATAAATATACAAGGATAAACAAGAATAATAATAAATGCTTTTAAGTAATGAAAAAAAAAAACTTCTTTCTTGCATTCAAAAAAGGGTCTTTGGGTGGCCCCAGACCTACCGATTCTGTTCTGCCTAGAACGGGTGGAGACGCGGGCAAAAGCTACTATCAGATAAACAATCTTACTAGCTAGGAAACTGGCACATGAAAATGTAAATTGTCTATTAAGTGTGTACACTGGTGCAGTCGGGTAAAAACATAACCCACCTTTTGGCACAGCCGGGTAAAATATAACCCTCCTTCTGTCGTAGTCGGGTAAAAACATAACCCTCCTTCTGGCGCAGTCGGTTAAAAAACAACCCTCCTTCTGATCCAGTTGAGTAAAAAACATAACCCACTTTCTGGCGCAGTCGGATAAAATACTTAACCCTCCTTCTGGACCAGTCGGGTAAAAACATAACCCACCTTCTGGCGCAGTCGGGTAAAAACATAACCCACCTTCTGGCGCAGTCGGGTAAAAACATAACTCTCCTTCTGTCGTGGTCGGGTAAAAATATAACCCTCGTTCTGGCGCAGTCGGATAAAAACCTAACTCTCCTTCTGGTCCAGTCGGGTGAAAAACATAACCCACTTTCTGGTGCAGTCGGGTAAAAACATAACCCTCCCTCGGGCCCAGTCGGGTTAAAAACAAAACCCTGCCTCTTGACCAGTCGGGTAAAAGCATAACCCACCTTTTGGCGCAGTCGGGTAAAAACATAAGCTTCCTTCTGGCCCAATCGGGTAGAAACATAACCCTCTTTCTGACGCAGTCGGTTAAAAAACATAACCCTCCTTCTGGTCCAGTTGAGTAAAAAGCATAACCCATTTTCTGGCGCAGTCGGATAAAATACTTAACCCTCCTTCTGGCCCAGTCGGGTAAAAAACATTACCCTCCTTCTGGCGCAGTCGGATAAAACATAACCCTCCTGGCGCAGTTGGGTAAAAACATAACCCTCCTTCTGGCTCAATCGGGTAAAAAACATAACCTTCCTTCTGGTGCAGTTGGGTAAAAACATTACCCTCCTTCTGGCGCAGTCAGATAAAATACTTAAGCCTCCTTCTGGCCCAGTCGGGTAAAAAAACATAACCTTCCTTCTGGTGAAGTTGGGTAAAATCATTACCCTCTTTCTGGCGCAGTCGGATAAAATACTTAACACTCCTTTTGGCCCAGTCGGGTAAAAACATAACCCACCTTCTGGTGGAGTCGGGTAAAAACATAACCCTCTTTCTGGCGCAGTCGGGTAAAACATAAACCTCCTTCTGGCGCAGTCAGGTAAAAAACATAACCCCCCTTCTGGCGCAGTCGGATAAAATACTTAACCCTCCTTCTGGCCCAGTCGGGTAGAAAACATAACCCTCCTTCTGGCCCAGTCGGGTAAAAATATAACCCTCCTGGTGCAATTGGATAAAAAACATAACCCTCCAGGCTCAGTCGGGTAAAAACATAACCCTCCGTCTGGAGCAGTCGGATAAAATACTTAAGCCTTCTTCTGGCCCAGTCGGGTTAAAAACATAAGCCACTTTCTGGCGCAGTCGGGTAAAAGCATAACCCTCTTTCTGGCGCAGTCGGGTAAATTAAAAACATAAACCTCGTTCTGGCTCAGTCGGAAAAAACATAACCCTCCCTCTGGCCCAGTCGGGTTAAATACATAACCCTCCTTCTGGCGCAGTTGGGTAAAAACATAACCCTCTTTCTGGCGCAGTCGGGTAAAACATAAACCTCCTTCTGGCGCAGTCAGGTAAAAAACATAACCCCCCTTCTGGCGCAGTCGGATAAAATACTTAACCCTCCTTCTGGCCCAGTCGGGTAGAAAACATAACCCTCCTTCTGGGCCAGTCGGGTAAAAATATAACCCTCCTGGTGCAATTGGATAAAAATATAACCATAACCCTCCGTCTGGAGCAGTCGGATAAAATACTTAAGCTTCCTTCTGGCCCAGTCGGGTTAAAAACATAAGCCACTTTCTGGCGCAGTCGGGTAAAAGCATAACCCTCTTTCTGGCGCAGTCGGGTAAATTAAAAACATAAACCTCGTTCTGGCTCAGTCGGAAAAAACATAACCCTCCCTCTGGCCCAGTCGGGTTAAATACATAACCCTCCTTCTGGCGCAGTTGGGTAAAAACATAACCTTCCTTCTGGCGCAGTTGGATAAAATACTTAATCCTTCTTTTGGCCCAGTCGGGTAAAAACCATAACCCTCCTGGCCCAGTCGGGTAAAAAACATAACTCTCCTTCTGGCGCAGTCGGGTAATGAAATAAATACTTGCACGCAATAATCGTTATTTGAACAAAAGCTATTACGTACTAGTTACAAAAACGGAACGCGGAACGCGAATCGCGGCGCTACTCTACCTTGGCCCCCCCGGGCCTCACCCCCGTTGTAGCGTCGCAGGAAATTCGCAGAATTCCGCGACAGCGACGCGACGTGAAGCGGCGACAGCGGGGCCTGGGGCCCGGGGGGCAAAAGCGCGGCGTCGCAGAATATTCGCAGCCACACAGAGGGGGTGAAGCGGCAACAGCGGGGCCCGGGGGGCAAGCGCGGCGTCGCAGGAAAATCGCCGCTACACAGGGGTGGTGAAGCCGCCACATCGGGGCCAGGGGGGGCTGTAGCTGCGAAATCGCGGATTTATCGCGGCAGTGTGTAAAAGCGACAGCGTCCCAGTACAAAATGTACTGAAAGTAATTATTCGCGCGTTATTCGCGCTACAAAAATCGCGCCTGTTTGGGGGAAGCTTAACGCTTGTTGAACGGTCAGGCAGGTCTGATGTGGTATGATGTATGTCATATCGAGGGTTCACGGGCGACTTGTATTAAGCGACATTTTTGGAAACACAGGTAACCTCTACTTTAAAAATTTATTTCTTACAAAATACCTCACAAAAAATAACTTCTGAATAATAAATAAAATACTAAGAATATCGAGAATCTATATAAGTTAAGTTTTAATGATTATTTTTCTAAGAAATAGTTTTTTAAATCAGTCTCCTGAACATTTCTAAAAATGTCGCTTAATACAAGTCGCCCGTGAACCCTCGATATAATGCATACATATAAAACACAACCAACAAAGCAAATGATGTTCAAAGTAGCATTAACAAATTCAATACAGAACAGAAAAGGAATGTTGTGTTTCCTTCATCCTTAGCAATGTCTATAGTTTAACCAATAATGATCAACACAAGCATACAGTTGTAAACAAAACGAGCTTTTATCGTGAAATGAAATGACATTCTTGCTTGGTTGACTCAGTGTGTCACACACACTAAGGAGTGTTATTTATTATTAATAATGCCCATTGTTTCCTTCACTTGACGTTATTGACATATTTCTGTTTTATTGCCTCGCTCGCCATCAAATAATAATCCGTTATTTCCTTTCACAAACATTAGTACTAAACAAACAAAAGTTTTTGCCTTGAAATCTTCTTGGCGAGCTACAGGATACAGAGCAAAATGTACACTGAGACAATTTTAAAATCATAGCTGAATCTTAGATAATCGTATAAAAAATTGATTGAAATCAAATGTTATGAAAACAGGAGGATTGAACAGATAAAAGACCCTTGAATATTAGGGTAAAGTGGCAAATACAGCTTTGTTTTATGAACAGATTTTGTGTAAAGATTTCACAAAATTTTAATGGAAAAGGAAAAATCTTTAAAACATAGATGTGGGACTAACAAATTAGTTATTATAGATAGATAAAAACTCAGTGAAAAACTGCTGAGTATACTGCTTACGAAAAGCTGCCAAGTAAGTTAAGTGAGTAGATGCCCTTAGTTTACTGGTCCTAGGTACTACCTAACAAATAATAGAAAAAAGTTGCACTTATACATGTAAACCTCTACATAAAACTTACTTGCACAAATAGAATAAGTACTTAAAATATATGTAATCAACTGAAGCTTCACATCTTGAATATAAAAAGGTAATATTTAATTTTATACACATATTATGGCCTATGATGTAATGTAAATTTATTTAATACATTCCTATACGTAATAAATAATAGCAATATATGAGTGATGGATGATAAATCGGGCAGTTGATGATATCACAGAATCTACTATTTGTGGACTGGACTTTGATTATTTGTTTATATTTATCACAAAGAAGAAAATAAACAAACAAAAATGAATACTAGTAAAATTCAGTACGTGTGGAAAACCTAAATCATTTTTGTACCTAATAAAATAAATATTAAATATTTAAATTTATATAAAAATTAAAAGATAAAAATCATTTCATGCAAATCTGAAAACTGAATGAATAAGCAAAACATATAAATTGGTATCTGTAATCAATACAATGAATTTATAAGATCGAACTAGTAGAGACAACTGCGCTTTGGCAGTCAGCCATCTGTCTTCATTTTAGTAGGCAACAAAAACATACCAAATGCGAAAATACATGACGCAATACTATTTAAAAAACTCGAAAGAATACTTCCGTCATTGATTAAAACTTACGTAAAAGATACCAAATAAATTTAAAAATCTACATTATATTTTAATGTCGTATTCATTGTATTTTATTTGAATGATCGATCGTACGTATCACAGTTTAATTTCAAATTTACGTTTTTTTTTATAAAACTGGACTGTGCATCAACATTGATTGCTATGATATCGACATTTATAACCTTACATAAAAAGCATATCTCTGAATACTCATTACGTTACCTATACCTAAATCCACACTCCTGTAACCTATCAACCATTGTTTAAATTGTACTTATTTATATCCAGGTTAATGTTCATAACAATTTTCCATTTTTTCTAGACGATAGGTTTAACACATGGTTTTTTTTTAATTAACTTTTTGCATCCTCTGAATCTCACTTTGTTTAATACATAGTAGTTATTGGGGCACTGAACAAATCGCTTCGGCCGGGCACTTGACGCAATTTGCTTCCCACGGTCCTGCCATTTCATTGTACCTTTGACTTCGGGTTATAAAAACGATTATTTGCTCGATTTCTGGCAAGCATTTGGCTCGAACTTTTTGAATTGCAACGGCTGGTCCTTAACATAATACCTCATTTGTTAGAGTTTCATTCATGTTTAGTTCTACTAAAGAAATATTGTGTTTTGTTGGTCGTGCACTGAAATATAGGAGCTATGTTATGATTGTGTTTTTGTTTTTTTTTATGAACTTTGATGCTCATAGCATTTTATATAAGGTAAATTATTTGCCATCGTAAAACGATTTTAGTAGAATACATAATTCATGACACTGATGCTTGCGGAATGAACGTCAAAAAAACTAACAGTGTGACACTTTAGGAACCCTCCCTTACGGTTCACTTCACTTGCCAGCAACGTGTGTTGTTTACTAGATCTCCAAGGCTTTCCAGGTTTTGTTACGACGTATACCTACTCAAGAACATTTATCAGTAAATAGTTTTATGAGATAGGCAATGTATCTGGTATCATAACGTGTATCATATTTGCTGAAGTGTTGTCAAAAATTCATTATCCTCTATCTATTATCCTAATTTTAATATACTCTGTTGCACTGATTAAGTATATATCATTGTGCAATGATTTGGTTATATTTTAGGAAGTCATATGTATATCCTTCATGTGCTGTGTTATGTAATGCTGCTTATTTATCATAACTAACATGTTTATCATGATAGTCTTAGGTAGACAATTAGATACAATCATTTACTCTGTTGTTGCGATCGTTGTTTGACATAGTTGTCACAACGGTATCTCTCATCAGTGCTTCTTCTTTATCACTATCATCATCAACATCTTAGGATATTTTTAAATGATCAGTGATCATCACTTGCCTTTGGTATTCATCGCTAGGTAGTCGCGGTGGTTTTGTTTTATCTGGTTCGGCGGGTATCGAAGGGCGTGCTCATATACGTCGTAAATCACGTTCACGCCAGACAAAAATTTGTATTACATATTTATTAAAATTTGTGTATAATACTTTGTTGACGTTCGCCGCCATTTAATTTGGTCTTTCGGCTTTTTAAGTGATGTCCTGAATACGAGTATGCCATCAGGAATACTATTGTATTAAAAACAGTTTTATTGGTTGTTTAGATAACGTTACAGGCTAAAAATTATAGTTTTTATTTATCCTTGTCACTGATTGATGTTTCAAGTACTGTAGTAACAGCAGTACCTATTCATTATAGTGTTTTTTAAAGAAGTTTGCGTATCTTTAAAGTATCACTTTCCATACTAAGTTAATAACTTACCAAGTTTCATCGTTTTTCCCAAATTAAATATTTATACCTATTTATTTTATTTTTCTTTTATAGGTCTGCTCTGCACTTTGTGTAGATCTCTCGCTCGTTAGAAAACGGCCCAGACCTGTAATTTGCGTGCGCTCGCGACGGAGCGGAGGTAACTCCGGAGACGCTTCCTTTCATCTTCTGAAATTGCCCTCTGCTGCTATATGCTTTACTACTCTTAGGTCGTCCTCTTTAAAAATAAAAAGATCGTTTAGTTAAGGATGAGGTTAAAATAAGTATCGAGAACTACAGTTAAGATATTTTTTATATATTTTGTTTTGCGGAATTGATTTAAACTTTTAAAGGATCACTATCTCGCTATCTTTGTAAGATTGGTTTATTTATCTCTTTTTCTTATTCACTCAAGATCAGTTTTGGAGTTTTTTGAGGATCATACTACATGCGAACATGTCTGAATTTTCCTTTTCTTCAGGATGATTAATTTACCCGAGATATGATACCTATCTGGTCTCATTAGACATTAGTATTTAATAACGTCGTCTCGGCGTCTGCGCAAATATATTACGAGGGTCAGGCAGTACGAAGCATCAATTACAGATATTAATGCGAGGTGCAGAACAAAAATAGATAGCATCAAGGCACTCGAGCGCGTCTCACCAGTAAGTAGTTATAGAGCTAAGTTTGCGAACGTTGAACTGTGGAGAATTCTTTCAACAGATTATGTTACCTATGCAGATTTTGTTTATTTTTCTCTTTTTTTTTCATTTGGCACATTTAAAGCTAGAAGCGATGATTAAGGTGGGAGGAGGTGGAAAGGGCAAAAGGGTTAGGTAAGGCATCAGATTGGGTCTACTATGCATCGTAGACCCAATCATGTCCGCTCTCGCCATTGAATTTCAATAGGTATATCCATTGAATGTGCTGTCGGAAAAATAATAGAATCACATAAAGGGAGAGAACTTAATGGGAAAAACTATACTCTACAAACTACATAAGTATATGTATTGAAGTGACAAGGACAGTCGGTGTTGCGTTGTGTGTGTCGTATTAATTGTCTTTGATGTTGATGCAGAAGATACACAGAATTAAATGGAATTGCTCCCGATGGATTCTAATCTTGTCAGAACAAGAGACTGAGGCTTTTAAAAATATAAAAATTAAAAGAATATCAGTGAGCAATTGTTGGCCATTTTGCTTTTCGTAATCTTGCATAGGTAATGTAGCGTCTCGATCAAACCATGCCGCCAATAACCGAGTGATAATTATTGAAGTATGTAATGTATTTTCCAATACATTGCCAATTATACTTAAGTACCTTGTTTTGTGTTTCACTTATGTATTGTTATCGTTTGAATACTGTGGCGGCACCTCTGATGTTACGTCATTTGAGAAGTGACCGGTTTTCGTTTGGAAACACGAGCGGAGCCGTAGCGAAACTCAACCGTTGGCTCGTCGGCAACTGGACTCAAAAACTTGATTAAGTGCTCGATGGGAACTGGTTGGTGTCGTTGATAATAAAAGTAGTTTGAATGTTGAATGCTAAATGTGTACCACAAGGAAGCGTATTGGGCCCTTTTTTATTTGTAATTTATATTAATGACCTACCTAAAATAATTGAACATCAAACAATATTATCTGCAGATGACATTTCAGTAATTATTTCTAATGACGATAAAAGTGACAAGTACAATAATAATATAAATTTGACTGTGAATAAGATAAATCGGTGGTTAGGGTGTAATGAGTTAAGAGTTAATTTAGATAAAACTAGCTATGTTCAATTCTTTAACTACAATGCTGAAAAGCAGGAGTTAAATATACAATATAAGGGCCAGACAATTAAAGAGACAAACGAAGCAAAATTTCTAGGTATAATACTTGATAGACATTGTAATTGGAAGTTTCAAATATAGAATGTATGTAATAGAATAGAAAGATTTGTAATTGCACTCAGAAGGCTTAGAGCTGTAGCAGGCAAAGAAATGGCTACCACAGCTTATCATGGATATATTGCTTCGGTATTAAGGTACGGGCTAATCGTATGGGGCAACAGCACTGATATACTTAGGGCATTTATTGCACAAAAAAATGCATCAGAGCAGTTTGCAATATAGGCCCCTTAGAGTCTTGTAAACCTCATTTTCAAAAACTTAATATATTAACCTTGCCCTGCATGTACATCCTGGAATTGAGTATGTTCGTAATGCGAAATAGAGATATTTTCCAAACCCCTATATATAATCCTAGATTAAGAACTAGAGATCCCACAAAATTATTAATACCAACATGCAACAGTGCAGTATTTGAAAAAAACTGCTACTATATAAGGTGCTACTTTATTAGTGCCCGATATTTTATTCAGTGCTTCTACTCCTGATTCTGATCAACTTTCCCCAAGAAACACATAATCAAATCGAAAAAAAATTTTTGGACTCTTCATACAAATCGATCAGCCGAGCGGCCAAATTAGTATGAAGAGCCCAAAAAATTTTTTGCGATTTGACTATGGGTTCCTTGAGGAAAGTTGATCAGAATCAGGAGTAGGAGCACTGACTAAAATATCGGGCACTAATAAAGTAGCACCTTATATGTCAATTAAAGTATTTGATCGATTGCCAAAGATGTTTCTACTCTATGAAAGAATTCTTTGACCATGTATGATTTTGTAACATGGCTTTGATGTATTATAATTTATATTTTTTGAAATGTGTGTGAATTATAGCTATTGATTATTATTATCTTGACATGTTTAAATTCTTAATAATGATGAAATAATTATTGTGACTTAGCAGTGATAATACAATTCTATGTTTATGTAATATTATAAAATTTTGCATGCTTTTACTAAAGCGAATCATGTGAGACTACATTTAAATTTAAGACCATACAACATTTATACCATGTATTCAGGCAAATAAATGAATTGATAATTGATAAATTTAATATTATTTGGCTAAACTACACTAATTAAAAACAGCAGTTACTCTTCTGGATCCTCAATCAACGACTGATGGATTTAAGTGAACTTAATTATGTGAAATCGTCACGAAATTGATTGACTCGGTGGCTAAGTGGTTAGCGATCCTGACCTCTGATCCGAGAGTCGTGGGTTCGATACCCACACACTCCACACAGGGCAAACTTTTCTGTGATGAGCAGAATTGTTTGCTCTGAGTCTGGGTGTATTATATCTATATGTATATGTATGTATTTAAAAAGTATATGTGTACGTATATCAGTCTCTGGTTCCTTCTCAGGGAATCCTAGTTTGGGGCCAGATGACCGTGTGTGATTTGTCCCAGATATTATTATTATAATTAATTGGAAAAATAATAATACCTATTTGGGTTGTGAAAGGCTAGGCTAGTTATTTCAAGAGCAAGGAAATAAGCACACTAAAGTACTATTTATAGGTATTTATAAGCCTGCTTCTGTAACGGTCATCCAGTAATGGGGTGTCACCCACCGGCATGCGACCGTGTAATTAAATGACGTTTTGATATAATAAACCGTAGTGTAATTATTTATATTGAGGACACAGCCGCTGGCGGGAACCCAGCAGAGTTTCTTGGAACTAGATATCGCACTGCTCCAAATAGTTTCTCGATACTCAAGGGAGAGTTGTTTTTATATTAAACGAGTGCACAAGTTGCATTTAGTTTACTTAGAAAGATAAGGATAACATTATACCTGTTAAGCATGCGGCACGTAGATAACAAACAAATAAAATGTCTAACCATCCTCGTCACAGTAAATAACTTCGGTGCAATGGAATGAATGATTTGAATTTAAACAAAACTGCAAAAGTGTTTGTTTTGACCTCAATATTCATTCTACTATACCTTACTTTAGCACATCTGTGGTTTAATAATTTCCTGATTCCTTTTTTATTTCTTATATTTAAGGAGGATTCTTTCTTCCAAAAAAAAAACGTCACCCTCATAGCGCACTTAATTTCTTATAATAAATGTTTTTGGATCTGCAGAAAATGATTTCAAATATTGTGTTTGATTCTTTTTCACTAACATTGGCACGATGACTGATTATGTAAAGGACCCTTATTATACAGGTTGACCAGTAATTAGTCGTTTTCCTTTTAAGCGGAGAAACTATGGCTCATTTGCAACAAAAAAAGTCCGATAAACTATGGGTAAAAAATGAACGATTTCAAGTTATGGCCATTTATAATTTTTTTACATTTTTTTCCGATCTCAAGCCGGAAAATCATTATAAAAAAAATTATGATACCTTTTTTGGGTTTTTTTTTTGTTTTAAAAGCTAATGAACTAGCAATTTATTGAAAATTATTACATAACACAAATTACCCTTAAATTTTAAATAGCAGTCCCCTACTTACTCATCACTGTAAAAAGATCTTGGTTTTTTAGGGTTCCGTAGCCTAATGGCAAAAAACGGAACCCTTATGGATTCGTCATGTCTGTCTGTCTGTTTGTCTGTCTGTCCGTCCGTATGTCACAGCCACTTTTTTCCGAAACTATAAGAGCTATACTGTTGAAACTTGGTAAGTAGATGTATTCTGTGAACCGCATTAAGATTTTCACACAAAAATAGAAAAAAAATAAAAAATTTTGGGGGTTCCCCATACTTAGAACCAGGGTTCGTAAATATCCGATATTTATAATAAATATCAAAATATCAGATATTTTTGATATATATCCGATATTTTCGATATCTTTGATATTTTTGATATTTATCAAAATTACATACTAATTTAATTTTTTTACTTTAATACATGATTTTCGAAATAGCTTAATTTAAAATGTAGGTATGTTTCATAATTTGAAGATTTTTATTAAAATAACATTCAAATATTATACTCTGATATGTTTTTTCGAAATAACTGAATCTAAAATGTATATTTTATTTTTGCAAATTTGAAGATAGTTAATTAAACTAAACTCATTTATTTATTATTGTGATAATCATATCTTTATTCTTTGCATTTGGCACATTCATTCGTAAGAAGCAGCTCTTAGAAGCTAGGAAAATATAAATATCAATATTGATATATATCAAGCATAAATATCAATTTATATATATCATGATATATATCCGATATTGTATATCAATTGATATATATCATGCGCGAGAGACACTTCCAAAGTGGTAAAATTCGTGTCCCCCCCCCCCCTCTAACTTCTAAAATAAGAGAATGATAAAACTAAAAAAAATTTATGATGTACATTACCATGCAAACTTCCACCGAAAATTGGTTTGAATGAGATCTAGTAAGTAGTTTTTTTTAATACGTCATAAATCGTAAACCGTAATTTACCTACAACGAACTACAAGAACTTTTATATTACTTTATTTATTTATACTTTTATTTTATTGTTCACACCGAACAACCGCGCGGCGATGCGCAGGCCGCGCCTGCTCGCGCCGCCGCTGTGCCGCACGGCGGCGCGCCAGCACTCCCCGCTCGTGCGCGTGCTGCACATGCTGAATCACCTGCTGGAGGCGGCACCGCAGTGTGATCTCTTTGCTGACCACTGGACCAGCCTATTTAGAAAATGTCTGATATTCTGTGAGAATTATGGAAGAGTGAGCTCTGTGTGTATGTGACCTGTTTATTGTTTAGGAAACGTTTTGTTATAATGTTAAAAAAAAATCTGTTATCTAGTATTATGTTACTTGCTGCTACGGAACCCTTCATGGGCGAGTCCGACTCGCACTTGGCAGCTTTTTAGGGTTCCGTAGCCAAATGGCAAAAAACGGAACCCTTATGGATTCGTCATGTCTGTCTGTCTGTCTGTCTGTCCGTATGTCACAGCCACTTTTTTCCGGAACTATAAGAACTATACTGTTGAAACTTTGTAAGTAGATGTATTCTGTGAACCGCATTAAGATTTTCACACAAAAATAGAAAAAAAACAATAAATTTTGGGGGCTCCCCATACTTAGAACTGAAACTCAAAAATTTTTTTTTCATCAAACCCATACGTGTGGGGTATCTATCTATGGATAGGTCTTCAAAAATGATATTGAGGTTTCTAATATCATTTTCTTCTAAACTGAATAGTTTGCGCGAGAGACACTTCCAAAGTTGTAAAATGTGTGCCCCCCCCCCCCCCGTAACTTCTAAAATAAGAGAATGATAAAACTAAAAAAAATATATGATGTACATTACCATGCAAACTTCCACCGAAAATTGGTTTGAACGATATCTAGTAAGTAATTTTTTTTTTATACGTCATAAATCGTAAACCGCACTTTCCCTTTCATTCAAGTTACAACGAACTACAAGAACTTTTATATTATGTTACTTGCTGCTACGGAACCCTTCATGGGCGAGTCCGACTCGCACTTGGCCGCTTTTTTATAACTTCATTAGCCATTTGAATAAAAAAAAATATTGAAGTTTGCGCAAAACTTTATTTCCTAGTTACTTGAATCATCAGCTATTCAACAAGGTAAAAAAATTTAAAAAAATTAAACGCACTCTACGAAAATAAGACTATAAACTTACAGTAGACCAAAGAGCGCGCTGCCTGAAAGAAAGGGTATTTTGTGTCAATGAATAATAATATTAAAAGGGTAATTATGAATTATTTAGTTTCAGCTAACTTAAAAAATCTTAGGAAATAATAAAAGGAAGCGACTTTAGACTCATGAAAACACTTTATTACTATTAAATTACCAGAAAATGTTAATAATTATTACAAGTCTTGCTCAAACTGAGAGCCTCTTCGCCTAATACAAGCTCTAAATCTCCTTCTCAGTTCCGTTTTAGTTACCCGTGTCGTTAGTATTGTTTTGATGTGTTCGGCAGTGTTAATTATCCTTTCCCTTAATTCTTTTTCTGTATTTATGGTCGTAGTATAAAGTAACTCTTTCATGTGGCCCCATAAATAATAATCACAAGGTGTTAGATCTGGATACCTTGCAGGCCACGGAATCGGTCCACCTCAGCCAATCCATCCTTTGGATAATTTTCATCCAGCCACTGGCTCACTTGGCGAAAATAGTGGGCTGGGCAGCCGTTATGCTAGAAAATAATTTCCAGTCTGATTGCACATCAGAGAACATTTTCTATGAATGTTTGGATGGGCTTAATTTCAATGACAGGTTTGCCTCAATATTTAATGGCATAACATACGCCAAGATGGATTGGCCGAGGTGGACCACCGATTCCGTGACCTGCAAGTTGCCCAGATCTAACACCTTGTGAGTATTATTTATGGGGCCAAATGAAAGAGATAGTTTATACTACGCCTATAGATACAGAAAAAGCATTAAGCATTAAGGGAGAGGATCATTTACGCTGCCGAACACATTTAAACAAGACTAACGATACTGAGGAGACTTATAGAGCTTGTATCAGGTGAAGCGGCACTAAGTTTGAGTAAGACTTGTAATATTTTTTTACATTTTCTGGTTATTTTTTAGTAATAAAGTATTTCCTATGTCTAAAGTCGCTTTCTTTTATTATTTCCTAAGATTTGTTAAGTTAGCTAAAACTAAATAATTCCTAATTATCCTTTTAATATTATTAATTATTGACACAAAATACATATACCCTTTCAGACAGCGCGCTCTTTGGTCTACTGTTAGTTTATTGTCTTATTTTCGTAGAGTGCGTTTAAATTTTTCGAATGTTTTCACCTTGTTGAATAGCTGATGATTCAAGTAAATAGGAAATAAAGTTTTACGCAAATTTCCATACATTTTTGTTAAACAAATGGCTCATGAAGTTATAAAAAATTAAGATTTTTTTTGCAGTGACAAGTAAGTACGGGACTGCTATTAAAAAGTTAAGGTTAATTTGTGTTTAGGAATATTTTTTAAATAAATCGCTAGTTCATTAGCTTTTTAAAGAAACAAGAATCACGCAAGAAAGTTATCATATCTTTTTTTATAATTATTTTCCCGCTCGAAGTCGGAAAATATCTAAAAAAATTATAAGACCATAACTTGAAAAAAAAAATGACCAATAAACTATGGGTCAAAATGAACAGCATTTTGACCCATAGTTTATTGGACAATTTTTAGTTGCAAATGAGCCATAGTTTCTCCGCTTAAAAGGAAATCGACTAATTACCGGTCACCCTGTATAGATATCCGTATCCACGTTATATCGTTATACCTATGGCGTAGATCATGTCACGTCATGAGATGAAAAGATTTAAAATTATAACCTGAAGAAATGTTAATGTAAATATGCCTCAAACTCAAACACTTTTTGCAAATACCTATATATGTATATACTGATTAATTTTAGAAGTAAAAAAGCTGCGTGGTGTTTTATTTACTACCCTTAGGCTCAATAAAAATGCGTTAATAAATATAACCAAAAAACAATTATTTGTTTACACTTACCATAATGTCGTGCGTGATTTATGTTTTTTCACCGCCAGCTTTTCAACAGTTGAAATCACTCCACTAGACTATGTCTTATTTTTAACCTTAATTTCACTATTTGAAGGACCGGTTATACAGTTTAGTTTGTTTATTGTATTGCTTGCAAAGAAGTAAAAAACATAAGAAAAAAAGGAAATAAAATTTTTTACAAAACATATTAACGAAAAATAAAACACAGAACTAAATACAAACACACGAAAATAAGACAAAAGCATTATAGTACGGGCAATTTAATGTTTAGGGTCAAAAAAAAAAACCTAAAGCTGATTTTTTGCACAGTCGTTCCTTGGGACCATAGAAGTATACCCTGAAAAGTCCCAACTCCTAGGGTGCCGGCGTCCCCCTCTCCCCCCCTCAAAAGGTCCCGATTTTCAGTATTTTTCATTTTACTCAAAACCAGTAGGAGTTAGATGAAAATTGTCAAAGAGGCAATTACTCCTTATTAAATTACCTATCAAACGGTACTACTTTCATATCAATAGGAGTTTTAGTAATTGAGATATGCCTGTCTATATATGACAAAAAAATTGAAAATACCCAATTTTGTACCAATTTCTTGATTTTCTGAGAAAACTGTAAAAGTATTTATAAAACATTGTTAGTAAACATTATTCCTTTCATGTTTAGCAACAAAACGAGACTACATTAATAAAAATTTACAAATAATTAATTAAGTTGTAGATCATTACATCTCAGCTGATAAATATGATTAAATTTCTACATATAAATTTCAACTCTAAAGCATCGTGTCTGACGACTTGTAGTTATTATCTATGTATAAAGTTGTCACATGGATACAAAAAAGCCTTAAAATAGAAATAAAATAAAACATACGATTCTTTAATATTTACGAATTACTATATTTATTCGCCCTTTTGATCATCGATATCTATGTTATCTTATTATTTACGAGATCAACCACGGTGTCGACCCATAGTGCCTGCCACATTATATTAAATAGTACTATTTACATTAAGTATGAATAATCCCTGTTGCTCTCTGAAGGCGACCCCACCACCCCTAAGGTCCGGTGACAGTCCATACAGTCGCCAGTCGACACTCGTCACGCACTTCTCGCTCGCGTCTACATTTTAGATAGGGAAATTTTAGTAGGTAAATAACTCAAATGATTTTGTATGGAGTGTCCAGGATGTGAATCTGCACCTGGTTTAGTGCAAATGGAAGCTTGGTAGCCACAGGTATAAGGCTTTACCCCAAAATTTTCCACTCCAAACCTAAGGATTCAATTATTATTGATGTCCATCCAAACTATTCTTGTTCTTCTGGTACACGTGCAGTGAATATTGCGCATACGCATCAGAGGTAGGTGGCAAGGATACCAGTCGCCATGAAGCATTTACTTGCATGTTTGGATTTTGCGCAGATATTTATGCCGTAGAATACGGTTGGGGTCATGCAATGGCACAATTAAAAAGAAAGACGAGAAAAACGATGTTCGGATACCTACAACAAGTGCCTTTTCAAAAAAGGAAACAATAAAACATGAAAAAAATACATTATATTCCATGGTTTATTAAGTTGACCGATTTTTTTTTACTATGCTTATACAAAACACATAGGTAATCGCTATTGGAGAAAATACCATGACTCTCTATCAAGTTCGTGCGGCTTTCAAATCCTCTACGAGATCTCTCATCTCGTAAATATCTGTACAAAATCCACACAACGAGTGTATTCTTCAGTTTAACTGGCATCCTTGCTACCGCTTCTGATGTGTGTGCGCAATATTTATTGTACGTGTGTACCTGCAGGTACATTAATAGTTTGGATGGACATCAATTGAATCCTCAAGATTGGAGTAGAAAATTTTGGGGTAAAGCGTTATACCTGTGGCTACCAAGCTTCCATTTGCACTAAACCAGTTGCAGATTCACATCCTGGACACTCCATACAAAATCATTTGAGTTATTTACCTACTAAAATTTCCCTATCTAAAATGTAGACGCGAGCGAGAAGTGCGTGACGAGTGTCGACTGGCGACTGTATGGACTGTCACCGGACCTTAGGGGTGGTGGGGTCGCCTTCAGAAAGCAACAGGGATTATTCATACTTAATGTAAATAGTACTATTTAATATAATGTGGCAGGCACTATGGGTCGGCACCGTGGTTGATCTCGTAAATAATAAGATAACATAGATATCGATCATCAAAAGGGCGAATAAATATAGTAATTCGTAAATATTAAGGAATCGTATGTTTTATTTTATTTCTATTTTAAGGCTTTTTTGTATCCATGTGACAACTTTATACATAGATAATAACTACAAGTCGTCAGTCACGATGCTTTAGAGTTGAAATTTATATGTAGAAATTTAATGATATTTATCAGCTGAGATGTAATGAACTACAACTTAATTAATTACTTGTAAATTTTTATTATTGTAGTGTCGTTTTGTTGCTAAATACGAAAGGAATATTTTTTACTAACAATGTTTTATAAATACTTTTACAGTTTTCTCAGAAAATCAAGAAATTGGTACAAAATTGGGTATTTTAATTTTTTTGTCGTATATAGACAAGCATATCTCAATAACTAAAACTTTTATTGATATAAAAGTAGTACTTTTTGATAGGTAATTTAATAAGGAGTAATTGCCTCTTTGACAATTTTCATCTAACTCCTACTGCTTTTGAGTAAAATGAAAAATACTGAAAATCGGGACCTTTCGAGGGGGGGGGAGAGGGGGACGCCGGCACCCAAGGAGTTGGGACTTTTCAGGGTATACTTCTATGGTCCCAAGGAACGACTGTGCAAAAAATCAGCTTTAGGTTTTTTTTTTCGACCTCGCCATACTAGCTTCACCTAACTTGCCCGTACTATTACAGTGGTGGGGCTATAGCTCAAGGTATTTTTGCTTAAAAGCAAAATACTGATATTCTGCTATCACCCGCCTGAGTTCCGAGTTGCGTGCGAGGTTAGAGATAATCATTCAACAGACAGGGTAGTCTTCTTCTGAGGGGTAGTCCATATAAAACTTTTGTCACCGAAATCAGCAAAATCACACACCCCGTTCCGAACCCTGATTATAACATTAGAAAATATCAAAATGTTACAAAAATATGAAAGAGTAGCTTAGTGATTGAATGCTTTTTATAAGAAACAAAGAGAGTGTTCAGAATAATTTGTTTGTACAGAACTCGTCGTCGCCTAGGAACGCAGCGTCAATTAAAATGTCAACTCACGGGTCAATTGCCAATTTCCTTTCTGATTGCTGGCGTCCTAATTGTGCGCCGGAGCACTAGCGTCCACCGCGCCGGCGCGGCGGGCGCAGGCGCCTCAATCATGATCAACAACACCGTTAGTTAGGCTTCGTTCGCATAATTAACACTTATGTGAACTGTACTGGTTTTCTGTTCAATATTATTGTTTTTGGATTCATTGGGTTTCTAAAATCAGTTTTGCGGTATCTTTGTAATATTGATGTTCAAATATTATACAGTATGAATTTTTAATATCTAACAACTAACAACATCGTCAGCAGATTTGTTGAAAACTGCAATAGTTATAGTGCGGAAACATTCATTTTTTTTGCGTAAAGCAAAAAGTGGCTTCTGAAGGTTTAAAGGACTTTCTATTGTTTCACAAACCTTGAAAGGTGTTGGTCGTCAATGACGAAGTTAATGTAATTTGTATCCGGCATTTCCGACCACAAATCACATCATATCTCATTAACTACCTACTTAAGTATGTATCAATTCTGGAGTGGGATACAATTAGGATGACTGTCTTCCCTTTACACTGCATAGTCTAATTGATTGTTTATAAACATTATTGTCAGTTACAGAATTTCTTCGACACGTTGTTGAATAGCCGTTAAAGAAATCAAATTTATTTCTGACTTCTCACAATTATTTATATTTTATGGTGATCACACGTCGGCAGGCACAATAATAAAGCTCCTACAGTAAAATGGTTAAATCACTGGTCGGTCTGGCAAGTCAGGTAGGGTAGGTACAAACACGATTCGAAACGCGATGATAAAAAAAACAAAATTGACAGCCAGTAATATATTAATGAAAAGATGGAAGTAAAAAAGATATTAGAATTCGAATTTTAAAAAGAGCGGCGCTTTAAAGCGTCTGGCTCGAAGTTTATTTTGTTTGAGTGTTCGGAAAAGAAAACAAAAGTTGACGATGTTCTTTTTCTTTTCTCCTATTTGCCTCTGACCTCGGTTTTATTGACAATGGCTGCCAGAATGAAATATGGTGCGCTGCTAACGAAAAAGAGATTAGTTGGACGATATTATTTCTCGTCTATTGTGGTCCACGGTCCTATCGTAGCAAGAGGCGTCTACTTGCCGCATTTTACACGATATTTTTAGAATCACCTGTTAAGCTAAAGAAAGTTGAAATGTTGTCATACAATATCACACAGTTTTTTTTAACAATAAAACTACTTACAGTTAATCTGAAGTAATCTGAACATGGGCGGCTCCTATGTTGTAGACAGATAGAAACGGAAATGTAATTACTAATTACATTCATTAATGGGTGTCTAACTTGTTTATGACGTCTAACATAACAGATTGCGGTTAGTGATTCGAATTTAGCAACAACATAGAGACATCAACATAAAGATTGAAAGTTGAGGTGGAATTTCAGTTGTTAACCCGAGGAGTGAGTGTTACTTGTGTTAATAAACACAACACAGGCTGCACGGTATAACGGCGGGCGCCGCGCCGCCGCGCCGGCTGAGTTGCGCGGAGCGGGGAGCAGGCGGCTCAGGCGCAGCGGTAATGGTCGGCGCGTGTGGTAGGCGGTAGGCGACCAGACCAGCCAGACACAATAGCCGCCGAGCCTTCTCGGAACCGGTCTGAGGGCAGCGCTCCGCCGAAATTCGCGCCGACCACCCAACTCCCGGCCCACTTGTAGCTCTCTTTACCCAGGCGATATTTATCATCACGACTGTATTTACGACTAGAAACATCACAGCAGATACCGTCCTCAACCCCGGGCTGGGCTATCTGACAATATGGGACCACCCGTTGTAGCTGTAGGTGCGGTGCTGTGGCTACAATTTATCGTAATGTTCACGGACAGGCATCATAAAATACAACCTCATCGCGATTGGATTAGAACTGTCCATAGCATAGTTAGCATGGCCATGGCTATAAGATGAAAGCTTTAAAGGGACGAAAACTGTGCTGTTTCTTGTCATGAGATAAAAGGCTTTATAATAGACGAGCACGCAATATGCAAACATGCAAGATGGAGAATTAGAGATGGTGTACAGTTCAAAGCGGCGGAGGCGGTGGCACTGCACCGGTGCACCGCACCGCTATTCGATGCAACCAGACTGCCTACTCCAACAAAGCCTAAAGGCTAGTCAACTATTTTTAGTGTTGTTCGTAGAACTAGGAAAATGTTGTCGATATAAAATACAAAGTAAGTTTCAAATGAATAATCTATATGTTGTATAGATATGTACTTAGATATGTATGTTATATAGATTGATATCGTACTTGTAGTTTTATTATACAGGGTGTTAAAAAAAAGCGTTTGAGATTTTAAGGGGTTACTTAGAATCAAGTATAGAATACAGGAAAAATATTGAAACTGAGTAAGCCCCTTAAAATATCAAACATACTTTTTTAACATTCTGTATATATACAGGCTGTAACAAAATTGGTGTAGGACCCGTTAACCGGGGATTCTACTCATCGTACTGAACAACTTCTGTTCTACAACTTTGCTCCAATCGCAAAAAAAAATTTGGACTCCATACAAAAATGGCAAAAAATATGATCGATTTTTATCGAGAGTCCACCATTTTTTTTGCGTTTTGAGTAAAGTCGCAGAACAAAAGTTGTTCAGTACGATGAGTAAAATCCCCAGTTAACGGGTCCTATATCAATTTTGTTACAGCCTGTATATTTATAAAAAGGGTTGCCTTCCCGTCTCCTGAGTTGTTTAGTTAAATTGTGTTGCATTTTTTAATGTAAACATAAAACATTACTCAATCATCTCTAAGATAAGGTTCAGTTTAGATCGAGATCGTAATGATTCGACCTTCACTTGTTCACTTTTCCCCTTTTCATTGTTACTTATTGTTACATCATTCGCAGACGTGTCTGCTGTGTGGTTTGATGAATTGGTCTCGTCCAGATTTAAAAATGTATCTATTTCAGGTCGTGGTAGCTAGATCAGTAATCAGTATCTATACAGGAAAACATAAATTATGGTGTAATTCTAGGAGGCTATTTAATGAGACTTTGATACTTAAGAGGTGCATATACAAAATGAAAAAAAAGTGCGTTTGCGATTTTAAGTGGTTACTCAATTTTTTTTTTTATTATTTTTTATTTTTTTATTTGGAAGATTAACAGTCAAATAACAAGATTTAGGTAAATACAAAATGGATTAAACAATGCTAATTATAAATCTTCGCCAACAGATATAACAATAGCTGTACTGATACTAAAAACATGTAAATAAGAATAAATAATGTAGAAGAAACAACAGTCTAGTAGAATACATACAGTCTAGAATACACAACGTTACTATTTTAACTAGTCATCCGTTCCGAAAAATATTTTGGCAAGCATTCGTCTGATAGCAGGAATACTGGTATTAAAAATATCAATATCAATTGGTAGCTTGTTAAATTGATGGCAGACTCTTACGAAAAAGGAGTTTTTACGATAATTTGTTCGAGCAAATGGGATAGATAAAACAGAACGCTGCCTGAGGCGCAGTTGATTAGTGCGTATGTTAATATTAGATAACAGTTCAGGACTATCAATAGTTCCTTGTGCTATATTACACAAATAACAGATATCAGTAATGTTCCGCCTAACTTCAAGAGGCAAGAAGTGGTAACGTTTACATCTGTCGAGGTACCCTGCAGATCTTTGTCGAGTTTTGTAATCGAGATACCGTAAGAACCTCTTCTGAATACCCTCAATACTGGGGATTCCAGACAGGCGAAACATACTCGAGATGACTACGGACGTAAGCACAGTAGAGGATTTTAATAACTTTTATGTTGCGAAAACTTGCAGAAGTCCGAAGCACGAAACCTAATGCTCCTAATCAAATACTTGATTATTATTTTCAATATAAATTTGGGCTACTCTGCCCAGTTGACGCTAGGCGAAGTGGCAGGAGCTACTCTAGCAGAAGCACAGTCGGCTTTTCCTGTATTCTAATACTTGATTTTGAGTAGCCCCTTAAAATCTCAAACGCACTTTTTCAACAACCTGTATTTTCTATTTTATAAAACCTTGAGACTTTTTAAATGTTGTTAAATTGATCAATCACATTTAATAAATTGACGCATGAACCGGCAAAACTCTTTAATACAAGAATACTCTTTAAATAAACTGTATAGACCAGATAAGTTACAAATGATTAAACCTGTAAATTTTTAACTATTCTGGTTACATGTGAAGGTTAATTAATCGTTCGTCTGTTGTTGACTCTTGGAACTCATAGTTAAAATTACTATTAGTTGGTTTATTATCATCCCGCTCTCGATACGATACTTTCACGGGAAGTGCACATCCCTGCATAAAGTTCATTGAGTAGACTTGTGCTTGTGCCCGACTTCCAGAGCAGAGCTGCCCGAGGTCTCACCCGCCTCGGACACGGCATGTTCGTACATTTATGCCTCTACATTTAATTCTTTGTGAGTTTATGTCTATCGTTTTGGCTATGTAGATACATCATTTGACAATACAAGTTTGAGCTTTCAATGACGACTTCCCGTAACCCTAGAGTTTTGGAGCGAATTGATCATTTTCAAAACTAAATTAATTATGAATACTGAATCCATACGGATTTATTATTTTCGAAATATGTAGTTGAATTCGAATGCTTAACTTTGCCTAATCTAAAGTACTGTGGCCCCGACTTGCAGGAACGATAACTTTAAAGGATTAAAAAACCTGACAATTTAACTTAAATCTGATAGATAGATAGATAATCTGTTTATTTGTTACTACGAACACTGATACTGATACTGATTTTCCTAGTGTGATTAAAATTTTTTGGAAATAATATATTTTTATTTTGTGCGTAATGTGTCGCGAATGGCGTCAGACAGAGATACATAAATGTAGATTTGTTCCTAAACTGACTAACTAAATCCCAGTACACAGGATGTTAAAAAATGTGCGTTTGAAATTTCGAGGGGTTGCTCATACAGAATCAAGTATAGAATCCAGGAAAAATATTGAAAAAATCCGCCCTTGAATTTTTTTTTCAGTTTTTCATACAAATTCTTGATTCCTATTCAGATTTAGTATGAGAATCGGGCCAAAAATTTGAAGAGCGGATTTTTTCAATATTTTTCCTGGGTTCTATACTTGATTATGAGTAACCCCTTAAAAATTCAGTTTCCATTTGCCTCTGTAGATACCGATTAGAAAACATATTCTATATATAAACGCAGGTTGTATGTCTGGTCAGTTCCACGCGACTCGCGTGGACACGAGGGAAAGTTGCAACTTTCTGAATACTGATCGATTAAAAGTAAAAGTTCCCCGATGTTGTTTCCGACGGATAGTTTATCCAATTCACGTAATATTATGCATCGTTTATAAAATGTTGTAACGTCTTCAGGTTGGTATATCCATAATTTATAAGTTCCTACGTAAAGAAACACAAATGTTAATACATACATGGTGGTAACAAAAGCAAAAATACATACAATTTATAAAGTTGTAGATGAGACTGTAAATTATGTATATCAAACATTTCAAGCTTGTCATGTAGTCGTATGTATTGTCATATAAACTGTGTTTATTTACAAATGATGAGTGGACGTCACTAACTAAACAGGCTAGTTTAATTAGTTGTTTAAACAAAGAGTTTCAGAGTAAAAATAATGCAAGATCAGAAAGATACAAGAATATGTATATTTACATTTTACTTCCAAGATAGGCTCGCTATTTACCTAAGGGAGTAGGCATTTGAAAACGTCAAATGCTTATTCAGTTTGTGTTTGTGTTTTTTTGTTGGAACAACGTATAGTTGGTACCATACCCATATATTGGCGGCGGCGAATGATTTACTTCACCCTAGGAAGAGTTTGCACCACCAGTAGACGCACTCAGGCTGCAGGTCGGTATGTACAAGTGTAAGCAAAGCAGAGGTAAATAACTCGACCTAGTTTATGTGTTATCGCCGCACCGCTCCGTCGACAATGACGCTATTATTTTACAGTTTTCGTTAGACTGGCGCAACGTTGTCATTATACTTTGATATAATTGAACCAATTCACCTAGAACTTTTCAAGTAATCTAATTACTTCACCTTTCTCGATGAACTGTTGTTGAAAAGTCGGAGAAGGAGTTCTCCTTACACTGGTTTAACGATAGCAACAAACGCGCAAGTTTGCTTAGCTGTACAAATAGAGGTGGTCTGGTGGCACATCGTGTTCACTACCAAGAACTTTCTCGTTTACGTACTATAATACCTATTTCGATTGCCTGAATATATAGGTACATGTATTAATTATAGTTAGATATATACATAAAATTTTATAAACGCTCATCAATGTGAGCCTGCCTTCTGTGTCTACCTGGACGACTGTGTAACTTAGATGAACAGTATTTTTATGTAGGTATAGGTATATGGGTTTGTTTTGATTATTTAGTTAAGACCACTAGTGTGGTCTGTGGAACGTGCAAAGGCACAGTGCAACGGCAGCTAGGGCGTTAACACTGTGACGGAGTACATCGAAACGTGTCGGAATTCTGTGTCAACGTATAGCTTACTTTGCTCTACCAAATGTGTACTTTTGCTTTGTGTACCACAAACTACAATAATATCTCAAGACTTATACATATCTTTAAATTGACTACGAATTTGTATGCAAAATTTTGTGGAATATGTAATCAAATAAGCTAGGTATAAGTTAGGGCCTAGGGAAAAATCGTAATAAGTTCTCTTTTATGACGTCTCTTCTCTCGTAATACCTATTCTACATTGCAAGTTGCAATGTTTTAGTTTGGTTCGTTGTTTAGTGGTCGTATTTGCTTTCTGTGTAAGAACGATAACATCGTAGAATTTGTTTTAGTGTGTGGGTTATTAAGATAAGTAACACCAAAAACTAATTTATATAATCGAACAAAAATTAATATCGGCATGAACTGCGACAAATTTCAGTTTTTTACTGTTCGTCAGAGTCAATGAATTCTGCCAATCTTTTTGCGAATGAATCCGTTGCATAAATCGAGGCAGGTAGGGTGAGGCGAGGCGCGCGTCTAATTGGCAAGTGGTCGTGGGAAGTAGCCGCCGGCGGCGGCGGCGCAAGCGCGCGGTCTTCGTCAGCATCAAGCTCTGCGCGTGCGCTGTACAGTACACGGACACTGCGTACGTAATATACTTGACAGAAATGAACGGTGATGTGACGACACCTCTATATCAAACATTACTAATAGATGCTCAAGCACTATAACAAACAGACCTTTCATATTTCGCCAACACTAAGTTATACATATATTGCAGGGGTCACCAGTTAGTTTCATTTGGGGTCCGTTTTAGGAATTAATAACTATGACCGTCGTGGTCCGGTCCTGTCCTACACTTTTTTACAGCAGCTGAGGCAGCAAAGACAAAATGCGCGAAATTATAAATTACGTAAGTACTTGAGTATCGTATAACGCATTTTTTAACTGTGCAGCTCGAGCTGTCAAACAATGTATGGGATTTGACACTTTAACGCTGTTCAATGTAAATTTTGACAGCTCGATTTGCACAGTTAATAAAAAGATTGCGTAAGTTGATTTGTTTATTCAAGGTCCGCACAAAATAGGTCGGCAGTCCGGAACCAGACCGCGGTCCGCCGTTTGGTGACCCCTAATCTATTGTGTCTCATCTCCTAACTAGACAGCACATTTTCCAAATTACAGTTTTCGATGTTTAGTTTCAAGTTCTATTAATTTTCTGAAATTTAATGGAATTGGACAGGTGACCCAGAACGGTACTTCATAATCATTTCAGTTTTCACTGGACAGTTCTTTTCGAAACAAAAGTTCAGCATGTCGCGCTTTTCTTCAACTGAACATATTTATTAGAACATTATATCTTTAACAATGTTTAGCCACACTAGGTACATGACAAGGTATCTTTAAGCAGTGGTTCGTGGTACGCGCACCGCGCACGTGTCTGGCAGGGTGCGGTACAGCGGCGGCGGCGGCCGGCTGAGTGGCTTTCTCTAGCGCGCCTCTAAGCAAACACACTGCTGCTTTTCTGTCCATTCAAGAATCACTTTTTGTTGCGATGAAAATGGATTCGGATCGAACATCCAATCTATTTGGTAGGTATTTGTGTCAAGCCTTTACTTAGGTACAGCTTTTACTGTTTTAAATTCTTATTTATTTTTAGACGTGTGATTAATCTTTAAGCAATATTGAATATACCTAACTGAAATGCTAAGGGATCGACTAAAGGCCACTTATTTAAAAGCAGCATGATAAATGAATTTATATTAGAGTAACATTGGTGTAATTAAAATTAGGTGTTTAATAAAATGCTGTCAGTATCATTATCACTGACAATCTGGTTGTTTTTTTTATTTTTTACTTTATTGCTATTTTTTCGCATTTATGGAAATTTAACTACCTATTTCGTTACAAACTACAATACCTATATCGTCCCCACTGCTGAGGCATGGGTTTCTACCCATAGGATTTGTGCCATGTTTGAAATTTTACTAAATTTCTTAAACAACGTCGTGCTAAAATTATATAGGTATAGATAGCGATACGTGCTATTTATTCTTCGTACGCTCATTATGTATCTATTGTTTTTGTTTCTTTACCAAAGTAACAAGAACGGTTAGAGAATGATGTTTTATTTATGTATTCTACAGCTACCGTCAGACTATTGTCATCTACGTCTGCGACCCACATACTAGACTAGATACAGCATCTTTGGCACGCCGAGGCCAGGGTTGCCATTCCAATAGCGTCACTATCGGAAATAGGTGTTATCTAATCTAAATACCTGTCTAAAACGAAAAGACGGAAAAAACATTGCTTAATATGTAACATCATTTTTGAAATTGTCACTCACTCGTTAACTTCATAAAATAAATTGTTTCACATGTTTTTGTTATAGTTCGATGTGTTTTCGTATATTTATTATTTATACTGTTACTTTATTGGAGGACAAATAAATGACATTTCTTGATACCTAGGTGACTAATAATAGGTAAGCATGCATGCACTAAATCAGCGATGTGTTTGTGTACAGTACAACCATCAAATCTACGCCAGCATTTCTGTTCAGGCTGATGTCACGTCTAAAACTACTTGTCAAAGTTGTTCCATCCAATAAAACTAATTGCTTAACGATTTTAGAATCTTGTACGTTTGTACTTTGGAAGCAGTTTGGAAGTGGCCGTGACCAGTTAACACGAATTTATGGTTTTTTGTAGATAAAATAATTCAGTATTCAAAGAGCTCTTTTTATTTTATAATATCTACACTACACATAATGCAGTTAAAGAAGATACATTCATTATTCCAAGAAATATTATCCAAAATCCCCGTGTGAATATGCAGTCATTGTATAATCGACCGCAGTTTGTGTGTACAATTTTCAATTACCAAGAGCAATTACCAAGTATATTATATGCGGTACGAAACGAGTTGACAATGTCGTTAACCTGTGTGGTCGGCAAACATTCGAGCTAAGGATTCGAAGTAAGAGGCTTTGAACGGTGCCGCTACTGCGGAGAAAGCGATTTTCTCAGAAAACCAGCGCCGATTCACTCAGCTTGTGACACTTGCTTGTCAGAGGGGGGCAGTACGGTTTGAGGTAATCAGATCAAATAAAATAACATAGTCAGTCATAGTTTTATAGTCATTAATTATATGTATATTAATACAACTTAGTTATTTGAATCTTTACAAAGCTCTGCTGGACAATAAGGTTAGTATAAGAAAGAAAGAAAGAATAAAAAAAGATGCAGTCATCATACCTTACACACTACTAATAATCCAAATGATAAGGAACTTTATAAGCCATAAATAACCTTATCAACTAAACCACACGTGAACAAATTAGGTCCATTGCCTTATCACCAGCAGTGGTCGTAAACTCGAGCGTTAGCGGGAAAGCCATAGGTTTATCTCTACACGCGTTTCGTGCCCTATCTAGCCGAGAAACAGTCAAACAGGTGAACTGCAAAACTGTAACAGGAAAAAGCTCCACTGACTTGGTGTATGTACAAGAATGTTGACTGAACGGTCACAGGCTGAGCTCGTCGCGCAAGTAACATTTTAATTGAAGATCGAGTATGAGTCATCGGGAACCTGGTTAGACGGGTACCGGGGAAGGCTATCTGTACATAGTATACAATACTTGCAATAACATGTAGATGAGTTATCAGACGCTACCAAAGCTGCATTACTACAGTATTATACTTGCAAGATGACTAGTGTCCATTACGCCAGCGGAATGTTGTAGCAAAGAAGGATGTGAGTATAATAGGGAATTAGAGCATCATTAGGACTAATTGTGCGCCAGCAGCGGAATTTGTGCATCTTACAATTTCGGAGATATTCATAAAAAACCGATTCCGCCAGCGTAATGTTCCCTCAGCGGGATAATTTTGAAAAAGACGGTCTAGCTCATAACAAAGTACATGACTTAGTAGCTTTCGTCGTGTTATAAATGTGCGCAAATAGCGGAATTTGTGCATCTTACGGTTTTCGAATTATTCAAGATTCCGCTGCAGTAACGTTTTTGTGTTTTCTGTATCAGGAAACGGCTGAAAGTGGAAATTTAAAAAAAAAAACCACTAGTACACCTTAATTTGTGCGCAATTTGAGCAATGTTAGTTTTTTGAAAATTATGATATTTTTTTAGTAAATAATTTGTTTAGAAAATCAGGAAATTCCTATTTACAAGGAAACGAGTGAAGTTGCAATCGAATAAAGAGCACTCAAATATTCCTCTAGTAGACCCTAATAATGTCTGCAATTGTGGATTGTATTATCCAGTCAATTAGTGAGATACTCGTATACCATTTAATTACGAAATTAAGTGAGCGAAATTTTAAAGATTGAATTCACACAAATCGATCAGCTGGCGAACCAAGTTTGTATGAAAAGTCCAAATTATTTTTTGCGATTTCAACAAAGTTGTAGAACAAAAGTTGTTCAGTTTGATGTGTAAAAGCCAACCTTGAAGTATTGTCACACACTTCTGTTACACCCTGTATATTAACCAGTAAAATATTTTCGTTACGAAAATATATTAACTTTTGACTGTTACATTATTTTTTTGAAACTGACCACATGTGTATTATTTTATGAGGCTTTAGCGATGAGGAACAGGCTGAGCAGAGATAGCGATACTGCATCGATACTCGAAAACGTGAGTAAGAGCGAGAGTGAATGAGTCAACGAACTACATATGTGTCGTTAGTGGTTTACCGCAGGGTACTGCTCTTGGTCCTGTGCATTAAATATAGTAGTATGCCGTCTTTTTTCTCGCATTATATGCTTTCTGTGCCGTTTTTATGACTTTATACATGACATTTACAACTGTATTGTAGTTACATACAATTTTTAATATTGGTAAATGATGAACGGTTGTTTTAAATTTTTACTTCTATTGGTACGGATTTTTTGGCCTATATTTGCTACCTAAATGTAATTAACTATTCCGATATATTATTTGTAGACTTAACAACGTTAGTTTTATAAGTACCAATATTTTATACAGTGTCGTCACTGTTAGTTCGAGAATAAGTCGTGTGTTTGTTGTTATTATTAAGTATGTTATTATTATATTACAAAAGATTTAGTTGTATGTACCGTGTACACTCTGTGGGTGTACCGTACCGTACTTACAAGACTGCATTGCTGACCGTGGTTATTATCTGGAAAACTGCCAGTTGTCTGTTGACGGCATTTACACAACTATGTGACAGATTCCGTTGACTAGACTGGCGATTATTCTTCATTGTTATTATGATATCTTAATTTAAAATTAATGGGCTGTTGTAAGACTTTGCTTTGATGCAAATTTTTATGTCAACTTATTTTAGTGTTACTTTCTGTAGCATATTTGACTGACTATTTCTAGAATTGCTAGATGCTTTAAAGTTCCGAAATCTAGTACTGTAAATCTGTCATTAAGGTACCTCATTAAACACGATTGAAGCGCTTATTTTGCTCTGTACAAAAATCGGACAGTTTTTAATATTTTTTTACTGTGTACGAGTATATTCGCATTATGTGTAATTTCAAATTCAAATGTTTTGCGAATAGACTAAAATTTTCATGGGAAAAATGTTCATTATGATTAGTAGAAGGCCCAGTTAGTAACTATTTCGTATTCTATGCCCTAATTAATGGGTCCAATCCAACCAAAAGCTACTTTATTCCACTTTGAAAAAACAAGGAGATTTTTAATGGATGTGGTGAATTTTATGTGAACATATTCAGGCTATTTACGGGTCAAATATGACTTGGTTTTACAATTTATTAAATAAACAACGAAAAAGCTCTCCACACAAATCGATTGTAGGACTAACTATTTTTGTATAGAGAGAGAGTCACATCTACCATTAAAAATCACCTTGTAGGTATATTTTATTAACTATTGCCTATGCTGATCATCATATTTATTTTTACAATAAAATAAAATCAGTATGTATTCGTATAGTAGTATCACCTACAAGTGAAATTACCAGTTATAAAACTAATAATGTCTTGCTCCCATTACAAGTTCCTACAAGCTATGTATCTACAAGAAGGAGGTCGCACGCAAAAAGTGCGCCTTCCATCTCTTTGTTTTATTTAAAGCCTCAAAGCCAGTAGTATCGCCAACTAAGCTTTAACAGAGAATTCTGTGCTGTACTTTTTACTATGTAATTTATTCGTCAATCATAATTCATAAGTTTAAATACTTAATTGTTGCTATTTTCTAGGTAAAGTATCATACACCTAACTCAAAAACGAATACGTAGTATTTATAGTTACACAAAAGAATCTAATACATGGTCTTATTTTTAGTCAGACTAGGTGAAATGACAGTAGCTATAATGTCACTTTCTGAAATAACGTTACCATGTTCACTGTAATAGTGCCGTGATACTGTTATTTCCGTTAACGTTATCGAGTCGATCATGTTACATGTTTTTAGTAGGTATTTAATCGTCGTCACGATCCGAAGACACTTACGCATAACTCCAAAGCTCCCAGTTGGCTATTTTCCGTAGTGCCCCACTTCTCTTTTATAGTTTCTACCAATCATTTATTCTTCAAGTATGTATGTATCATGGTATGACCTCATGGTAGTCCGTATATCGGTAATTACTAGGTTTTGTAGTAGTGTAGCGAGAGCCGTGTACACATGGGAATGTAATGCCGATCATTTCCGGAGCGTGGAAGGCGACAGACCTCGATTCGACAAGCTCCATTGGCTGCCATTTTCGCAAATGAGTAGCGCGAGCGCAGCTTTTATTTTTTATAATTTCATGATTATTTATTATTAATTACAAAACTAAATTCACCCCAAATTACAATTATACTTAAAACGATTTAATTGGTCAGATCCCCTATATCCATACAAGGTACAACCATGTAAAAAAATGTTTTTAACAATTCATGATGTTACACCTACATTGGAAGTAGTGATAATGACACTGCAATATGTAGGGTAACACTACTTTTATGATACAGTACAAACAACTGTAATTCAAAGGCTTTTATTAAATTAACTATTTTCTTTTATAACAGCCGCCGCCGCATCGTGAGAAAACTTTCAAACGTTAGAGTGCTACGTCTCTTGAAACGTCGCTGCAAAATTTTTGCTTACTAATATTACCGAGTGCTACGTATCCAATTACTGACAATTCAATTGATAAAAAAAACTAAAAATTAAGTACTGACAAGATCAAAAATTTATTACTTATAAATAAAATCTAGAATCTTTCTCGGACAAGAACCAATTCAAGATTGATTTAAATGACTTTATAAAATGATTTTGATATGGCTGAGACTGATACAACAGAAAGCGGGATAAGTTTTCACGAGCTCCCATCTGCCTGTGTTACTGATTGATAATCCAAGGCAATATTCCACTATTGCCCACCCGACAAGGAGGGAAGTAGGGTATTACGAGTATTTTGGTAGGGACTAGTGGACACACACAAAATCACGTGTCATCTTCACTGTGATATTATGTATTCTTACGCAAAGCAGCTACTTATTGAAACTTTGTTTCTATTGTCGACAGCTGTCGGAAGAGGTGGGGCGCAAGCAGAGCGAGTACCAGAAGTGCCTGGAGTCCTACAAGCAGATGCGCGCCAAGTTCGAGGAGAACTACCTTAAATGTAAGTGTAAGTTGCTCTCACTTGTTGGCATGCCCGTGAGTACTTTATTGAGTCGACAGCAAGTGGTTTGAAGCATGACGTTTTCTTCTAATTTTGCGCTTTTCAACTGAGTAATAGCTTTGTAGCGATCTCTATAACTGAAGTAAGATCGCTACCTACCAGAGTTTCTCGTTTTATTCAGGCTTGTAGATCGAGACTTAGTAGGAATGTGTTCAAGAGTCAGCTTTATTTTTTGTAGTTTTGTTATGTTGCATTTGTGCATGTTGCTTTTCTTTGAAAAGCAAAATATAAGAAAGGAAAGGGGAATAAAGTTACTCTGATAAATAAATAAGAATAAATAAGTATTATACGTTTTGAAGTTTTCTAGTAATAATGTCTATCCGATTCTTATCCCAAAAATAAAAAAATGCAAATGTTTTCCTCGGTCAATATTCTGAAAGAAAAACGTAATGAAGTATCGAATAAAATTTAAAATTGTGGACATTAAGTTGATACTACCCTTTATTCCAGGCCCGACAGGCAGAGGCGGCAGAAAGCTCGACGAGACCCGAGACAAGTATGGCAAAGCATGTCGAAGGCTGCACAGGGCGCACAACGAATACGTGCTGCTGCTGGCAGAAGCGACAGAATGCGAACGAGCGCTGCGAACGGCCGCGCTGCCTGCGCTGTGGGACCATCAGAGAAGGCAGGGCGAGGCCGTGCACACGTCGTGGTAAGTGGCCATTGGGACAAATCTCACTCAGAAATGACAGGCAGGAATTGAAAAAATTGAATTGAAAAACTCTGTTGTTTCTTCAAAAAGTAAGCTAAAGTCTAGAGAGCTGCTGCAGACAGCTGCACAGGGTATGGCGGGCTTACTAAGTAGGTAGTAGGGCTACATTTTATTCAGAAATGACAAACTGAATATTTGCACAATTGGTTGCTGGTATTGGTGGGACTTGAGAGCACTGCTGTGCCACATTGCCACCAGAAAAGGCTTACGTCGTAATTAGCTAATGGATCAATATCTATATTATTGCTTATGTCCACTAGGCCAACATAAACAAGAAGAGATTTTGCACTTCCCTGCAATTTTCCAACGATACGGTATGTTAAAATGCATGCGTGCATGCCTGCAATCAAAAAGACACGATCTGATCAGAACGCAGATGAAATGCGTGTTACGCAACGTAACTTAAGATTTTTACCGTAAGATTTCTATCTGCTAAGTTCGTGTTGATAATAACATCCAACAATTAGATATGCTTCGAATTGTGACATCGTTATGGCTAATGTACAATGTCTCTATTATTTATGATAGTTGAATGTACGGATAATTGATTATTATTATTACAAACCAAACCAAGTATTTATCCTTAACATCAAAAGCAAAATACTGTTTAGCAAAACTTTGAGTATTAAAATACCTATAAAATTAAGCTTGACGTTTTGGAACCACATAAAATAAATTATTGTACTTGTTGCATGGAGCCAACTGACATTTGCTAAAACCTTACCGGTTATTGACATTATTTTACTTCACGATTTACACAAATTCTGAGAACTGATCACTCTGACGCATTCGTTCCGACGTATATTATATGTACCTTGTATTTACCTATCAATGTTTAGCTAAGCTTTGGTGGTAATATTAATTCCTGCTAATTGTTTGTTTACAGGAAAGGAATATTGTTGGAAGTAGTGCAGCGGTGCGACTTCGGTACTGATAAATTTAAGGAAATCCAAAGTAAAATGGAAACAGCAGTTCAAAATTTAAAGCCACAAGAAGAATACAAGGAATTTTTAGAAAAGTACAAGTAAGATTAGTTTTATATTAAGGTCGGGAAAAAAGTTTCTTCGTATTTTGTGTGGAAAATGATTTCCTTTGATTTATGTGACTCCCTCACTGGAAACGCTTGAATCAACGTTGTTCTACTGTTACTGACAGCGTACTCGGCTCCTATTTATCCAATATTTTTTTCTGAAGCTTATGTCACATTTTTTTAAATAAATAATTTCAAAACGTACCGCCTTTTGCTCCATGTTTCGACTTATCTAAACCATGTAAAAACAACTGAAAAATAGCAATAAAAAGGTGTTTTGTTGTTTTTCAAAAATATTAACTTTCATTGGTATCAAAATCAGCTAGGTACAAACAGAAGAACCAAAAAAGTTCGATAACAACTTTATATCAACAAAATACGAAAAGACGTTCTCCCCGATCTATTCACTAACAGAATATGACTAGCTATAGCTTGTGCCCGCGACTTCGCCCGTGTAGACTAAAAAAGCGGTTACACTATCCTATTATGATCTATAAAATATTGAAATAGTAAAGTCTGTTTGTTCATCCGGGAGTAATGTCAAAAATACCAAGTGAGCCAAGAGACGAGTATGCATCGAAGAGGGCCATCTGGGAGGGACTTTGCGCGGAGCGCAGATTAGAAGAGTTTCAGAGGCAGAAAGATTTTGTCGAAGGGTAGTGTCTTGAGGAACTAAGGGGGCAGAAAGATGTTGTATGGAGATTTTAGACGTTATGTAGATTTGATATGCTGACTTTTTGACCTTTTCCCATTTTGTTATTTCGAAATTTTGACGCTGTGATGTTTTGACGACTCGACGCTTCGACGTTGTGACGCTTCGACATTTAACATTTCGATATTTGACATTTTGACTTTTAGACATTTTGACATTTGAGACATTTCGACATTTTGATTTTCGATATTTCGATAATTTTCATTTCGATATTTAATATTTCGACGTTCCGTCATTTACATATCAAAATTTTTTTCTAGTAAAAGTCCCACCATTTTTGTGATATCGGTATTTTTAGTTTTTTTTCAAAAAAATTGACCTTCTTCAGTTTAATGCATGCCATTCCTACAAATTATGACATTTTTAAGTCCTGTTTTTTTTTTAAAAATATTCGTGAATACATAATTCATCAAACACAATGGTAAATTATTTCTTAAAGTGCTGGCAAATCCTGTAAAAAATAAGTTTTGCAAATTTTTTACAAAAACTTTTTCGAATAGTTGACTTCGATAGCCTGTGGTGTAAAAAAAAATTACTAAGCTGATCGTGCCAACAACTTTAAAAAATTGCTTAGTTATAGACAATTCTAAAATGGTATAATTGTTTGACATTACATTAAAAACAATTTTTTAAATGATAATTCTAATGCACCAAGGTCGAATTTTTGGAGTTTTGCTATACTAAAATTCTATCGACATAAAGTAACTAAGCAAGACTTTGGTTGGTTTGTTCATTTGAATAACGAACTGCCACGCTACGCCAGGATACAATGGATAAAAACAAAAGACAGTATGGATAAAAAATATCTTTTTTTTTATAATAAATGTTCAAAATTCCCGCCATTAGTCCTTATGCATGCTCTACATCTTTTTACAAAGGACTTTTTTACGGCGGACGTATCCTTCTCTTGAAATTTGTTCTGCAGCTCTGTCTATTTCTTCTCGCAGCTGCGTGATTTTGAAGTCTCCGTTGCATAGACTAAATCGTATAAGCAGCCCCAATAAAAGAAATCCAGGGGATTAAGGTCTGGCGACCTTGCTGTCCATTTCAAGTGCAGCGCGTTCAAACCTTGGAACCTAACGACTACCCATCGTTCAAGATCGACAAGATCAGAGTTCTGCAGAATAAATGAACGAAGATAATGAGATTTTTCATAAAATTCTATGACGCGACGAGTCTTCGGGCTGCTTAAAAGATTTAGTCTATGCAACGGAGACTTAAAATATCACGCAGCTGCAAGAAGAAATATACAGAACTACAGAACAAATTTCAAGAGAAGGATACGCCCGCCGCCTAAATAGGTCCTTTGTAAAAAGATGTAGAGCATGCATAAGGGCTAATGGCGGGAATTTTGAACATTCATTATAAAAAAAAAGATATTTTTTATCCATACTGTATTTTGTTTTTAACCATTGTATCCTGGCGTAGCGTCGCAGTTCGTTATTCAAATGAACAAACCAACCAAAGTCTTGCTTAGTTACTTTATGTCGATAGAATTTTAGTATAGCAAAACTCCAATAATTCGACCTTGGTGCATTAGAATTATCATTAAAAAATTGTTTTTAATGTAATGTCAAACAATTATACCATTTTAGAATTGTCTTTAACTAAGCATTTTTTTTAAAGTTGTTGGCATGATCAGCTTAGTAATTTTTTTTACACCACAGGCTATCGAAGTTAACTATTCGAAAAAGTTTTTGTAAAAAATTTGCAACACTTATTTTTTTACAGGATTTGCCAGCACTTTAAGAAATAATTTACCATTGTGTTTGATAAATTATGTATTCACGAATATTTAAAAAAAAAACAGGACTTAAAAATGTCATAATTTGTAGGAATGGCATGCATTAAACTGAAGGTGAATTTTTTTGAAAAAAAAAACTAAAAATACTGATATCACAAAAATGGTGGGACTTTTACTAGAATTTTTTTTGATATGTAGTAGGAAATGATTCGACCAATTCGCAGGTGAAGGATTATCCTTCACTTTTTGGACACCCTGTATGTAATTGAATTCAACTTTGTTTAAAACTATGGCCAGCATTTTGGTCTTATGCAGTGTTCTGCATAAGACCAAAATTCCAAAAAGTTCGTAACATTAATATTTTGTTATTATAATACGTAATTAAAATTAACTTTCTTAATGTTGAATAAATTAAACGAAACTTAAAGAAACTACCACTTAGTTATTTTGTTTTGAGCAGTATATATTTAGATGAACTAAAGGCACCTCAGTAGGATACTATTCTAGTAAGTATTGTTTTTTAACGACATAATTCAACACTAACATGTTTTTGTCCCTTCAGATCACCTCCCTCAACACCAATCTCCTTCACTTTCGACGAAAGTCTGGTGGAGGACACGAGCGGGAAGCTGCAGCCCAACCAGCTGACGGTCGACAACCTGACGGTGGAGTGGCTCAAGGAGAAGCTGACTGAGCTGGAGACGGCCCTGCAGGACAACAGGGAGAAGCAGACGGCGCTGCAGGGGCCAGAGATCATAGGGAACGGTGTCTGCAAGAACAATAATACTGGACTGACTAATGGAGTTAATGGCATTGATAGGTAAGTATTTTCAGTGTTTTTCACAACCATTAAGCATTGTTTTTGTCACCTTTTGCGCATTTCGAACCGACGTCATTCGCTAAGAGCATTGTTGTTTTTGTAGCGGTAACGAAGCACAGACTCCAACGTCATTGTAATTAATTAAAACATATGACAATTCGCGGAAACCTAAAGATGCATATACCGTGAAAATTACGCTACTTGCGTTATAGGCTTGATTGCTTGAAATGATTGGATTATTCTTATGACTGACTCAATGGCTCAGTGGTTAGCGCTCCTGATTACTCATCCGAGGGTTAAATTTCCACCCAGAGCAAACATGTCTGTGATGAGTAGATTTGCTTGCTCAGTGTCTGGGTGTATTACATGTATCTATGTATTTAATAATAATAATAATCTAAAGGATCTTAGTTCGTGGCCAGACTACCATGTGTACCTTGTGTGTGATATGTATTTATTTATTTATGACGTCAATAATTGACAAGAAACAAAACTCAACAGGCATTCACCACCACCTATACCTGTAACTACATCGGAACCAGTCAAACTCTTGGAGCTAAGAGTATCAGAGCGGAAATGTGCCAAGCAAGCGGAGATGATCAGGTCGGCACTGGCTGAGCTGGGTTGCGAGGAGGCGCCTTCCGGGTGTCCCGACTTGTCTGCCGAGACCGTGGGGGTTGATAGCCTGGATGGCAGCTCGCCTGACCATCAGGTAAGAGAATGTGACAGAGCCTTAAGGCGATGGAGAGGGAGAGGGAAGCTAACCATGGTTTATGGTAGCACTAAATTACAAGAAGTCCTCTTCCATATAAACTTACAACTGATATTTTTTTAATGATCAGGCCCGATTTATACTTTTATACGAATAGTGCTGTCACTAAATTATAGTGATTCATAGTTTATCATAGTAATTTTAAAATATGCTTATCAAATAAAAGTATTTCGTAACATCGCACACTTACTAGAATTTTGCTCAACGTAAGCAATTATGTTTATAAAGTTTTATTTATGTATTTGTAATTTACGTGGTCTGGTAACTGTGCTCCTCCTTTAGAAGATGACTGTTTCCTGGTGTTAATTCAATTTAATTATTTATGTAATTTGCAATTTATTAATTGATGATGGGCAGTAATGAAAACTTAACGATAACAAAAGGAAATTTATGTGATTGGAAAAAAGGTAAAAATGTAACTTCTAATAGGTATTATACTCAAAAATCAATATGAATCGGTTAGTGCAGATATTTATGATTTAATAAAATAAAATCATCAGGACCGTTCATCGCTTGGATCGAAAGCGTCAATGACTACAGATGCGCTGCGGTTGCATCTCCACTCTATAATCCCTCCGAAGCCGTTCTTCAAACTGTTCACACGTCCATTCCGACGTAAGTCGGTTCCTTCGAGCCCTGCCCTGCCTCCGAAGACATACAGGAGCAGTAGCGAAGGACCAGCAGACTCGGTAAAAGTCGTGAGGACTATTCGACAAAAGCGGATAAAAGTCCTGAAACGACGCTTCCGCAAACGTGTGAATGTTTATGTGCATTGCCGTGTTCAAAGGAACGTCTTCAAAAGAAAAAATGATCGTAGTGTGGTTGACCTCGACAGCTCTAACAGTGTGGTGAGTGCTGCTAACGGAGGCATGGCATGGCTGCATGGAGCTACTACACCACGTGGCACCAAATCACGATTTCAACGATTTATTCGGTCGGAATTCGTTAGGCGCGCTAATTTTAGCAGCACTATGCACGAACTTCGCACCAGAGGAGCACTTTTGAATAAAATTAAAATAGCTTCGGCGCTAAAACTCAGTTTCAAAATCAAGGTGAGGCCGCTTGCGACGTTCCAGAAATGTTTAGGTGTTTACGCGACGTCTGTGCACGCGCTAGTTTATCTGTTTTTTCTTTAATTTCCGCGGCGCGATGAAGGAAGAAGATCATAAAGTTATCGTTATGCTGTAGTGTTGTTTTAACGAATGCTATAAACACGTTATGGATCCGTTTTCAATGTACATAACCCGATCGGAGCTGCCTCCCCCAGTGGTTGTCCCGCGCAGAAAAAAGAGACTCAAGAAGCTGCTTGAAGGCTATGACGATGTTGTACGTTTTTGAATTTGTAACCTTAGTGTGCGTTTTGTAGTTTGTGTGGTTTGGTTTTGAAGTTTTTATTTTAATATAAGTAGTTTTATACAGGGTAAAATTGAAATCGTGGAATAAATTTTAAGTGTGGTTTCTGCAATTCAATCGGAGCAAAAAAAAAATCTGGACTCTTCATACAAATCTATGAGCTGAGTAGCCAACTTGTATGGAAAGTCGAAATTTTTTTGCTCCGATTGGTTCCTTAGAGAAAGTTGTTCAGTTGCACGACTAGATGTCACAGTTGTAATTTGGTCCGCGATTTCAATTCACCCTGTATATTTCCGCATGTTTGTACCATTTGTGTGATTGTTTTTAACCCCCCAAACGCACAAACGCAAGTCTGTTTCTGTGTGTGTGTCTACTTGTAGCATCGTAGCTCTTAAAGGAGTGGTTTGTTTTTAAAGAGTTTTTATTATTATTACATGAAAGTAGGTTTTGTTGCGGTGTCTCTTAGCTTATGTTTGATGAATATCAGTTCAGTTTTATCGTAGGGGTATATTTATTTTTAATTTAGTTTGTTAAAACAGCAAATCAATAATTAAAAGGTCGCCTATTACTCATAAAACTTAACAGCCTTTTTTGCTGATATCACAATTTTTTTCTTACAGATTAATCAGCTTAATGACCAAGAGTTTGGGAATTCCAAAAAAATATTTTATTATGTTAACCCATATAACGTCGGGAGCGTCGGTGGCTCTGCGGTTAGTGACTCCGTCCTCCTAACCAGAGGTCTCGGGTTCAAATCCTAGCCAGTGCACCAATGAGTTTTTCGAAACTTACGTGCATTTTCATACCGACTGGTTTAACGGTGAAGGAAAACATCGTGCGAAAACCTGCACATCTGATTTCCAGTTGTGTATGATGGTCGCGTTGCACACGTCCGTAGGTGTAAATCTAAAATGCCCTACACGTGACCGAGGGTGATGATAAGTGCAACACCAGGCAACCGCCGCCTATACCTAGTGGATAGGACGGTTAAATTGTGCCACACGATAAGAGAAGAGACCCATATAACAAAATTGTTCAGTTGCATAAATAGAAGACAAATTTGAATTATTTGTTGCTAAAACGTTTTCTTGCAACGTGTATAAAATTATTGACCCCACTAATTTTGAGTCGAGGTTAGCAAAATCCAGGGACAAGACTTCGAACTCCGTCTCTCATTATGTTTTCTCTTTGGATTTCAGGTGAGCGTGAGTGAGACGGAGCGCTCTCTAGTCGACCAAGAGTGGTTCCACGGGGTGCTGCCGCGCGAGGAGGTGGTGCGGCTGCTGCGCTGCGACGGCGACTACCTGGTGCGCGAGACCACGCGCAACCACGCGCGCCAGCTCGTGCTGTCCGTGTGCTGGGGGCAGCACAAACACTTCATAGTGCAGACTACCCCCGAGGTGGGTCTCACTTGTTTTGGATTTTGGGGTATAATTACTCTACGATAAAGCTGTTTTTTCTGTAGGTGATGAATATGATGCAAAGATCACGTGGATGTAGAAGAGATATCCCCTTCTCTCTACTATTTTTTTATTGCTTTTAATGCCAAAAATCTTGAGAATTGACACTACAGAGAAAATCTTGACTGACTCGATGGCTCAGTGGTTAGCGCTTCTGACTACTAATCCGAGAGTCGTCGGTTCGATCTCCACCCACGGTAAACATTTCTGTGATGAGCAGATTTGTTTGCTCTGTGTCTGGGTGTATTATATCTATATAGGGTGACTTTAAATTAGTTCTTGATACGAAAAGCTATGAATGTGCTCATGATAACAAACAACTTTCCCTAAGAAACCCATAGTCAAATCGTAAAAAAAATGTTGGTCCCTCCATACAAATCGATCAACTGACCGACCAAATTAGTATGAAGAGTCCAAAAATTTTTTTGCGATTTGACTATGGGTTCTTCAGGGAAAGTTGTTTGTTATCATGAGCACATTCATAGCATTTCGTATCAAGAACTAATTAAAGTCACCCTATATATGTATGTATTTAAATGTATATGTGTATGTATATCAGTCTCTGGTTCCCATAGTACAGGGAATCCTAGTTTGGGGCCAGATGACTGTATGTGATTTGTCCCGGATATTATTATTAATGACACATTTGAAAACTCGTATAATCTGATATAGGTAAATCTGCACATTTCAGGGCCACTATCGGTTTGAAGGTGCGGCTTTCCCGTCGGTGGCGGAGTTGATTGCGTGGCAGAGAACCAGCGGGGTGCCAGTCACAGCCAGGTCGGGGGCGTTGCTACGGCGAGCCGTGCCACGAGAAACGTGGGAACTCAATAACGACGACGTGCAGTTGTTGGATAAGATTGGAAGGGTAAGGGATACATCTAAACTTTCACCATTACAATATTACAACACATTATTACAATGATCGAGATTGATTGATGGATCTGTCTTAAACATCTCTTTCTGAATCTAAGATCATGATAGAGTCGTTAATTTTGTTATTCTATTTCCAGGGTAACTTTGGTGACGTTTACAAGGCGAGACTAAAAACAACGGGCCAAGAAGTGGCTGTGAAAACCTGCAGGGTTGCTCTGCCAGAGGAGCAGAAGCGGACTTTCTTGCAAGAAGGCCGAATACTCAAGCAATACCAGCACCCTAACATTGTGCGACTGATCGGTATCGCCGTGCAGAAGCAGCCCATCATGATCGTCATGGAACTCGTGTCAGGTGAGTGTCCCTACAGCTAAGGGCTCAGTGCTTGATATTAGCAGAGTAAGATTTTATTTGTTATGAACTCTTGTAGTCTTTATCGTTTATATTTATTTATCAAAGTTTTTTAATGCACGAGTTTGCTTATTAACACGGATGGTTGATTGAAGTGTGATATGTAGATAACATTTGTTTATGGTGCATCTTGTTAAAACAGAATTGAACGTGGGTGTCCATTTACGCATGCAAACTGCTCTGACGTTCAGAGTTATTTTGAGATTTGATGAATCCCGTAAATAACTGTATGGATGGTTATAGGATCAATAATACATTCACCTGATATCAAATGCGTATAGGGGTAGCTTTTTCTCTCAAATGGACTGACAACCTATTTTCCATTTTTTTTAATCAAAGTTATGTGCCAGACTTTAGCGAATTCTGAAGGAACCCTTATTGAAACATAAATACAGTTGTTTCTTTATCTATGCAGGTGGGTCCCTGCTGACATTCCTGCGCACGCGGTCGTCCAGCCTGGCGGGCCGCTCGCTGCTGGCCATGTGCCGGGACGCGGCGGCCGGCATGCGCTACCTGGAGTCCAAGAACTGCATCCACCGCGACCTGGCCGCGCGGAACTGCCTCGTGGGGGACGACAACAGCGTCAAGATATCAGACTTCGGCATGTCGCGGGAGGAGGAGGAGTACATCGTGTCGGGCGGCATGAAGCAGATCCCGATCAAGTGGACGGCGCCCGAAGCGCTTAACTTTGGTAAGTTTTAGTTGCTTTTTCTTTAATCTGAATGATATCCTCAGGGAAATCACGCATTTTCGTGTTGAACGAGGCTCACTCCTAGTCTTCACGTGCCTAAGGCATTGAATTGAGCATTTTAAAAAGCAACTGTGACTCATTAAGCGCTGTGGTGTGTGACGACTCTTGTGAATATATAAATGTATAATTATTAAAGTATCGTACATAAGAAAAACTCTTTCGCTTCCCTATCATAGTTGTATTCCAAATACTCTTGTATGCAGGTAAATACACATCCCTGTGCGACGTATGGAGCTACGGAGTGCTAATGTGGGAGATATTCTCGAAAGGCGACACCCCGTACGCGGGGATGAGTAACTCAAGAGCAAGGGAGAAAATCGATGCTGGTAAGCATTTTGTAATATGTATTAAATTTTTCGCGTACACTTTTTGCATGGATTTGCATGGTCTAGATTTCTATTTCTTCATTTCAATAAGTTTTGACCGAGATTGTTGTATGTTTGCCACGGCATATGAAATGAAATCTTCGTTTTGCGTTATCCTTACTTTTCAGAGAAAATTTTATGAAGAGTCAGGTAGAATATCTGTTCCAGCAATTTTTCAATTTTCAAAATTTCGCAGGCTACCGAATGCCAGCGCCAGAGGGCTGCTCGGAAGACGTGTACGCGCTGATGCTGCGCTGCTGGGAGTACGAGCCGGAGAAGCGGCCGCACTTCCACCAGATCTACACTATCATCGACAACATTTACAACAGATAGGCTGTGCGGGGCAACTGTTATATTGTGACCCAAGAATTCAGTGCACTTTGAATGCGTTTTGATAGCAGTTTGGAACAGTCTGATGGAACTGCAGGGCGTGATAAAAAAAGCCTGCTTACCAGAATGACAATATGTGATTTGTGACAGTACTTTTGATAGTTAGCAATAAACAAGGGGGTGCACCTCGAAAAGTCTCAGAGACAGAAGAACTCGACAAGTATCGTGCAGATAATAGCACCTCTATGTTATCTAAATGATTAAAAATAGAACTTCTGTCACTTGTCTCAGGTAATAAAGATTGTTAGTCATCCTTTATCTTATTAATGTTTGAATTAAATTAGTTACTTAAGTCTGTATTATAAATACGTAGGAATTATAATGTGTGACTTGTTTATAAGTATCGTTGGAATGCTTCACACACAAAAGTGATGATCTCTTTCGAATGGTACTTTTAAATATGTGTAGTTAATCGCGTATAGAACTTTGATAGATAATTTGCGTATGTACCTTGAGGACTGACATTTATAATGAGCCATAATAAACGGAGATCGCTCCATCTTATACGCACGTATATAATATCTGTGTATTTTTAACATTACATATACATAGTTAGAATTATGATAGTTACATTGTGAAAATAATGTGAGATTCTAGATATAAAACTTTTTGAAATATCGTGTATAATTATTAAATTACCTAAATAAATGTTAATTTTTTACAATATTTTTATATCTAAACAATTAATTGCGCAATAGTGTGTCTGATTCGTTAAGATAGTATTACAAATGTATGTAGTATAAAGTTATTGTGATATGAATGTTTTGAGCTTCCATATGTAACAGAGAATCGAAATATTGCATATAGGTGAATATATTGTCTTGCCTAAGTATATTTTGTATGAATTTGTATTTTTAACTGTATGTATCATCAATTTTAATTATATAATGATGTAACACAAAGTGAGATATTATTAGTTTGTTCAGTGTTTAAGTATTTTAAAATAAATGTCAATATTTTTCTTACATAATAATTAAAGTGCCACACACGATTTTGGAACGTACATGTATTTGATTCTGACTCTGAACCCCGTAACTGTATGAAATAAAATATAAAAATATTTAAATACTTATAATATTTATTTATAAACAAAACATTATATGTACAATGTACAAAAAATCTAATCTACAAGTACAAATTGATCAACTCGTCACTTACCGCCGACGGGGTGAGTATACCTAGGTCTGTGAACAGCAACGTAATGTACGCGGGAGGAGTATAGTCCACTAGGGGGTGCTCCTTTGTCAGATCTCTGCCAGACTTGAGCACGCTGGACAGGTACTTAAACTCCTTGGGTAAGTCCTGCTGGTTTAGTGGGTATATCCTTGAGAACTTGAAGCTTTCTGTTAGCACATACACTGGTTTTTTGAGTTCCAAAGCTGCCATACACAGGCCATAGGTACCAATCTGCAATTAATTTACATATTCTGATCGAATGATTTAACAACATGAAGGATTATGTCTAAGCAAAGTCTTATTTCAAAGTATGTTTACAACCCATATCATCTCCACTGCAGGTGCATGGTGTCTCTTCCTATACATTGGTATTTATTTTAAAGTAATGCAGTGTATTATTTATTATCTAACAGCACCGAAAAATGTATTTGCTAACGGTATTTTGTATTTGTATTTTATTCGACTCCTATTTCCGTATTTAGACTCAATTTGGTCAATACATATAGGCATGGTCGGCTAGTCTAGCCAACCCAGCTGCTTCCAGAAGCACATAAGTCTCCTGGGACATTCACAGGCTTCTCGGAGCGACCTTACATCTTGAACGATTTTTGTCCATTGTTCGGTCAGACCAGTGCATTCCAGGATCACGTGGCTGACTGTTTCCTCTGTTTCGAGACAGCCTCTGCACAGCAGGCTGTCTGTAACGTTCATTATAAATAGCTGTTTATTAAGGGGTAAGTGTCCAGTAACAGTACCTACAGCTATTCGGAGATCGCGGCGGTCTAGGCTGAGCAGTTTTCGAGTCAATTTTGGCATGACCTGTGTCAACACCATCTTTGACTGCCTGCAGCTAGTTAGATCGGTCCATCTGGCGTTATGTTGGTGATCGGTAGGCAGCCTTTCCCATGAGCGCATTTGTCTAAAAGCGATCGGTAGGAGTGGCACGGGGCCAGCTACTGTAGTTTCAGAACCCCTTTTAGCCAGCTCATCAGCTGCATCATTTCCTAATGAGTTGCTATGTCCCTTAATCCACTGCAGGGTGACCCTGTTTACAGAGGCTATTCGCTCCAGTGCTAAGAGACATTCATGGATTAAACTGGAGTTTATGGTGTTATTCTCCAGAGCAAGTAGTACGGCCATGCTGTCTGAGAGTATCCTGATACCAAAGTTCGTGATACCTCTTCATGACCGCGGTTGCAGCATGGGTGATGGCAACACATTCGCATTGAAATATGGAGCTGTGCTCAACCAGTGTCAGTGATATGTGCATGTTGAGGTCAAGCGAGAAGGTGTATATGCGGACCTCGTCAATACCCGATTGGTCCTAGTCTTCCTCGTAAAGTTGTATTCGATAGTGCTTGTCGAACACATGTTTCGTAGGGATCCTATCACAGGGCGCTACTATAAGTAGCTGAAACTCAACCGCTTTACGTAGCAGAGTCTGGTGAGCACCCTCTTGGTTGTTCCACAAGACAAGTAGTTTGAGACGAATGGCTGCCATTGTAGCCTCTTGTTGCACAAATAGATCAAGTGGCGGTAAGCCTAAAATCATCTCTAGGGCTGCTGTGAGGGTTGTACGCATGCAACTTGTGATAGCAGAGCAGGCTTGTCTCTTAAATCGTTGCAGGCTGTTGATTACAGTGTTGAGTTCGGTTCGTGACTACCAAGCTATGGCACCGTAGGAGATAATTGGTCTAATGACAGTTGTATATAGCCACCTGATAATTTTTGGCGAAATGCCCCAGGATCTGCCTAGAAGTCTTTTGCATTGCCAAAATATTATGCAAGCTTTTTCCAGCTTGTGGCGTATGTGTCTATTCCATAGTACAGACATGGTACGGTACGAGTATCTAGTTTGATTGAATTTATCAACCACTAAAAGTTAAATAAAAAATGAGAATTTTATTTTGATGATGATGATAACAAACCTTATTGATGATGCCTCCACTCTCTGCTACACCTTCAGCGCCAATCATCACAATGTCAACTTGCTCCATGATGTATCCCACTGCGGAGTCCAAGATAAGGGTAGCATCTATACCAGCAGCAGCCAGCTGCTTTTGCATGAGCTCTCTGAAATAACATAATAAAGTAATATAATATAAATTATAATAAAGAAAATTACGAAAAGTAGAGGATAATCTTAAAATGATATATTTACAAGAAATTTAAAATATTTCTAAAGGAATTAATGGTATTTGTCCATAAAAATCCTATTTGTTTATTTATAGTTTAATATAAATAAATATTATAAACATAGCAGAGCGTATTGACAGAGTAAGTAAAAAATTGAATTAAAAACCACACGTCATTCATTCGTCACCAGCCAGTCTGTTCTACACACCACGGAGACTCTCTCTGTGATATGAGAACTCCTCTTCTAACACTCCTCCTTCTCATTCATACATCCATCACCTTCCTAGTCCTCAGACCCATCCTGTCCACACACCATTCAGTCTTCCCTCTCAACAAAGGCTTTGTCAGAATGTCTGCCACCATTCTGGCACTTTCAACATAATGCAGTTCAATGGTTCCAGCTTCAACTGTTTCTCTTATGAAGTGATAGCGAACATCCAGATGTTTTGTCCTTTGATGATATACAGGATTCTTGGCGATGGCTATAGCTGACTGGCTGTCGCTGAATATGTTAATGGCGTTAACAATTAGTCCTCTGACTAACTCGTCCGTAAATCTTCGGAGAAAAATAGCTTCTTTGGTAGCTTCTGACATTGCGACATACTCAGCCTCAGCTGTAGAAAGAGCAACAGTCTTTTGTTTTCTGCTCTCTCAAACAATAGCTCCTCCCTGCATCAGGTACACAAATCCGGAAAAAGATTTGCGGTCCGTTATGTCTCCCGCATGATCAGCATCGGCATACGCTTCAACCACCTGGGCTCTCGCATGTGTTCTCTCGTAGGTTAGTTGAAGGTCCTTGGTACCTTTAAGGTATCTTAATACACGCTTAGCTGATAGCCAGTGTTCTTTAGTGTAGCATGAGTTAAACTGACTGAGATAACTCACGACGTACGCAATATCTGGTCGAGTGCATTGAGCCAGATATAACAATGAACCTATTAGTTCTTGGTACGGTATATTATTTATTTCTTGAGTATATTTCGGCTTCTCAAGTCTCTGTCCTGGGACCATTGGTGTTGTAGCAGGCTTGCACTCTTGCAAACCATACTGTTTCAACAATTTCTCAATATATTCTTCTTGGTCTAGTTTAATGGACTTTTCATTTTGAGTAATTCTCATCCCAAGTATTAGTTCTGCTTTCCCAAGATCTTTCATTTCAAATTTTGACATGAGATCTTTCTTCACTTTCGACAACTCCTCGCGATCGTTCCAAAAAAGTAACATATCATCAACGTACACAGCAAGAATGATAGTTTTACCACCCTTAGATCTTGTGTACACGCATGGCTCGTTCTTTGATCTCATGAATCCAAGTTGCAGCAACTCCTTGTTGAGCTTGGTATTCCACTCTCTGGGAGCTTGCTTCAATCCATAAAGCGACCGTTTCAAGAGACAGACGTATTCCTCTTTACCTCTAACTTCGAAACCATCTGGCTGCTTCATATAGACTGTCTCTGACAAGTCTCCGTTCAAGAACGCAGTCTTCACGTCCATTTGATCAATATTTAGATTATTCTTTGCTGCTAAAGCCAGCAAAACTCTAAGTGAGCTGTGACGTACAACTGGTGAGAAAGTCTCCTTATAATCAATACCGTATCTCTGGCTGAAACCTCTTGCAACTAGACGAGCTTTGTGTCTTCTACTATTTCCCGCCTCCTTTTTGATTTTAAATATCCATTTAGAATCAACTACGTTGCATCGTTCAGGGGGTTTGACAAGTGTCCAGGTTTTATTTTTTATAAGTGCATCCAGCTCCTCCTGGATTGCAGCTTTCCATTTTTCTTTATCTGGTCTCGATAAAGCTTCTTCTACAGTAACAGGATCTTCTTCTGCATCAAATACAGCTTGGTAGCTGACATAGTCTGGATACTGTCTCGGTTTCCTGTTTCTGAGAGGATACCTCCTCTCTTCTATGGGTGTAGATTGCTGCAATGGTTCCTGAAGATCCACTTCTTCAGTCGCGGTTCTGAACAATTCATCCTCCACTTCTGTCTCCGTCTCCGGAGAACATGGTTGTTGATGTTCCTCTTCATTAGGATTGATCTCCAAAGATCTTGGTTGAGCTTGATCTCCATCTTCATTTGGCTCATCTAAGCAGGGTTGCAAGCCGGGTTGTGTCTCCACACATTCCCGCTCCTGAGTAACAGCAGGATTTTCCACCCTTGGAATTATATGTTCCGTTATGATCTCCTCCGAGATACGAGGAACTTCTGAATTATTAAATTTATGGTTCTCAAAAAATATGACATCTCTTCCTATAGTCAGTTTCTTTGTGACAGGATCAATCAGTCGATATCCCTTTGACTCATCTGAGTAACCCACAAATATTTTGAGCTCACTTTTCGGATCCCACTTTGTCCGTTTTTGTTCTGGAGTACGCAGGTACGCCGGACACCCAAAAACTCTGACAAAGCTCAAGTCAATCTTGTTACCAGTCCATGCTTCTTCTGGCGTCTTACTTTTGACTGCTAAAGTAGGTGACCGATTTTTTAAATATACGGCAGTATTAACCGCTTCAGCCCAAAAATGTTTACTCAGTTCCGATTCCTGTAACATAGTTCTCGCCTTCTCGCAAATAGTTCTATTCGCTCTCTCTGCCACTCCGTTTTGTTCTGGAGTGTATGGAACTGTCAGTTGGTGCTGGATTCCAGCAGCCCTCATGAAGTCACCCATTTGTTTGTTGACGTACTCTTTTCCATTGTCTGTTCTTAAAATTTTCAGTTTCTTCCCTGTCTGCGTCTCTGCAAACTTTTTAAACATCTTAAACTTCTCGAACGCTTCACTTTTCTGTTTGAGAAAATAGACAAAAGTTTTCCGAGTAAAGTCGTCAATGAACGTCATGTAGTACCTTTGCCCACCCAATGACGCTTCACTCATTGGCCCCGCAAGATCAGAGTGTACCAACTCTAATATTTCTTTTGCCCTCTTAGCATGACCTTTTGGGAATGGCTTCCTAGTGTGTTTTCCCTTAACACATGGTACGCACTCTAACTGACGGTTTGTATTAGAGAAACTTACCCCAGTTGCCATCGTGTCACATAAAAGGATAAGATTGCATACTCCGAGATGTGCCATCCTCCGATGCCAAAGAATCATCTCCTCACTGATTGCAGATGTAAGGGCTGTCTCCTGAAAGCATATCTGAGCTTTATAAATGCCCTTTTCAACTACACCTTTAGCATAAACCTTACCTTTCACCTCGCATTCATCAGCTTTCAAAACTTCGAAGCCTTTCTCTTTAAACACGATAACTTTGTTTCTCTTTGTAATTGTGTTGACACTTAACAAGTTGTTTGTCAATCCAGGAACATACATGGCGCCATTCACAATTACCTGTGAATCATTTACTACATTACCTATACCAATTCCATACAGTTTACCACCATCTGCGCATGCTACCTCAACCTTACCAATCTCCTTGTAATCTTTCAACCAATCTTTTCTACAGGTCATATGCGTCGACGCTCCTGAATCAAGTATCCATTCTCTCTTAGATTCGCTCTCAACAGTAGCGAAGACACACGCTTGATGGCTGTTTTCTTGTGTTCGAGGATTCTTCGGACAGGCATTGGCCTTATGAGGACCGTCACAAATAAAACATTTAATCTTCTTCTGTGTTTTCTTTGGTCCTTTTCCTTTTTTATTGGTAAGCAATGCAGAATTCTCACTAGTGCTCCCACTGGGACTCGGTGTAAACACATCTTCCATTTGCAGTAACTTAGTTTTCACGTAGTCTGTGGTAAGTTCGACATTCGAGTTTTCCAAGGCTATCTTCATAGGCTGGAATTTCTCAGTTAAGCCTTGTAGCATAATGGCTGCCAGTAGTTCATCGTCAACCTCTTTACCAATATCTGTCAATTGTTGCGCTGTTGTCATCAAATTTTCTATATATTCTCTAATCGTAGAGAACTGCTCCAACTTCGATCCAACCAACTTAGATAGCAGTCTGCACCGGTTATTCAGACCTTTATCCTCAAAAGCTTTGTTTAACGCTTCCCAGACCTCCTTTGAGGTTTTCGCACTCCGCACGTGCACAAGACAGTGTGGACTGACCATCTAACAAATTTTTGCTCTAGCTTTCTGATCGAGTTTTCTAGCAGTTGCGTCAGAAATAGGTGGTGTACTCTGTGTATACTCGAACAGGTCATCGTGAATCAAGTATAACTCCATCATAAACTTCACGAGCTGTAGTTAGCGATTCCATCTAATTTCTCTATAGACGGGAGGCCTAAACTCGAGGAGTGTTCGTATTTTGTCCGATTTGACTCACCACTATTTCCTGTCGTCATCCTTAAAAATATTTACAACACACACACAATGGTCAAAAAAGTTTTACTGGAACATAACCTAATAATATTTGTCCATAAAAATCCTATTTGTTTATTTATAGTTTAATATAAATAAATATTATAACATAGCAGAGCGTATTGACAGAGTAAGTAAAAAATTGAATTAAAAACCACACGTCATTCATTCGTCACCAGCCAGTCTGTTCTACACACCACGGAGACTCTATCTGTGATATGAGAACTCCTCTTCTAACAGGAATTAATAAAGTGTTTGAACTGACCCACTGTTATCTGGACAAGACATTGTGACATAAACTTCAAATCTCTTATTATCTTTAGCTGCTTCTAACATAGCTTGCAATACTACTCTTGATCGAGAATGTGTAAGAATTTTCTGAAAACAAAACAATTAAATTAATTATACATTTTCAATTGAGGATTTGAAAAAAACTTACACAATCATTAAATTAAGAAAAACTTACACAACCATCGCTAATAAAAGGCAGTGCTTGTTTGGCAACCTTGCCTCTAGCTTCCAATAGTGTGTCTAAAAAGATACGACCTCTTTGCAACATCACCTGCTCACATTCTTCAAATGTCTGTAAAAAAATTCAAGTATGTAATTAAAAATATGCATATATTTTATCTTAATTAAAGCAAACCTTTTACTGTATTATAACAGAGTTCCTGTACCTGGCCTTAGCTACACTACACCTGGGCACATTGGGCATTTTTTTAATGGTGCCTTGTGTTTTTAGACTTTGTGTCTATTTACAATATTGTAGAGAATCATAGGTCGACCCATTTATATCAATAGTAGGTACCTATAAACTATACTATGTTCTTATAACTTTTTGTAAAATTCTTATGTTGTAAGTAACGGACGCAAATCTAACCTTATCATCGAGCTTAGTGAAAGAGATGAACCTCATGAAGAGTTCACATCCTGAGGAAATGGCAGTGACCGGCTGGTCGCAGTGTCGCATCGCATCCACAGCTGTCCTAAGGTTGAGGTACAACTCTCTTACTGTGGCCACTGCATAAATGAGGAATGTGTTTACATAAAAAAATATGGTAAACTTAATGAAAGACAGAAAGGGACAAGATATAAAAGACACAACATTCAATATGTTATATTATTTAATATAATTAGTAGGGTATGTCATTACTCTGATGCTAAACAACTGTGGTTAGTATGTCCGGCATACCTATAACCTATATTTTATTTATATTACAAAGTTTTGCGAGTGGCTCCACCTGCCACAAGAAAAGTGTCTAGAAATTAGTCTAAAAGCAAACTGTATTTCTTCTGTTCTGTTCCTTTAAAGAAAAATTGTCATTTTTACTTTGGATTAATGATCTTCTTAACTAATTTCGTATGAACAACTTATTTATTTTGAGAGTTTTCTATTTGTTTTTTTTTTTTTTTGTAAAGTTATTCAGTGTTATGACAAGTCTTCATTAAAGAATAATATACCAGTTCGATTACTTCCTGTGTAGTTAGGTCAATAAAGTTCAATATGTGCAGTAAATATTGAACTGCAACTCTAGAACTGGTGGTGCACTTAGAACCACAGGTATATTGGGGATATATTTTTAGGTGAATTCATGTTTTTTTTTCTGGCCTCTTATTGTATTGATAACGTTTAATATGTCTTAAAGTTGTGTAATGATAGCTGGCGCTGTTCTCCTAATAAGTAGGGAGTAAAGGTATAATACTTATTGATGGCTCTATATAAAAACTGTAAACCATAGCAACATAAATCTTACATCAGTAGTTAGGTAATTTTATTAATTAGTAATTTAATGCCGTATTTACTCCGTCTTTGACAGTTTATTACTATTTGTAACAGTTATTTCTGTAAAATGGAAAAACCATGGCAAAGAAAAAGACAGACAAACAAAACTCACCTTTGTAATTTTCTATGACAGTAAGAAGAGTCCTTATCGCCGCGACCGCTGCGGAGACATCTTCTTCCTCTCTCAATATCTTCAAGAAAATGTCTTGGACTTCTAAAAGCAACAAATAAAGAAAAAATAATTGAACAACACATTGATATCTAAATATTGAGTCCATTGTTTTTTGTTTTTAAATAACTCACCTTCTGCTTTCATCGTTTGTGTAGTATGCTAAAATAAAATAATAATGATTTGTTTCAGAATTTGTGTTATTTCTGGCTAGAAACTAGAAAACCACTGGAAAATAATAATAACAAAATATAACCTCCAACCAAACGTTGCTGACATGTCATGTCAATTGTCAAAATCTTTTTAGTTTTTTTTATACGGGTATTGATACCAGATAAATTGAGACCCCAAGTAAACAAAACATTGTAACTTTTACATACCACAACTTTACATAGGCTAGAAAAACAAAAAAGTGAGGATTGGTAGTGGCCGTGGCTAAAAATGTTTCTTTTTTTATTTCAGGTAGCAAGTCACGGTGACCTTGTAGAACACACACGATCTCCTTTTTAATGTTATTCAATCTAATTAATTTTATTTGAAAACCTCGAATAATAGATTTTACAAAATCATACAAGTATTGTACATTTATAAAATAGGCATAAAACAAGTAGGTATTTTTTTAACATGTGAGATAAAACCATTCAATACCTACATTTTTTTACGTTGCCGATGGTTATTTGTTGCATTAGTTTTGGGAGACCTGCGTAATAATATCTATTCTAAAGAAAAAAAAAATCTGCAGGACTATCCACAATTAAATTAAATAATTAGGTAACAATTAAAGAAAGAAAGTAACTACTAATTAGAGATGCGCCGAGTACTCGTTTACTACGCGGTACTCGGCGTACTCGGCACTTTTATTAATATTCGTACTCGGCCGAATAACTCGGTTAAAACGACGAGTACTCGGTTCAAATAAAGTAATATAATTTGAGAGATAATATAACGAAAACAAGCCTGTTTATTAAATAAAATATTGAGCTTGTATTAAAGAAAACAAAGGCAACTATAATTTATGTAGAGAACTGTATTTTAAAATTTAACTATTATTATTTACAATGAATAACAAACAATCTACAACCATCATATTCATCATATTTTGAAAGTAAAAAAGAGCGACTGAGGAGCGAGCATTAGCGAGCTATGAAGGAGTAAGGAAGTACTGTCATGGTAAAAAAATCTAACTAGAGATTTTGGTGACTAATAGAACCCGAAAAACTAGAAAACAAAAAAAATACTGTGTGTGTGTGTGTGTGTGTGTCTATTTGTACATGTCTGTCCGGTACTGTAGCGCCAAAACCACTGGACAAAGTTGGATTTTTGGGTTAGGGCAATATTTTGTTAATATCTCCAACCGTTTTTTATTTCTTCATAGACATTACCCGCGTCAGAAAACAATCGCTCGCATTTAGTAAAAATATTATATATCGTGTGTCACACGTTGAACTCTTTTTTTATGAGCAGCGAAAAAATCGCAAAGGTCACTAGATAAAGACATCAAGGAGACCTACATTTCATTTTTTATTGTCAAATTAAATTATGTTTTTACTGTGTAGTAATATTGGGATAGGACACCAAACTGCTGTAGTACTACTTCAAACGAGAAAACTTCGTACGACAGAACTTACTGCTATAGACGAAAAACCTACAAAGGCTGATATTTTATCTCTGATATTATGAGTCATTTGTGTTAAACGTTTTATCTGAGGCCTTCCTGATGCAAAGGTTGTCCATCGCTATTGAGCATGGAAACGCTGCAATGACGGGCCTTTGCCTCTGGAACGTCTAAGGATGGACTCTTCGACTAAAGAAGCTTTATGGTGGATTTTTATATTAATAGTTGACTGTATATAATATTGTGATTTAGTTTGCTAATTAAATGAGATTTTATGTAAAGACAAATTGTCAATTATACAGGTTGTTGTTTTGGTTGACAACGAGCTTTTCAGGAGTGATAGTATACATGATACTGATGCCAAAAAAAATATAAAAATGGCACCTTAAATTTTCATAAGTAAATCTTAGAAAATAATTAATTATGGTATCCTTGTTTCCGTGCGTAACGTATTTTAACATTGAATGGTTGCCTAGCAACGAGGCGAGGTGTGCGGGGGTGCACGAGGGGCCCGACTGCGGCGGCGCCGCGGGCGGCGCGGGCAGTCTGCTGCATGCCTCCGCGCCGAACCCGCGTTCCTTTTTCTCAGCGAGAGCAAGCGCCTCTGCGCGTGAACTTACGCTACGGCTAAGATCAGGAACAAGTCTTTATTCAATAGTCGTGAACTGAGCGATGTAGTTGTTAATACATCGCTCAGTTCACGACTATCGAAATGTTTTTCGTGTGGTGCAAGTCGAGTGTATGAGATTTGGAGTTATTTGGAGTGACGTCGCGCCGCCGTAATGTGTTACGCAATAAAAACATTATTTACAAACTCCGCAAATCGTGTTCTACCGAAAGAAACATCCCATACTCGAGATAGAGCCCAAAGTAGACAAGAGTTCAAGGAAGAAGCTATAATAATAATAAATTAATATCTGGGACAAATCACACACGGTCATCTGGCCCCAAACTAGGATTCCCTATCTTGGAATACTTCTCCTGACAGGTTCATGTAGTAGGAAAATTCGTGAATGAGCCGGCCGTCATTGACTGACTGCGCGAACATGCGTTTTGATAATTTTAGGAAAATTTGTAGGTCATTTTTTCAGTAGAATCAATTTATAAAAAAAAATATTATAGGTATTTTCAGAACAAGTATTTTTTATACTTTCATCCCTTAGAAGGCCGTTGTCGACCAAAACAACATCCTGTATGTATTAACTGAACCGAGTAACTCGGCCGAGTACTCGGTTTGGCAAACTTTAAACCGAGTAATACTCGGTACTCGGTTACTCGGTAAAACTTGTACTCGGCGCATCTCTACTACTAATGGTGCACTAATGAGGGCTGAACTGAGAGTTTCATGGGTCAGCGTGCATTAGGTTAGGATAAAGAAATGCATTTGGATAAAGAAACTCTGTAATAGGTACCTAATGACTGACTCGGTGGCTAAGTGGTTAGCGATCCTGACCTCTGATCCGAGAGTCGTGGGTTCGATCCCCACATGGGGCAAACTTTTCTGTGATGAGCAGAATTGTTTGCTCTGAGTCTGGGTGTATTATATCTATATATGTATGTATTTAAAAGTATATGTGTATGTATATCAGTCTCTGGTTCCCAAGATACAGGGAATCCTAGTTTGGGGCCAGATGACCGTGTGTGATTTGTCCCAGATATTATTATTATTTTGAAACATGAATTTGGGCTACTCTGACCACTTCGCGCTAGGCGAAGTGGCAGGAGCTACTCCAGCAGAAGCACAGTCGGCTGGAGGTCAGTGCGACGAGGAGAGAAAGCGTCGGACAATCCGGGCATTGTCGAGGAGGACTGCCTTTTGCATAGCCGCTATTATCGGTCTGCCTCGAAGTCCCAGCTGCCTAAGGTTACGATCCAGGTCAGCTGGAATCAAACCATTCACGGACAGGACTACAGGAATGATTTCAGTGGATTGCACTTGCCACACATCCGTAACCTCGTGCGCCAGGTTCAGGTACCGCAACCTCTTGTCGGCATCTGCTTGCACGAGGTTTTCGTCGTGTGGAATAGTGATATCCACCAAAAACACCCTTGACTGCGCCCGATCCATCAACACGATATCAGGCCTATTATGATCAATAGACCTGTCCGTGATGATGTCTCGGTCCCAGTAGAGCTTGGCGCGGTCGTTTTCGAGAACCGACTCCGGCGTGTACTTGTAATATGGCAACCGGCGAGCTATGAAGCCATACTTTAGAGCGATCTCTTGATGTAGGATCCTGGCTGCTTGGTTATGTCTGTGCAGATACTCAGTGTTACAAAGAATCGAACAACCGGAGGTTATATGGCGCAGGGTTTCACCTGGCTCACGGCACAACCGACAAATGTCCAAGGTACCGTCTTTCATTATGAACCTCCTATAGTTGTTCGTCTTTATAACCTGATCCTGTATTGCACAGACAAAACCTTCGGTCTCTGCAAAGAGGTCTCCGAAGCGCAGCCAGTGCACGGAAGCCTTCTGATCTACGAAGGATCTGTAAAGAGCCTTCAAGAACCTTCCGTGCAGCTCTTTCTCCTTCCAAATGGCTTCCCGCTCAACAGTGCTAAGTACAGCCGGCGCTTGCCAGTTCTCTTGGGCCATGGACAAAGGGGTTAGTCCTTTATCACATGCTATGACAACTCTATGCAAATCACTGTCGACTTTTGCCAGGAAATAGCATCGGAGGCTGCATATTTCACGGTTGTGCATTTGTTTTGCACATAGAAGGCCACGACCGCCATTCTTCCGCGGAATATACAGCCTCATCACTGACGACCTCGGATGATGCATCCTGTGGAGTGTCATAGTAGTGCGGACCTTCCGATCCAGGGCATCCAATTCAGTCTGTGTCCATCTGAGTATGCCGAAGGTGTACAGAAGAACGGGGATGACCCAAGCATTGAATGCACGTACTTTGTTAACGCCCGACAAATAGCTATCAAAAACTTTTGTCAGGCGCTCCCAAAACACGCCACAAACCGCCTGTTTCACCTCCGTCTCGTTCACACCAATGCTCTGCAACATACCCAGATACCGGTATGTCTCAGTCTCAGAGAGGGTACGAATGTTCATGGAGTCACTGTTGACTCCATTCGAATGCACCACCCTACCTCTCTCTACATGAAGGATCGCACACTTATCCACTCCTAGCTCCATGTTGATGGAGCTGCTGAAATTGCAAGTAATTCTCAACAGCTCCTCCAACCGTGTTGCATTTGGAGCGAACAGCTTGAGATCATCCATGTACAGAAGGTGGGTCATGCGTAAGCCCCCTCTCTGAAACTGAAACCCCGTCCCTGATTTCTCGAGCAGAAAGCTGAGTGGATTCAGAGACAGGCAAAACCAAAGTGGACTCAGACAGTCGCCCTGGAATATTCCCCTCTTTATCCAAATCCGGTCTTCCGCATTCGACAGTCGCTGACCATGGAGACTAAGGATCGTACTCCATTGCCCCATACATGTACCGAGGAAGTCTCTAACTGTACTATCAATCCTGTACAGCTCGAGAACTCTCTTTAACCATGAATGGGGAACCGAGTCAAAAGCCTTCTTATAATCAATCCAGGCAGCGGAGAAATTGCGTCGATTATTATTATTATTATTATTATTATTATTATTAATAATAATAAGTACCTACCTACCTACACTGTTACCAGTGCGCCAAGTGTCTTTGCCCAAAGAAATTGCCTTCCTTGTTTTAGGTAGTTTCGAATAAGCAATGACGGAAATCAATTTACAGGTGCGAATGTAGTGAAGGTAAGTCATGGCCGCTCCGTCACGTCGCCCGCCGCCTCGGCTGCACCAGTGCCGACGACAGTAGCACGGATAACGCGCGTCTTGCAAACCACGGCCGATACGAACATATACTCACATTGATTAGTGGAAGCTTTGATAGTGACCACACAACAGTGACCCTTGGTGCCTACCCAGTGACCACCCTGTGACCGCCATGGGAAACACCGCATCCATTAAACTTAACGACAAGAGGAAGTGGCAGTAAGTTGTTAAGTACTGAACTGCTTTAAGTTTTTTAAATATTTTTTATTACACATATCAAACATGCAACACATAACCGTTTTTATATAAAATAGATTTCTTTTCTATTTTCTAAATGTATGAAATACTTGTAGTAGTGAACAGAGCGTCAAACATTTTCCGTTATTGGTCAGCCAAGAAATGCAAGAATAATACTTAATGAAATATTGTTCAATTAAACATTAATTGAACAATATATTAAAATTAGAGTAGGTACTCTATTATCTAATTACCATTTTCTCTTTGCTTTGATTTTTCTGAAAAATATGGTAGTAGCTATTCGTAGTTATTTATTTAGTAATAGGTACTGTAACACTGTTAGCATATTGGGCTGTTAACGTAACTGTTTATTTACATTTAACAGAATTAAGTGCGTCAAAATTAAAATAAAGATATCAATATACGAATTGATCAGGTGATTCGTTCACTTTGTATGGGAAATCGAAAAATGTTTTTGCGAATTGAGTATAAGTTATAAATAAGTTTCTTTAGGGAAAGTTGTTCTTTTTCATGTAAACAAACAGTGGTAATTTTTTTCAGGTATTTTACAAGGATCTTAATATACACAATATTGTATAATTCAATCAATGGCATATTATGTTAATAATATGTTTTTCAACTTTTTTAAAGTTCTGGTACCAAAGTGCCTAATTGCTGTCTCATGATATGTAAAGAGAAGCAAATTTTTTTCTTACACTAGAATGTGCGCTGTAATTGTCTACAATTTATTACGTAGGGTAAACGTTCTCTTTTTTATCTTCAATAATTTAGAAATTGTGATATTGTGGGGCGATATTCGATTTAGGATTTTATCCTCAAGAGTACTTAGGTTCTAAAAATGAAAACAGAAATATTGGGGTTCTGTACATTACGTTCAATATAGAAAACGCTCGATGATAATAATTTAGTTTGTAACTGTGACCATAACAAACAAAAACGATTATGTAATTGGTCATACATTATCATATATAATACTTACCCGACCCTACAGACCGAAGACGCCCGATTCGCTCCTGACCAGTTTTTTTAATGTAACAGCCAGCTTGTTTGAATCTTATGCATTCAGTGCTATTAATTAACAACAGGTTTGTATTAGCGTACGTAGAAATAATTGTTTTCGTTAATTGTTGTTAGTTTTTCATTGCATATTTAAAAAAAAATTAAACACTTTAAAAATGCGTACTGAACCAGTCGTTCCAAGATTTTAATTGAACTTTATACACATTAGCAAATAATAATAGGTAAATTAATAGGTTTTCACAACCATGTCCATCGTTTATGTCGCATTATAATTATCCAAGTATGTCGCTGTAACATCGTATAAGTTGTAATTTCACGAATATACACCTAATTTCATGAAAAACCGGAAGATGACTAGATCATGTAAGTTTTGGCTACTCGGGAAACGTCAGCTATTTCCGAATAACATACCTATAATGGTTTCATAGGATTTACGCGATTTTATGGATCGATATAGTTTATTCGTGAAATTACGGATAACATGATCATAACGTTGATCTTCACCGCTCTATCGCTTTCACACATCTTTCAAATTATTTAAGCAAAATACCTATTTGTGTCTGTAACTTTGTATTATAGTATACTTTGAGTTCAAGTTTATTAAACATGGTGTTAAAAAAAGTGCATTTGAGATTTTAACGGTTTAATTACGTTCTCAGAATGAACTACCTATACAATACAGGAAAAATATTGAAAAAATCCGACTTTCACGTTTTTTCAGTTTTCCATACAAATTCTTGATTCACTATCCCGATTTAGTATAGTATGAAAAAATATTGCAGAGCAGATTTTTTCAATATTTTTCTTGTATTCTATACTTGATTCTGAGTAACCCCTTTAAAATCTCAAACGCACTTTTATAACACCCTCTATTTTTTATAAGAAAACCTTTTAGAAATCATCAAATACCACAGTATTTTCTTATGTAAGTAGCTGGAGATGCCGTGACTGCGAAACTGGCTACACTCTGATAACCACTGACTAGCAGAGATGTCCTCGAAGACGCAACACACCTTTGAGTAGAATAAATATATGCTTGGTCAGCAAAATATAGAAGTCTCAAAATCACAACGAGGATAAATAGCTCCATGTATCTTTTAAAATGTTTTTCGATAAGATACCGACCTCGACCACGATTGTTCACGAAGCTATGCTCTACATGCTCATCGTGCGACAAGTCTGAACACTTAGCTTCCTTGGCCCAGAGAACGTTGCCGAATCGAATAGAAGGTCGCTCTGCGTTATTGGTGAAGTTAATTGTAACTAATCTATTAAGACTTCCGGCTTCGCTGCTGTTAATCAAGACACCCATTTAATTATTGTGTATTAGTTGTTTACGTCATCTTTACGCTTTCTGTGTTACGCATAGGTAGGTACGTAAAGTAACCCAAATAAAACTGGAAAATGGTATTACATAGAAGTACCTATCTCCTTAATAGCAAATACCCCGTGATTAGTTGGTTTTATTATGTATAAAAAAATAGCTTAATTGTACTTGTTAAGATTGCGATCGATTGTAGATATCGTATTTCGTATACGATAGCGAATCTAAATGGTTTTTTACTCTTACGATTAGATAAGCTAGCCTAGCTGTATATGTACTTAGTCATAAAACCCTGAAAAGTGCTATTTAATGTTTACTTACAAAAACGTAAACTCGAGGTTTTAAAAGCAATGACTATAACGTTGAGTAATAGTCGGTCACCTTTGCTACTAACGTATTTCTTTGTGATATCGTTTTAGTCACCAGATTTAATGAGGTCTGGGCAATTAATCATACAGTAAAAAAGGGAAAAGGTTCGAGTTTTAACTGATAGATAACAGAGACTTTAAAAAACCCCGAATTCTTATGCTGCTATTATTATTATTATTTTTTTATGGCAGAGGTGGCAAACGAGCAGACGGATCACCTGATGGTAAGCGATTACCGCCACCCATAGACACCCGCAACACTAGAGGAGTCACAAGTGCGTTGCCGGCCTTTGATATGGGAGTAGATACGCTCTTTTCTTGAAGGTTTGAATGTCGTATCGGTCCGGAAATACCGCAGGCGACAATTCATTCCACAGTTTGGTTGTGCGAAGCAGAAAGTTTCTAGTGAAACGCACAGTTGTGGACTGCCAACCATCTATGTGATGGGGATGAATATATTGTCGCGTAGAACGATGGCGAAAAGACGCGGCAGGGATCAATCCGAACAATTCCTCGGAGCACTCCCCATTGTACATGCGATAGAGAATGCAGAGCGAGGCTACATCTCTACGCAGCGCCAAGGAGTCAAGCCGATCTGAAATATCCTGGCAGCCGATGATTCGAGTTGCTCTTCGTTGAATGCGGGCCAGAGGGAGAAGCTGGTACTGGGGTGCCCCTGCCCAGAGATGAGAACAGTATTCCATATGAGGCCGAACCTGCGCCTTATAAAGTTGCAGGCGATGGGCCGCAGTGAAATACCGTTTCGATCTTTTGAGCACACCAAGCTTCGTCGAGGCTAATTTAGCCTTACTCTCTAGATGACCACGGACCTGGACTTCACTCGATATGTCGACAGCAAGGATTCCGATACAAGCTGAGGCATTAAGGGGAGTGTCCTCAAAACGAGGTGATACGACAAATGGCATTTTCTTGGAAGTGAACGCGCAAACCTGTGTCTTAGTGGGGGGGTTAAATTGGACCAAATTAAGCTGACCCCATTCTGAGACTTTCTTTAAAGAGTTCTCAATTTCCGACACAAGTTTGTTTTGGCTCTCGATGACGTTTTCCCGAGAAATGTTAGCACGGCCGGTATAGAAGGCATCACCTGTGCTGTCATCCGCATAACAATGAGTGTTGCTGATTTGCAGCATATCATTGATATGCAGAAGGAACAGTGTAGGCGAAAGCACACAGCCTTGACGGACACCAGCATTCACAGTAAGTATGTATACCTTACTAGGTGGAGAAGCTACTAGTAAAGCCTAAATATTGTAACTTATGTGCAGTGTTTAACAAAATAGGCGAAGGAAGGACCAGTTAACTAAGATCTTTAGATCTTTTAGTCCAACTTTGTAGGGGTCGGTTTGGTCGGTGGTGAGGTATTCTGAGTCCACAGGCACGCTAGCTACCTCCATCTTATCTAATTGTAAGACTTGCCTCTAATTCAGCATGAAGATAATATAGCCGTTCCCCAATGCGTTAAGGAATCTTGATATGACCTCTAAGGGAAAACAAACTGTAAAAAGAATAATAAAACATTCATTTTTCCGATTTGAACCTGCCATATAACCAAATCCGTTTTAGTAGTGCCGGCATGAAAGTGGAACACAACAAAAAAAATCAAATAATCAAGCTTTTGCTTTCATAATATTATTAGTGAAATACAGACAACCCGACCGGACCAAAACTATGATACAAGTATAACAATAGTGTATTGTGAAAGTGATAGCATTTCCACTGAATAATCGGTTTCTACATAACATGTCGTTAGGACCGACGCGTGGTGTACACAATGCATGCTTAAAATGACACTGATCCCAAGTAGCAAATTTACCTTATAACAAAAAGCTTTTACAACTAAACCTCTTGTAGTCGTCATTTAAAGGCATTGCTCGCGTCAAAATGCCTTGTAAATGCACTTTATAAGAGGCTTTAGCTAATATGGCTACAGTCTTTATAATTTGGTAAGGTAAGCATCTATAAACCTTAATAATATGGCTACAATAAAACCTTTGGTTAATAAGATTACAGCCTTTGTAATTTGGTCAGGTAGACACCTATATAACCAAATAACATGGCTGCTATAAATACAAAATTATGAATCGTCTTATATGGGCTAATTATACGGGCTTTTAGCCAAATAATTTAAAAAGCCATATAAAGGTTTTCGAGAAGGCTTTCTGATCTTGTAAAAGTTGTATACAGAATATCTATAAAGCATTTTATCTTTTAAGGGTCAAAATTTTAAGATTTATATAGTAATGGAATACGTGTTATTTATATGGCTTTCAAAAGGGTTATCGTCTTGGTTAGCCTACTATTACACTAAATATAAGTGTGTTATTCTTATGATTGTCATATGCTTTTGTTAATATAACAAAATCAGCCATATTAATGCGGTGAGGTTTGTTTGCGTAAATTAAATTAATATACTTAAGCAATGGATTTGGAAGAGTGGAAAAAGTTCAAGAGAAGTGGCAATTACAAGAGGAAAGTGAAAAGAACGTATGAAAAAATGAATAATAACGTTAATACGCCTATTAGTTCTGATAATGTCAACAGCAATACTTATTTTGTCAAGAACAATACATCCGAAAGTACAAGTGGTTCCGTACAAAATTTTACTTTAGAAAATTCAGTTAATGCCAGTAAAAGTTCGGAACATGATAGTGAATATTCGGAATATGGCAGTGAGGAACCAAGTAGTGATCCCGATGTGGGCGAAATCGTTATTTTTGAGTCAAAACAAGATAATTTACGTAAGAATATCCGAAATTGGGCTGTCAAGTATAATATTTCACATGTAGCTATAAATGAGTTATCTAAAATTGTAAATAATGAATTGCCGTACACCTTGCCATTAGATGCACGAGCGTTGCTTAAAACAAATGAAGAAAATTTATGCATTATAGATATGGGAACTGGACATTATTGGCACAATGGTCTAATTACTCAATTACAGAAAACGCTATCAAAACGCAATGACTTGCCAACTAAAATATCTCTAAATATCAATATTGATGGCTTACCTATTTATAAATGTTCAAATATTCAACTTTGGCCAATATTGTGCAACATCGCTGAAATAAAAAATACATCTCCTCTAGTGGTGGGCATATACGAAGGAAAGACAAAACCGTCTGATCTGGACTTATACTTAAATCGATCTGTTGATGAAATGCTTCAGCTACAAAACGGTTTGACGGTCTTTACTTCAACAGGAATGAAAATTACCATTGAAGTTAGCATCAGAGCAGTTATATGTGATTCGCCGGCAAGAGCTTTAATCAAAGGTAAACTTATATTTTTATAATTTTACTAAATTAACACTGACATTAATACATCTATCTAGCTGCTTCTTTAGATAATTCGCAAGTCATAAATAAACATACAACTACATAAGTACATGTTTTTTGCAGGGGTTGCGAACTTCAACAGTAAGCATGGTTGCCAAAAATGTACAGTTATTGGTGAATACAGCCATCTGTCACATACTGTCATTTTCCCAAAAATTGATTGCCCTAAGAGAAACGACGAGAACTTTCGTGCAAAAAAATACGGACAACATCATAAGGTCGATTCACCATTGCTCAAATTGAAAATTGATATGATTGAAAATTTTCCAGTATCAGACTCTCTACATCTCGTAGACCTGGGAATAATGAAGCGTTTATTAGTTGGCTGGCGAGATGGGAATTTCATTAAAAAGGTTACTAAGTGGAGTAGTCAGGATATAGAAAAAGTAAATGCATTTTTATCCACAATCCGTCTTCCTAAAGAAATTCATAGAGCCGTGAGAAAAGTCGACGTTTTGGCACATTGGAAGGCGTCTGAATTTCGCACTTTTTTACTATACCTGGGCTTAGTAATTTTAAAATATGTGATGAATCCCGATGCTTACAACCATTACATGTGTTTTTATTGCGCTATAACAATATGTTCAAATCAAAGATATTTTAATTTTTTGAGACTAGCACAGGAATTGTTAAATTCTTTCATATTGAATTACCCCGACTTTTATGGCAAAGAATACATCACCAGTAATGTGCATAATTTGTGTCATCTTGTGGATGAAGTAAGATTGTTTGGAGTATTGCAGAGTTTCAATGCTTATCCCTTTGAAAACAAGCTCCAAACGATAAAAAACTTATTAAGACACGGCAATAATCCCCTAGCTCAAGTTGCTAGAAGATTGCAAGAAAGGCATCAAGTTGAAATTGACATTAATAATGAAAATGTAGTATATCCTTTTGTAAAAGAGCACAGGAGCAAGAATGGCATAATTAATGTACTACATTTGGAATCTTTTATCATTTCAAGTCAAGAATACGACAAATGGTTTTTAACAACTGACAATCGAGTAATACAAACTAAATCAGTAAATTACAGCGAAGCTGAAGGTATACAATTGACTGGATACTCGATAAATAATTTAATTGACGCCTTTGATTATCCCATAAAATCGTCAATAATTAATATTCATAAATGCGTAGATTATATTGTTTCTAGATCAAGTGATATTAGCGAGTTTAAAATTAGTGACCTAAAATGTAAATTAGTTTGTATTAAGTACAATTCTGAAATGTATTTTATTCCTTTGATACATACTTTATATAAATAAAACAGTAAATCATACAACAATCAAGTTTTATTAATGTTCATTTTCATAAGTATTAAAAAAATAGAAAAAAATCCACCAAATCAATCAAATTAAGAAATCTAGCAAATCAGTCAACTTAAAAATTTGTAGTCTTTATAAATATTAAAGTTTAATTAATTAAATAGAACCTACGTCTAATGACACCTTCATTACTATTTGATTTATCTTATAGAATGAAATCTGAAATGAAAATCTGGCAAGTCAGATGAATATTTATATTACTTGAAGAATCAAATTATATGAAAGCGTCACTATACGTATACACCAGTAGCCTCAACATAATACTGAGTTTCTTACTATTTAATGAGTAGGAACCAAATATTACTTAGAAGGAACTAACATTAACGTAAACTTTTAAAGAGATAACTATAACTATTATCATTCACGTTTGCTGTACATCGCTGTACAACAGTTGACAATCGCACTTACTTATCTACCGTATATAACGTAAAAATTAATATGTTTAAATGTTTGCAGTATTTTAATATAGGCAAAGCCTTTCAGCCTATGCGTTTATGGTATGCACAATTACACAGCTAAAAACTCGTAAAAAAAGACGTTTCGTGTCGGACTGCTACGGTGTGGCAGTGGCGCGGATGCAGTCCTGCAAACGGTCGGATGATATTTTTTCATACAATACAAAAAAACCGTGCGTTGAGGTGGTCGTACCCTGCACGGTTTCAGGACAATATGAAAAATATCAACTGACCGTTTGCAAAACTGAATCCGCACCGCTGCTGCACCGCAACAGTCCGACACAAAACGTCTAAATAGAAAGAGTCCTTAGGTTATTGATTTCACTTAATAATATTAATTAATTAATTAATCATACTAATAAAATAATCAAAATTCAAACAGATGTTTCAAGATGAACCTGAGCAATCGTTATCTGCTCACGATCTTCTTGTGAAGATGTTGTTTCCGTCGAATTACGTTGTTGTTCTTGGTTCAGTTGAAGAGACTTTTCAGCAGCCGGCTGTACCTTCTCTGCCCGGGAAGATATCTCATTTTCTTTGTCAGAATGTTCTGTGATTTCTTGGTCTACAGGATTCACAGTTAGTGTCTTTTTCAATTTTGGTCTGTTTTTCGTAGTAGATGTCCTCATTTTTTTACTTACACTTCTTTGCAGAGAGTTTTTCAAAATATTTTTAAAAAAATTTTGGCATTCTGCTAAAGTGAATAGGTTATCTGAGTCATGTACTATTTTAAAAAAGAAGTTTATTATTACTGTGTGACTACGGAAACAAATTTTTTCATCAGTAGAGCGAGAACCTCCAGCCCATGAACATTGGCGAAGAAAATTTCTGTCAAACATAGCATCTACTAGTAAATAGGCATTATTGATACCCCTCCCTTTACCTTTGCCACATATAACAGAAAATCGTTTCTTTAATTCTGCTGCTGCATTTGGATCATTTATGGATGTTTCCATTTTAATCAGATCTTCTAGGGAAGTTATAGGTTGTATAGATTCAACAGTTTCTTTCGTTTCCACGGGTCGGGAGTAGCATTTTATCATCTGTTCAAACTGTACGCCTAGTTTTGATATACTTAACATAATTGCTTGTTGACTTTCTGATAGTATTGTCTGGTTTTGCTGTAGAGTTTTAACATTTTCTAAAATATTTGTACCTATGGTCTTTAAATTCTCATTAACAGCATCCATTTTTGTTAGTAAAATATTAAATATTTCAGATATATCGAGCTGTCCTTGATCATCAACGGCATTCATTATATTTGAGCTATTTTCAGGTAGACTTTGCTGTAAAATTAACACCGCATTTTCCAAATTTCTTGTCTCGGAGAGTTCATTTTCAGTGATTGACAGCATGTTACTATTCTGCAAATATATTCAGTGTTTTTATGATAAATCAGTAGGTTCAGAAAAATGTAATATGTATATCACAGGACAAAATAACAGACAGTTACTACTAAACTGGATTTTGCTTGATGTTTGATTAAAAAAAACAGACAACTAAAATTTAATCTAATTAAAAAAATGCAAATAGAAAACTTTGGTAGTAAGTCGTCAGTTACCTATAACAGTGGTCTGGATACTTACCACTGCATTTGAATTTTCTTCATGTGAATTTTCCGGTAAGATTACTGCCCTTCCTTCTGTCGGTTGATTTTCTGTCGTTGAAAGCATATCTTCATTCTGAAAATTAATAATTTATTATGGCCTTATGGAGATCGCGGGGTCGATCCCCGCCTTGAACAAACATTTGTGTGATGATCACAGGTGTTTGTTCTGTGTATGAGTGTTATATGTGTATCTATGTATGTTTATCAGTATGTTGTGTCATACAAGCTTTGCTTAGTTTGGGATCAGATGACCGTGTGTGAGATATCCCGTATATTATTATTATTGTATAATAAAGTGCTTAATAATAGCAATAAAATGCTTAGTTACCGAAATACATTCTTCCACAATGTCATCAAAGGTCCGTACTTGGCGCTTAGATACTTTTGGTACTCTGCTTGAATAATTCTCGTCGTTATCTGTTTCAGTTTCTGAAGCATTGCACATTTTACTGATCTCATGTTCCGCTTCACTTAAAGTAGCTATATTAAATCTTTTGACTATACAATTATAAGGTTTCCAGTTGGATTCTGGTCTTGAGTTTATGAATCTTCTTAATTTTTCTTTGCCTTTGGGTGGCCAGTACAATAAACCATCTTTTTCCCAATTACTTGGTACGGAAGTAAGCACAGCTTTTCCTTTTTCAATAGTGCTTACTACTTTGTAAGGCATATCGAATTAATCTGAAATTCAAAAAGTAAAATTATTACATAACTATATAATTGGTAACGTAATAAACACGTATCTTTCATATTAATTTGTGGATAAGTATAACGTGGTTAATACGAGTAGATTCTAAGTAGATTTTATATCCATCCCAATTTAGAATACAGCCAACGAATACCTATTATTACTAGACGTAAAGAAGCGACACTCGCCTCCCCCCGCCAAAATGCGGTCCTGCGGGGAAGCGACACCATTGGCGGTATCGCCAGCCCTGGTTATCTTCAAACAATGGTACATCGCGCGGCTTGTATGTGTGCGCGCCAGTAGGTATCGCCGTCTACGCACACAAAAGCACTAAAAGCCGAGGTGATCGAGATGAAACGATTGGAGCTGTACCGCGGCCGAGTGACGAGACGTGTCAGTCACTTGCTGTCTCTTGACACAACACGATATCGACGCCATCGCGTATAAAAAAAAATGTCTGCATCTACAAAGCGAAAATATTGTTGTGTTTCTGGATGCCTCAACAACAATTATTCCAATCCAGAATTGTCGTTATTCAAGATACCAACTGATCTTGAAAGGTAAGAATATGATATTGAACAAACAAAATATTAAAGCCACTTATTCCAATCTTTGGTAACTAACGGAGGAACAATACAATATTAACATCGTGAAACATGGTATCTAATTTTATACCTACAAGTGATTAGTAATATCTGCAGATCTCTTAACTGGTGTTTCCACTCAAGAAACTGAAAAAGTTTTGTTCTATATTTACCTAATCAAATTTTTTCTACGCTTTTCATACAAATCGATCAACTTATTGAGCATAGTTTATAATTAGAAGTCCAAAAGATTATGCAATTTAAGCAAAGTTCTAGAACAAAAGTTGTTCAGTTCATAAGTAAAAATCACCAGATATGAGGTTTGCATTTGGGTATGTGGCAGTCATCCTGTATATTTTTGATCACTATTATCAATTTATCACTGTGTTTTAACTATACACAGTGTGGCCCAACTCTGCGTGTTTGGTCGACAACACCATATACATAAGTATTATAGTCTACTACCGGCGAGCAGATCACCTACTCTTTAGGGCGGCCGCACATTGTAAGAATTTTTCTGACAGAAAATTTCGGATGCCCGTCGATACCACACCGCACACCTATCAGAAACTTCCTTCCGGCGAGTCTGTGTTTAGTTTGCGGCTGGCCGGCAGCATAGTTGGAATGATCTTGGGTTTACAAAAAGTAAGAAAAAGAAACAAAATGGACGACGATTAGTTACTTTTATTAGCTTTATTGTTGTACTTAGTTAAAAAAAGGAAAATAAAACGTCGATACTGGTTCATCCACTTAACTGCAGAAGTTTTAATGCAGTAGATTTCTTCGCCTTAATTCCATACGCAGGGGTATTTTTCAACTTCCGTAATGAAATCTTCCATGTCCGCCATCTCGTCCTGCCTTGCAAAATAAACGCGTGCAGCCTCCACGGCGTCCGTTCAACATCTGATGGGAATTTCTGACAGTGTGCGGGGTCTAGTACAAAATGTATAGAGAGTGCGCTCTCCGAATTTCTGATCCGAAAAATTTCTGCTGTCCGATCGTTTGCATCCGGCTCTCATCAGAAGCGGACGTCAGACACGTCAGAATTCTGATAGTATGCGGGGTCCACAACAAAATATATGTACAGAGTGCGTCCGGCGGGCGTCAGAAAATTTCTGACAGAAAAATTCTTACAATGTGCGGCCGCCCTTATACCGATCACCTCGGCTTTTAGTGCTTTTGTGTGCGTAGACGGCGATACCTACTGGCGCGCACACATATAAGCCGCGCGATGTACCATTGTATGAAGATAACAAGGGCTGATATAACTCAACCGCTTCCCTTCGAGGTGAGAGTACAGGCTACAAGTTCCAAAAGCTAGCAACTATTACGGCCAAAGGCACAGAAATCATGTATTTCCGAAATTGTTAAATTGTATTCCATTAGACATTAAAAATTCCAGAAATATTTCATGGAAAAACCAATTGTCCAAAGCTAGTTTTAGCAATAGGATTTGACTCACAAAGATCATTAAATCGGTACACAGGTATATAAAAAGTCACAGTATAAAGATATTATACAGTATGGACACTCCCTGCCGCTCTCTGTAGGCAACCTCACCCCCCCTCTGGAACAGATATGGAACCAAATGTCAAGGGTTAGCAAAGACAATTTTTTTTTCAACCATAGACTAACCATAGACTAACAGCCTCGCCTGAGTAAACAGTTTCGTAAACAACCCTAGCTACTTACACATAGATAAACACGTGTACAGATGAGCGAGACCTGTCAATTTCTATGTAGTAGTGGACACAGCGCAAAATGTATGGAGTGTCCATACTGTGTATACTGTGATAAAAAGTGAATAAACATATTTTTCATTTCATTTCGTTTTGTTATTGTACACCACAATATGAGTACCTATTTAAACTTACAATTAGGTATTATGGAAAAAACTTTTCTACGATATACAGTGTGTACGTATACAAAGACGTGGAGTGTGGTCACTTCGTCAGTCGACAAATTACTGTCACAAAACATTTGTGCGCTCCTCCTACTGTAGTCCGAACTGAACTGACGCCCCGCGCCCCGCATCGCATGCCTGCTTACATTACGAAGTGACACCCCCTCCCACCTCTTCATTTGAAGTGCGTTTCAAGAGCACGATAATAAAACACGAGTACTACAAGCAAATCTACCTAGATTTTTGAATAAACTGTTCACTAAAATAGGTTCTTTTATTATTAAATGTTTAAACACTAGTGATTTTTTTTCGAATGAGGACGCCACCTGAGCTACTTATATTACTTTGTGAAACACGCAGTTTTAGGCATAAATTAGATATACCTATGTAAATAAACTTACTCTAAGTGTGACAGAATTCGCATTCATCATCCGGGAAATGATCATAAATCATATACTGACAATGTCGACACCAAATAAATGTGAAATACAATAAACATTGAATTTGTTCACGATTAATAAAGAAATGTGATGTTATGTTGGTAGAGGTACTACGTTTACAATTGTAACATTTGTCTCTCTTTATAAAATGTGTGATTTGCCAAGGCCATATTGAACTATGGACAAAAAATAAATCTTCTCTTCTAAGAAACCGGTCCACATCCATGAAAATAACCATTGTCTTCAGTCTAGAAAAGAAGTGTTTTATTAAGTTATTACGGAACTCTAAAATTTATCAAGATGGAGGAAACTGAGCACAAAACATAGCCTTTATAAATTTTTCTTTCTTGTAAACACTTTATAGAGGTTATGTAAGTTTCTTAAAATCTTAAAGAAGCAATAACGAAGGAATGACAAAATAATGCAAAGTTTTTTCAGCATAAAACATTTTCAATTCATGGGGGCGTCTAAAATGAATTGAAAACCATACCCCATATGCTAATAAAAATGTGCTGCCACTTAGTTTCAATTATATGAGAATCGGAAGTAAAATCAGAAAAATGGAAAGAGACTTACCTTTTCCAAAATGGCTGATGAAGATAAGAAAATGACATAAGTTACAGGAACACACGCACAGTAAAATTTGGTGCAGGATTGCTGTGACGTTTATGAGTAGGATTACCTCATAAATGATTCTTACATATTCCTCACAAGAATACGATTCTTACTAATGAAGCATATATAGCAATTATAAGTTAATTATTCTTATAAAAGCTTTATAAACTGCAATTCTAAGGACTATGCCCATATAGACGAATTAAAATTAGCATTTATAAGGAAATTATACTTATTGCTTGCTGTAATACATCTTGTATAAGAAAAAATAGCAAATAATAAAGCTGGAATATAGTAATCTAAGGTTTTAATTACTTATAAGTAGGGCCCAAATCCACCCTTATTAACGTTTATATGGTTTGTATAAGAATAATAATTTTATCTTTATAAACCTTTAAATAACAAATTTTTGCTACTTGGGATGCGCAAGAGTTGTCAGGTTACTTACTACGAGTACTGCCAAAGACAAAGATCCTTAAACATATTTCCCGTTTGTCTCTGCTACTTCATGATCAGAATTAGATATATCTACCATGCAATGGTGTATCTACCTAAATAAATAGTTATTATTTATAATATAAGTTGATAAAGAAAATAACCGGCATAAGAGGCATTTCGTCTTAGCCCTCAAGGATCAACATGGCACTTTTAATTCTTATGTCTGGGGTTACAGAAACTCATAGGCCGTGGTAGCAACTTTCCATATGGTGGGCCGTCACCCTTTTGCCACCTATCACAGTAAAAAATGTTTATAGCGAAACGACGTAACACCCACCACACATCCAAACTAAACAAATACAAAACTCTAAATATCGTAAGATAGTGTTCTAGGTTATCTTAAATACATATTACACTGGCCATTAATAATAAATAACACAACTTTACACAACCCATCCCATGAGGCTGAATAGTGATACCACCGCGATACTACAGTTTAGTTGATACCTAGGTACGTGATACACTCAAACACAGACCGTGCATTATTATTATTTATTAATTGTACAAACTACAACAACAACAAATACATAAAACACATAATTTAAAAATAGATGGATCATATAATTTTGATAAATTCGGAAATTTATATACATATAAAGTATAATAAAGAATATTATAAATAAAAGCAGAGATAATAATTATAATAGACGTCAACGCATAAAAATAATACATTAATAATATAATATATACGTAATATCTGGGACAAATCACACACGGTCATCTGGTCCCAAACTAGGATTACCTGTATCTTGGGAACCAGAGACTGATATACATACACTTTTTTTAATACGTACATATATAGATATAATACACCCAGACTCAGAGCAAACAGTTCTGCTCATCACAGAAAAGTTTGCCCTGTGTGGGAATCGAACCCACGACTCTCGGATCAGAGGTCAGGATCGCTAACCACTTAGCCACCGTGTCATAGAAAAAGCATCTATCAGACTATCCGCTAAGCGTTTGAATTTATTAAATTACTTATAAAAAGGTCCAAAGGTGACGTTTACTATGTAAAATGATCTATCAGCATCATGCATCGCGCTTCAGACCAGCCGGCCGGCGGCGGCGGCAGCGCGGCCGCAGCACAGGACCGCGCGCGATATTAGCATCAGATAAGGCGCGGTATTCGCAATGCTAAGTTAATTACAAGTATGCAACTACGATGTTGATGTAGTCAAATGCACTAAAATATTTAGTCCAAAAAAAAAAGAAATACTGAAAAATTTTAGGGCTTTCACATGTTTTAAAGTTGCTTTTTTTTTGTATAATATTTTATACATTTAAATTCACATCGTTAAATCGTTTAGGTTACATCTTTTTAAATTTACGTCTTTCTGCATTTATTTGTATGTTAGTATTGACCTTTAAGCTTATAGTTGTGATTTGCAGTTCACATCATATGCGACTGAGATGATGATTTAACCTCTGGCTGTAATGGTCAAGATAGAGCGGTGCATCGCGATCCGCGCCCTTGCGCTGATCTTGAGCTGCGCCTGCGCGGGCGACGACGCACGCGCGGCGCACGGCGGCGCTTGTTCACGCCATGGCAGCTTGCTCCCCCGGATCATGTGACAAGATTTGATAACTACACTTCCGAAAAATATAGTATACAAATGAGACCTAGGCCTAATATTAGGTTCCCTAAGACCGTTTATAGAACCACGCCTATATATTTATCTCTATAGTTTCTCCTCTATATAGTCCACTCTATAGTTTCCATGTGTTCAGTTCACAACTATACATATGTATAAATAAACAAACCTACATATGTAATACATAATAATGATGAGTAACACGAGTAGCCGAAGTAACAAATATCAAACGATAATTATCTTGATAATTACAGGCACCTTTATAATTACCGAATTTCTGGTTTGCAAGCTAAAAAGCTGCTACCTACCAGCAAAGATTATCTTATTATAATTTCGTTATAGGATGACTAAACATTTTTTTGCTATAAAATGGACAGGCAACGTAACATAATTGTGGAATATTTCACATGAAGTATCGCACATAAATAAAATTGCGATAACTTAATAGATAAAAAGTAAGCAGTGGCATGTGTGATCTGGAGTCGAGGCAGACTCCGTCCTTTAGTTGTCTTTGAGACTCCATCAGAACTCCGCGGTTGGCCTCTCATTAAAGATGTCTGTAAATAACCTGATTTAAAATACTTTTTACTGTATATATTTTAAATTAAAAAAATAGACTTATTATTTTATATATATTTCTCTAAGAGTTTAGTCAGTATTTTTTGTAATATTTTATTGGTGATATTAATAAATTAATAATAATTTAGTCATTTCATAAATTGAAACCTCCTTTATTTTGACCTCTTTATAAGTTTTAAAAATGGAATTCTTGACGCGGAAAGTAAAGTCAAACGGACAGCTCGACGCACGCCAGCTGAATGACGCGCGAGACTCTACAGATTTTTTGCGGTAAGCGTTATTTGTTATTGTTGTTATTTGTTATTTTGGCGTGTTCTAAAGTAAATGATAAGTAAGATTTTTAATTACTCATTTTTCCTCTCATGAAACAATAAGGAATCTTGAGAAGCTAATAACTGTTCAAATCCATTGTGAAGACCGAAAAAGTGATTCTAATAAAAAATGTTCTACAGGAGGTAAATTGTTTCGTTAAGATAATTTGCCCATATGGACATACATTGTATATAATAACCTTGAAAACAACTTCAGATCGTATTGGCTCTATTTGCAATAAATACGTAGAGTGTCGAGCTCTGGTTGGTACTTAAATGTATTTGGATGACTTTTTCAGTTTCTTTATGTATTTGTCGTAGCCGAATTGTTAAAGCTGTTTTGTAAACGGACTTAGCCGCTTTGTGAATTTCTAGGTATAATATCACAGATTACAATAATAGTTAAAAATGTTTCGAATAAAACCAAGTCGGACGGAGCTCCTCTTTACGGTGGCAATGCCTATTCAATCCGAATGCATTTTAGTTAAGTAGATTATGACAGTTTATTTTTAAAGCTGCTTGCTCAACAGTTAATTTCACATAATTGCTACGAATTTATATTTGGAATTAGATCAATTCATGTATTTATGAAATAATTCTATAGCTCCAGATTTTTTATTTGATTGAGAACCCCGTGCATCTCTTTGCAGATGGTTGTCGAAAGGAATCGTTGTGTTTGTCAACAAACCGGCAACACTTGCCCGGCAGATCCTGCGTACGTTCCTTGTATAAAATGATATTATGTTTAAATATTTCCCGTAGCTGTTTGATATAACATGTAAGACCGCGAACTACTTCTCGTGCCTTTTCTGCGTACCTCTTTATTTTTCGTCGTGAAGAGGATCATATTATAAAGCACCATCGAAACGAGTCTCACCAAAACAAAACAAGTTGAAATAAAATATTATAAGGCATTGATATCAGCCAAAAACATTTTGTGGCTTTTTGGCTTGATAAAAAAAGAGATTAACATATCGTAAAAAAGAGTAACCTTTTATTTAAAATTCAATTTTAAAGTAAATATCGTGTGTTTAAAAATCTGTCAGCTTTAGCCGCGCTCTTCATGACAAACGCAAATCGATTCCACTTCGAGTAGCACGAGAAGGCCCCTAGGATGCCCGTAATAAAGCTCCTTCGGGCGGTGTTCGTAGCATCCAGAGAGTGTCGTACACTTGTTGCCGTTCCGTAGCATTGTTGTAGTTTAGTAAGATGGTAGCAGGAGTATTTTAATTTGTGATAGGTACATATTTTTCTAGATAATTGTTGGAAGTTACAAGTTCAGTTTATGCTGTTCTTTTGTTGTTGATTAGTGTATTGTTGTTGTTTGTTGAGTTGATTTCACTTATTACATTTTTATTGTATCATAAAAGTATCTTCGACATACTTTCCCTTCTATGTTGTGTTTTGCCTCAATGAGACATTCTAGCTATATACCTATATAAGGTGCTACTTTATTAGTGCCCGATATTTTAGTCAGTCCTTCTACTCCTGATTCTGATCAACTTTCCCCAAGGAACCCATAGTCAAATTGCAAAAAAATTTTTGGACTCTTCATACAAATCGATCAGCTGAGCGGCCAAATTTTTGGACTGATCAGCAGTCCAAAAATTTTTTTTGCGATTTGACTACGCGTTCCTTGGGGAAAGTTGATCAGAATCAGGAGTAGAAGCACTGACTAAAATATCGGGCACTAATAAAGTAGCACCTTATATATTTATACTTTATCTTCTTTAAGTGAGGAGCACGCTATAAACGAGTGAAAAAACGTATTTTAAGAGCGCTTTTATTGTCATGCGTGTTTCTGGCGAGGCCCGCATGCGTGCCGCCCGCAACTTATCGTTTCATTACATGTTAGGGCCCTTTTATTGTCATGCGTGGCACACGCACGCGGGTCGCTTTGGAAACGCCGCGTGCCCGACAATAAAAGCGCCCTAAATATTACTTTAAAATTACTCTTATTCAACCAACGTGTGATACAACGAAGATGAAGAGCTCATATCATTTATTCAATAATTAGGCCTTTGGCCAAAGTTCAGAAATAATATATCGATGGAAATAATATTCCCACGACCCACTTCCTATCTATAGTGCAATGACCGAGCGCCATCTATTATCGTCGACCGCCACTCCATCGTGCGGTGGCTGACGTGATACGGTATCGTGAAGCGCTGAAAATTTTCCCGTTTTCCCAGGAGCGATGCCGCTATGGCTCCCCCCGCGGCGCTCGACAAAAGAGACGTCCCGGCAGTGGGCGGCAAGCAGTCGTACAGTAGCGGCGGAGCAAAGTGCACGAACGTGATGGAGCGCGACCGACTCGGCATGTGGGGCGCCGGCGAGGTGCAGCCCAGCAGCAACCTGTCCGGCCTGGACCGCCTCAAGCACCCCGGCCTCAACAAGGTAAACGCCACACACAAACACACGCCCACTCCACACATAATCGTTGACCGAACGCGTAATTTGGTAAGGTCATGGTTGTACTCGTAATTTACGAATTGTATTGTCAATGACAGGTTATATGGTAGCCATTTCTTCAAGAATTTATGAAATCAGGTGATTTTCCGTCGGTGCGCGCATTGTGTCGAGGTTCAAAGTCGACCGGCCCGCAGTCAAAGTTCACGCGGTGTGTCGGGTTCCGGTGTCAACAAACTTGCTTACTTTATAGTTTACCTACCTGTATTGTTGCCATGTATTAATAACGAGAGATTACTTCGGCTTTTTTGGACCAGTTACTTCGATATTCTCATAAAAAGTCACGAATAGCTCTTAGTTGTTCGTCTTTGTACTATCAAGCCAATCCACTTGTTAAACTTTGTCTAAGTTTAACGAGTTTAAGATACTTACACAAAAAAAACTGAACTCCACTTTATACCGGCGGGTATACGTAATTTCATCAGTAAACAGTGTTCCGCTGTAGTCAGACTGTATATTATTACCGTGCGTCACATTTTTATTGATTCTGTAGCCAGAGTCACTACTGTACCGTGGGTTTACGTCACTATTTACATAACAGGTCAACACATAAAACTCGATAGCGAGTCCTTATAAAGTCATTACAAATCCCTACTCTAGTGCTTTAGCTCTAGGGGTACTTGGCAACTGAGGGGTTAGGGGTTGTTAGTATTATTGAGCCGTATTGTAAAACTGTAACGAAAACTTTTGCAGCTTTACAAGAAGTGAGTTTTTTAGTACTTTTATACAAAAATTCTATTTTTATTTATTTATAGGTAGCTTTTGTTGTACCTGGTTGTACTATGTGGTTTCCCGGCCTTCACTTTAGTTATGCCAAAACACAGTAACGTCGGTAAATAGTTTTAGTATAAAATAGATAAAAAAACGTTTTGCCCAACTTTCGGGAACCATGTTTTTTCCTGGGATACAAATTATCCCATTATATGTCACTTCCTACCCTGTCATCTATGTATCTTTATGCAAAAAACCACGTCGATCCGTTGCTCCGTTTCGACGTGAAATAGGGCTACACAAACACATTTTCACTTCGCTCGCCCTTAAATCATTTCTGTGCAAACAAAGCTATCCTTCAGGAACTATGCATTTTACCGGGTTAAAAATTATCATATTTGTTATACACAGTGCAGTGCTTGATCGATCTACCTACTCATTCAAATCGGCGTGAAAGTGAAACAAAGAAATAAACGTACCTTCGCATTTCTAATATTAGTGAGAACTGAGAAATATTTTTTTTCAACAAAACAAAACAACATTTTCAACATTTTTCTTATTTCTCACAAATATTAGAAATGCGAAGGTATAAATAGGCGTGCATCCTTTACACAATGTGGAAACGGGCAAGGCAAGATGCACAACAGTGAATGCAAGTAGTAACTGGCAGCCAACTTCTTATCTTGTGGCTGACTTTCAAAGAGTTGTTACATTTTTAAAGTTCTTATCTTGCAAAAAATAGAATGCACTAAGAAAGCGTTTCAAATTAGTTTCGTTAGAGTAATTTTCACTCTGACAGCAGGATAGCATATTATATTTTTTTGAAGTGTGAAAGGGACAAACTCTTGTCAGGTGAATCTTAACTTGGTTATGGAACGACTTCTTAGTGCCTAACTATTACGGCAATGAAATTCAAAACGTGCCAGTAATAACAATAATAGCATTATATCGGACGTAGGTATATTATATTTGAGACTTGGTTTTCGGTTTATCAGTTCTTCAATATTTGGAACTCTTTATTAATCCCGTACTACCTATAATGTCATACACGTAAAGTTGAAGGCTCGAATGTAAAGGCAAGTTGAGGGCAAGTCCTTGAACTAAGTTTGTAGGGCTCACTGAATCCGAGAGTGGACTTGTGAAGTGAGAGAGAAAGCGGGTTTTGCTTGTAGTTGTAGCTCCTTGAATTTTGGAAAGATAATAAGCATTAGTAACAAATAATTATAATTTGTATGAACAAATAGTAGAAGATGACTTTTACTTTTATAAGTAAATTGAGCAGTTCAACAATGTGAAGCCAGTTTATTAAGTACCGATTGCTTTAAGGGAAGGACCTGCACATCTGGTCACTAAATGTGTATGATGGTGGCGTTGAAGACGTCCGTTGGGTGTAAATCGAAATGCCCTACACGTGACCACGGGTGATGCTAAGTGCAACTCTAGGCAGGCCACACGATAAGAAAAAGAAGAAGATTAAGTGCTCAGGAAATTCTTGGCTTTCTTCCTTCTGTAAATCTAAGTTATATAGTGTTGGTTACAATTCGTTTTTTTTTAATGTGAGCTATTAGATGTGTCGAACTTATTTTAAAAGCATTTACTGAACGGTCCAGCATTGTCTAGTCTCGCTTATTAGGTAAATAGAGGTTTTCCTGGTGTTTAACAATAATAAATGTATTTTAATGTCAACCATTCGTTTGTATAGCCGTAAGTAGTCTGATAGGTAATGTGTACATAAATATGGTCCATGATGTTTATTTTTTATGACCGCAAACAATGGCATGTGGTCACCTGATAACAAGTGAAGTGATAGGTGATAAAGACTGCACGTGCACAAAAGCCATAATGCAGTCTATCATAATTCGTTGTGCACGATCGATTTACTTCCTAGGGTCAACCATTTTTGACTGATTAAAGTACAAGAACTTGCGTGAAAGGTGAAGTCTATAGTTTAGGCAGGTACAGTTGAAGTAATTTGTTCATCAGTACTGCTTATCATTTTAGCAGATTATTTACAAAAAAAGCGGCCAAGTGCGAGTCGGACTCGCCAATGAAGGGTTCCGTAGCAGCAAGTAACATAATATAAAAGTTTTTGTAGTTCGTTGTAACTTGAATGAAAGGTAAATTGCGGTTTACTATTTATGACGTATTAAAAAAAAACTACTTACTAGATATCGTTCAAACCAATTTTCGGTGGAAGTTTGCATGGTAATGTACATGATATATTTTTTTTAGTTTTATCATTCTCTTATTTTAGAAATTACGGGGGGGGGGGGACACACATTTTACAACTTTGGAAGAGTCTCTCGCGCAAACTATTCAGTTTAGAAGAAAATAATATTAGAAACCTCAATATCATTTTTGAAGACCTATCCATAGATACCCCACACGTATGGGTTTGATGAAAAAATTTTTTTTGAGTTTTAGTTCTAAGTATGGGGAGCCCCCAAAATTTATTGTTTTTTTTCTATTTTTGTGTGAAAATCTTAATGCGGTTCACAAAATACATCTACTTACCAAGTTTTAACAGTATAGTTCTTATAGTTTCGGAAAAAAAGTGGCTGTGACATACGGACAGACAGACAGACAGACAGACAGACATGACGAATCCATAAGGGTTCCTTTTTTTGCCATTTGGCTACGGAACCCTAAAAACCGTATTGAATTCTTATCAGACTCCATTGTTACGCCAGTAACTACCACTCGTATCACATTCAGTGCCATCGTTCAAAACTTGCTCGATGCTATTTTTGGAACTTTTCCCGTTGACAAATGAATGGGTATTCTTGCAGCCCACATTTTATACCTGTGTAAATTTTCCGCGATCACGCATGACTCGTCGTTCGTTACTCATTATCAAACCACTTCTGTGTTGCCTATTACCACAGTACTATTACTTTATATTCGTTATGAAAACTATCACAAACGCTTATTTTGGCATATTATCGTAAATTAGAAATTAACAGCATTCAGTTGTTTTTTTTTAAATGGAATGTAGCCACTTCTGCATGAGGACTAAGCCTATTCTTCACTGATATTTTATATATCTTTTTACTCTCGACGGTCCAGATAAGCGCATCAGAAACTTCTCTATTCCACTTAGTGGTGCAAAAGGAAAAATACGATGAGCAATATAATGCCACAGCTCATTTAATAAAACATTGATTTCGGATTGACTAGGAAAATATGCGCTTTTTGTATTAAATCTGTACCGACTTCACTACAGTAGCATTTAACCATACCTACCTACTTACTCTAACACAACAGTTGCCAACATAACAGATTCGTCTTTGGAAAATATTGATATTTTGATAACGGATTAATGTTACTATGGAAACAAGATCGCTGTAAAGGGTTTCCCTGTACCCAAGTTGTCAAGTTCACTGTTGCGACACCAAGTAAAAAGAGGGATGGAGCTCTATCAGTGTGTATGTTCTGTCTCGGCCTATTATTAAATGGTGAAATTGTAGAATGGTAAAAATGACAACATAGGCATTAGTTAGTTCAATAGATTGATTTAGCGAAAGGTGTCGGCTGTGTGCACGAAAAACCGGTGTTACAAGTAAAAACAATCTTTGGAAGTTAAAAATACATCGTGCAAAGGTCGTGGTTTAGTTAATATTCAGTTTATGCAAAGTGACTTTTAGGGCAGTGATCTTAATTGCAGTGAGAGCGAAAAACTATCTGTTAGGATATCTTTATCTCGGGAAGCTTACGAGTAGGTAGTGGTTGTGTGTGTGAAACACGGCACATATGGGGAATGTCAGTAATTTAATGTAATTAAGTTTAAAAGTCAGAAAAATATCTACCTTTAATAGCAGGATATTCCTAATCAGTTACAAGGAACGTTTTGAATAAAAACGTATAAGTATAATTATTTATTAACCGGTTTGTAGCATACTATGCATAGTAGCAGTACCGATGTAAAACACATGAGTCGTGGCCAACAAATATCTTACCTTGTGTTTTATCTTAGATCTGGGTCACAACAGGCTCCACCTCACGTATCCTTGCATTGTAGCGTTTGAAAGTTACTCCACATGTGCTGATGTGTCATGATTTGCAATCAAACGGTACAATCAGTCCTTTATAAGGTCAATCATGCATGACAGCAAAATCGTAAGTTGATAATATTTCAGGTTATTGTTTTATATCTGGATCCAAAATAGAAGTTGCAGTTAGACGAACCGCCGATCGTCTAGCAACTTATTCACCATTACGAGTATTCTATAGTGATAGTTTTGTTACTCTTCCACCAGTCAATTACGCTTACTCAACCTGAGTTTGACAAATGATACGCGGCCGAATGCCGACAGCTTGTCGCTACCGAGAGAGTAGAACCGACGTCAAACATCGAAATATTGTGTACTAACTCGCTGCTACCAACTCGACTGTGATGCAAAATGTTTCCTCGACATCGGTAAACACTAGAGATACGCCGAGTACAAGTTTTACCGAGTACCGAATATTACTCGGCTTAAAGTTTGCCAAACCGAGTACTCGGTCGAATTACTGGTTCAATATCCTCTTTGATAATTTGTTTATATTTCTGATAAAACGCTCTACATAAGTGAATTTTTATAGCACTGACTACTGTCGAACGAAGTTTTCTCGTTTGGAGTAGCTAAGTACTACCACAGTTTGGGGCCTATCCCAATATTGTTATGCAGTAAACAATATAATTTTATTTAAAAAAAAAATGTAGATCTCGTTGATGTCTTTCTCTAGCGACCTTTCGATTTTTCGCTGTTCATTCAAAAGACTTCAACGTGTGACACACAATATATAGGGTCCTTATGAAATACCTGAAAAAAAAATTACCACGGCTTTTACTCATGAAACTGAACAACTTTCCCCAAGAAACCTATACTCAATTCGCCAAAAAATTTTTTGACTTCTCATACTAACCAACCTATCGGCCAATTTTGTATGGGAATTCCAAAAATTTTTTTGCGAATTGAGTATAGGTTCCTTGGAGAAAGTTGTTCAGTTTCATGAGTAGAACCCACTGTTAAAAGTTTTTCAGGTATATTAGAAGGACCCTATATAATATTTTTTTACTAAATGCGAGCGATTGTTTTCTGAAGCCGGTAATGTCTACGAATAACCACTAGAGATATTAACAAAATATTATTGCCCTAACCCAAATTCATCCAAATCCGTCCAGTGATATTATTATAGACGGACACGCACCCACATACATGTTTTATTTTGTAGTTTTTTAGGTTCTATTAGTGGAAGACAATCGATTCCCATCAAAATCTTTAAGAATTATTTGCAATGACAATACTTCGTTACTTCTTCGTCGCTCGCTTCTCAGTCGCAAGTAAAAAAGAACTGGCTGTTAGAGAGTCTTGTATTCCTGCATCTTAACTTGCCTTTGCACAAATATTAATGTCTTATTGTGGAATCAATTAACGTAGATACCCTTTATAATGTTATATCTGAAATTTCTGAACAAAGCTTCTGCAGCATATACATATGATGGTCGTAAATTGTATTTCATTCTTAATAATTATAATTCAATTACTGTTCAAATACTGTTTTCTACATTGTAGTTCTTCTAGTTTTTCTATGTTTCCCTTAATAAATGCTCATTAATTTATTTAATAAACAAGCTTTTTTCCATTATACTATCTCTCAAACTATATTACTTTATTTCAACCGAGTACTTGTCACTTAAACCGAGTTATTCTGCCGAGTACGAGTATTAATAAAAGTGCCGAATACGCCGAGTAGTAAACAAGTACTCGGCGTAACCCTAGTAAACATATGCAATACTCGAGTATGTAATACGAGTTCTATTTTAGGATGTTATTGTAAATAATAAATACGTTTTTTAGAATTTAGTACAATATATCTACATAATATTAAAATATAACGTAGGTAGATGTCTTTTGTATGACATTGTTCGTCGTCTGCAATGATGTCGGATGTCGTAGTTGCAATGTAAATGAAATATACAGGGTGTAACAAAATTGGTGTAGGACTGCGGATTCTACTACACATAAATTGATCATCTGTCTTGCCATTTTTGTATAGAGAGTCCAAAAATTTTTTTGCGATTTGCGCAAATTTGTAGAACAAACGTTATAAGTATAGAATCCTCAGTTAACGGGTCCTGTCCTACACCAATTTTGTTACAACCTGTATGTTAAGAAATCAACCTTTGTTGTAAATCTACCTTCGTCGTAACAGAGCTGAGACATTAATAAGTACTTTTGCACAGTAGCTAGCTAAACATAAAGCTAAAATTAACTGGTTGTAAAATGTGTTTTGTAGATTTCGAGTTTACCTATCAATTTCTTAAACCCACCATTACTCTTCTTTACACCAGTAATTTAACGATTTACTTTACGCGATGTTGATCCCCGCTCGTTTCACGGCCCGCTCGTTCCCGCCACCTTAAAACTTTATTTACTGTCTCTCCGGGACTTGCAAGCTTAGGTTCTGGGAGAATCGTGTGACTTCTCCAATTCGTGAATAAATTTAGATAGGATAACTTATATTAATGTATCTAGTAAGAACAGAAGATCCATTTTTGCATAGTTATTTACTGTCATTATACAGAACCTTAGTTGTTGGCCTTTCCTGGGATATCTGCTCATTACAGAACTCCACCGGCTCATAACCAGTCCAGTGTAGTTGCCTCGGGCGTTATTCCGCCTACTCTGAGCTGCCAGGTCGAAGGCTCCGCTGATTGCCGACCCTGCGCCTAATTGGAACACGCTGATGTCTATGTATCTATGTATTTTCTGTGGATAAAAAAAAGGATTATTGAAAGTTTAAAAAAATCCAGAACAATGTCGTGTTCGTACATCTTTTTGCCACCGATTGGTACTCTTTACTTTTCTTAGTGAAACTATAATAAAATATTGGTGCGACGCTTTCTTTTGACACCCATTCTATCTTAGAAAATATTTTTTTTTTAAACTATGGCTTCTACTCATAAAACTGCGCAACTTTCCTGAAGGAACAAATACAAAATACTAACCGATCACCTGATAAAGTTGAGGAGAGAGGAAAAAGAAGAGAAAAAAAGTTAGGACTTCCCATAATATGTTCACAGTATGGGAAGTCCTAACTTTTTTTGGAAGTTGAATATTTATTCCTTGGGGAAAATTGTTTAGTGTTTAGTTCCCTGAGCGGAAGCCACAGTAAAATTTTTTTTTTAGGTATTTTGGGACCCTATATATTTGAACCTAACCCGTGCTGTTCCCAGACCTCTATCAATAAGGTTTCTCTCTACCTTAACGGAAGGAGGATTGAGAATTTCCATGGGGTTTTATTGCTGACATGCTGCCAATGGCTAACACTATTTATGAAACTTTACGACTTTCCACATAAAATCTCTGCAATGCCAACTTATTTCGCAAATTTTGTATGAGAAGTCAATTTTTTTTGCTTCAATTGCATAGGTTCCTGAACTTACCCTCTATCAGATAGTGTATTTTATTCGCTTACAAATGACAGATGGCAGATGTTACTGTGTTACATGAAATTGAACATGCCGATTTTTACCGGATAAAAAGTTACGCTGTAGATATTGATATTATGTAGATTGCCGTACAGTTTGCACTATACCTACTTGACCTAACAATAGTAGCCTCGGGCACAAAAGTACTCAATTCTCGTAGTCACAGGATGTTATCGATCGCGGCACAGACGACATAAAGCAATAGCATACCACTAAGCGCCTTATTCCCTTGTTTGAAAAATGTAGTTTGTTTTTATCAATATACGTACGACAAAAGTCAGTAATAATAATAAATGTGATTGGTTAAATAACTAATTTTGTTTGAAATACTTTCTTGTACCTAATCTAACCCCATATGGCCATAAGTTACTGTCATTATACAGAACCTTAGTTGTTGGCCTTTCCTGGGATATCTGCTCATTACAGAACTCCACCGGCTCATAACCAGTCCAGTGTAGTTGCCTCGGGCGTTATTCCGCCTACTCTGAGCTGCCAGGTCGAAGGCTCCGCTGATTGCCGACCCTGCGCCTAATTGGAACACGCTGAGGTCTATGTATCTATGTATTTTCTGTGGAAAAAAAAGGATTATTGAAAGTTTAAAAAAATCCAGAACAGTGTCGTGTTCGTACATCTTTTTGCCACCGATTGGTACTCTTTACTTTTCTTAGTGAAACCCCATAACCCCATATGGCCATAAGTTACCTCGCGAACTGTGAAAGCAGGCGCTGCCTGCCGTCACTTAGTAGCTACAAAAGCCCCGGGGGCAGAACATTATCCGGCGATTCTTTATTGCAAGTCTATGTTGCGGATATTCTTCATATCTTTAGGTGTGCTTTATTTTAAAATTGATAAAAAAGGTATATTTAAAATGCAAATAGTTTGCTATCGCTGTTACCAGACTGACTGACAATCTGTAAAATCGTTTTTATAGTACGCTAATAACAAGGTATCCTTCGTAGTAGGGTAAACAACATAAGTTTCTATCAGGCCTTCAAAATAAACTCTACAAATTTAATTCGGAAGTTATTATACAATATATCCTTCAGAAATTCGATAATTGTATCGTTTTCTTTAAAAACTAAACTCATTTTGCAATAAAATGAACAAGATCATCACTTTAAACAAAATCATCGTAAAGTTTGAGTCCTGTCGTTATTTTTAGCAGGGATGTTGCGGATACAGATTTTTTTGAACCCGCGGATACGGATGCGGATATTTAGAAGCTCATATCCGCGGATGCGGAATCGGATCTTAAGATTTTTTAAAGAAAAATTGTATGGGTGCGCATAAAAAAAGATTCTTATAACATTTTTATTAAATAATTAAACCTATATCTCCTATATCTAGAGTATAAAATTTACAGCATGAATAAATATCAGTTTTCGGTGTAGGTCTGGACCTGATCTTCACCAAGATCTAGATGTTAAACGGAGTTAAATAATCTTGTTGAAATTCAGTTATTTCAGTTTCCTTATCCTTACAAAGTAAGCGCCTCATTTAGCCACACGCACGCTATTGCATAGTTAGGGTATTCAGCTAATTAAACCACGCATAAAGTATATTTTGAGAGAGGGCACCACATAGTTACAAAATTAGTGCTGCGCTATTCGGTCACAAGTGTAAAGTCGATGTGCCACCATGGAGCACGAGTGGTGGCAGCTGTGCCCCCGGCGGGAGGTGGGCGCCGTGCCTGACTGTCTGGCGGCTATTGATTCCAGGGTTTGTATATGAATTTATGTAATACCAAATCTCAATGTTCACTGGCATAAGAGGTTTAAGTTAAATGCTTCTTCTTGAACACATTTGTCTCGTTCCTTCGGCAGTCTTACTCAGCAATGTCCAGTAACGCCGTATGTGCTTCATAGTGTTGGGGTTTCTGTGTTACCTGCTAACACTTTTGACATTATCCTAAACAGTAGGAAAACAATGGATCTGTCCTGTTTGTTTTTAAAATTACAAATAACCGCCAATAATGTTTCCAGTGGTAGGTTTTTATCAGGTGCTTCGAAACAATCTGTGGTATGAATCATAATGACTTGTTATTTGTTTGATACGTATTTACTTTTGCGATTGTGAGTGGTTTACAAGTTTAATGTGTTATTAATATATGATGTTTGTGCTATCGGTTGCTAAATTAATATTGAAAATCAGATTTTTTGCGCAAAGAAAAAAAAGACGTGTAATCTAGTTCTAGTTTTTTTTTTCAGTTTCCTATACTAAATCTGAATAGTGAATCAAGAATTTGTATATGGGAAACTGAAAAATATAATTGTTGGATTTTGCCAATATTTTTTCTGTACTTGATTGAGTAACCCGTAAAAATTTGGAACACACTTTTTTACCACCTGTATGTACTTAGTTTTCTTTTTGATAGTCAGATAAAACTTGTAATAGACGATTTTGCTTGAAGCGCCTTAAGCGCTGGATACCTACTACGATCTCCACTCCGGTCACCTTCATTGCGTCACGACAGCTGACGGTCGGTTCCGGATTTCCGGGTCACCCGGTGGGTGATCAATTGATCAGACGCAGTAAGGCAAGGAGGCTCGACCGCTGAACCTGATGATGAGTTGGAAATAATTGTTGCGGAAATGCGGACTTAATTCTCTTATAATAGCATAAATTTCACCATTATTAGCCATTCTGCATTATTCAGAACAAATAGGACAAAAAATCACGTGTATTTACGATGCAGTCATATTTAAAATCATCATCATCATCAGCAGAAAGACGTCCACTGCTGGACAAAGGCCTCCCCCAAGGATTTCCACATCGAATTATTACTACTTATAGTAACAGCCTGTACTTACAGTTTGTCGGGTTCGAAATGTTAAACCATGTAAAATATTAGATAGTATAGTAAGATAGTCAGTTTATTATAACTACATTAAGATTTGTGTTATAGCTTTGTAACTAGAATATGCAATTCCTAGACCGTATTAATATTCAAAGGTTGAATTTCCGCAAAAAATTTGTTTACGCCGAGAGGCAAACTGCGATAGGTACTCATATTACAAACAGGGACATTGCCAAAATTTTCAATAATAGGCACTCACTCACTGAAGTATTCTTGCTCTCCTATATAAATTTAGTTTATCTTTAAAATTTTGTTAAATCTGATGTTGTTAGATTACTGACGGAGATACGGAAAATACAGTAAAAAAAATTGGTTGTTCCAGGGCATGGCATTCACGATCGAGGAGCGGCAGGTGCTGGGCATTCACGGGCTGCTGCCGCCCAGGGTGAAGAGCCAGGAGGAGCAGGTTCACCTCTGCAAGCTGTCCATAGAGCGCTATGAGAACCCTCTTAACAAGTACATCTATCTTATGGGGCTGTTGGTAAGTCACATAGCTCTACAAAAAACGATTTGAATGGGCCTTATGTTGCTGCCGTGGGCGTCTTATCATCGCAATTTACAAGAACGCAATTTCATGTCTGACATGACATGTCTAATATGCATGAAAATAATCCTAAACAGCAGCGTTCAAAAGATAGATAAAGCTAATCTACAGAACAAAAAGCAAAGTAAAATAAACGTAAAGTGTACAAGTTCTCATCTTCTGTACTAAGCAAACCGAGACAAGCCTTCAAAATTACGGCAAATTGAAGTGAGAGGAGCGAACCTCACGAGCGCGCTTCCCGCCTGGATGACCTCACACAAGTCACAAGGTCGCTCGATTCCCATCAATTCAATGAGTACTTTAATTTGAGTAAAACTTGGGATTTATTTAACAGTTGAAACACGTTAAATTCTGAATTCTTATATAACTAAATTAGTTTGATACATTTTGTAACATTAATGTATATACCAGTGAAAATAAAGCCTTACCTTGGCCTAACGTCAAATGCCCCTGGGATAACACGTATAATTAGGATTAGAGAGAGAGAACTCTAGCATTTTAATGTAGCTAAGCGTCATTTTCATTTGAATTGTGTAGTATGCCTTGCCTCTAGATTCAAAGTTCCGAAATGGAGTTGGGGTTTTTGAGGAACTTAATTATCCAATTGCCCTAAATGCTGATATGATGATAGGCAATTTGCCTAATTTGTACCTGAAGTTTGTTTGTCACGGGCATATACAAGTGGTTAGTAGTTACTTCCACATAGTTGCGAAGTTCAAGATAACTATACATGTAAAATTAACTGACCTTCGATAAAATTACTCTACCTTGAGTAGATACCTCGCGAAAACTGGATATTCAGTCAAATTGGCCGCACCGCGAAAAGCAATCGTTTATTACGTGTAAGTTACTAGGTACATAGCCCAATATATTTCACTGAAAAGTGAAATAAAGTTGATAGTAGATCAGTATAATCTTACCTTATTGCTTCAGGATCGCAACGAGCACCTGTTCTACCGGTTCGTAGGCGAGAACGTGGCGGAGATGATGCCCATCGTGTACACGCCCACCGTGGGGCTGGCGTGCCAGAAGTACGGCCTGGTGTACCGCCGCCCGCGCGGCCTCTTCATCACCATTCACGACAAGGGACACATCTACGACGTACTCAAAAATTGGTAAGCGGCAATATTTGTATCCGTTCTTGCTGTTCTCACTGTTAAGAAGACTGGTTGCCATTTATTTATCCGCAATTGGTAGCCCTTGGTATCATCTCACCTGATGATAAGTGATGATGATGCCAAAGATAGAAGCGGGCTTAGCAAGATTCACCAACGCAATGGGCACCCGGCTATCTTATCTCAAGACTCAGATAAAATGGTTGTAACTAGCCAGGCGGGCTCTGGAAATGCCCTTCCACCAACAAATCGAGTCCTACAAATTTGACACCGCCGGAAAATCGTACCCGCGACCTCTTCATATAAAGCGAGCGAACTAGCTACTAAACTACGAAGGCGGTTTGAAGTATAAACTTAAAAGCTAAAATTGCTGTCTAAATTGTAACAAGTTTACGTTATCGGTAACGTGATGACTGCAGGCCGGAGACAGACGTGCGCGCGATAGTGGTGACGGACGGTGAGCGCATCCTGGGGCTGGGCGACCTGGGCGCGTGCGGCATGGGCATCCCCGTGGGCAAGCTGGCGCTCTACACCGCGCTCGCGGGCATCAAGCCGCACCAGTGCCTGCCCATCACGCTCGGTATGTGCACAGTGTATATCATCATCAGCCAAAAGACATCCACTGCTGACAAAGGCCTCCCCCAAGGACGACGACCGACTTGCTGTCTTCCACGTGTACATACATAACACAAAATAGGAAGCTAGTCAAGTCGCATCGTGAAAACGGCAGGTTTTAAGCTTTCATGTAGGAATAACTTGTGACGCATCCTATAGATATTTGTCGATAAGTGAATGAATGATCGTTGGAACTGGAAATCGATTTGCGCTATTGCCAGTTTTGACCCTGCAGATCCTCCTAGCACGCCACTGTTTTGTCATGTCTATTTCCCCACCAACCCCACCAACAACCCATATCGTTCCCACTGCAGAGCTACGAGTCTCTTCCCCCATACCTCGGGGAGGTTAGGCCATACTCCTACGGGGCCCAAGACCGAAATGGTAGAGGTTGTGGAGGTAGTGGCCAACCCCAGTGTCAGAAGTTTTAAAGTCGTCTATAGGGCCTCCGACATGGCTTAACGACTGCCACCTAGTGATAGCAGCCGGCACCAACGGTTTAACGTGCCTTGCGAAGCACGAAAACGGTCGAGATAAATGCCACTAACAGTTAAACCTATCCAGGTTATGACCGTGTCTGTAGTAAGTTAAATTGCGTAATCGACGCGACCTTGCAAGCCGTACTGAGCCACGACCAATCCTGTTCTGAACTACGACTACGTGTAATGAGCCCGCTGCCCCGCTTGCCGCGCAGACGTGGGCACCAACACGCAGGCGATGCTGGACGACCCGCTGTACATCGGGCTGCGGCAGCGGCGCGTGCGCGGCGCCGCCTACGACGAGTTCATCGACGAGTTCATGCGCGCCGTGGTGCGTCGCTTCGGACAGAACTGCCTCATTCAGTTCGAGGACTTCGGCAACGCCAACGCCTTCCGGCTGCTCGAGAAGTACAGGGGCAAGTGAGTGAACTGTGTTGTATTTTTTCAGGCTTTGCTATTTGCTTCCGATATTATTATTATTGTTATTATAGTACCTCGAGAAACTACAATATCTTTGAGCGGAAAAAACAGGACGTAATAACCAAACTCTAAATGCTAGAATACGCTGTAACTCTGACACATTGTCATAAATTGATCTTTTTTAACCTTAATTGGTTAGCCTTTAGCATCATCTCACCTAAAGGTAAATGATCATAATGCTGAAGATGAAAGCGGGCTTACCATGATTCCTCAACGCAGTGTGGAATTGGCTATCTTATCTTCATGCTGGAACACATCACTGTCAACACTGGACCTGACTTTTCAAATATGACATCGCGTGTGATCGCCAGATACTGCACATTCAACGACGACATCCAGGGCACGGCGGCGGTGGCGGTGGCGGGCCTGCTGGCCTCGCTGCGTCTCACCGGGCACAAGCTCTCGGAGAACACCATCGTCTTCCAGGGCGCCGGCGAGGTATTCATCATCTCATTCTTCTTCGTCGTTACTTTATTGCTCAGGCTCCTTATCACATAGGTTCTATCACTGGACGCGATCTTGGGTCAAGTAAACGATGCGTTGTATCTATTTGTATAATCGAGACACATAATCTAGTACCACAGACATGAACCTCGCTCCCCCCCTATAGACTAGCAATACAGGGCATCGGCCGCTCGCCGCAAGGTGGGCAAATAGCCAAGTTAAATTGAAATGTCATTTTTGTTCAATTTTCGCCTTTCAGTCTATTTCTGTCAATGGTCGAGGTGACATCGGACAAAATGTGTGTAAATTTATCGTAAAAATGCCAAGTTGCATCGTTGTCTGATGCGGAAACCGCACTGGACATCTCAATAAATCAAATGTGCGGGGTTTCATACCAGAAGTAAGCCATATATTGACAATTTTTTATTTAAATAACTTCTTTGCAAAACATATGGTAGTGATGTAACACTTCATCGACTTTTCGATACGTATAGCAAAAAGTTTAGCAACAAAAAATATCCGACTGCATATTTACATAGTTTTATCCAAAGTAGACATGAAATGTATTTAACTTATTTTTTCTTCTAATTATTTTCAGTTTCCAAAGGAACCCAAATAAAAATTAAGACTATTTAAGACTATGAGCAGACACGAAAGCTGGAAAATTTTCTCCTAACATGTCCGCCCAGCTTGGCTATAGATATGTTTTGGAAACTATGATTCGGTTTGATTTTTATGTATTTTTAAAATATATATATATATTTTGTTTTAATATGTATTTTTACTGTATTATATTTGTGAATTTGTATTAGTATTGTTTATGTATTAAGATTTAACAAGGAACAATATGCTTAATTTATTTTGTTATCCTCATTTTAAAAAATATCGTAAGAATTTTCGATATTTGTGATCCTTTCTATTATCTCCATCACTAGATATTTCAGTCGTATTTTGAGTTTTGTCATTTTCAAATACTCTATTGCTGTTCGACGATTTAAATCCTTAAGACAGTTGACATCTTGCGGTGATTGGTCGTAATTCAAACATATGACATTCTTCAATTCAAAAATTCAAACAGTTATGAAGATTCCCCCTCCCGCACCTCAGATTTTCCCCTCAACTTGGTTCACGCGGTTTCATATTGAAACTGACGAATTAGCGTTCTATAGAGGAGCGGAGCGACGATATAAAACTTCTTTGTCTAGTACTTACATAAAAGGGATTTACGAGTAAAATATACTCAAAACACGCAATGCAATTACTTAGATAGATATCATGCAATATTACTGCCTCGTCCTTTATTATCGGTTCGCCACATAATCAGTAGTAGCTACTCGTATATTTAATCTGTGTGCGGGTGCGCAGGCGTCGCTGGGCATCGCGCAGCTGTGCGTGATGGCGATGCGCGCGGAGGGGCTGGCGGACGCGGCGGCGCGCGCGCGCATCTGGATGGTGGACTCGCGGGGGCTGATCGTGCGCGACCGGCCCGAGGGCGGCCTCACCGCGCACAAGGAGAAGTTCGCGCAGGACCACGCGCCCGTCAAGACGTTGGTCGAGGTCGTCGACATCGTCAAACCGTCTGTGCTCATTGGTGAGTTCCGAGAAAGGAATCTAGCAAAGAACATTCATGCACGAGACTCGGAATGTTTAAAATACAATAAACTTAAAATTTAAAGTAGTTCCGGAAGAAAATGAAAAAGAGGGGTCGACACGTAACATGCTGCAGCGTCAAAATTCTACGAAACGACCCGAACAAGAATTTACCTAGCCGCACAGCCCACGCACGGTCACCTGTTCTTTTTGGCACCTATATAAGGTTTATACAAAACCGAGCAACTTCGATCCTTTTTGCGTAACGGACGTCGTAACGTGACGCCTGTGCGGCCCCCAGGCGCGGCGGCGATCGGCGGCGCGTTCACCCCCGAGATCCTGCAGAAGATGGGCGCCAACCACGCGCGGCCCGTCATCTTCGCGCTCTCCAACCCCACCAGCAAGGCCGAGTGCACCGCCGAGGAGGCCTACTCCAACACGGAGGTGACTTGTCACATTTTTTTTATATTTTCTATCCACAATTGGTAATCCCTTGGCATCGTCTCACTTGTTGGTAAGCGATGATGATGCGCAAGATGGAAGCGGGCTCACCCAATTTCCGCAACGCAATGGGGACCTGGTTATCTTATCTCCATATCCATACCAGCCTTAGTCTGTTATTTACGTGTTGCTTTGGCTAAATGTATTGAGTGAAGAAAGCAATAATGTACATGGTACGGCCTAAAGGTGCATAGCAGAGGTTTAGGTTTATAATTTGCAGGGGTATCTTTAATATAATGGCCTGTCGCAACTACAATACTGACTGGCACATCATAATTATAATACTTAAGTATTACATAAAAATATGGCGCTTGCACACACGTCAATGCGTGCGTTGTTGCGTGGCTTGCGCTAAGCAACCTCGTCACGGGATCTTATCCCCTCTCTAAAGGCGAGGCTAGTAGTAATGTAGTGTGACCCCTATGTGTGTGGCGTGGCAGGAGCGCGCCATCTTCGCGTCCGGGTCGCCGTTCCCCGAGTACCGCACCAAGGACGGGCGCGTGCTGCGGCCGGGCCAGGGCAACAACTCGTACATCTTCCCCGGCCTGGCACTCGGCATCATCTGCGCCGGCCTCATCGACATCTCCGACGACTTCATGCTGCTGGCTGCTCAGGTAACTCGCCGACTAACCTACCTGGTGGAGTTATACCTAGCTGCTCACCCCTATCTGATATCTATAAATTACGTCACACATTACGTTAAGGGGTAGGGCGGAGGGTCAACGGAGTGTGACATTATGTGACAAGGGGTAGGGAGTCATAAACGATGTGACGTCACATAATAAATAATAAAAAAATATAATTTTGGAATTTATGTTTTAATTTATTTAATTCTGGGCGAAAACTTGCAAAATATTGCATGTGACGTCACACCAGGGAGGGGGTGGCCCACAAATGTGACCATCTGTGACAAGAACGGGGGGGGTCAAAAATCATGGCCCCTCACCTTCACGTTCATCTGATGGAATTATACAGAGCATCTTTCGATATGGAAGGATGATCCTTGCATCTTTCGATATATATGCCACTGAAATAATAATAATGAAACAAAAAACAGAGTACCGCTAGACGCGTCTAGATGAGCCACATGAACCAACAAGACCTGTGCACGAAACAATTCTATCTCCTTTAATACTGTCTTCCACGAGTCGAGGACTCACTAATGTTAAAATATGTTGTCGTCAGGCTCTCTCGGAGATGGTGTCTCAGGATGACCTGGACCACGGCAGCCTTTACCCGCCTCTCGAGAGCATACAGAACTGCTCCGTTAAAATTGCCAAGAAGATCGTCGAGCTCGCGTACAAAACGAGTAAGTGTAGTATAGTTTTATTGCTGTTTGTTCGGATCGGATGGAGGGAATGAAACCTACTATGACAGATAATCAAACATAACTGTAAGAGATAGCTAGCTAGCTACCTAGGCTTCCAAGCTTGGAAAATGCTCCAACTGTATAAATGGTTGTGTCGCCACCTGAACCTATGCGATTAAGTTGTTCATTTAGTGTTGGGAGGCCAAGATCAATACGAAACTATTAATACTTACTAAGTGACACAGTGACGACTCGGCTCAGTGGTTAGTGCTCCTGACTACTGATCCGAGAGTCGAGGGTTCGATCTCCACCCAGGGCAAACATTTGTGTTGAGCAGATTAATTGTTTGCTGGGAGTATTATATCTATAGATGTATTTAAACGTATATGTGTGTATGTATAATTGTATATCAGTCTCTGGTTCTCGTAATACAGGTAATCCTAGTTTAGGGCCAGATGACCGTGTGTGATTTGTTCCCGTTATTTATTATTATTATTACTTACCTCCCCCCCGCCAATATGTCGTCGCCCGCGACGAAGCGGTGCACGTAATGGCACCTCTGCCATCTAAGATGATTCGTGGTCTTGTTCGGTTGTTCCGCTCGCTCCTACATGTTAGAAAGAGAAACCCGTAGTAGATGCAGCTTGCGGTCGACTTGTTACGGAGTGTCATGGCCAAGCAGGGGCTGCCAAGATATCTTTCCTTCTATTTGTGACGCGTTCCCGCTAAATAAGTAAAGTAATGCTTTGTCTTGTCGACGTCCAGACAAGGCGACGGTGCAGCCCAAGCCGCTGGACACGGAGGCGTTCATCCGCGCGCAGATGTACGACGTGCGGTACGCGGCCGCCGTGCCGCCCGTGTACGAGTGGCCCGACCAGGCGCCGCGGGTCGACGCCGTCTAGCGGCCGCCGCCCGCCGCCCGCCGCGCCGGTACTAACATCACATCATCCCCATTTTTAAGCTACTGGATTGTTTTATTATGTTGGAAAATAAGTGTGATTCTTTAGTCGCAGTGGTATGCCACTCTGGACTACTTACTTCAAGAAACCTATTTAGTCATATTAAAAATATTCTGAATCATACATAATGTTATTTGTATCGAGAAAGTTGTTCATTTTCGCCTTCAAACTTCAACGTTTCACTGTGGTTTCACCGACAAAAAAGTTGGCTTCTTGATACGCAAGCATATTAGCAATGCCGTAATTTTCAGTCGGCAGAAATTACTCATAAAAACAACTGCTTTGTGTTATAGAAACGTAAGCACGGGCCGGCTCGAGCCGGCCGGAGTGATACAACGGCTCCCACAGAAAACCGGCGTGAAGCAACGCTTGCGTTGTTTCGCCGAGTGAGTGAGGATACCGGAGGACCAACCTCCCCCCCCCCCCACCCCAATTCCCCCATCCCATTTCAAAGGTCGGCAACGCACGTGTGACTCCTCTGGTGTTGCGGGTGTCTATGGGCGGAGGTGATCCGTCTGCTCGTTTGCCACCTATCATATAAAAAAAGCAGTTTATCTATTATTTATGATCAATTAGGTGTTCCGAATAGCGGCTTCAAGTAGGCAATATCAAAAGCCTGCTCTTTTGTTGTTACATAATGGTGGTTGGTACGTGTCGTCGATAGCCATAAGTTATTTGAATGATTTGACAGGAATGATTCTTAGATCACTTTATCGGTCCAAAATGACTGTTCAATATGCATATAAGATCCAAAAAATATTCTATAAATTGCTATTAATTATTGTTATTGAAGAGCATTTAAATGAACATATTTTCAACTGGCGTAGCAATGTTTCATAAACATACGATTATGAATCATAATCGTGTGTCGTATTATAATATTTTGTCATTCCAAATATTTGTAAATGTGTGAATAATCAATGTAAAAAGTATAACGAAATTAATTAGGTGTATTTGTACTTAAATGTGGCAAAATTGGTTTAATATATTTTTCGGAATGAATTTAAGTTAGCTCAATATATAAAATTTTATTTTATTTTAATGGAGATATTATTTGTAAGACTTTTTCTCAAATTATAGTTATATTAAGATTTGCAAATATAAGGTATTTAAGTTTGTATGTAAACTTTGAAATAAATTTTCTTGGAAGAAAAATTGTATCATTATTACGAAAGTTTGTCCAAACCTGTTCCCGGAACCACATGAGTTTCGTATATGCTTTACAATTAGGGGCCATCCATAAATTACGTCACACGAATAACATGATTTTTTTGACCAATCCGTCCTTGTCACAAATGGCCCCCCTCCCTGGTGTGACGTCACATATTGCATTTTTTCGCCCTAAATTTAATAAATTAATGAATATACAGTATGGTGCAAAACTGAGTCAACAATCGAAAATTTTACGTATATATATATGTAGCATTTATGATGATAACATACTTACCATATTGCTACATCATTGTTTCATATCCTCCAATAACAGTCAAGAGTGAATCGGTGGGACCACGAGTAAACAGTCAATTACTCGTCGACCCACCAGTGGGTCAACGCGGTGGGACCACGAGTCGGGAGCGATAATTTAAACTTTTAGTATTTAATTAAAAACCAATTATATCAAAAACTACATTCAATAACGCAGTAATACATATAGACTTTATAATCTGAAATTTTAATTTAGCACTAATTTTAATGGTTCATTTTTGCACCACCTTTTTCAAAGTTTTAAAATTCAATTTCAATATTTCAATAATTTTTAATTTAATATTTCAATTAAAGGTTTTTTGCCATTTTAACAGCGATTAATATTTTTTTCAACACGCTTGCTCATAAAGTGGCTCTATGGTCACCGCAATAGGGTATTTGACTCTTTCAAAATTAAATTGAAAAATATTATTCACTAAATAGCATTTGTCCTAGAATAGCGAAAAATATTACTGGACTGATGTTTTTGTTCATTTCAAATTTTATATTCATTACAATCAGAAAATAAGTTCGTCAAAGACTGTGACGTCACATGCCAGTAACACGAACAATTTTGGAATAAAATGTCGTTTTTGGCAGTTTATAAAAAGTCGCTCAAATGACTAGTAGTCAAATACCGTACACACAGAATGACACCCATAATCAAACTGTGACTTTTTCATTGCTATAACTCACTAGTGAGTTATAGATTTTTAAAAAAATTTATTAGTTGAGTTGCTTTGTTCTTAAAAAAGTTTTTATTCAAAAAAAAGATCGTGTTCAATAGAACAAATAAATTAATGTTCCTATTGCTTGCTCATTTCATGCAACTTCTTATTTAAATAGATAATTTTAACTCGTACGTGTTTAATAAATAAAACTTTCACTCAAATATAACTTTTGTTTTCTCTGTAATAAAAGAAAACTTTAAATTCCCCATTTTGTACGTGGCAGAATAGGCGCAAATCCTATGCGCCGAAAATAAAAAAAAACCTCACCCTTTAGTCTGTGGCCGATCGCAATGCGCGCGCATAGGAAAACTGATTAATTTTTCTCGCCATAGCGAAACATTTTTCACAACTCGTTTTCACTGTTGAAATGAGTTTTTATTGTTATTTTATTCACAAGTGTGTTGAAAAACGTCAATGGCGCCTCGACGGTAATCACCAATGTTACACACTAGTACCATAATGTACTATTTCATACTTTTTACAAGTTGTTCACACACACTGGGTGTGACTTTATTCTACTGATCTTGAATGCGGTCCCATAAAACATTAAGATTTAATGGTGGTGAATTACATTGATTTACCAATCTACTTTTGAGATAAGCCCATAAGTTTTCGATTGGATTTAGATCGGGACTGCGCTGGCCACGTCAATACTTGAAAATTTTGCTTTTATAACCAATTATTAATTAATATTTACCAGGGTGTCTACTAAAAATTCCTAATATACTTCCCTGACTTTCCCTGATCATTTTGTAAAACTTCCCTGACCCTTATAATCCGTTTTAGATCCGTTTTCAGATGTTTTGGGAGGATTTTATTGACCGCGCAAAAATGGTTCGCAATCTGCCATAACTGACTTCACAGCAGCTGAAAGTGACCTGTCTCACAGCCCTTTTTACTGTATGTAGACCAAACTTTAGTAACGAGAAGAGTTTACGCGCTCTCCTACTTCACAGGCCATGTGCCAACATCCTGGAAAGTTGCAAATGAGCAACCAGTCATAGAACTGACCCGAATTACAGGCCAAAAACAATTAACTCCCTTTTTTCAAAGGTGATGGAGCGTGTAATTAATATGCAGCTCCTAACATATCTAGAAGAAAATGACCTTATCAGTGACCCCCAATACGGGTTTCGTCATGGCCGGTCAGCTGGTGATCCTCTAGTGTGCCTAACACACCGCTGGGCAGAAGCCATTGAAACTCGAGGAGAGACATTGGCAGTCAGCCTCGATGTAGTTAAGGCGTTCGACAGGGTCTGGCATAAGGCACTTCTATCGAAAATACCAGCATACGGCCTACTCGTGGGATTGTGCAATTGGATCGCCAGCTTTGGTGTGTGATGGGACCATTAAATTCCTTTGGGATGGCTGCTCCTCTAATACTAAATTAATACTCTATTCTTTCTGCATATCAAGGAGATCCCTGCAAATACACGGTATTCATTGCTATGCGGATAACAGTACGGGTGATGCGCCGTACACCGGTTGAGCAAACATCTCACAGGCCGATGTAGAGGAGTCGTGCCAGGCTTGTGTCTGAAGTCGAAGACCCTCTGGAGCAAATCTACGAATGAGGTCGACTAATGTTAGTCCGCTTTATCCCCACGAAGACGCAAGTCTGCGCCATTACCGCCACAAGTCCCTTTTACTGTGGCCCCTCAGTTTCAAGGGACAATGCTTGCTGTTGCTACGTGCATCAGGATCCTAGGTATCGCTATTTCTAGCAACGTTCAATTTCGGGGTCTACTCGAGGGCAAGGTTACCCTTGAGCGAAAATACCTGCTGGGCTCAATAGAGCAAAGCGGCATTTCACACCCAGACAGCGCTTGCAGCTCATACAAAGCTCAAGTGAGTCCATATATGGAGTACTGCTCACATCTCTAGGCAGGAGCACCTAAGTATCAGCTGAACCCCTTCGACTCATCCCAGCGACCCGCGATCAGAATTGTCGACGACCCTGAGCTCAACAGCGGTCTAGAACCTCTCAGCTTTCGGAGATACTTTAGCTCTCTCTGTGTGATTTACCACTTATACAACGGCATGTGTTCTGAGGAACTGTTCGACATGATGCCTACAGCACAGTTTTTCACCGCACCACTCGCCATCGGAATGGAATTCATCCCTACCAGCTAAAGCCAAATTGGACTCAAACCATAAGGTTTTAGTTCAGAGGTAAAACCTTCAAGCTGTGGAATGAGAAGTCATGATGTAGATCACTGACAACTTGAAAAAATAGTTCAAAAGCCTGGGTTAAATATCAGCAGAGACGAGGAGATATCAGACTAGACCAAGGATGTTTCCCTCACTAACGATCATTGGTAAAAGTCCAATATCCCTATGACTTTTCCAGATCGCCAGGTCATTTCCCTGACTTTCTCTGACCACCAAAAGCTTCCCTGACTTTTCCATACAGGTCACCCTGTTTACGTATGTTTAGGGTCCTTGCCATGTTGGAATATTACATCTGTCGCTGAAACTGACTGAATATGGCATCTTTGCGACAGCTTTTATTAAATGTATTTTTAGAATAGTCAAATATATTTTATTGTTCATTTTGCCTTCGATATATAAGGTGCTACTTTATTAGTGCCACTTTATAGATATCGGCTCGACACCATAAGCTGTAATGCAGCCCCACACTTTGACATCACCACCGCCATGCTTAACAGTCTGAATGTAATCTTTTATTTGTTAATTTTCATTCTGTCTCTTCCAGTTCCACTGACGTCCATCCATCCGTACTAAATCTAGTAATTTGTTGAGATGAGACTAGATTTAAGTACGGATGGACTTCGGTGGAACTGAAAGAGACAAAACGAAACTAAACAATTAAAAGATTACATTCAGGCCGTTAATCTCGTGGTGGCAATGTCAAAGTGTGGGGTTGCATTACAGCTTATGGTGTCGGACCGATATGTATAATCGAAGGAAATATGAACAATAAAATATATATAGCTATTCTTAAAAGGCATAAGGCATTTAATAAAAGCAGTTGAAAATATATCTATTCCAACATGACAATGACCCTAAACAACGGGAAAATTAATTAAAATTTGGTAAAAAAAAGCAAAAGTTTCAAGTGTTGACGTGGCCAGCGTAGAGTTCCGATCTAAATCTAATCTAAATCCAATCGAGAACTTTGGGCTTAACCATAGATTGGATAAGGCTTAACTCAAAAGAAGATTGGTAAATGACTGTGAAAATCTCAATGTTTTATAGGACCGCATACAACACGCAATGTGTCTGAACAACTTGTAAAAAGTATGAAAAGCAGATTATACGCTTTTAAAAGGGCAAAAGGGTTTTGAACCAAACAATGAAATTGAATTCCATAACTTTGGAGGTGGTGCAAAAATTAACTATTAAAAATGATTTTAAAATTTGTGTTAAATTAAAATTTTAGATTATAAAGTCTATGCATTTGTGCTTGAATGAATGTAGTTTATGGTGATATATTCCTTTTTTAATATAATTATTTAGTTAAAATTATGATGCTCTTATACTAAAATCTTCGATTGTTGACTCAGTTTTGCACCATACTGTATACGAGTATTTCTAATTTATTTGACGTCACAACGTTTATGACTCGCCCCCCCTTGTCACATAATGTCACACTTTGTTGACCGTCTCCCCCTTAACGTGTCACGTAATTTATTGATGGCCCCTTTAGAGTAGAAACGCACCATAAAGCTACAACTTCGACTGCATTTTGTTTGAGTTTGTAAAATAATATCACGATTCATTTATTTTCTTTCGTATACATATACTGAAATACTATTTATTGAACCATTTTTTAACATTACATTATAGTTCGTAAAAGCAATTTTACGCAAGCAAGTTGTTACTTGAATCTTCCACGGGCAAAATATGAGCGAGCCAACTGCTTGCCGCTCTATTGCCAAAAATCTGAATGAAAACAGGCTATAAATAAAAGCGTGCATTACTCAGACCATACCAGTCTATATTTCGAATAATAATATTTTATAAATACAAATTGAGAAGTACCGATTCACAACAAAATATACCTAGGTTACAATGTTCGACAAATTAATTATCACTTATCACTTCATTATTAACTGTACAAGTCCATCACGGGGGCGGAGGCGGGGGCGGGGGCGCTAGGGCCGCGCCTCACCGGCTCAGCGAGTGCGAGCGCTCGCGGGGGCCCGAGCCCTCGCCGTTGCACCGCGCGCGGTCACTGCCTGCAACGTAACAAACGCTTATCCAGTGACGTTCGTTTTTATCATGGTTCGTTTGTATCATCAAGACCTCTTTCAGGCAAATCAAATCCTTTATTAGAAAAATCAACAACAACAGGAGTAATAAAATTGTATTTCTTTTCTATTCAAAATTTAATTAATTGGTTTTAACGAATCGTTGACACTATCATCAAAGGTTATCAAACGGTATAAAAATGCTGTGGTAGATTTTTAACACGTTCACTGTCACCATATATGTTTGAATTACCGCCGAGGAGTTCATTAAAAAAATACATAAATAAAAAAAAAGTTATTTGCAAGAATACATTTTATTTCATTTCATTGAACTTTTATGTCAAAGTTATTGAATTGTCTATGGATAACAATCATTTGTTGCTCTATAGCAAATTCAAGCTCTATTGCCTGTAAATTACGTAAATATATTGTGACTCCATACGGAGTCATGGACTTCTGGGACCGTCAAATTTGTGACTCTTTTTGGAGTCATAGACAGTGAACGTGTTAAAATATAGTCAATATTATTCAAAATAAAAAAGGACAACCAATATAATGTACAATCAATCGCCGTATTAACATTTTATATTGATGCTTTGATGCGATTCGTAAAGTTTAGCGTGATATACCTACTTATGAGAATGCGTATGGTTAAGTGATTGAGTAGTAAAATAACGTGCAAGTATGGTTAGCTTATATAAATGTATATATTGATTTGTTTCTCTGTATTGATGTCAGTGATGCAATAACGAGAAACAATGAACTTGTATTGACAGTTGTAATTTACAATTTGTAAGAAATTCAGCTTTGTAAATGAACACTGTACAAAATCAAAGCGAATCAACAGCACACTGACAACACAATAAAACGAAATTATAGTTATTTCATGTCACACTAAGGATTTTGTTCGATAACAAAACAAAAAAGTACTATGTAATATCAAATACGTATAAAGCTAAAAGCTATCAGACAAAGAGGCCTGACCTAAGGAATGATGGCCTCATGTACTGGTGTCCTAAAACAAAATATTATAACACATGTAGCTTTTCAATAAGGAACAGTTTATATCGTTCTTAAATCGGTTCAATTCCCATGTAAATTAACCTGCATGAAGGCTTCACTGCAAATAATGCTGAAGTTTCAAAATAAATGGGTTTCATCAAGTCCGTTTTGTGCTTATGCGTAAGATTTAATATGTAGGTGCAATGGAAAGGTGTTTTTCTATTTATTTCAACACTAGTATCATGAGCGCTGTTTACCGCGCTGGCTTTTGAAATTTACTTTGCTTCTTTGAGTATGAAATTAATATGCACGCTCCGCACGAGAAACATCACTTTGCTACTAGTGTAGAATGTGTCGTGACTAAATTCAGTGAAGTCGTGCTGTTCAAATAAGTTGAAAACGACAACAGGGTGCATGACTGCTCGAAATCAGATAAGTTCGTTTTTATCTAAATGTCAAAAACTATGTTGTTTTTAAATTATAGAAATAGTGAGTTATGACATCATAATTTAATACTTGTTTCTATATTCATCACGAAAATATAAATTTAAAAATGCATATATAATACGTTACAGTTACAGTCATCTATATTCTTTATTTATCGTATGACTAATTACTGGTCAGAATCTTATGAAACTTTGTTTCAGGTAGGAAACAGAGTCTCGTGTTAAGAGTTTTAAAGTCTGCCCTTTGCCCGCTATATTTGTTACAGTCATCTACTCTATAGCAGGCCTTATTTTTGTCAGGAGAACCCACTAGAAGCCGCTGGACTGCCACCCTGCACCTACACGAGACTAGTGCGGGTGTGTGTGTGTGTGTGTGTGTGGGGGGGGGGGGGGCACTGACCGAGGCGCTGGTGCGGCGGCAGCTTGCTGAAGAACGGGTGGTGCAGCGCCTCCCGCAGCGTGAGGCGCTGCGCCGGCTCGTACTCCAGCATGCGCGCGATCAGGTCGAACAGCTGCCGGTGCTCCTCGCTGTTGCTCTGCAGGTACCTCTGCAATGCACAGCATGCCACCCTAGGTCCGGTCAACCGTTACAAGGAACGAGCTCGCCACTAAAATGCCTCACCGGGCACTATGAGTGCGGTTAAGCCGATGTTACATTTTTCATTGAACATTGAATGACTTGAAGTATGAAATATGTCGCACATTGCTTACATTACGTCACGCTACTGACTAAGTCATTCAGTTAATCGAATTCTTGGATACGCAAACAGTTTTAAAAATTTAATTGTGTACATCAAACTCGGTGACAAACGAAAAAATATACCAAATACTCACAAGTAGAGGTTTGCAATTTTCTCTAACATATCTGCCAGCTGACGATTTCTCGTCCCAGTCTAATTTGCCGTGGTAGAAATACTTCGTTCTCGTTTTGCGTGCCATTCTGTAAGTAAACAATAACATCAAATTAGTGAATTCCGTTTCACAAACATTCCCATTCTCTGCATGAAACCGTCTTTCGTTTTATTATTACACGATAACGAAATTGTTATACAGTTGTTTTTAAATCAAATGTCAAGTTCATCCTCATGTCAAAGTTCATGTTGGGTAATGACTTATCAAAAGTTATGTAATTTTACATAGTTCATAAGTAAATACATTATAATATATTGCTATGATGTGTGCCAAGGCAATATTTTGATATTGCATTTGCCGGCCAGAAATACGGAAAATGTCGTTCCTGTATCGCGTGTCCAGCCATTTGAAACATAAACAGACTGCTTCTGGTCGCTTTAAGAAATCGTTTTTTAGCAACCGGTAAATAAAATCGAATACCAGAATAAATGTAGGATTGAATTGCAAGTTTGTGTAGAAGAAAGAGGTAGGGGCTTCTTGGGGGTAATGTAGGGACCCCCTCAAACTGTGTGCTACTATGGCAAGTACGGCAATGATAAAGAATGAGAGCAGGCACCTGTAGGGGATGGGCCGAGGATGCGCTCCGTCATGGCGAGAGGGACCCTCTAACCGTGTGCAATAGACTATGGCAAGTATGGTAATGATAATAATGAGAGCAGGCACCTGTAGGGGATGGGGCCGAGGATGCGCTCCATCATGGCGAGGTGCTCGCGGTTGTCGTGCGTCTGGAACAGCGTGATGCCCAGGTGCAGCTCGAACATGATGCAGCCGATCGACCACACGTCGCACGGCTGCGCCCAGCCCAGCTCTGCCACATAAATCACGTATTCGATGTTATTATTCTATATACTTTAACATATACATGCATACTTATAAAAGATACCGTATTGGATATGGTACCAGCTCTGGTAGAGAGTGCGATGGTCTAAATTCACAACCTTGACTCTTTAAAAGCTTTGGAGGTTAAGAGAGGCTTTACAGGCGATCGAACCAGGCATTCCCATTAACTGTAAAATTTTCATATAAATGATCTGACGTAGCAGTAGCGGATAATCGAGGTGTTTTCTGAACATTGTTCTGAATAGTGCCATATTTAAACACTGAGTAGCCTGAGCCTTACTAATTAAGGTAATTATAATCTTAAAATAACGATTACTTCTATTCTGTTATACGGAATGTTCACCTAATATGACTTCGGGCGCCCTGTAATGCCGCGTGGAGACGATGGTGCTGTGGTGCTCGTGGTCGAACGTGGCACTGCCGAAGTCGATGAGCCGCACGTCGCTGCGCTTCACCCGCCGCAGGTCGTGTGACTGCAATACCAACAATCACACTTTTATTAAAGTTATTCTTAAACATAAGAAAATTCAGGAAAAATACATTTTTATATGGTTGAATTCAGGTACTATAGGCGACGGAGAGCAATAACCTTTTAACAACATTGGTGCTATACCATTAAGAGGATTAACCAATTGACCGCCAGAGTCGCCGACCTTTCATGCACTTCTACGCCGCGCAGACTTTTTTTTTTTAATTTTATGTTTGTGTCTATCTATACTTATTATAGACCGTTCGTTCAGAATATTTTGAGCTTATAAATTAAATAGTTATAAATAAATATGATAGAATATAATTTTTTGTCAATCATTTCAAGACCTGGCACAGCAAATAAGTTAGCTAAGACGGTCACGCAAGTCTTTAGCACTAAGAATATTAAGAAACTAATATATAAATCCAATGAAATCACGATCATACCTACAGATAACTTGTGTCGCGGAAATTCAATAGATACTTTTCATAGGTATGCTTTCACAGCTGCATCACACACTATTACCAATATAATAGGCTAAATGACTACTTACTAGTCATTTGAGTTACTTTTTATCATCTGACAAAAACGACATTTTGTTCTACAACTGTTTGACGTGAAAGTACCAGGACGTGACGTCGTATTTTTTCAGCATCATTAATGGACTCATTTTTTAATTTTTAACAGACTTTAATAAAGGAGGATTATTTTTTATGTATGTACCCTAATTACTCGTAGACGCCTGCACCGATTTGGAAAATTCCTTTTTGTTTGAAAGGGTTTACTTCCTAGGTGATCCCAAATAAATTTTATCGAAATCGATTTAGCCCTTTTTAAAACCAATAAAAGAAAAAAAAACAGCAAAATTGTAGTTGTTACTATTGAAGTCGGTTGATTTAACGTTTTCAGCGTTGTCATTATTTATAATTAAAAATTAAAGATGAGACGGAAAACAAACAAATACTTTTTCTGAAATTTCGGTATTCATCTAGTCTATTGTATAATTTGTTTCAATCTCCATGGCTACCCAGACAGCACAGCAAGAGAGCGGCGAACTACGGGGCTCACCTTCTTGGAGCTGTTGTACACGCTGACGACCTCGTAGTCGCTGTCGACGAACAGGATGTTCTCGGGCTTGAGGTCCGTGTGCGTGAGCTTGTTGTCGTGCAGGAACAGCACGCTGTAGATGAGCTGGTACGCGATGTGCCGCACCTGCTCCAACGGGTACGGCTGGTAGTTGTTGTCCTTCTGCAATCACAACGGAAACGCTTTTATTAATTAATTCTGTAACCGCTAGTCGGCTAGGGCCGACGACGGTTTTTCGTGTTACACACGCCAGGATTTGAGATTTTCATAAATCGTCCCACGTAGAGTGGCGGAAATGGAAATAGAAGTACGTAACTCGGTCCCAATCTACTGTAATTGACTCGATCTTATGATGATCACGATCCCCAATCCCTGGGGTCACGTCATAAAATAAGAAGCGTGGCGGTCAATGCGTTAACAGATGTGTATGATGGTCGCGTTGCACACGTCCGTAGGTGTAAATCTAAAATGCCTTGACCGCGGGCAATGCTAAGTGCAACACTAGGCAACTGCCGTCTGTCACTTGTAATAAGCACGGTTACTTAAGGCACACGATAAGAAGAAGATTAATTACATCTAAAATACTTCAGCATTCGCTTTCAAAAGGTATATTTGTCACAATTAAACGCGTCGATGGCTCCACGGTACGGATTAAGACCTCTTAACTAGTGACCTCGAGCTCAAAACCCGGTCTGTGTAGTAAATACCAATGAGTTTGTCGAAACTTATCTACATTTCATATAGCAACTGTTTTAATAGCAAAGAAAAAAGTGTGAGGATATCTATGTTTCTATATTAATTGGATTTATAGGAGGTCATGACCGCGGGTGATGCTGAGTGCTATACACCAGGCAACCGCCGTCTGTCCCTTGTGAGAACACGGTTAAATTGTACTACATGATAGATAGGAGACAGAGACACACATCTAGGAACACGGTATGTGTCGAGTGAAAGTAGGTGTTTACTCGAGTTGCTTTGCGACTGATTATTTGGGTGTTGCTTGTATTGCTTAGCAATTGAAGTTAAAGGAATGTATTTTAAAGGAAAAATGAAATCACAGCTGATTTACTTTTGCATGAAAGATTTTAAACGATATTATTTCCCTTAATTAGGTCATAAGTCTCGTATACGCACGAACAAATGACAAGTGAATCACAAATCTAAGTTTACCGAAACAGCACTATGACCCAGATGCGAGCCATGCAGGCTCTATAGGTATAATAACAAGGTATGAAAACAAGACTATACACAGAACTCACCAAAAAGTCAAACACGCTCTGTCCTAACATTTCGAATGCGATGCACATGTGGCCGTGGTACTCGAACCAGTCCAGCATCTTCACGCATAAGCTGAAATTGCAATAAATATTGTCAACATCTTTATAAATATAACAGTTTTCTGAGATGTATCATTAAATGCGTGAGTTTAACTTTCATTTGCACTACTAATGAGATAATGCCAAGGGCTTACCAATTGAGGGTAAAAAAAAACTTTCTAGCAGGTTTTTGCTTTCACATGCAGAAATAAAACGAAAGTACTTATATATTTCCGAAAAAACTTTAAGCATCACCGAAAACTTAAATGAACACTCATCTTGATTACAATCGCTTGAATATGTTTATGTCACGGCAGGCTGCAAAGCCGCGACCTCCCTTAGTGAACGTATCTCAACAGCCTCAAGTGGGCCAAGGATAGTCAATAACAAAACAAAAACGAGGAGACCTACATTGGTTTCCCAAAATATAGGTTGTATGTAATAATTAGAGTTGATCAAAATGTACGTAATTAGTTATTGACACACATTAATTTAAAATCAAGGGCAATCATCACACGTTAATACTATCTATATCGGAGGAATCTATTTGGAAAGTTAGATGAGAATCAGTCGGTATTTTTGTGTGGAGTTGACATCGGGTTCTATACTGGCGGGGTGCCAGCCGGGGCCATAACGCGCTTATAGCTGAGCAAGGTCAAATGTTGCTACAGTGTGCGGCGCTCTGGACAACTCCGGCGCAAGTAAGACACAACAAACATACTTACAAAAACATTCATGCACTGCTCCCAATGTCAATGGAATGGCAACATTTCCTATGCTTAAAAAATACTTTGCGTGAAGATAACATTGGAGGGTCATACTCACTTTTTACAATCCGGATCGACGTCAGCTAATTTTTCTAATACATTTATCTCTAGTTTTGCAGCCTCTCTGTACTTCTCAACATTTTTGATTATCTTCAGAGCCATTCTGTGTTCCCTGGAAATTGTAATTATTTTTTAATTATTAAAATTTATATTTCAAAGCAGTTATTCGTAGAGTTTTCTGGCTATATGTATTGGAAACTTACGTGGCTACTTTAAACGATATGAAAATAGAGGTGAATGATGAAAATGGCGCATTCTCAGCCAAAATATGTAATCATCCGCCGCTGGCGCAATGTGAACGACACTAGGTATACAAAAGTTCCTCTATAAATAAATAGCTACACCTCTTAAAATGGCACACAGATTGACGCACTTTCTTCTTTCGGTGCAGTAGATAGATGACAGGTATAAAGGTCTAACGGGTTTGAAAGAGTCCTTTTGGTAACACTAGGTGGTATCTTGACATGTACTATTTATTGAAACAGACTGCTAAAATAATATTTGCTCCAATACTCAAAGTTCAGTTCTAAAATTATCAACAGGGCAGAGTTTCACCTGTCTGCTTCTTATAGACTGCATTCCTCGACTTCAGGCAGAAATACATCAAGTTTAAAAAAAATTACGACCAGGAAGTTTAAAAAAAAAAAACTCAAATTCTGTTGTAAGTTATAGCTCTTTTTGAAATAGAAATTGATAAAAGATACTCACAGTTCCAAGTCCTTCACCTCAACCACCTTGCCGAAGGTCCCCTCACCGAGTGTGTCGATGATTTTGTCTGTAATAAAAACCGACAACAGTTAATTACATATGCTCGTGTAGGCAAATTATGTTTTTTATTATTTTCGGGGCATATTGAAGCATTCTACTCCAAGAATTATATGAAACTCTTGAGAAGAATGACATACAGCTTTTTTGTATAAACGAAGCTTAGAGATGACGCTTCAGAACAGCTTAATGTAATAAAATAAAATGAAAATTAGAAAAAGAAGTTTCTTCTTTGAAACACCAACTGCAAAATCTTGGCTATAATATAAAAATGACGAAAGATTTTGTTTTTTATTTTTAAATGTGTCGATTTGGTATGGTTTGAGTCTGAAGCGAAGAAAGTTTTGATTGTTTAATATTTTTCTTGTAGAATTGAACAATGTATGTGTTACGTGTGGTATGTATGTGTAAGACAGTAATGGTGGTGGTTAAGTTTTGGACACGAACATCTCGCTCCCATGACATATCCGGGCCAGTAGACCAGGTGTCCATCCTTGTCGTCCTTGACGGAGGAGCGTGCCCGGGAGCTCTGCAGGCGCCACCACAGCCGCCGCCGCCGGAGCCGCCACCGCGCCGCACCGCCGCCGCCGCACGTCGCGCCACATCACGCACGCACCAGCCACATGCCAGCAGAGCGCCACGCGATCGCACCGACCCGAGTTGTGTTGTACCCAACAATCAGACAATGGAACGGTTGCCCGTCAGACAAGCGACAATTGGTATGGTGTGTCGTACATGCTGTTAGAGGGCGGACGGGTGGCGCTGCGCTCGGGCGCCCGCGGCCCGCGGCCGGCGCCCTCGCGCTCTCGGTGCGCAGGACGGGATCAGGAAGGGGACTTACCAGGGATGGATCCTTTTCACTGTTAACTGTCACACAAACCTTTCAAAACTACCTCACATACAGAAAATTTTGGAAAGTGTCTACCTGAATCTTTCTCTTAATATAATTTTTATAACAACTGTTATAATACTAACACACAAAGATTTTGACCTTCGTTTACGTTTATAAATAGAAAGTAACTTTAAACAGAAAAGGCACATTTTAGTTTTAAAAACACGCACAAAGAAGCGTAAAACATGCATTATCATTTTATTTTCATATTTTTCCTGTTTCGATAACGTCGACAACACACTGGCTTGGTTAGTCACGGCTTGCGCCGGTTGGATTGATTAATTTTCCTGCAAGATTTATATAAACTACCCTCAAATCAAGTTACATGATACGTATTGGTATATTTTTTTGTACGTAGATGCTCATTCGATGTTAACTGTTGATTAAAAGAAAAATAGATGAATATCCGAAATTTGTGTACTACCTCTTTTATTCTTTTATGAATTCGCAATATTTATGTTTCATTTCAGGATTTTTATCAAGTCTATTTCCTAAGTTACAGAACTGAAGTACTGATACCTAGTTTTCAAGTTATATATGTACGTATGTACAATATACATGGTGTTAAAAAAGTGCGTTTGAATTTTTTAGGGGTTACTCAGAATCAAGTACAGAATATAGAAAAAAAAATGAAAAAATCCGCTCTTCAAATTTTTTTTCAGATTCCCATACTAAATCTGAATATTGACTCAGGAATTTTTATGGAAAACAAAAAAATTGTAGATCGGATTTTTTCAGTATTTTTCCTGTAGTTTTTACTTGATTCTAAGTAACCCCTTAAAATCTCAAACGCACTTTTTTAAAACCCTGTATACATAAAGTTTGGTTAAAATGTTTAAGTGACCTGATGCAGGTGTTTGTTAGCGGCACACAGGCGGTTAGCGAGCTTACGGGCGGCGTGGCCGCGTGGCGCATGAGATGGCGCGGCCGCTGCGGCCTGTGCCGGCTGCGCAGCTCCGGAGGCAGCGCCACCACGTCGCCGATACCCAACGGTTCCTTCTTCATAACAGCGGTGGCGGCGCTTATCTCGTTTAGCGTGCCATTCGCCTTATCCGCCGCTCGACCGTACATTTCGTCGACGTGCGCGTACTTCATGATTAAACTCTGTATCTCCTTCCTGCGCGTCTCGCGCTCGCTGAGCACCGGATCACCGACCGGCGTTTTGTCGTCATCCTCGTCGCTGGACGGGAAGTATATTTGTTTTTGTCTGCCTATCGATCGCGTCGGGGAGGACGCCGGCGTCTTTGTTGTGGTTGGGTTAGAATTCGTTTCGTTAATTTTATGCTGTGCTGGTGACACCAGATCGCGAACGCCAGGTTTTATGTCAAGATCAACGGGTCGCAAAGACAATTTTGTGCCTTTTGTCTCACTTTTTTCTGCTCGAAGCGATCTTCTTTGGTGTCGCCTGTAAACGCTATCTCTGTCTTTTCCAGCAAAAGTACGATCTCTTAAAGGAATGTCAATCCCGTTTTTCAATTCACTTTTATCACTTTGTTTATGACTAGATGGTAGTCGACGCTCTGTTGTATTTCTGTAAGGTGTTTTATCTCTAGTTTTGTCACGCGTGTAATTGTTTCGTTTGAAGGAAGATTCCCCAAAAACAGCCGTAGTGAGACTTCTCATTAACCCACCCCTAGGAGGTTCGGGTTCTAAAGTTTTATCGCGATCTTCTTTTTCCTTTCTAGCTCTTTCCCTTTTTTGAATAGCAATCCTATCTAAGACCGAAGAATATTTATCTTCTAGTCGACTCCGCGTACTTCCTAGAAACATCGTACTATCAATGTTATTGTTAGTTTCCTTGAGTGGATACCGTTTGGTGAACGGCGATGATTGATCTTGATAGTTTGCTTTGCGAAATGAGTCACTGCGGGTGAGTGCGCTTATCCCGGAGGTGGATCGTAGCGGCGACACGTCAAGCCGTGGTTTGGTCGAGCTAAGGTAACTCGAGTACGTGCGGTCCTCGTTCAACTTCCTTGCGGTCGGTGCGCCAACGCCGGATATCAGAGATGAGTATGGAGAGATGTGTCTATTGTTCTCGTAGTGTCGCACGCTCGATAGCGCTGAATTCTTACTCGTGAGTGGCTTGTCATCGTATCGAGTTCGTGCTGCAGATAGTTTGCTGTCAGCGGCGAGATCATGCTTCTCGGAGGGACCCCGCCGTGTCAGGCGGTTGATGAAGCTAGAATAGCCATCGGACAATAGCTGAGTCATGCTCGTAGTCGACGAGCGATTGTACCTTTGTCGTCGAGGGCTTGCCGTGCCATTACCGCCGGTGCTTAAACTAGCCATATTGGTTTACTGTGGGATAGTACAAATGTATTCACTTTATCCAGGGTACATCACATAGAGTTCACAGCACGTCATAGTTCTGCATGTGGTAGGTTTTTGCACCTTGTTATAGATTGTTTAGGGATATTTAGTTTAATTTGACGATTTGTCCGGCACCGAACATTGGACTGCCCCTATCTCGAGATTGGGAACGTACATAAGAGAGCACGAATTTCAGAAAGATCACTAGCACAGCGGAGTGCGGCCGTCGGTGCCAACTAATGGTCGCGGACTAAAAATATCGGCAACCCGTGGGAGCGCCCTCCCGCGCACTCCCGTGCGGCTACCGCGCGAGCTTTTCGTCACTTTAAACTTGCTAAATGTATCCTAAAGCGCTTTCAATAAGGAAAGATATCATAAATTGCCAATTGCCAATTTATGACATTCTCTACAAGGTCATACAGCTTTCAGTAATTATATGAAAAATGTACACTCATAAAGAAGAGGTATATACATTGGAACGTATTTTTATCTGTACTCATATGGAACATATCATTAAATCTTATATGTTATTTGAAGGTGGAGGGTGATTAGAGAGGCGTTGATAAGGCGTCACCTTTCTCTGAACGGTGAGCTCTGTCGCCAAGACAGTTCTGTCAATAAGCGGCAGGTAATTGGGTCAGTGGAACGAGTGCGAGCACCACGCCACCGGCGCGGTACTGACGGCAACCGGCGCAAGAGCTCCTGCCCGTTACTGGCGCATCTACTGCGGATGCATCCACGTGCTTAATTAATTTGTAACAAGGTCAACTGCTGATTCATATCGATTTACAATTAATGGGTTCAACTACTGACAAATGACATCTTAAAGAACTATCTTACTACTGTTACATTTGTTCCACTTTGCATTAATTTCATTTCCAAATGCATGGGTAATGGGTATAATAGCAGAAAAGTTGGTTAAAATTAAAATTCATGTTACTGCTATTACACTTGTTCCACTATGCACTTATTTCATCTCCATATGCATGAACACATTATGAAACCTCTAAGACTATAATAGCATAAGGGTTGTTTTGGTAATATGTCTATTTTGTTCCTAATTAGCCATACTTATGCTATGCGTTATCAGTCTCTCGTGTCATGATCTATCAGATAACAGAAGCCAGCGACCCAGGCGAGTTCCGCAGCGCCCGCGACATGAACCCAATGCGTGGCGGGCGTCTCGCGCTTATCAAATTGTGAACATTATTTATTATACATTATTATTTGTCGATGTAGCTCATCTGCCCAACTTTTTATTTTTTTAGTCTATAACAAAATACATTTGTGTCAGACATAAATTGTTACTAAATATACATAAATAAATCTCTGTCAATCTAAATAGGTACACCTGATCTCACTCATATTATAAATGCGAAAGTATGCATGTTTGTTTGTTTGTTTGTTTCTTATGCTTGCTTTCACGCTGAAACTACTGAACGGATTTGGATAAAATTTGATAGGTAGATAGATAAAGCACTCGGCTAACATATAGGATACTTTTTATCCCGAAAAACTCGAGGGCTCCCGGAGGAAGGGCTAAAAACTGAAATTTTACTTTGTCACTAGATGGCGCTGCCCGCTGCTTTAACATTTTATTTCTCTCTGGACCCAATTTCGAAGTCCACGCGGAAGCTAGTTATTCATATAAAAAAGTATTAGTGTGCACTAATATTATTATTAGATACAAAATTATATGTTAATAGTATCACTCTCACCGAGTTCTGAATACCGACGCAGCCCTGACGAAAATATTTGCAATCCGAGAACACATTACTATAGATTATATTATAATTCGAATCGAGCTGTTATCTATAATTGTATATTCAACTGTGAGTTAATATCTATATGATGTTTAACTAGTGAAATACGCAATGTACCTAATGTTCGGTTCGCGTTAACATCTACGCATATCTTGAACGGCATCACCGGTTGATAAGCAAATGGTTTTGTAATAAATTTTCTTCAGCATGCGAGGGCCCGGCCTGCGAATGTTTGGCGCAGCGGAAGTAAGCCGTTCTTATAGTACGACCTCGGTAGCTTGCTTGCATTTCTACTTTCACGGACATTTTTCAGCGGCATTCGATTTCAGTGAAATTCCAAAGTTGTTACGCCACTCAAATAGTTTGCCGATCGATTAGAAGTTTAAATTATTTTATGCACGTTCACAAAATCTGTTTTCTTTTTGTTCAATGTACTGTTACTATTGGGTGTATTATACAAAGTGGTGTATTCAACTTAAGTTCTTTCTACTCCATACGAGAGTAATTTAGTTTCACCTGAGGAAACACCATGTAGTCGTCCACTATTGGGTAACTGAATTTGACCAATTCTTTGAACACATTAATAATCTTGTATGTTTTCATTCCGCGGAATTGATGTACACAGCGATTAAAATTATAAACACCGACAAAAATAATTCACTTTTTACACAGATAAGTAACTTGATATTTTGATTTGTTATTTTAGCACAGTGGTTGTTGATAAAGTTAGTTGATATAGCAAATACCACGCGAGACTGTCAGCTGTTGGCGTGAGACCGGGCCCGGCCACAATAAATGACATGGGTGCAGGTAAAGAGGCTTATTATTGTGATTGGCTGGTTTGGGGTCCCCTGCCCCAGACAGAAGTGAAGGGCTGTTTATGATTAAATATATCCGTTATTGTGATTTAAAAAACAAAGTATTAAAATAATAGTGTTGATTTTCTTCAGAGACACTGACCTTGCCCACCAAACGACAACATGCACCGTCCACATCGAAAAGTATCTCTGCTACCACAGAGAAGAGTTTCGACACATCGTGCCAATTGCACCCGTGTTCTTTGAGAAATCGCTTGTATAACTCATAGAAGGAGGATAGTTTAAGTGGCACTCGCATACGACCGTCACGTATCGTCAGTTCCGCCATTTCACTACACTTGAATATGTTAAAAAATGTTTATAAACACAAGTGAGAAGAGTCCGCGGGCGGGCGGGCCGCGCGCCGGCTGACTAACAACTGTGGGAGAACTTGACTCGCTACTACGTTATAATACCACCAGTTATCGCACTTTTTTTTCCGAAGTTAAAATGCTCACATATGTTTATGTTATGACAGAAAATAAAACTGCAATTTAAATTATGAAACAATATGTCTACTATACGCACTCGATGAACGTCCAAGACTAGCCGAGTGGAAGGTTTGAGAGGCATTTAATTAAACATGGCAAGCTTCAAACGGAGCAAACAATTTATACCCACAGCTTTCGGTTTAAACAAGATTTATCCGAGCATGAGCATGTTGCAAAGTTCTTTTTAATTGCTGGAATATTCCATGAAATACAAGTAGCGAAATTGTTTCTTATTTTCTTATTGATAATTTTATTATATTAGTAACATAATCTATAGTTTAAATCTCAACTTTCTTTGCGACTACGAATAAGATATATTTTCAGTGTGGAAATAAAATGAACCTGAGCTTGGCAAGGCGTGAGTAAACCGCGGCCGCGGCGAGGCGTGTGTATCGACGGCGGCACAAGGCCGGCCGGAAGGAAGCGTTACCGAAGATAGGTGGCCACCAGCGTGCGAGTACTAAACAGGGGCACGACAACGACATCAGAACGTCAAAGATACGCGACGAACTTGACCTCTCAGTGAACATTTGCAATGTGCGCACTAATTATACGTATATCCCATATCGTACTAACGTGATCTTTAATTATAGCTTTAAAGCACTTCCAGTAAAGCATAGAATGGAAGGAATGTAATGTAACATGTACGGGAAAACTTTCGCGTTAGCGTTCGGTTTAATGTCTAGTTCAACTTTTATTTACCTTTATTACGACCACGACACCAGATCGAAGGGGCAGGTGGGAGTTTTACTCCTGTACTAAGAATACTAAATTACAGATTTGTTAAGCACTCGTTAGTTTGTCTATTACCTAAGATTGTTATCATAATTAATTGGTTATGAAGCGGCAGAAACAACAAAGACACGTACACAACATACGTGTATTCAAAGAATATGAAAAGCATCTGTTAAAACATTTTAGTCGAGATTCTAGCTTCTTTGACATTTTGATATAGGTACATTTGTTTTAAAAATTAAATACCTCGCATAATGAGTTTAAAAATTAAGAGCGACCTGTAGTTTCTTAATACTTAGTCTTAAAGTTTTTGAAGATTAAACGGACGATATTAAAAAAAAACTTATTTTAATCTTGCGCTGTTAACGATTTCCAGAAAGGGCCAATTAACAATTCAATACAGTTTTTTTTTCTCAAAACGCCTTCAGGGTGTTCGATGCGTTGATGATCAAATGTAGCAACGCTAAAGGACAAACAGAGCCGCAACGCAAATCCCACCAGAGCCGGCTGAAGCAGGTTTCAATTTAAAGATTTCACAGTAAGTACAATTCAAAACAATTGAGTCGTACGCCTCCTGATGAGTCTCGATTAGGCAAATGCGTTCGCGTGGGTCCGCGTGACGGTCATTTCTTACGAATTACTCCGTGCACAAAGAGAAAAGCATTATTAATATTTCATGTATAATATTTGGTACTATGATACATAAAATAATAATATAATTAAATAAATATAAGTGAAGGTTGCGGGAAGCCGCTAGATGAGGGCAGGGCAAGACCGGTCGTTGTGGAAATCCTTGTAAGTGCTTTGTTTAGCAGTCTTTCTGCTTGTGAGTCTTTCTGAGGATATGATGTCACATGTTGAAACAGTACCAATCCAATAAATAATTAATTACATACATTCATTCACTACAGAGCATTTTTGCAACTGCAGAATTTGGACAAATAACAAAATATTAAACAGGATGTGTGCCAAAATACATTTTAACGTGTTATAAATCTAAAGTTATTCTAAAACTGTATTTTGTGTTTTGGGGATTTATCTCTGGATTTGCAACAGCGGCGTGGAGAGCGGTGCGTAGGCCCATAACAGAGTGGTAACGTGACGACGTGACAGATATGATAACAACGCGAAGATGTCGCTGGACTCACGGTGAAGGTGATCGGCACTCTATTTCTGTTCACGCGCTGATCAAGTCTAGTAAAGTAGCGCCATCTAGCGGACGCCAATAGAATTGCAAACTTCGACACAAGCTGCTGGTGCTATTTCTAGACAGGGTAGAAACGTACGTATTGTTTACAGTCTGTAGGTACATTAAAAAAAAACAGTATTTTATAGGATGTAAAATCTTAAGTTATATACATATGCATTAGAGGTATTTAATAAATAAAAAATAAAAAAAATATCCGGGGCAAATCAAACAAGGTCATCCGGCCCCAAACTAGGATTCCCTGTATTATGGGAACCAGAGACTGATATACATATACATATACGTTTAAATAAATACACAAAATATATATTATACACCCAGACACAGAGCAAATAATAAAAGCAGCATTTAAGTTATATTAGAATTTTTGGGTTTAGTGTTGTTATTTATATTTGTTTATATTTGTTGTAATCGCGTTTACTCAGCTTAAATAAAATGGGCGGAGCAAACGCCATGCATAACAGTGACAGCGTTATTCTAGGTATTCTTCGTTGACGATAAATACAGCGTACGATCACGGTTATTTTTCAGTTGAAAGAGCAATGTGATAAAAATGCTATGTATCGGTCGTATCACAAGTCCTGACCCCTTTTTTAAAATTGACAAGTCTTCGCTTTTTTTAAATTTAACAATTTAATTTTATGCTTTGTGTAGAGTAGACAATTAGCTGTCTTAATACAGCTGTCGATTTGATAGTTAAGCGTGTTCATAAAATTATTTTTGAGAACGAAAAGATTGAAAAAGACATTATGGTTGCAAGAGCAAAGATTATATATATATATTTTAATTTTATGATATTTTGGATTACTTGGTGGGACTTTCGCATGTCTTATTAGTTAAATGTGTAGAGCAAAGTGCCATCAGTAAAAGTAAGTTGATAAAATGGCTTTAGTCTCACAAACATGAAATAGTGCAGGCCTCTCTAGACTGAAAACCGTCGATTAAATTAAGGAACGTACACGAGTCGTACACGTAACCGGTCTGTCGAGGATCTGCGTCAACACATAAGAGTTCCTCATACTACTGCGCAAAGAGTAATATCAGAAGATTTGGGGTTGGTGAGTAAGTTAGCTCCATGGGTTCCATAGAAACTGAATGATAATCAAAATGAATTTCGACTTGAAGTTGCCTGTAAAAATTGTTTTTGTTGTAAGCAGTCGCTCGAAAAGGATGAATCTGTGTTGTACAGATGAGACTTGTTTAGTGTGCTGTTTTAAATCGCTCTCCCCAGAGACATCGATCCATTCAAGTTAAATGAATTAATCGGAAGGTTAAACAACAATTGTATTTTTACTGGTTATCTAAAATACCAGTTGTTTAGAGAGGACTCATTTATAGCGCAGGAGACTACAGGGATTTTTATGATTCAGCTAGGGAAGTTGGAGGAAGTATTTGAAAAATAAGATTGAATGTGTTACCCATTCCATAATGGATTTTCAGACACACATTAGTTCTAAAAATCCACTACAAATCCAAAAACTAGAATATCCTGAATCAAGGATTAAAGTGGACATAATAGTGCAAAAAGATCCATCAATGGATCTTTACAATGGATCTTAGTGGACCCAGGGAATTTTACATGTATTATATACTTTATTCATTTACACAAATAAAAAAAAATAAAAAACAAAATATGTCAGGACTTCTGGTACGAGCTATATTACAATCCTGTTATTATTTAACAACATTTATGCAGCAAACTACCAGATTTGAGAGAAAGGTATTAAGCAAACTTTGTCCAAAAATCTCATTTTTACGTCTAATACATCTAATAATCTTTATTAAAATTGATATCAAATTGTAGATATTAAGCATTTGTAATTATTGAGAAATCTTCGTTTCCTGTGGGTCTACCTCATCACACTCATAAAATATTTTAAATTAGGTGAGACAGAAAATAATAAAAATTAATTTATAATTATAAATCAAGGGCAGTATAACAACTATATCAACGCAGGCAAAGCCGCGTTCAAAAGGCAGTCTATTATAATATCGCCTTAAGATATTCATCTCATCAGGTATATAAACGTAAACGACTGTCATCCATGACTATGTTAGCGAATATGTAGTAAATAATAACACTTTAAAATTAATGATGTACTTAAAAAGTTAATTTTACCACTTTTAAAAATAAAGCTCCCCGCAATAAATTAATGGTTTGCACTTCAAAAATAAGCTCGTCACAAGAAAATTAATGTTCGCACTTTAATAATAAAAAAGTACATTTTACAATGAAGCCGTCATCTCGGAGCTCCCACCTGTGGTACTTATATCAAACCAAAGAAGACAACGATGAAGATGATAGTCTCTCCTATGATCGCTTTTTTGAACCTTAAGTATCCGTTACCGCATAATAGAAATATTTTGACTTCTGTATTACTAGTATGCGAGCGAACGGCGGGACTCATGTTAATTTAGACCAGAATTTAAAAGCTGAAAGGAGTAAAAGTGCTATCTATTAATTTTAAAGCTAAGATTTTAAAGTGGGAACTATACTTTTTAAGTTCATTCATATACAGTATATTAAAAAGTGCGGGTGAAATTTGAAGGGGTGGGGGAAGATCCGAATCAAAGATACATAGAATACAGGAAAATATTTAAAAAATCCCATCTTAAATTATTTTCTCAGTTTCTCACACTAAATCTGAACAATGAATCAAGATCGGAATCTGAAAAAAACAATAATTGAAGATTGGATTTTTCCAATATACCATTTTGCGGTGGAAACAACAATTTCTACGGCATGGGAACGAGCCTTTTATTAATTGATTCTGAGTAACTCCTTAAAATTTCAAACGCACTTTTTAATAACCTCGTATATCTACAAATAAATTAGGATGCTTATTAAATAGACCCTTGACCTAATACTGTTCTAAAATAGATGCGCATAGCTCACGATACACGCTCTGGCAGCGCAATTGCGTTGCAAACACACATACATGTGTGATGAAAACAATTAAGTAAGTACGCGATTATGCTTTGTGTTAAAAAAATGTAGAGAGGTAGCCGACTGCCAAAAATCTTTATATTACTCTGCGTTTCAACATGTATGCTTTATACAAACCGTTCAAAAAATTGACTAACATTGTATAGCATCTTCTTGAGAATTAGGTACGTTGTTATTGAGTGCTAAGAAAGCTCACTTTAAAATTCGACAATCTGTGTGCGCTCAGTTTCCAAAATATATTACATACTGTACATAAGAGTTTTCATATGACACCCGTAAATGACACTAAAATTCCCTTCTAAATGTTTGCCCGTTTTTCAACATTTAAAATGGTTTCATTTTGGAAACTTCATCCATACTTCCATACTAATATTATAAATGCTTAAGTAACTCTGTCTGTCTGTCTGTTACGCTTTCACGCCTAAACCGCTGTACCGATTTTGATTAATTTTGGTACAGAGATAGATGAGACCTTGGGGAAGGACATAGGTTACTTTTTGTTGCTAAAATAAAACTTGAAGGGGATGAAATAGGGGATGAAAGTTTGTATGGGGAACCAATCATTTCTCAAGTATGGATATATTATAAATATCATCATACATATATCTACACTGTAAATGCTGTAAATGTAAAAACGGGCTCGGCTTAGTGTGCTTGCGTGGTCGCATCGATCAATAAGGTTAATTGACTACAGACACGGTTATGACATGGATGGGTTTGACTGTTAGCGGATTTTATCTCGACCGCTTTCGTGCTTCGTAAGGTACGTTAAGCCGTTGGTCGTGACTCAGTGGGCTTGCACGGTCGCGTCGATCATGCAGGTTAACTGATTACAGACACGGTTATGACCCGGATGATAGGTTTGACTGTAAGTGGCATTTATCTCGACAGTTTCCGTGCTTCGCAAAGTAGTTAAGTTGACAGTGACTTAATGGGCTTGCGTGGTCGAGTCGATCATGTAGGTTAAATAACTACAGACACGGTCATGATCTGGATTGGTTTGATTCGGGCCCAGTGTGTGGAGTATGACATAACCTTGCCGAGATATGGGAAGAGACCCGTGCCCCTGCATTGGAAATAAGTCGTTAACAAACGCTATGAATACTTTTGCTCACGTAGGCAATCACTTAGAAAGGTTTTTGAAAATTCATATGGTATAAGAGTTATATGAAAGTTAAAATATTGTGCAGTTTGCCTTTTTTTCCATTCGATATTCTTTCAAATATTTCTGAAATACGGTAATTAGCGTTCAGTCAAATCGAAATCAAATGAAATCAGTCTTTTGTTAATCACGTTTCCCGTAAATATAAACGATGTCAACGCGGGCGAAGCCGCGGGCGGAAAGCTAGTTACTTATAATCTTGAAGACCTTCAATTTATCAAAACTACTTAGAGATTAATTATTTTAACGTCTTCGTTTGCGTTCAATTTCGAGGTTCCACTATACCCCATCACACAAAACGAAATCTTGTAAGTGGTTGCTAGGCTATAGCTCCGTTCGTCTCCAAAATAATCTCCAAAATAATGCAATTTTTCCAAAACTGATAACCTACAAAGAGTAACAAAGACAAACTGAAAATATCGTACACAACAATAATCTGTCATAATCATAATCTATCTGTCTACACAGTATTTTTTTTAATACTAACTATAGTTTACGTCGGAGCAATTGCAAATCATTTTGATTAATTAGATCCTCCCGGTACCAAAACGTCAACGACGTTCCATTTAGAAACCTACTTACTGTACAGAAAAGTTATATGCAACAAAACTGACCTCGACTTCCTTGGGTTTGAGTTGCAATTCTTGAGGTTGTTTTCCCTGAGATGTTTTTGAAGGCATGAAAGAACAAGAAGGCATTGGTTCCACGACGTTGTTCGGTTGACTTAATGTTGGTTCCGGTTGAGAAGGCGGTTTCGGACTTCTTTTGAAAGGTACAGCATCAGACTGTATGCATATCTGAAGTGGAACTTGTTCACAGGTCTTTGTTCTGCTCGCCAGCCATGCAGGCGGCACAGCGGGCGGTTGAGGCGGTGCTGGTACGGCCCTTGCCGGTTGCTTATCTTTATCGCCAGATGTTACAGTCGCTGAGGAGTCTTTTTTCTGTACAGTTTTCTCTACAGAGTTTGCAACACTTGATGTTTTCTGCACAGAAGTAGGCTGTTTCTTCGGTGATACTTTAGTCTCAACACGTGGTGGCGGTAAACTAACTGGCAAAGGAGGTACACTTGATGGTACCTTATCATGAATCGGAATAGAAGGTAAAGGAATATTGCAAAGGTTATGGTTTGAAGGTAAAATATTTGTATCATCATTTTTTTTTTTATTACTTTGATTACTATCTATTTCATCGGCAATTAATAAAGTATCCGATTTTACTGGTGGATCAGGAAAAATAGGAAAGGAGTCATCTCTACTTTGAGAAAAATCGGTGCTATCACAACAGGAAAGCTCATCCAAGCTTTGAACTAAATCCAATGCTGATGCCTCTTGATAATCTGTAGAGCAAGGCGATGTATCATCACTGGTATCGTCGGAACAATTAGGTATTTGTGAGCTTTTACTGCTTGGCATAAATGCCAAACTGGAAGTCACATCATCAGCAATTAAAGACTCTTCGCTCGTTGATGAATTTCTATTGAGAAAATCTATTGCACTAACTTTTTCATCACCACTCACTACACTGCTACTAACAATTGAAGGAATAAAAGATACTATGGTTTCATTTTTTAAATCATGTGAATCTACGGGATTAACGCAAGGCGCTTCGGTCACACATGAAACAGTTTTTAACTGCTGAGTTGATGTCGTGTCAACTTGGGGCATTTTTTCTATTGAAGTGGAAACAATGTCATCTGTATGCGGCCATTTTTCCTCTGCTGATTGATGGGGTTCCTCTACAGGTAAAAACTTTTCTTCTGACTGACAGTTAGTATCTGTAAAATTTTCTACTAACGGTTGTTCAATCGTAGGTAAACTCATATACTGAGGTATAGCGTACTCAAAATCACTTAAAGGCATGTAGTGTACTCCACCAGTTTCTTCAATTGGTCCCATGAACTGATGAGCTGGATAGTAGTCGAAAGCGACATTTTTAGTACCATAATCTGACCAAGGATCATTTGCAGGCAATAAAGGTAATCTGTCGTAACATAATTCGGGGTTTCCTTCGATATCAACCACTGCTTCTGGTCTCAATTTAAATGGCACAAAAGAATCTTCAAATGCTAAATAGTTTTCGGGTAAAACAACTATTGTCTGGTTCATATCGGATGGGCCCAAAACATAAGGTGCATCGTAAAACGGATTGTTTAGTACGAGAGGAGCAGGGTGAATTGGAGCACATTCCACGCTGACTTCAGCTTCTACGAATAGTCCATACTTTGATAGATCTGGTTCGGATCGCCTGTGTCGTAATGCGCGGGCGTCAATGTCGTTTTCAAAGCTAGCAGTATGAATGTCTGAAATATCAAAACTGTGAGTTCTACGTAAATAACTTTCCTGTATTACATTATAGTTTTTGGTGAGATCCTTATCAAATTCACTGTTCACGAGTGTATTTCCATGTAGATCCTCGTATATTGGCACACCCACATTGTTTATATCCAGGAAAGCGTTGTTTATTTCAGTCGAAGCGAGGTGGTCGGCTGCAGGGTCAATGTTGTTATCTGTGGAGGTATTGCTCGGCAATATCACTACAGGTGGAAGTGACGGTGGGGGCCCGCAGAAAAGCAAGTTGTTCTGGGGCGGGCGCGGCGGCTGGGCTGCCATGATTTTTCGCGTTGGCCGCCTAAGGCCAGGAACGTGGACCACGAATTTCGGCACGGGCGGCTGAGACGCGCCGGGCGCCCGGCTGTGCTTTGCGACTGAGTGAGGGCGTCCCGAGTGACGAAGGCGAACACAAATAGAACGCGCGCAAGCGCGAGGAGGTCGCCGTCTCTCGCGCACATCTTCACGGGCGAAGGCGCACGCGCATTCACAAGCCAAACCCGTTCCGCGTGTTCCCGAACAGGAACGGTAACGCTTCTGCTTTATTATTGTTACGCGCGTTGCTTATTTAGTTAAGAAGTTACAAATATTAAAAAAAAGACAAGATTCAAGTAGACATATTACAACAGCAATGATGAACGGAGGGCTTATTCACGCAATCCTTTTTTACATCATCAACAGTTTAAAAAAATAATTAAGAACGGTTAGACTCACCTGTTCTGGGGGAGAACGGCCTGAGGACTCGTCCCGGTGGTGCCTCCTCCGCCGGTGCGACGTCGGCGAACGGCGATGATGTGACCGCTTTGAGCGTTCATTTCTCCGTCTCCACGAATGCTCCGAGCTGTGAAGTTATCAATCGCTAGGCTGTAGGGTTAGCGAGAAAAGGATTTCTATGATTGTACGGTGAAAAGTTGAGGTGAGGTTCGTGTGTGCCAGGTTAGGTAGAGGCTTACGTCGGCGATCCGTCTCCGCGGCCGGTGTGCGGGTCTACGAGGTAGTCGAGCTGGTCTTGCGGCGGCACGCAGCAGGCGCGGAGCAACGCCCTTAGGGCAGCCCAGCGTTTCTGCCCCGTGCCTAATTCTTTAATATTGCACAATATCTATCTGTCTGGCTTGGTTCGAATACAAACGTATTAACGACGACGGTTCGCGTAGGTATGTCAGTAAAAAATATAATAGAATAATAATCTCATGCTGATTACGCCATCACGTGTTAAGGTATTTTGTTTGAATTATTGCATTTAAACGTCTTACAAAGTTCATTAAGGATACTTGGGTGAAAGAATACGTGTAATATTTTATGTATGCACTTGAAATCACTGCCACAGACGCGATAACGGATTGTTGACACACGGTCGCAGTGGCGGCGCTGCGGAAGACGCGTGTTGCTAAGTGATAATGACGTCAGACAGCTCCGCGAGCGCGTGCTGTGATCGCGAACTCTGTGCCGCGAGTGCCAGAATTGCCAGATCAACCAGCGCTCAAGCACGAGATACTGCTGCTCAGGGTAAACTTTGTACCTACACATTTCAACACATCTGTCACAGCCTAACGACCATTCAAATTGCAACCTCAACTTGGCTATATTGTCATTCATTACGAGAAAATATCTCTACTACTTAACGCGGTATTGGAGTAGAACCTTTGTTCTACTTTGCCTTATAAAGTGTACAATTGATTTTTAAACTTCGGCTGTAAAAATATGACTTACCAACAATTTCTAAATTGGTTTGACAATACAATGTCGTCGATATGATTGACACTTGAACTTTTTAGTATAATTTCTGGAAATACCATAGCAAATGACTTTAACCGATATATGTATTATGTACAAAATCCTTACTGTAGACTTGTAATTGACGCCGATGTAACAAGTATAAGAATAAACTGAAGTACATGAAGCTGTTTGAATGCATAAAAGAACGCAGTCAACACTTATTGAATTATACTCCCTTGTTAATTGGTTTAAAAGAGTAGGCGTGTAACTATATCCAAGTGTACCTTATATTAGATAGCGCTGTTTATTGCATGAATTTAATAATATTGGGGAATCCGCAGAGTTTATTCAACATACCTTTCGAAATTCAGATGTTTCAAATTTACTGTATTAGTAAAAAAAATACAAATTTTACTATAGTGCGTAAAAGTTTAAAGCTCTTATGTATTACTGTATTTGCATAATACTTAGTCACATTCCTTACGTCGTATCTAATTTGTGGTACGGATAACGAAAACAGTAACAATGGAATAATTATGCAGGCTGTAAATCTTGTCGTGCGTCAAATTTTAATCAGTGCTTCTACACCTGATTCTGATCAACTTTCCCGAAGGAACCCATAGGCAAATCGCAAAAAAAAAATTTGGACTCTTCATACAAATCGATTAGCCGAGCGCGAGCGGCCAAATTAGTATGAAGAGTCAATTTTTTTTTTTGCGATTTGACTATGGGTTCCTTGGGGAAAGTTGGTCAGTATCAGGAGTAGAAGCACTAATTAAAATATGACACACGACTAGATTTACACCCTTTATAAAGCTGATGTAGATAAAAATAACATAATATGACTAATCTAGAAAGTCCACTTTCTATGCAGGTTTACTGTAAATTGCGAAAAGGTTCATAATTATCTAGTAATTATTACGAGTTAATGATGTCGGCTGAATATTACACATCACAAACATTTATCTGCCATTCTGGCGGGAGAAACTGTCAATGAAAATACTAATTGAAGAATCGGTAGCCGCAGGTTTAGAAACTTGTCTGTTAACAAAATATTGTGACTGTTAGCGACATCTAGCGTTGAGTAGCTTAACTAAGTATTATAGCTCTATTTCAGTATTAAACGAAATGATTTAATATATAGACAATTATGTAGAAGTTTTATAATAGCCGAAAGAGGTTAAGTTGAGCAGGTAATATCCGAAAAGGGGCTTTTATACCGTCATCGCCGAGTTGCGAGGGCGGCTCTAACAAATGACGCTCGTAATGTCGCATTGTTTAGCGCCGACCAGTTGAACTTGATCGCGGCAGGCTCCTAAGGTCTCTGTGATTGTGCCCACATATCATGAATGTGGATCAATTTAATCATCATCGTTTACTTATTATTGTTAAACCGCTGAATAGATTAAAGAATAAATGCTATTTTCATGACATAACTAAGAATACTAACATCTTAAAATTAATATTATTTATACCGTTTGTGACATCTATCATAATTTTCGTACAGGTTCACCTTTTATGGGTTCCGGTAATAGAAGGAATTGCTTGCTTGGGACTAAAATATTTTCAATACTTACAGATCTCAATTTCCAATTGTTTAATGATTCATGCAATCTTAAATTGGGATTGCCTTAGAAGATTTCTGTATGAAATTATTTCGGGTATCACACGATAAAGTAAAATGAAAATTTATGACTATGGAATCTCACACTATAAATCCGACATCGACACACACTTGGCCTGTTTTTTTATTTATCTCAAGCTATATTCCTTTTATTTTGTTTCTGATGGGCACTTTAATTCGCATCTATGTTTCTTTTCATCGTAAGAGATATAACCAAGTTTAATTTAAACATAACTTTTCATTGTTGTGATAGACAACACTTTCGTGTCTTGATCTTGATTTCACTTTTGCATTAAGTACAATAAAATATCACCGATTCGTTATGTAACAAAATCAGCTGAAACTGTTTAAAATGGCGCTTCTAGTCATAAAATATCACATTTACTCAAGTAACCCATTTCATTTGTTTTATTATGTATTATATTATTTCGTTTGTTTTGTTAAAAAAAAAACCAATTCCATAACAAACTTCGTATGGAACCAATGACACATTTCCTTCATATTTTTTTCCAAAAAATAATACATTTGGAAAATAATTAAAGTCAAGCTTAATATTTTCGTATCAAACAAGTTGCCTTAGCTTACCTAAGCTGCTTTATTGCGAAAAGCAAATAACAAATCAACAGTCAAAACATTCACTTTCAACTGCTGCGACGACATCGATACAGTGAATCAACAACAAATCATCAGTAATGTATTCTTGACGACATCACCATCTAAACGACTAGCACTTGACAATTTCTAAAATTACGAGAGTGGTATCACTCGAAGTCGCTTCTCTGATTATTTAAATTTTAAACTCGACTCAAATTCAATTAGTAACCGTAAAGTGTAATTCGAACATTAATTCCTTGCTGCGCTTTTCTCTCTAGTTTCAAGGGGCTAGTCGTCGCATTAGCCTTTAATTAAGGCTTAAGCCAGTCGTGCAAGGTGAAAGCGGACACACGTAATTCGCAACTTACTATGTGTTATGCTCTCGCAACGTGTACTTTCAGTTCCGCACGACGCAAGGAGACGTCGACGACTACGCTAGGCCCTATTTAAGATAACGATGGAAGTCAATAGTTGTAGAAAATGTGTGAAAAAGCTTATACAGACCGGCAATGGTTAAAATATATTAATGAATGCTCAAAAAAATATCCTACGAAATCATTTCGGAATTTGGACAAACAATCAAATAACATGAGATAGAAGGCATGCTATGTTAAATATTATAATAGTAAACATTTTTAATAAATGATTTAAAAAATCCTACGAAATCATTTAGGAAATTAAGCAAACTCTAATCATAAAACAAGATGAAAGAAACGTTAATAATTTGCATTACGGTCATCGCCCAGAGCGTCTTGTATGGTGTGCACACAACGGTTCTTTTTATAAATTTAGAAACTCCAAACACGTGTGGATTGAATCATCTTTCTGTGTTTACAATTCTAAAGGGTGTTTACCTTATGTTGTAAGTTTTGTGTTTTTACTTTCTTCGATATTATAAGAATTTTATAAAGATTTAATCTAACTAAATGTACTCCGTTTGTTATACATTATTTTGTTCGAATCATTGCAGTTATAATTACGATAGCATTCCCCTGTAGACATTACAGGTACGGAAACCAACTCAAATGGCAATCTATGCAAAGGTCAGCGACGCAAATCGCGGCGAGAGTGGAACGCCTGTGGCACAATGACCATAATCGATCGAGCGCACCAAGCCGGTGCACACTGAGGCCAGCCGAGTTACGAAATCTGCAAGTCTGCGACGACGTGACCGTCTGTCAAACGTGCCTGGCACCCGGTCAAGGATCCTGACACCAGCGCCACCAGCTAAAGTAAAAATCGGCCAAGTGCGAGTTCGACTCGAGATTCTAACTATTATAATATATATATTTTTTACAGAAGTTATTATGGCGGCTATAGTATACCCAAAATTTCAATTCCTTGTTACCGGATTGGATTCGTTTTATCGGAGACCTAACGTTATTTACTTAATTTCTCTTAGCAATCGAGTAATATTCAATGTATTCTATACTAAAGCAGAGAAATACAAGTGTAAACAGCGTAGTAGCTTTTGTTGCACTTAGCATCGCCTGCTGTAGAACATTTAATTATACACTTCTACAGAGATACAGCGCGATCCTCATGCACATTTACTGGTCAGATGAGCAAGTTTGTTCATTATTACTTTCTTCTTCTTTCTTATATACATATATAAAAGCACGTAAATTCTGAAACAACAATGGCCATCCCAGTCGAGATCTATGCTATATTGTTGTATGTTAATACTACTTACATGTTAAAAAAACAGAATTGTAGTTGTTTCCCGTGTGATTCAAGTTGCGTCGAGTGTCGGTAGGAATTTCTCTGAATGAATAAAACGACAACGAAAATAATGATGGTGCATCTATTTCATTTTTTACTAGTTCATACAAAAGTTGGATTCATATTACGGTTGACTACGTTCCACAATAAAACAACCCCAGCCTTTTTTGTATTTGGTATCGAAACCGTGTCGATCAACGTCCTGATATCCTGTTTTTAGACAAGCAGGAAAATTACTTGAGCCGAAAGAGATTATAAAAACACTGCCCGACGAGCATGGGTTAAATAATGTTACGTGTTATTAAATGTATCCTTGAGAACTATTATTCATTACGACGACGTCTTGTTAATGGTTATTACCTATCTAAATATTTACATACCGTTGCAATACTTGCAATGTTATTTTATATGACAACTAAGTTTTGTCAACAAATGTAGAGAAAATAAATAATGAGAAAACATAAATATGTATTTCAACGGTTCTTCACTGTAGAACACATGATCAGAGGCTGACAAGGACCGCAACCACGCCACCTTTTCGGATGCGGCGAGACCCGATAGACATACGAATGCCTGAATACTAAAAGGGCCTTTGTCCAATATTAACATTAATAGTATTATACACATTATAACAAACCAGAGGTGTAGGACGCGTTATCTGAGATTTGTAAGCATCATACCGAACAACATTTTTAACTAATATTGTATTAAAACAAGTAATAATCGACAACGCTGAACGCGTTAAAAAACCGACTTCAACCGCGTAACACACGGGTCAAACTGAGAACCTCCTTTTTTTGAAGTCGGTTGAAATACTAAAACCTTCTCCTAAATGTAAAAAATACTTTTCTGAAAACCGCATCAAAATCGGTTCAGCCAAACGCGAGATAATCGCGGACAAACATACATACATACAGGTCAAACTAAGAATCTCCTTATTTTTTTGAAGTCGGTTAAAACATTGTTACACCACATCACTATTGTATTAAAACTGGAAATCTCGTGTGTCTGTCTGTCTGTCTGTCCGTCTGTCACAGCCAATTTGCTCCGAATCCAATAGACCGATAATTAAGTTGAAACGTAGTACACATATATATTTTTTGTGGCCCAAACACGGCCGTGTAACCTTAATAAATGAAAATTTGAATGCATAAGGAATTTTTGTGGGGTCAATTAGAAAATTACATTCAAAGTGTAACGTGGACAAATCGCGGGCACTCCACTAGTATTTAATGGAACATAACCTACGTCTATTTAAAGATTTATACAGGTTGTAACAAAATAGGTGTAAGGCCTGCTAACTGGGACTTTTACTCGTCATATTGAGAAGCAACTGTTGCTCAACAAAATAAAATCGAATCTCCATACAAAATTAGGTTAAACAGCTATTCAGTGTGTATGTAAAGTTCATTTTATAACGATTTGAATAAAGTTCTGGAACAGTAGTTCAGTGTGATGAATGTAACCCCATGTTATCGGGGTTCTACACTTCTTTTGTATTATCCTGTAATAACATACACTACTGGTAAAGCAAGCTCGGCTCTTTATCACAAAATCTTATACAAGCTCTCATGTAAGCTCTGCTCGGTCAGGCAGCAGGCAGGACCAGTTCCCAGTGAAAGTTGATCATTGCTGCTGTCAGCTTTGACATTTGTCGTGAGACGTGAACCGCCTGTTAATACCACCATTAGTATTAGCGATACGCTATTAACCGGTTGATATGTTTGCTCAAAACTTAAATATCAGAAGGCAAGACATTTGTGAAAGTGTCCGTATGTTTCACCCATTGTTTATATTAAACATCGTATTATAAACGGAGTTTGTTTCTATTAGCCTTAGTGTCAAGCATGTAGTTAAGCCTAAACATAAAATATGAGAGTAAGTAGACGAAGTGTATAGCAACGAGGAAATCTGCGGTCTTTATGACGGACTAGGGCATGCAAATATTCGAAAATTTTGGTATTCGAATATTCGAATATTTTTGCCTGAGATATTCGAATATTATTCGAAAAGTTATAAAGTCAAATAAAATAGGGTTTTACGTAGGACACTATTTTGCAATTAAATAAAATATACTCATTAAAATTTCTAAAATCAATCATATTTATTTGCGACAACATGTTGAAAAATTATAAAATCAAACATCTACCTACTTCAAATAAAAGAAACAAGGTAATTAGTTTTAACTTAATAAACCCCATCTCTTCCCGTGGGTGTTGTAAAATGCGACTAAGGGATCCATAAACCGAAAGATGGGCAGCAGCGTCTTTTCCGCATACCATCTCGGCTCACGCCACACTGCGATCGCCAACCCGCATGCCAAGCGTGGCGATTACGGCAACTGCCCCCCCATGGATATAAACCCTAAAAAACGGCCCCTAGTCCCCGGCAGCCCCGCTATTCCTGACTCCGGTAGCGGTCACGGTAACGGCGGGGCATGGGGTGCAAAGAATCTCCGGCAGAGGCCAGGCTACCAAAAACGAAGACCTTTGGCCCTGGCAACATACAACACGCACACACTGCGAACAGACGAGAAACTCGCTGAACTGGAGGAGGAATTGAGCAGGCTACGGTGGGACATTGTAGGATTATGTGAAGTCCGAAGAGAGAGAGAGGACACCATGATCCTTAAGTCCGGAAACCTGCTCTATTTCCGGGAGGGCGACCATCTGTCCCAGGGTGGTGTCGGGTTTATTGTCCACAAGTCCCTCGTTAACAACGTGGTCCAGGTCGAGAGTGTTTCGACGAGGGTAGCGTACCTTATACTCAGAATCACCAAACGGGATTCGCTGAAGGTCATACAGGTATATGCACCGACCGCGGAACACCCCGACGACGAGGTGGAGGCTATGTATGAGGAAATCTCCAGAGTCATACATAGCTCCAGGACCCATTACAACGTTGTGACGGGGGACTTCAACGCGAAACTAGGCAAACGAAGTGACAAAGAGCTGAGAGTGGGGAAATTTGGATACGGAGAAAGGAATGCGCGGGGTCAGCTGCTGGCCAGCTTTATGGAGAAGGAGGGCCTCTTTATGATGAACTCTTTCTTTGAAAAGCCAAAACAGGCCAAGTGGACATGGCTGCATCCCAATGGTGTAGTAAAAAATGAGATTGACTTCATCTTGTAGACAAAAAGGCAAATATTCAATGATGTCTCTGTGATCAACTCGCTGAAGACAGGAAGCGATCACCGAATGGTAAGAGGCACATTAAACCTAAAAACAAAGCTGTAAAGATGTCGACTGATGAAGTCCACGCTCCGACCAGCGCCTATCCAACTCCAAAACCCCGAAAGCTTTCAGCTCGAGTTGCACAACCGCTTCGAATGCCTAGGAGAATGCGAAAATGTGGACAATTACAACGACAAGTTCGTGGAAATTGTCCAAACGGCTGGGAATAAAGCTTTTAAAACTAGACGTTCAAAAAGAACATCTCGTATCTCAAACCCCACCAGCAAGCTCATGGAGGAAAGACGAAGCCTGATTCTAAAATCCTCTGAAGATGCTTGTCAGTATCGGCGACTAAACAGAAAGATCCCCAAGTCCTTGACCCGCGATATACGTCAATTTAATACAAATCGTATGAAAGAGGCTATCGAGCGTAATAAAGGGTCAAAAGTATTCGCAAGGGATCTGTCTGCTGGTCAAAGCCAACTGACAAAGCTGAAGACCGAGGATGGAAGAGTCGTGTCGTCCAAGCCCGAGCTGTTTGAAGAGGTTGAGAAGTCCTACGGACAATTATACACGACTACACGCTTACCTGTCAGTAATCAAACTGTAGACCCGAGAGCCAGATTGACCCGACACTATACCGAAGATATCCCAGATGTCAGCCTGTGCGAGATAAGAATGGCTCTCAAACAACTTAAGAACAACAAGGCACCGGGTGATGATGGAGTTACAGCTGAGCTTCTGAAAGCAGGTGGAGAACCGGTACTTATAGCTCTTCAGAAGCTATTCAATTCCGTCATGCTCGAGGGACGAACGCCTATAGCATGGCACAGGAGTGTGGTGGTTCTCTTCTTCAAGAAGGGTGATAAGACTCTGCTGAACAATTACAGACCCATCTCACTCCTGAGCCATGTCTACAAGCTGTTTTCGAGAGTCATTACGAATCGTCTCGCACGCAGGTTTGATGACTTCCAGCCTCCCGAACAAGAAGGTTTCCGAAAAGGCTTCAGTACCATAGACCAAATACATACTCTGCGGCAAATTATACAGAAGACCGAAGAGTATAATCGGCCACTATGCTTGGCGTTTGTGGACTATGAGAAAGCCTTTGATTCGATCGAGACCTGGGCTGTGTTGCAGTCTCTCCAACGGTGCCAAGTCGATTATCGATACATCGAAGTATTGAAGTGTTTGTATGAAAACGCCACCATGTCGGTCCACCTCCAGGATCAGAATTCAAAACCTATCCGGCTGCAGCGTGGGGTGAGACAGGGAGATGTTATATCTCCGAAACTGTTCACCGCTGCACTGGAAGATGTTTTCAAGCTTCTGGACTGGAGAGGACTCGGCATTAACATCAATGGCGATTTGCTGACAATATCGTGATCATGGCTGAGACCTTGGAGGACCTAGGCGCGACGCTCGAAGGACTCAGTAAAGCCTCCCACCAAGTGGGTCTTAAAATGAAAATGGATAAGACGAAAATCATGTTAAACGTCCGTGTTACTCCCACTCCTCTGAAGGTTGGAGACTCTACACTTGAAGTTGTTGACGAGTATGTATACCTGGGACAAACAGTCCAGTTAGGTAGGTCCAACTTCGAGAAAGAGATCAATCGCCGAATCCAACTCGGCTGGGCAGCGTTCGGGAAGCTTCGCAATATCGTCACGTCCAAAATACCGCAGTGTCTCAAGACTTAAGTCTTTGACCAGTGTGTGTTGCCAGTGATTACATATGAATCCGAGACATGGTCGCTTACTATGGGCCTCATAAGAAGGCTCAAAGTCACCCAAAGGGTGATGGAGCGCGCTATGCTTGGTGTTTCTCTACGTAATCGAATCAGAAATGAGGAGATACGTAGGAGAAATAAAGTTACCGACATAGCTCTCAGAATCGCTAGACTTAAGTGGCAGTGGGCAGGGCACATAGCTCGTAGAACAGATGGCCGTCGGGGCAGTAAAGTTCTCGAGTGGCAACCGCGCACCGGAAGACGCAGTGTGGGCAGGCCTCCGACTTGATGGACCGACGACCTGGTGAAGGTTGTGGAAAGCCGCTGGATGCGAGCCGCACAGGACCGGTCAGTGTAGAAATCCTTGGGGAAGGCCTTTGTCCAGCAGTGGACGTCTTTCGGCTGATAGATAGATAATAAACCTATCATAAATGAGATCATCAATTATCATTGATTATCTAAAATAAAGTAATGAAAACAAAATTAAACAATTTCTGTTAACTTGGCAGTAACCTAAATAGAAACAATCACTCTCTGAGATCACATGCATAAAAATAGTCCTTATTGGAAAATATAACAAATGAAAATACTTTAACAAATTTAATCCAGGTAAATTAATATATGGCAGTTTGCCATTCTTCTTCCCGAATAACGGCGAGCGCTCACGCAGGAATCGCACGATCCTTCTTTTGGGTGTGTTCACGCAAGATGCGTTTGATGAAATATGTTAAAAACATTTTTTTAGATTTTTTTAAAAATATTTGTATGTCTTTTAATATTTAATGTGATGAAATAAATAAACTCGTTACCACTATGGATCAAATATTGTATAAAATCCGTTTACTAGTCAGTTCAAATGTCTTTAAAAATAATCGAATATTCGAATATTCGTAAACATTATTCGAATATTAAAATGAGGCGAATATTCGAATTATTCGAATATTCGAATATTCGATTGCAGGCCCTATGACGGACACATTTCTAGGTAAACGCTTGTATTGGTATCAAATTGTGTGAGAGAGAGCGGATGGGTGACGAGAAGCCGCAGACGCTATAACCATCAGACGGTACTTTCTACTCGGCAGTTTTCGATTATCCCACAAAATAATTTACTTTGTTCTTATGTGATTAGAAAAACGCATTGCACATATTGAAGACGCCTACCAGATTCATAATCCTTAGTGAATGAAATAACCAGGACAGAACCTTGAAACATTCACCAGTACAATCGTTGAGCTCAGTCTTTGCTAGCGCCCACGAATTCGCAAAATGTTTATTTATTACTGTTCGTGTAGGTTCCTACTAGCATTAAGATCGCGATACACCTATACTTTACAAAAAACAAAATCATATCATGAGACATTTCGTTTATGTACGTTTATGTACGCTGTTATACGTATAGATTAATGTCATGACATGAGACATGATCAGTTCAATACTGTCAAGTCTGCTTAAAATCGACAAAATAGACTTCGTTGTCTACAAATTGATCTGGTCGTTAGAGAAGTGCGAATAAAGAGATCGTCGTTTTTTACGACACAATACGTTGTCAGAGGCCGTTTGTCGGCGGCTTATTTTCTCATTTTGTTGCATATCAGGTCGTCCAATGGTGATAGTCGAACAGATTAAGCAACCGGCCGCGATGGAAGCGCGAGACGCGAGTCTCGAGCGGGTGAGTCACGGCGATGGCTGGTGCGGTACGGTGCGCGTTGTGCAACGCTTTTTGCACAACCACCACCAACAACTACTGTCATACTACATAATATTTCAGACTAAGATTGTGCTGACATTACAATGAACGGATTTATAAAGACGGTCATGGGCGCAGGATAAAATATCTTCTCTGATTTTATGAGCTCCAACTTCGATTCAAATTTGGTCACATCATAATAATATAAAGTAACTCGAAAACGGCAAGCAATCATACGTGTTGCTCTTTTTCACACGGCGGTAAACAAAGGTAACGGTACAAAGTTCGCGAAATAAAATTTTATCGCTCAGAAGAACCGAAAGTGTACATTAAGGTTCTGAAGTAAGAAGAAATATAACTCGCTGCAAGTGGTTACATACAAACATATATTTCTGTAGACCGTTACTATGGTTCGCGCAATATTATAAAAGAAATGAAGTAGGCAGGCTGGTCGAGCCGAGTTTACGTTATGGAAGGCTAAACATGTAAATGGCATAGAGCGGCAGTGCGAAAGCTCCCAGAGTTGCACTCGCATAGTAGCAACAGCCTGAGTCGATGCTCTCTTGACGGTGCGGCCGGCGGCGGCGCGGCGGGCCAGCCGTGTATTTTTTTACCTATTTTATTTGCGCAGGAGACGCCCACGCCCGACGTGCATAGTTCAGCAACGAGTTTAATATTGAATACATCTTTAGTTCTAAAGCACACACAAACAAAATAAAGTAGTTTGGGTCGGTGAGGAAGTAATTAAAAGTTGTTAGTGGGAAGGTAGTGCCGAGTCGGCAGGCGTACGTACGAAACACTCCACTCATGTTCGCGCATGGTCCTCTGGAAAGCGGCCGACTTGGGGGTCCACGAGTCGACGCCGAGGTAGAGCGCGGGCAGCTCGGCCACCTTCACTTCAAGGCGCTCGGCCAGCCGCTGCTCCACCAGGGCGCGCGGCCCGCTCGTCAGCCGCGCTGTCGCAGGCGCCGGCTCTACTACCGTTCCGTTGTGTCGCTCCTGCACACTATAGCCATTCAACTTCTCTCCGTTGCAAGACGTCACGCTTTTCGGGCTATCTGTGCTGAGTAGTTTGCCTTTAACGGTGTCCGTTTTACCGTAACTCTTATATTGCATTGATTCTGTTCCGTTCGCTGTACGCGAATATTTCAAAGAATCATAAGCGTCGCCATTGAGGCTTGTGTATTCGACGTTGTTCAGGTTTATATCTCTGTCGATACGTTTAGTTGTAGTGTCGTATCCGTTTCGCTTAGTGTAACGTTCTTCGAGACTCTGCTTGAGAAAATTGTTTTCGAAACTATTTTTACATTTAGGAACATTGTTTAAGTAGTCGCTAAAACATAAGTCTTTGTGTAATCCTTTATCACAGCCCTTTTTGAGAGTTTCTTTTATATCTATACCGTTCCCATTCATTCTGCTGTAGCCGTTGAAGCTCGCGGGCTGCCCACTGTCCAATCTTTTATCGATGCCGTCCGAGCGGTCTGCCTCCTTCGACTCGAATTCGTGCTTGACTAGAGCGACGCGCGAGACGTCCTCGCCGTTGGTGCCGTTCTTGTGCGGCTTCAGAGAGAAGTCGGTAGAAGTTATATCTACTCTGTTCTGTCCGTTGGGAACGGTCCACGTGTCATGTTTCTTTTTCTCGCTGCTCTTGGAGGACCACGCCTTAGCGAGCGCAGCCTTGAGCGCCTCCCGTCTTTCATGCACGCTGACTCTTGGGTACTCGTGTATCGGGACTATGGCAGGCGCATACAGAGTCGATCGCGGCGTGGCTCTCGTGATGCGGAAACTTCTGAACTCCCTGTTGAACTCCGAATTAAGAGAATAAGCCGGTATTCTCGAAGTCACCATTTTGAGATCAAAATTTCCACTTAGTAGTAACGATTCGTTCACAGTAAACTTATTTTGGCACTGAGCACACTGGACACATTATCGATTCTACCTGTGAAACGATGAGATTCGGATCAAAATGTGTTGAACTATTAGCTATTCGTGTATAGCTAGTGCAGGTGTAAGTTCTAGGTAGATTGGTATATATTTTGGTTTTGGTGTGGGGGGTGTAGCAACGCGCGCGGGCGTGCTGCATCCCGTGGGATGCCCGCGCGCGGCCTTCGCGATGGGCGGCGCGGACGTCGCACTGGTCAACGAACCGCCCGCCGCACCACGCCGCCAGGACCTAGCACAATGCACTCAAACTCGAGAGATTGCTGTATTTTATGTTATCCTACACTCTGTAATGTGACCACTTGTACAATTATACTATTCATGCCCGGTTCATCTTATAATTTTGTAACAAATACAATAACTAACGTAAAGTTAAAATACCGAGAACCGTTACTGTAATATTCAAGAGCATTAACTGTTGATTTGTGAATATATTTATTAAGTTGTTGATTACGATACGATACATGTCACTTGTTGCCCGCTCTGTATAGTGGAGCAGTTACGCCGTATAAGTGCAACAAGTGTCTCCTTGCGGCGCGGCGTCCCTAATATGGCTGATTGTGTTAAACGGCCATATGGCCTGCGATATCCTCTGCTGTCTCCAGATGCACCGACGCAAACATCTCACCGAACACTATTTTCGATCCGTGCTATACAGTCGTTGCACTTTCTGTTATTTTTTTGTCTACAACACTTTGTAGTCTTTCTAGTCCCCTATATTATTATTATTAGTGACAAATGTATACTGCCTAGCCAATTGTACTTGAACACGATTTAAACTTGATTAAATTATACATTTTGCTTGGTGTAAGGTCAACACACATTACATATGTATGAATGCATTGTGTGTGTATTTCTGACTATATAGTAAACAAACTATCAACGCAAGCTTTCTATTTATTTGCTAGCAGTGAAAATGTTCTTAGTGAAAATTTCTAATAATTCAACACATTTTGATTGGGTCTGAATATTATTCACAAATATGATCACTGCACCATAAAACTGCACAAACACGACCCAGTCCGGTGGCTGCAGTCCACTTTTCATCGCGTACAATATTTTTAACGAGGGAAATTTACGGCACGGTAATGCGTGCAAGAGAGCGCGGTTAGGAGAGTCAGCCACCGGAAGCGATGCGTGCGGCAGTGGCGGTACCTTATCTGGTGCGCGCGAGAACTGCGTGCGGCGTGCGTGCACCGCGACGGCGACTGAGCGGTGAGCGGGCGCAGCAGAGCGGGCGCCGCCACCACCGTGCCGCAGCGGCCGCGGGCCCCACCGCCGCCACCGCCGCCACCACCGCGCGCCATAAGCCTCGCCACCCGACTACTCACTCTATAACTAGCGCATTACGGCCCGAAACGCGGGAGCACTGACCTTCGCTGCTCCTACAGACCACCGATCACGACCAGTGCAGTGTTCTACTATAATAGGCTTCTCGACCGACCCATACAGCAAAACGATGTAATTTTATTTCATATATCAATCGTAATATGTACTTTTAATCATCGAAGGAAATTCCAAATATGAAAACACACCTACGTTATATCTAACATCTGACGGAATGTCAACAAAGATATCTATGTGTTATTGTTTATCTCACGTCAGAAACATGTTCACTCAGGCTTAATTACTGTATCCTTTTACTTTGCTATTTGCTCTCTTAATGATAAACATAGTTTAAGCAATTACGCTATGTTCAGTTAACATAACATCTCTTGGTTTTTCTCCATCATGCCATGTTCGGGCGTTTCCTTAATACATATTCCCCAATAAGATGTTGTCGCGCTATTCAATAATAATAAGTAACAGGCGTGTCCGTCACCATGGAGACTCGTTTATTTTCCTTAAAGCTGACGCTACGCGTTTCTCTTCGTTATTGCAGTCTGTTATCGTGTTAAAAGAAACTAACGCACAATGTAGCCCCGCCACCGGCCGAGTTGTATCATCGGCCACATTAAATAAATTTGCTGTCCAAGATGTATTTTTATTCACAACTATGTAGAGCACCCCTTAATCGAAACTCGTCGTCATAAAAAAATCTCATTATTTGTAATTAACGTCCTGACTATGTACAAACCTGTACCAATAGGCACACAACAAACCTCACCGAAACAGCGTAAATCATAAAGATGACGAATATGTGAATTACCTGAAACAAACAACACAACTTGTCAAACTTGTGCGAGGTATAATTTTAGAAACACGCTGCCTATCGTAGTAATAATAATATATGCATTTGGGACACTTAGAAAAATAAACACAAAATCTATGTACCTAAATATTTAACATATCCATAAACACTTATAAGTCTACCGGGGAAATATACAATATTTAAATAGCAAGTTCGTAAACCACGTTAAACTGAGATACATTAGTACATTACATTCACTCACTTAAGTTCAAGTTTAAATCAAAACTATTTTGGCGCTTTATGATGAGAATTCATAAAACATACGTGACAGAATGAAACGCGATAGTAATTAATTACACCTTCCGGTATCGGTTTAAACTGAGTAGTTATTAAAAAATAACAACAAATAAAGTCGCAGTATAAAGCTTCCCCCAAACAGGCGCGATTTTTGTAGCGCGAATAACGCGCGAATAATTACTTTCAGTACATTTTGTACTGGGACGCTGTCGCTTTTACACACTGCCGCGATAAATCGGCGATTTCGCAGCTACAGCCCCCCCTGGCCCCGATGTGGCGGCTTCACCCCCCCTGTGTAGCGGCGATTTTCCTGCGACGCCGCGCTTGCCCCCCGGGCCCCGCTGTTGCCGCTTCACCCCCTCTGTGTGGCTGCGAATATTCTGCGACGCCGCGCTTGCCCCCCGGGCCCCAGGCCCCGCTGTCACCGCTTCACGTCGCGTCGCTGTCGCGGAATTCTGCGAATTTTCTGCGACGCGACAACGGGGGTGAGGCCCGGGGGGGCCAAGGTAGAGTAGCGCCGCGATTCGCGTTCCGCGTTCCGTTTTTGTAACTAGTACGTAATAGCTTTTGTTCAAATAACGATTATTGCGTGCAAGTATTTATTTCATTACCCGACTGCGCCAGAAGGAGAGTTATGTTTTTTACCCGACTGGGCCAAGAGGGTTATGGTTTTTACCCGACTGGGCCAAAAGAAGGATTAAGTATTTTATCCAACTGCGCCAGAAGGAAGGTTATGTTTTTACCCAACTGCGCCAGAAGGAGGGTTATGTATTTAACCCGACTGGGCCAGAGGGAGGGTTATGTTTTTTCCGACTGAGCCAGAACGAGGTTTATGTTTTTAATTTACCCGACTGCGCCAGAAAGAGGGTTATGCTTTTACCCGACTGCGCCAGAAAGTGGCTTATGTTTTTAACCCGACTGGGCCAGAAGGAGGCTTAAGTATTTTATCCGACTGCTCCAGACGGAGGGTTATGTTTTTACCCGACTGAGCCAGGAGGGTTATATTTTTTATCCAATTGCACCAGGAGGGTTATATTTTTACCCGACTGGGCCAGAAGGAGGGTTATGTTTTCTACCCGACTGGGCCAGAAGGAAGGTTAAGTATTTTATCCGACTGCGCCAGAAGGGGGGTTATGTTTTTTACCTGACTGCGCCAGAAGGAGGTTTATATTTTACCCGACTGCGCCAGAAAGAGGGTTATGTTTTTACCCGACTCCACCAGAAGGTGGGTTATGTTTTTACCCGACTGGGCCAAAAGGAGTGTTAAGTATTTTATCCGACTGCGCCAGAAAGAGGGTAATGATTTTACCCAACTTCGCCAGAAGGAAGGTTATGTTTTTTTACCCGACTGGGCCAGAAGGAGGCTTAAGTATTTTATCTGACTGCGCCAGAAGGAGGGTAATGTTTTTACCCAACTGCACCAGAAGGAAGGTTATGTTTTTTACCCGACTGAGCCAGAAGGAGGGTTATGTTTTTACCCAACTGCGCCAGGAGGGTTATGTTTTTATCCGACTGCGCCAGAAGGAGGGTAATGTTTTTTACCCGACTGGGCCAGAAGGAGGGTTAAGTATTTTATCCGACTGCGCCAGAAAATGGGTTATGCTTTTTACTCAACTGGACCAGAAGGAGGGTTATGTTTTTTAACCGACTGCGTCAGAAGGAGGGTTATATTTCTACCCGACTGGGCCAGAAGGAAGGTTATGTTTTTACCCGACTGCGCCAAAAGGTGGGTTATGCTTTTACCCGACTGGTCCAGAGGCAGGGTTTTGTTTTTAACCCGACTAGGCCCGAGAGAGGGTTATGTTTTTACCCGACTGCACCAGAAAGTAGGTTATGTTTTTCACCCGACTGGACCAGAAGGAGGGTTAGGTTTTTATCCGACTGCGCCAGAACGAGGGTTATGTTTTTACCCGACCACGACAGAAGGAGAGTTATGTTTTTACCCGACTGCGCCAGAAGGTGGGTTATGTTTTTACCCGACTGCGCCAGAAGGTGGGTTATGTTTTTACCCGACTGGTCCAGAAGGAGGGTTAAGTATTTTATCCGACTGCGCCAGAAAGTGGGTTATGTTTTTTACTCAACTGGATCAGAAGGAGGGTTATGTTTTTTAACCGACTGCGCCAGAAGGAGGGTTATGTTTTTACCCGACTACGACAGAAGGAGGGTTATATTTTACCCGGCTGTGCCAAAAGGTGGGTTATGTTTTTACCCGACTGCACCAGTTTACACACTTAATAGACAATTTACATTTTCATGTGCCAGTTTCCTAGCTAGTAAGATTGTTTATCTGATAGTAGCTTTTGCCCGCGTCTCCACCCGTTCTAGGCAGAACAGAATCGGTAGGTCTGGGGCCACCCAAAGACCCTTTTTTGAATGCAAGAAAGAAGTTTTTTTTTCATTACTTAAAAGCATTTATTATTATTCTTGTTTATCCTTGTATATTTATTTTATCTTTGTTATAATATAACCTGTTCCAAGTTCAGGACGACAATTAAAACTTACAGAACCTTTTGAATCGTGTATGCATTTATTATTCTACACTCTGTAATGCAATATTTAGAGATATTGATATTGAGGAAACAGAAACACATAAACGTCTCTTATTACCTTTGTGAGGAGTAAAAATAAATAGTTTCCAAGTCCATTATCGATACTGACTGTTAATCAGTTACGTTACGTTATTGGAATATCTGTTACCGACCCACCTCTACGTGTCGCAGAAATATCGCACAATTTTCGCGCGACACCTTGTCGCGTCGCCGCTTGTCGCGCGAAATTCGCGCTAATTTCGCGCGACGTGTCGCGACGCAGTGTCGCAGAAGTATCGCCACTTGTAGCGCGAGATTCGCGCGATATTCCCGCGACGTGTAGCGGCTTTTTGCGACGCGACGTCGCAGCTTCACCTGCGAGTTTCGCGCGAATTTCGCGCCACAAAAAACGCGCCTGTTTGGGGGAGGCTTAATTAGAACAAGCGTATGATTGCAAAATTTGAAAAGACTGTGGTAAAAACTAAAAAAACTTTTCGCCATAAATGATATCTTTCTTATCTTGAATAAAACTGAGTCGGACGATCGTCTGTCAGTCCGACTCGGTTTTATTCATAATTTTTTAAACACTATTTTCCAATCTTCCAAATTTTTACAATGATACGTGTTTTTTAAAAATTATGTATTAAATTATACTTCGATACGTGTTTCATGTACTGATTCAGGCAGGGGGCAACACGTCGTTGTTGCGTTTTAATTATCTCGTAGCGAATTCGACAAAAGTAAACGTGGTGAGCGGTAACCAATACAGTGGGAGTGTTGCTTTGTTTAAACGATTAAAATATTAAACAGCCAAGGCAACACACATTTTTCGATGACTTTCCAAAGATATGTAAACACGTGTTAAACGTTTGTAATTATTAACGCCCGACGCAAAAGTGCGCATGAGTAGAAATGTGCAGACTACTCGGGAACGCCAACTAGTCGGCACCTTTTATAGTTGCCGACTAATCGGCGTTGTCTTAGTTATTGGAAAAGTACAAAAAAACAGCCAAGCTCTCAAAAGGGATCATTGCGGACCCACCGTACCCCTGGCCATACCCCTGGTGGTACGGTGGGTCTTTTAAAGTTAAACGATACCACTGACTAATAGTGATGTCAAACGTCTACAGTAGATGTAAATGAAAACTCAAGACTATTTCTTACTGCATTATCTATAGTTTATTTTTTTAAGTACGCAACTTTTCTAAGCCGATAGGGATGAACTGATTTAATTTAAACGTGGTTTTTTTTGTTTCACTTTAAAGCTGGTTTCATCGAGGTAGTTCATATTTGGTAAAAATAGTGGTTTACAGTTAATTGACTTTTACTGTCGGGGTTGGTAAAATCTTTAATTTTGTTAGTTATATTTCTTTTGAAGAGTTACAAATTATTGTATGTAAGTACAGTTTCATAAATAATATTTTCGTGCAAACTTTACCAAACCTTTTCATCTAAAAAATCCCTCCTTCCTTTCCTTTTTCCCCCTTGAGAGTAGATGCTTAGAGAAAATAATAAATATACCAGATAAAAATTAAAAATACATACTTAAATAAAAAACAGAATTAAACTATCGATGGGTACGATAAAAAGTTGTTGAGATGATCAAGAAGCAATACCTGCTTAAGTTAGATATTGTTAAGTGACATTGCATCATAAAATGTAAAACCAATATTGAAGAGTCTGATTCACTAACACCAATTTCCCTAAGTTACCGTTAAGTATACCATACATACCTACGTCCTACGCGCCAATTCTTTGTGCCAAACTCTCATCAGTACAATCCGTTACATGAGAGTGAAGAAAAACATGCGAAATTGATGGTACATACACTCACACGTGAAAAAATATAAAAAAACAAAAAGAGTTCTCAACCTACAACTGCGTCAGGCTTTACAATTGGTGGCAGGCAAAGCGGCAAAAAATAATGATACCGGAGGCGGTGTGCCGACAAGCGGCGAGGTCCAATGACCCAAATGGTTCATGACTAGGCCACCTAGAGAGCCAACGAAACAAAAATCGGTCACCGGCTAGCGCGCAAAACAACCTACTTCAAGCGCTCTCAGTAGGTCCATGAACTTGGTTGAGCTGAAATACGATATTTATGTGCTGCGTAGCCAATTCAAATACATATATTTTGTTGCGAGTAATTATTATAGATACTTAAGTATTGTTTTTGTTACAACTAAAACCATAACAGTTCTCAATGGTATCATGTCATGCATGATCCACAAACCACGAATATAATTCCTTTTTACTATTGAACATAAATAGAACGTGATTAGGCAAGGCTCATCTGGGATGTCTAATGCATGTTTCCTGGTTCATTAACAGAGGCACGAGCAGCAAATCAAATACGTTTGTGTTACGGACCAATTTCGTTCACAACAGAAAACCTTCCTCCTCCAAACTAGGAAGGGCCTATTCTACAGAGATTGATGTACCTCTATTCTGTATAGAAAACAAAAAACTAGGAATATACATAACCTAATCTGTAATAGTTGAACGTTTGGAGCAGCCAACTGTGATTCAAGCAATATACACTAGATAATTAATCCGTTGCCGTAAATGGAATTCTCAACAGAAACTTGATCTGGCCAGTGGCAGTGGTGGCGCGTCTAAATACAATCTAAACAATTTATCAAAATAGCACCCATAAACGGACTTCCTGATGCCCTAGGAATTGGCGTAGCTACAAATTAGAGCTATGATTAGATCTGATCACCGTTCATCATTCCAGTTCCCGCCAAATATTAAGGGGATATCGTGATCTGAGTTATTAACAATGTAATTATCGGTAATTACTGTACATTAGCAGGAGGCAGCGATGTTCGGCATTTCAAAAAGTAACGCAATAATAACTGGCTGAAGAGTAACTAACGGTGCTCATTAATCATCGGGGTCAAAATCTGGTAAATACTTTCGTGTGTGTGTGTCATACTCGTTCGTCACCGATGGTCACGTCACGGGACATTTTAAATAACCTCTGCCTGTAAGTTAGATTTCATTAATTATAATTTATTTAATTGGAAAATATGTGATTAGCTACTTTACTTTGCTTTTGGCATATAAAAAATTCGTGTGCATAGCTAGTAGTGTTGCGTCGCGTGCTGCCTCGGCGTCGCAACTACAAATTTGAAAAATTCAACAGTAAAGGAGAAGGTCCACAATGTATGGACCAAAAACCCAGAATCGATACGAATAAACTGTGTGCCAATAGATTCCTTAGCAATTAACTAAACTTAACGCGTAAAAACCCTTTATCTTGCTTGAGATTTTCATAACTTTAGTACAAAAATCACTTATGTTATCAATTGTAATGACACAATAACGACACTATAGATGATACTGCTACAATAAAAGTAATCTCTTCCAGGCAACTTTTGATCTTAAGTGATAAGAAACAAAAGATTATTTTGGTGCTTAACATCACATAATCAATAGCTTTACATCAGACAGTCCCGGGTTCGACTCCCGGCGGGGTCAAGCTTTGTAGGGCTCGGTTTGGTTGAAGTTATGAATCATTCTTAGTCTTGTTACCAAACATCCATTGAGTTAAGGCATTTGTTATTACGGCATTGAGTTAAGGTAGCCAGTTCCCTTCTGCCTTGGGGAATCTTGGTAAGTTAGTCTTCATCTCGGCATCATCATCACTTGGTGATTACAGGTGAGATAATGCTAAGGGATTACCAATTGTGGATTAAAAAGGAACAGTTGCCTGGAAGCAGGGTTCGTAATTATCAAGATAATTATTTTCTTTGATTTTTATCGGATAATTATCTGATATTTATCCGATAATTATCCGTGCTGATACATAATTTTATGACTTTCATTTCTGACTTATAGATTATAATTTCATCACATTAAAATAGTAATAAAACTGAACGCAAAATTTTTACTGAGTATTGTGTGTTGAACACAATTTTTGTAACCGATTTTTAAAGTTAGTTTTTATTTTGATATTTAACTCATTAAAATATGCGCGGAAGTGGAAAAATTAAATTTGGATAAAAAAAAAAATAAGTAAAGCAACATAATAGCTTAACTATTTATTAAATTGTATTGTTTTTATGATTTTTATTATTATCAAGATAAATTATCAAGGTATACTTATCAAGATAATTACCACGATAACATTATCACTTCGAACCCTGCCTGGAAGAGTTTTTTTAGTGTATTTACTGTTGATAGTTTACGTCATTACAATTAATAACATGTGATTTTGGTACTAAAGTTCAAAAACATAATAAGGTTGCAAGTTCGATTCCCGGCGGGCACCTATTGGTGCTCCAACATTGCAGGACTCTGTTGGAGGTAGGTCATTTTCTGAGCCCGCATGGCCAGGTGCAACCATCTTCCTAAGTCTCGTCGCCAATGTTATTGTTATCAAACTGCTAAAGTTTCTGTTAGTGTCCGACCGAAACAGGATTTTTAGCCGAAACCGAAACTAGCATATCTATTAGAGATGAAACGGATATCCGGTAACTATCCGGTATTCGGCCTATCCGGCCTTTATTTACTATCCGGTCGGATACCGGATACTAAGCGAGTATCCGGTCGGATACTAAGGATATCGGATAACAAAATACGATAAATACAGTGCAATATGAGTACTAATTTTCTTATTGTCGAATGAAGATATGGTGATTATATTTGTTATTTGGAATATTTTAATAGATATATTCACAAAACCAAAAATTACATAACGTTAACCAAAAGTTATACGTTTTTTTGTTGAAAATATAAAATTACCAGTACTTTAAAGCAAAACGTCGGAAACAATATTTAGGTAATTAAAATTTTTATCGAAATATAAAAATATAATCACCATATTTTCATTTGATAACAAAAAAAACTTGTATCTTGTGTTTCATCTCTAAAATCTATCATCGTACGTAAGTACTTTAATGGAATGTGGTGACCAGAGTCTAATTCTGGAGACCTGTTATGGAATTGATGGAATAGTTATAACTTAGTAAGAATAACAGTTGTAACAGGTACTGTACTTATTTGAAAGCTACGACCCACTTCTACTGGCGAACACGAGGCACGAATTTACCCGAACGAAGTGCGACAATTTACATTACAAATACAAACATTTAAGTTTCGGCCGATTTTTTGCCAAAACCGAAACTATGGCCGAAACTGGCCGAAATCGAATGCTCTGTCGGTCACTACTTGCCGTATACTTTCTCAGACCCATACCTAGCTTTGATTCCCCATTGTTTTGGGGGTTGCGACTTAGGTACGGTTATAAAGTTTATTCTAAGGAATCTATTAACATACAGTTTGTTCGTATCGATTACTGGGTTTTTTTGATACGATCACCTTTACTTGGAATTTAGAACTACTCTAGCTAAATACTTGAAGATCAAATTGAATCTCACGTAAACCTATTCTTCGAAATAAGAGAAGCGATGACGTAGCAATTGATCAAATGATCATAATAGTCAATTATTTTGAGACATAAGAAATGTGCATTAAAAAACCTTATCCACAAAGAGAAGACCAGCGCAAAGCTGTTCTTAGAAGCGCAACAAAGATCCTGCGCACGACGAACTTGTGACTCACATCGAACCTTCAATCCAGACAAAAATAACAAACAACCTTCACATTTCAAACTTTAAAAGAAAAGAAGAAAAGAAAAAGTTACTTAGTGTGTTTATGTTTGTCTTTTGATACTTGCTTCCGTTACAAGAACAAACGATTTGTTGTTTGCAGGTGAAATTAATTAGAGTTTAAAACAAAAAATCGCGAGGATACTGCAAAATAAGACTACTGAAAGAAAAGGCAAAAAATGATATTATTATTACTATAATACAGGGTAACGTTATATTCGTTTTATTTTCATTCCACTCATGAATGTAAACAACTTTCCCCAATGAACCCATATAAACGATGTAAAAAATAAGCTAGTCACAATGGTAGCGAAAATAATGAAATACCTTGTAAAATCCTAGTGTATGATTTAAATTTAAATTAACCAAGGTGAATGGAGGTGGAGACTGAAGAAAAGGGTTAAAAAGTGAATTCAGATTAGGCATAGTTAGGAAATGACTTCTGGAAAGGTAAAATTACTAAGACCAAGAATGGCTTCAAGAGGCGCAATTAGGGCAAAACTGTGTTATCTGTACTAACAGTTTGATTCTTCGAAAAGGCGCGTAGGAGGCATATTTACCGCGCCATCCTTCATACACCAAATTGCTTGTTCTCATAATTTGTATTCGGGGTCGCCGTCACACTTATGATGTACGATTAGAAAGGAGAAGGCAATTGTATTGCAATAAAAACCATATACGTGTGGGTGGTACAAGCACAGGGTTTTATTTAAAAAAAAAACGAATTATATGAATAAGTCCAGGATATTAAGTTGGCATGTTAATTCTCCACTCCAATCAATGTTGAAAGGCCGCGGCCGGCTCAGGTCGAGATACCGAGAAAACATTAAGACAGCGTCATCGACTTCTTTTAACACAACACAGCCACTAATTATAAGGCTTATACAGCATTCTTCAAGTATCATAATTGTTAACAGTAGTCTCTCTAGACGTCGCTTCGACTTGAGGAAATATTAATTAAGCCCTTCATCATTAGCACTTGGGCCGGTGAAACTCAGAGAAACAACATATGTTTCATATTTATTCGAAACGCGGAAGCCTTGATTTCGTCGGGAAGGTTAAACGATTGACGTTATTTTCCGACGCGTCATGCGAAGTAGCCATCATAAATATTGTTAAAGTCAATTTTAAAATTAAACTTTCGCTTATCTCTTTGGCTTGATGGCACTATTATTCCCGTATGGCATTGAAATTACGTGATATTTATTCGAAACTCACCCTTGGTGCGCTTCAATCAGTTAGGAAAATACAACAAAGTTATCTTGCCTCAAAATAAAGGTACTAGCTGATCAAACAAACTTTTTTATTTTTTTTGCTTACTTTGTCACGAGTAACAGGATCGTCAATTGCTCAATACAAATCAGCAATTTCATACGGGGGTGGTAATGGGTTTTTACCTAGGCCGCATGAACTTATAGTAACGCTCAAGTTTTTTTTAAACATATTTAGTCATTTTTGAGAAAAAATAACAAAGAACTTCGGTTTGTATGTGAGGTACCTCAATCAGATTTTTAATAAAGTAACCAAATATCAGTGCCATTTTCGAAAAAAATGTGTTTTTAGAGTTCCGTACCTCAAAAGGAAATAAAAGGAACCCTTATAGGATCACTCGTGAAGAGCATCTGATGGACACATACACTCTTTCACCGATCGAAAGTAAAAAAGTACTAAATTAAAGCCAGGAGTCGTAACTTCTATGTAACTTGCTAGATAGCAAAATAAACTTAAGAGTAAGAACAAAAACAAACATAAAAAATTAGGGTGCCTTTTGTATCGCATACAATTTTATGTCATAATTGCCTATGGCATAACAAGTTAGGCATAAAAATCTTGCGCAGAAATATTAATCTTCCTAATCGTAATTCTGCATAATTATTATTCCCCCTAAACTTTGAAAGTAATAAACAATACTTTCCTAAAAAATAATGACTAAACAATAATTGTCCTAACTGAAAATTGCATAAATATACTAGTGACTATATCATAAATGACCTTATTGTCATAATTGAAAAGTTCATAATCGTATTTAGGACTAAATATTTATCGTAAAAGCCACTTTTTATAAGAACACCATAAGAAAGTCCTAAACTAAAGCGAGCGAAGCGAGCTCGGGAATTGAGAGCACCCCGACTTGGATCATTTAGATTCGGAGACTGTGATGTGTAGGCGAGATTGCGAATTGACTATGGGTTCCTTGGGAAAAGTTGTCCAGTTTCACTAGTACAAGCCCAAGTTTAAGTAATGACAACTATTTCTTAACACCTTATACTTGTGAATGAAGTTGTAAAAAATGCCATTTAACGCGTTTGTATACTGCGCGGAAGCAGCAAACCGCATTTGGATACACATAAAGCAATATGATTGCGTTAGAAATTATCGATGGGAGAAAACGAAAACGCTGTAAGTAACAATAGTCCACCTTTGCACTTACAGCGTTCTCGTTTTCTCCCATCGTTATGTAATTAGTTGTATTGTTAAATATTTTTTATTATTATCAAGACATCACTTAGAACCCTGGTCAGAATAGAACTTCTAAGTCGCAGTGGTCTATTAGGGCTCAACCCATTCCCTCGTATTCATATAAAAGACAAGATTTTGAATGTAAGGATAAATTACTGTTAAAATAAACCAAATAACATGTCGGCGTGTTCACTGACAAACGTCTGCAAACAACGTGTAGCAGCACGGCCGGCAATGCAATGGGGAGGGAGGGCGATCAAGGCCATGGAATCAGTTCGCAAAGCTCAGTTTGAAAACAAAAGTTAGCACGATTTACGCCAGTTGTAAATATCTGATTGCGTAAAGTAAGTCTTCCGCCAGCTTATGCCCGATGGAGACGATGCCGGCCCACGCTGATGTTGACGCATGGCCTAAGCCATATCCAGCGACAGACGAATACGTGGAAATGGCAATCACCTGCTGATTATTAATAAGGGCTGTCGTGTTTTTAAGGATCAAACATACTTTTTTATTCTGTAGACAAATTGCTAGAAAGTATTGTGTCAATGAATGGTTGTCTTGTCTCCTAATGCTGGATTTCTACTTTCTCTACAATTAATACGCGCCAAGCAAACAAAAGACTCCACATCACACACAGGTACACCATGCTTTTAAGAAATAACCTTTTATTTATCAAAACTATATCTCATTCCCACATATAATTTATCGATTAACAAAGAACGAGTTAAAGTACTTCCGCGATTGAATGAATTACCGAAAGACCGTAAACGACTACAAGTGTTTTAGTTGGACGCCTCCGTCGATTTCTGAATAGCCGTGGGCGGGCGATGCATTGCAGGGCCTTACACGGATACCTTATTTACCTACTTGTCTTCCCTTTAGGATACTCCATATCGATGCCCAACGAGGTCTCCTGTCATTATCTTATGAGGAATTCAATCTCGCAATTAATATATCGTACTCAATGATACTACTATTTGCGATCGCAGAGTCCTCGATAAGAATGATTTAATTATATTTGGAGTTTCCGCAATCGTGACCACTACGGACGGACGCATGATGCCTCGGCAGAGCAACAGCCTGGACGGCTGGCATCAAAGATGGAAATAAATTGCCTATACTATAATAATAAGTATTTGCATAATGCATGTACCAGTACAATCAGCACACTGACGGCCGGCACAAGTTGCCTTTATTTCGTAAGCAATTTTTTTTTTCTACATCTCATAATGTATATCGCGCTGGAATTAATTATCAATATACCGTCACATTACAATGCAAACTATAATATTGAATTGGCTTTATACAGAAAACAAACGTTTCCTTGTGGGGCACTGTGTGGTCAATGTCAGTGCTGTCGAGTAAAGGAGAGCCGTGTTGCAACATAAAGGGCCTTTATGGCTACGTATGACTCAAAACGTGTCTAAGTTTCGCCACACTTCCTGGCTGCTGATAGGTAACATGGTGCGATGCGAGCACGTGCAGGAGCGCCGCCGTGTGTAATGAAATGAATAATGATCATCCACTAAATAAATCATATTCTAAACATGTGTTACATTACTGTATAACAAATTCACAGATAACTTTTGAATATTCAACCATCTAGTCTGCTCTCTAGTTGCAGGACACAGTTGACAGTAACTCTGCTCTACATCTATTCATGCCATATTTTGAAAGCCTATACAGGGTGTAACAAAATTGGTGTAGGACCCTTTAACTGGGGATCACTCATCATACTGAACAACTTTTGTTCTACGACTTTCAATCGCAAAAAAATTGTTGGACTCTCCATACAAAAACCGGCCAAGTGCGAATCGGACTCGCGCACCGAGGGTTCCGTATAAATTTATAATCAGTAATCACACATGTCTTGAACTCTATATTTTTTATATTTGAGTTGATTGAATGAAAGGTAATTTGCGGTTTACGATTTATGACGTATTAAAAAAAACTACTTACTAGATCTCGTTCAAACCAATTTTCGGTGGAAGTTTGCATGGTAATGTACATCATATATTTTTTCTAGTTTTATCATTCTCTTATTTTAGAAGTTACAGGGGGGGACGGACACATTTTACCATTTTGGAAGTGTCTCTCGCGCAAACTATCCGGTGTAAAAAAAAAATTATATTAGAAACCTCAATATAATTTTTGAAGACCTATCCATAGATACCCCACACGTATAGGTTTGATGAAAAAAAAATTTTGAGTTTCAGTTCTAAGTATGGGGAACCCCCAAAATTTATTGTTTTTTTTTTCTATTTTTGTGTGAAAATCTTAAAGCGGTTCACAGAATACATCTACTTACCAAGTTTCAACAGTTATAGTTCTTATAATTTCGGAACAAAGTGGCTGTGACATACGGACGGACAGACAGACAGACAGGCAGACATGACGAATCCATAAGGGTTCCTTTTTTTGCCATTTGGCTACGGAACCCTAAAAATGGCAAACAGATGATCAATTTGTATGAAAAGTCCAAAATGTTTTTTGTGATTTGAGCAAAGTCGTAGAACAAAAATTGTTCAGTACCATGAGTAGAATCCCCAGTTAACCAATTTTGTTACAGCCTGTATATAGTCTGGAATTTGATAACAATACAATGAGGCTACATTTTACATCTACAAATAGTTGTTACTCAAATAAGACAAATCAATATTTATAAAAATATTTTAAAATACTTAATCGAGTATAGTTAGTAAGTTGACAGCTAATTTTATTACGAAGAGAGATTGATTTAATCATATCAATAAAAAATAACTGAATTATAGTAGCAAGTGGCTTTCACTGGCCGCCTACGGAGAACCAGAAACAGGATAGCCGTTGGTTACCGACTTTGTTACTGGTTTCATGTAAAAGTTAACATTCACAAGAAAAATATTTAACTGTGCGTAATTTGAGGTAATTAAATCTCATAAGTCTAAGTGAGTCACAGAGAAAGTGAAGATACGGTTTGTGAGCCCGGCAAAGAGAGGTTTATTGAATATCATCATTTCTAACTTTAATTTTAGTTATGATATCGCTACATTAAAGATACTACTTTTTATGCAAGAGTGTAAAACGACTACCTACGTGCAACGTTGAGATTTGTAGTTACTACTTTTTAAGGCTTAGGCACACCAAAAGCAGGTCAGTAGCAGCGCGGTTTAAATGCGGGCCCGCGGATGTTGTAATAAAAGAAATTATACGAAGTACGTCACACCCAATTTGAACGCGGGCCCGCGCTCAAACTGCGCTGTGCCGCGCCGCCGCTCTGCAACTGCCGGACCACAAACCAGGCAGCGCGAGCGCGGGTCAGAAGCAGCGCAGGCGCGGCGCGGCGCAGTTAGATCGCGGGCCCGCGCTGCTGTATAACTATGGCAACCATGTTAGCATGCCACACTGGGGGCGGGGCGTTCTCAGTCCAGCGCAGCGCTGCGACGCGGTTACACAACAGTTGTCTTTTTTTACAACCGCGTGATGGATTTAAACGAAAAAAATATCGAATTAATGCGTGGGAACAAAAATATATACGATTTTCGAGACAAATATTATAGAAATATAACATTCAAGTAAAATTTTCTTTTTAGACTTAGAGCCAAAAGCAGCAAAAATCCGTTCGACATCTTGCAGTTTTTGCGCTTTTCTACTCCACAGGCTATGTGCCAATATCCTGGAAAGTTGCCAATGTGCAACCAGTTCCCAATTCCCAAAAAGGGGGGACAGAACTGACCCGTCAAATTACAGGCCAATAGCTATTATTTCCCTTCTTTCAAAGGTGGTGAAGCGTGTAATTAATACACAGCTCCTAGCATATCTAGAAGATCAATCATGACCTTATCAGTGACCGCCAATACGGGTTACGTCAGGCCGGTCAGTTGGTGATCTTCTGCATTAGTAGCATGGTGACATATCTCGCGCGCAACGCGAGTTTTAAAAGCATTTGTCCCGTTTTAACGCTAAGCTAAAAACCGGCCAAGTGCGAGTCGGACTCGCGCACCGAGAATTCCGTATAAATTAATAATCACACATGTCTGAAACTCTATATTTTTTATATTTGAGTTGATTGAATGAAAGGTAATTTGCGGTTTACGATTTATGACGTATTAAAAAAAACTACTTACTAGATCTCGATCAAACCAATTTTCGGTGGAAGTTTGCATGGTAATGTACATCATATATTTTTTCTAGTTTTATCATTCTCTTATTTTAGAAGTTACAGGGGGGGGACACACATTTTACCACTTTGGAAGTGTCTCTCGCGCAAACTATTCGGTTTAGAAAAAAATGATATTAGAAACCTCAATATCATTTTTGAAGACCTATCCATAGATACCCCACACGTATAGGTTTGATGAAAAAAAAATTTTTGAGTTTCAGTTCATAATATGTAATATTTAACACTTTTTAAATAAATATTATAATTAAATAAATAAGTATGGAAAACCCCAAAAATTTATTGTTTTTTATTTATTATTTTTGTGTGAAAATCTTAATTCGGTTCACAGAATACATCTACTTACCAAGTTTCAACAGTATAGTTCTTATAGTTTCGGAAAAATGTGGCCGTGACATACGGACGGACAGACAGACAGAGAGACATGACGAATCCATAAGGGTTCCGTTTTTTTCCATTTGGCTACGGAACCCTAAAAAGAGGCAACTGACCTATTTTGTCGCGTTTGGCGCGACAAAGCTTTGTCAACTCCTCATGTTACCCGTGCTGGTATGCCTAACATACCGCTGGGCCGAAACCATTGAAAGTCAAGGGCAGGCATTGGTAGTCAGCCTGGATATAGCTAACGCGTTCGACAGGGTCTGGGATAAAGTACTTCAATCGAAATTATCAGCTACGGCCTACCCGTGGTATTGTGCAATTGGATCGCCAGCTTTCTGTTTGATAGGAGCATTAAAGTCCTTTGCAAAATTGGTCCTCTGACACTTAACACATTAATGCTGGTTGGTAACCCGCTACGTTCTGTACTCTCGCCAACTCTATTCCTCCTGCATATCAATAATCTCCTGCAAATACGTGGTATTCATTGCTATGCAGATGACAGTACAGTAATACCCCGCTTAACGCGACCCCTTTTTACGCGGATTCGTTATAGTGCGATTTTTAAAATTCGCGCTAATTTACCCCGCTTTACGCGAATGCGTTGATTGGTTCATTTGCATGCTAAGTGGTGTGATTGCATTGACCAATAGCAAACCGTAACTGCTCATTAATTGAAAAACGATTGACGGTTGACTCGCCGGTAACTCCAAAGATAGGAAAATAGTTTTTAGAATTTTGCAAGAGCGCAAACAAAATGCGACACAAAAAACCTTAGACAGCTATTTTTCTAAAGTGCGAAAAAAAGTGCAAGTGATTAATATTTTGTGACAATTTTCTCTAACAAAAGTACATTGATTTATATTTTAACTCGTTATTTGTTTGTGCCCCGTTATGCGCGAATTTCGCTTAACGCGATTTTGTCTGGAACGCATCACTCGCGTTAAGCGGGGTATTACTGTACGGATGATGCGCATACACAGGCCGAGCAACATCCCACGGGCCGAGGTGGAGGAGAGTCGTGCCAGGCTTGTGTCTGAAGTTGAAGACACTTTAGAGCAAGTCTCCGAGTGGGGTAGACTAAACTTAGTCCGTTTCAACCCCACGAAGACGCAAGTCTGCGAGTTCACTGCCAAAAAGGTCCCTTTTAGCGCATCTGTTCCAAGGAACAACGCTCGCTCTTGCTACGAGCATTGGGTTCCTAGATGTTAACATTTCTAGCAACGTCCAACTTCGGGGTCCCTCGAGGGCAAGACTACCCTTGCAACGAAAAACCTAGAATGCTCAATAGAGCAAAGCGGTACTTCAAGTGAGGCCGCAAATGGAGAACTGCTCATATCTCTGTGCCCTGAAACTCTAAAATCAATTGAACTCCCTCGAGTCAACCCAGCGACGCGCGATCAGAATTGTTGACGATCCCAGAGCTTACATGCGGTCTAGAACCCCTCAGCTTTCGAAAAGACTTCAGCTATCTCTGTGTTCTACCGCTTATACAACGGCAAGCCGTTCTGAGAAACGGTTGCACATGATACCTACGGCACAGTCGTATCACCGCACCACTTGCCATCGAGTGGAATTCATCCCCACCAGGTAAAGCCATATTGGTCTCGAATTAAGGTTTCATTGGTGCTTCCTATCTAGAACCCTCAAGCGAGGGAATGCGAAGTCATGATGTAGATAACTAATAATTTAAAAAAAATTGGTGGTTCAATAGTCTGGGTTAAATATCAGCAAAGACAAGTATAGGTATATCAGATTAGAGTATGGATGTTTCGCAGCGAAACATAGCGGTTTCCACTTTCAGGAAAAATCAATCAGGGAAGCTTTTGGTGGTCAGGGAAAGTCAGGGAAATGACTTGGCGACCTGGAAAAGTCAGGGATATTTGAACTTTTCCCAATGATCGTTAGTCAGCGAAAATTTCGCTGACTAACGATCATTGGGAAAAGCTTTCCCTGACCACCAAAAGCTTCCCTGATTGATTTTTCCTGAAAGTGGACATCCTGTCAAAGTATAGAAACCGCTATGCATTTTTTAGGTTAATTTTTACTTAGTAAATAATCAAGATAATCTACATATTTTCAGGGTCAAATCTTTATGAAGTTTTTATAAATAAAATTTAGCTCAGCGTTACTATAATTGAGGCGTTGGGAGCAAAAGTGGGGTAAGCCTATCTGAACAAATGAGGATAAACAATGCGTTAAGTATTATCAATTCTATTTTAGATCTATTTCATTTACCTATTTTAGAGTTATTTGAGTAAATTTACATTACTAACGTTATGTGGCGTTACGCGACTCGATCGCATCGATCCGTAGTAGCCTCAGTGTTCGAGACAGCCGACAAATTGCAGGAAAGTCGTCTCCGATGGTTTGGTCACGTAAGCCGCAGACCGCCAGAGTACGTCGGTAAAAGATGCCTTAACTTGTCGTTGATGGCCCTAGATCCCGTGGAAGGCCCAGGAAGCGCTGGCTTGACGTTGTGAGAGCGGACATGAGGGATAATAATGATACTAATATAATACTTTTTGCTGACGATATATCTATCGTTGTCTCATCTAGTGGTAATAATGTAAACGGACATGAAATTAATCTAACTAATACAATATCTAGTGTAATGAACAGTGATCGGAATAGGTAGACTGTATTTACCTAAAATTCGCCAGAGAACAGAGACGTCTTTCGGAGACTTCCTTACAACATTGTTTTCCGGGACAATTGTCCCGTGCTTTCGCAAAATGTATGCGGTTTTTACAATGTATTGCTGTAAATATACTTAAAATCTGGGGCATTTTTCATCTTGACACGTCGCCTAGGCACCGAGTTATTAATAATATGTCGCAGGCGGAAAGCTATTTTCAAATAACATTAATTCGTAATGTACTTACATGATGTCCGGAAACCCAGGACTATTGACGCGGAAAAAAAAATTGTCGTAAGGAAGTCTCCGCTCTGTTCCTCGAAGTTTAGGTAAATACAGTCTACCTATTCCGATCACTGGTAATGACTAGGCTTAAAAGCAATGAACTACAGGCATACTTAACAAAGACTACATATACTAACTTCCTAACATGGAATAGCAAAAAAGTTAAACTAAATGTTAATTACGAAGGAACAATATTAGAAGAGGCAAAAAGTGTTACATTCTTGGGTGTAACTTTGGACAAACATCTGAGCCATGAAATGCATATTGATAGAGTCTGTGCAAGAGTCAACCAGTTTGTTTATGTACTTCGTAAATTGAGACGTGTTGCTTCACAAGCTCTGTCACTCTCTGCTTATCATGGCTATGTAGCCTCAGCTCTACGTTATGGACTAATAATATGGGGGAACGGCTCCTATGTTCAGAGAGCTTTTATCGCTCAAAGAAATGTGCACGTGCAGTATGTAGAGCTGGACCATACGATACATGTAAACAGCTCTTTAAAAGTTTAAACAATTTAAACATTCTTACTCTTCCCTGTACACTTTACACCACTTTTGCTCCCAGCGCAGCGCCTCAAATAAGGAACCGACGAGACTATGCTATAAATTAGGATTTAGAATAAGAAGACCTTATATGACGAGCTGAAATTTGCGCATATCCATATAATCGCAACGACAACTGATAAGAAGAAGAATACCTGTGAATGTCATAGTAGGTAATTATTTCTATACCCCAAGTCAGACATTCCTACACTTTTTCGAATGTATGACAATGTGCTGCAAAGGACCAACGCTTGTTTTAACAATGAAATTAGTTACTAATCCGCTCTTTAAGTGAAGTTTCAAAGTAAAAAGTGTAATATGTTGTAAGTACTGTACTATCCATTTATAGACCTATTTAAACCAAACCAAAGGCAGGTCAGACACGGAGCAGGTCAGTAGCAGTGCGGGAGACGGCACACTGAATGCAGACGGCAGCTCCAACGCGATTTTAACGCGGGCCCGCGTTAAAATCGCGTTCAGTGTGACGTTGACGGGTGGAGGTTAGTTGGCTGCAAGATGTCGAACAGATTCTTGCTGCTTTTGGCTCTAAGTCGAAAAAGAAAATTTTACTTGAATGTTATATTTCTATAATATTTGTCTCGAAAATCGTACTTATATATTTTTGATTCCGCGCATTAATTCGATATTTTTTCGTTTAAAACCATCAAGCGGTTGGAAAAAAATACAACTGTTGTGTAACCGCGTCGCCGCGCTGCGCTGCATTGCGAACGCCTCGCCCTCGGTGTGGCATGCTAACATGGTTGCCATAGTTATACAACAACGCGGGCCCGCGATCAAACTGCGCCGCGCCGCGCCTGCGCTGCTTCTGACCCGCGCTCGCGTTACCCGGTTTGGCGTCCGGCAGTTGCAGAGCGGCGCGGCGCAGCGCAGTTTGAGCGCGGGCCCGTGTTCAAACTGAGTGTGACCACAAAATAGACACAGAAGGTCCACTCAATACAAACCACTAAAATCGTTAGCATATACATGCTTATAGAAATATACGGTCGTTTCGAGCAAGGCCACGATCGCACAGTACGTGATCTTGCCTACAACGATCGTCTATAAGCATATATATGCTTAGGATTTTAGTGAGCGTATTGAGCGGACCTTCTGTATCTATGTGTTTTGTGGTGTGACCTACTTCATATAATTTCTTGTATTACAACATGCGCGGGCCCCCATTTAAACTGCGCTGCTACTGACCTGCTTTTGGTGTTCCGAAGCCTTAACTATGTAAGTAAGTCACACTGAAGAACAGATAAATCTGCAAAAAATATATATATCCATTGAATAAAATAGTCCACCAGTGCTGAGACACAGTCCCTTAGAGAGGCGATGATAGAGCGCATGAACCTTTCACTTCAGGCAGTGTCTGATTGGGTTGATAACAACCTCGTTAGATTCAATGCCTCTAAAACACAGGCGTGTCTTTTTTCTGCCAAAGGGAGTCCTTTCACCTTGACTCCTACTTTCCGAGATGAATCGATTCCGATAACTGACCACCTTGAGCTCCTTGGCGTGACGTTAACATCCAACCTGAATTTCGGGCGATATATTGAGTCCAAGGCTAAAGTAGCGGCAATGAAGCTGGGTATCCTATCTAAGGTGAGACGGTACTTCACTCCTGCTGGCCTAACATGCGCAACGTGACAAAATTTTGTCGACGCATTTTCTCGTGTTAAAACGAGATATGTCTATTTGTCGAGGAGTCCTAACATGGCAGTACACGGAACTCTTTTCGATCTGTCATTTTATGAAATTTTATCGTCTGTCAAACTTTTGTCGACAAACTCTAACATGCGCGCCCTTATTTCTCGAAATTTGAAACTTCTACTCGACATGTTTCTCTTCGATGAATTTGAGCGACGAGATAAACGAGAAACGCGAAAACAAAAAGGCAGTCCTGTATTACGACTATATAAATATACAATTATGATCAAATTACGTCCCCACTGCAGGGGCACGGGGCCAAGCCCGGATTGATGGGGGTTGTGGGGCTAGTGGCCAACCCCAGTGTCAGAAGTTTTCAAGCCGCCTATAAGGCCTCTGACATGACATGGCTTAACGACTGCTAGCGATAGCAGCCGGCACCAACGACTTAACGTGCCTTGCGAAGCACGGAAACGGTCGAGATAAATGCCAGTAACAGTCAGACTCATCCGGGTTACGACCGTGTTTGTAGTCAGTTAACCTGCGTGATCTACGCGACCGCGCAAGCCGCACTGAGGCACGACCGCTTCACTGGGCCACATGGGTAGGTAGTTTGATTTTTATGGAAATAGATGAAACTGAACAATAATATGGGTTCTTCTGAAATAAGTAGGTATTTAATTTGTTATTTAAATATTATTTCTACTCATGAAAGTAACTAACTGTCCCCGAAATAAAACCCCAAATTTTTTACAGCTACATTGGATAGTCGCTTTATTTGTGGCAAAAAATATAAGATTTCTTAAAAGAAAACATTGATCAAAATTGAAGCGCGCGCGAAGAAATCAAAGAAGTCAGTGACCAAAGAGAATATAATCACTATTTTAACAACGAAATTATTGAAAAGCTCAGAATAAAAAGTTTTTATTGCTGAGATCTAACAAAGCTCACGAAGAAAACAAAAAGTTTGTGACAAAAGAGAATATAATCACTATTTTTTTAATAAAATTATTGAAAAGCTCAGACTAAAAACTTTTTATCGCTGAAATCTAACGAATTTTATATGACAAACCGGTTATTTTTCTTAAAATGGCAACATCAACTTCTCGCTGTTACTTGTCACGACAAAGCGAAGTCATGCCGAGAAATCTTCTCTTCCGTGGTACGCATGTTAAGAAAAACGACAAAATAATCGGGATCGACAAATTTTATCATACACGACATGAGATAAGTCGTGTTGCGCATGTTAGGCCAGCTGGACTTCTTCTTACATTATATCGAGCACAAGTCCTGTTCACTGGAGTACTGTTCACACCTATGGGATGGCTCTGCCCGCTACCAGCTTGAAGCCTTGAATGCTATCGACCGACGCGCAAGGAGACTTATAGGTGATGATGAGCTTGTTTTAAATAAGCTCCAAAGCCTTGAGCATCGCCGCAAGGTCGCCTCTTTATCGGTTTTTTATCGAATTCATGTCGGAGAGTGTGCTCAAGAACTTCATGACCTAATTCCCCCAGCTCCATTCCACCTTCGGTCAACTAGGCGCAGGGAGGCCTTTCATCCCTTTGTAGTTGACATTCCACCTATTCGCACGAAGCAATATGCTTCCTTTTTTATCATGCGAACTGCGAAGGAGTGGAACTCCTTACCTGCGTCCGTGTTTCCCGATTCCTATAATTTGGGTCTTCAAGGCGAGAGTGAATAGGCATTATTTGAGTTTGCGTGTAACATCCTCGACTGCATCGTCACTTTCCATCAGGTGAGATGTACAATAAAAAAAAGTCCTCAGAGTCCTCTGCAGTGTCAGACAAACACATTCTCTTTTCCTTTTTTTCTTTTTACAGTAACGTCTATCTACTTATTGTAATTGGGTTATACGCTTTATTCGTAATAATAAAGTAGGCGAGGATATAATAAATAGCACAGAACACGCCCACCGGTGCGGGTGCGACCTGTGGCCACGCTCAAATGGGTGCTCATCGGCCATGCGTCTCTTAATGTGTGCGCTCGTGTGAACTGGCCTTGAGTTGGAAAGCGCAAAAAATATATCACTCATTACGTTTAAAAATAATGAAACAAGCAAAATAACACAGAGATTAAACAAGCCTACACTAGATTTCGTCTTCCAAAAATGGTGATAGCAATAATGATGAGTAATGAATAGAGAGCTGCTTTAATTCGCGCCGCTGGCTGCGCCCACGCAGCACCGCGGCTCACCGCGCATCCACTGGAACAATGCCTACTGGTTTACTTTCTCGATTGACTCACTGATTCATTGCGTACGTCTAGCGATTCCAATTAGATTAATGATCCTGGCTTACAAGTCTACATTATACGAGTACTCTAAGCTAGGCTTGAGGCACAAATTGATAATGTCTACAAAACTTTCGTTGACACTATTCCATCGTCGTCGGAATGATAACTTGGGCGAGATATAATGGCTTCCTTTAAACGCTTTGTTTTGTGTGTAGTAAAGAACAATGTAGTAAGCACACCACATAGAAATTTGTATGTATTAAGAAGTTATGAACCCAATATATGGGATAATAGTCGTTTAACACAAAACGTGATGTCACAAGGAAACTTTTAATGTAATACTGAAGAGAGCAGTGTCCTTTAGCTCACCTACTTCTCAATAAATAAAAAATATGGATTGTTAACTGGATTACCGACGAGAATGTCAAAAATAATTGTCTCGTATAGAGTATACGAGATAATTATTTTTGACATTCTAAACTGACATTCTTTTTTTATTGTATTATCTAATTTGACATGCTAAATCAAAATAGATAATACAATAAAAAAAATACCTGTATAGCGGAACACAAGACTTAAAGCAGGATAACCCTATTCTGATTATGAGCAAAAGTAGTAAAGATCTCATTTAGTACCGCTTTTTTAAAGCTCAATTATTTTCACTTTGAGAATCTCGCAATAAACCTATTTGCATCACAAATTTAATGCTATTTTCGTACATTATCTTCCACTCTTTTGCTTTGACTTTGATCACTGTATATATAATAATTGTGGGTTAAAAAGCAAACAAGTACAGACAGACAAGTTGTGGACAGACATGTAATGCATTTTGCCCCTGGTGGCTGCGCAAGCGCAAAAGGACCGTCGAACGCGCATTGCGCTAATGAACGCATGTCGCGTCGTCGTCGCTCGCTGACCCCCGACCCACGCGGGTCGACGACCGAGCTCCGCCCCTGCTCACCATTGCCTCACCCCTACTCCTCGACTTTTGAACGACGCTGCCAGACAACTTTATCGTGTTAAATCAGGACAGCACCCAGCTGCTTGTTTATATTTCTCAAGTATCTTCCATTTTCGACATATCACTGAATGTATGACATATGAATCATATATTATCTCAAGTTATATCCTGTTTCCTTTTGTACTTCAAACCAATAGTTACCAATGGCCGACTCTCAGGTTAACAATTCAGCCTTAAAAAAATGGATTTATTAGCAATATATTGCATTTATTTTTGGCAAAAGATACTGTGGGTTAAAAAATGATTTACTTGAAAATTGTAAAATAAGTAGGTTTTAACCAGATGTTTCCAATAAACATGCATATACATGTTAGCAATTTTAAAAGACAAGCGGATTAATGTGATTTGTTTTTGAGTAAGAAGATAATAAAGTTGCGATATGCAAGTCAGGTTAATTCATCAAGAGCTATGGAAAGTTTCCTGCGAAGTTGACCAGATATATGAGAGAAAAAAGTTAATATATCCTACTTATAATTGCGTTCGCGAACCTGCCAGCAATTACACATCTTGAACCGGACATGTGCACTAAACAAGACAGCTAGAACCCGTCGTTCTCGGAGAGAAACTAGACGTACATACATAGCTTACTACTAAACAATTTAAAATGTAATGAAAACATTATCAGGATAACGACTAACAAGAAGACCCTAGTCCTTCTAATTAATGCACCATTATCTCTAAATCAGCAATATTATGATAACGATAACGGTATAGTTTTATACCAGGCGCCAGAAAGCATAAACGAAGCTATAGCCTTTGTTATATACATATTATAAACTGCATTTTACAATAGTTTAAATTAAGGTAACTACGAACCTAATATCATTAGACATTACTCATATGGATATAGTTTAGTAGAAAACTTATTTAAGTGACAAGAACAGATGGTGTATACAGGGTGTAACAAAAAGCTGTGGTGATACTTCAAGGTGGACTTCTACTAATCAAACTGAACAACTTTTGTTCCACGACTTTGTTGAAATCCTAAAAAATTGGACTTTTCATACAAACTTGGCTCGCAAGCTGATCGATTTGTATAACAAGTTCAACATTTTTTTTTTTGCAAAAATGTAGAACAATAGTTGATCAGTTTGATTAGTAGAAGTCCACCTTTAAGTATCACCACACCTTTTTGTTACACCTGTATTGTATATGGTGATTAAACCTTAAACATAACTAATGTAGATGTGATTCAGATCCACATTACGAGAATTGTGGTAAGTTAAGGTCAAATATAAACAAACTGCTCTTCTTCTTCTTTTCGAGTAGACGTTTAAATATATGATTGTTTAATAATGTTCTATGTGAAACCGAAAATCTAGGTGCGTTTCTATGCTTCACGAATTCTGATGAAAGTTGCAGGCTGTGCGACGGAGGGCTTGCTTGCACAATTCTCGCCCGTAGGCGCAGGAGTCGGGAGTCAACGTACTAGGACCGGTTCGCTAATCGATCCAGCACTGCAGCGGCCCGCGCTCCTGTCCGCACCTAAGCGCGACTAACGGCGTCTGCGCAACCAGCCACGACGGGCTACATTTGCAAACCTGTACTGCGCAAAACTTTAACAATTTATCAAGAATAATATCAAACCTTGTTTAAAGTTTTTCGCTGCAGAGTAGTAATCGTGTCACTATAAAACTTAAAACTGTAAGTAAACTAAAAAACATGAAATATTTCAGTAAGGCACATCATCTGGAAAAAGGTGCCTGGAAAAAAAAAACACACATACACACATGCAGGTGCTTTCTATGGATTTTTCATATTTGGTCTTTGCATATTTTATATGCATCATTATTAACATATCTTCGGTAGTTTCACTAATTTCGATACGTGGAAAGCGTTCAGAACACACCAGTGAGACTAATAAATAATTATTACACTGACGGTAGGATAGCCTGAACCGATTCTTGTCAGGTAAATCTTAACTTGATTCTGGAACAAGACTAGACATGTACCGGGTACCCTGTTTGGATCCGGTACCCGGCGGATCCGGCACTTTTTTAAGAATACGGCCGGGTACCGGGTAATAGCGCCGAGTACCCGGCTCAGCCGGGTAATTACCTAGTTATTAAAAACACGTTATTTTGAAGTTAAAAGTATAGGTACATTTATGTAACTGTCGTTCATATTTCAATCTTATTTAGTATTGTAGGTTTATACTCTTGGTAAGTTATGGTGTAAAAATACGAGGTTTTAAATTGGATCAGGATCTAGTCGGTTTCTTTTTTTTTCGTAGATGTTACCTGCTATCGAAAAGACGCTGCTGTATACTGAGTAGGGCATGCAAATATTCGAAAATTTTGGTATTCGAATATTCGAATATTTTTGCCTGAGATATTCGAATATTCGAATATTATTCGAAAAGTTATACAGTAATACCCCGCTTAACGCGACCCCTTTTTACGCGGATTCGTTATAGTGCGATTTTTAAAATTCGCGCTAATTTACCCCGCTTTACGCGAATACGTTGATTGGTTCATTTGCATGCTAAGTGGTGTGATTGCATTGACCAATAGCAAACCGTAACTGCTCATTAATTGAAAAACGATTGACGGTTGACTCGCCGGTAACTCCAAAGATAGGAAAATAGTTTTTAGAATTTTGCAAGAGCGCAAACAAAATGCGACACAAAAAACCTTAGACAGCTATTTTTCTAAAGTGCGAAAAAAAGTGCAAGTGATTAATATTTTGTGACAATTTTCTCTAACAAAAGTACATTGATTTATATTTTAACTCGTTATTTGTTTGTGCCCCGTTATGCGCGAATTTCGCTTAACGCAATTTTGTCTGGAACGCATCACTCGCGTTAAGCGGGGTATTACTGTAAAGTCAAATAAAATAGGGTTTTACGTGGTAGGACACTATTTTGCAATTAGATAAAATAAACTCATTAAAATTTCTAAAATCAATCATATTTATTTGCGACAACATGTTAAAAAAATATAAAATTAAACAACTACCTACTTCAAATAAAAGAAACAAGGTAATTAGTTTTCAACTTAATAAACCCCGTCTCTTCCCGTGAATGTCGTAAAAGGCGACTAAGGAACCATAAACCGGAAGATGGGCAGCAGCGTCTTTTCCGCATACCATCTCGGCTCACATGGATATAAACCCTAAAAAACGGCCCCTAGTCCCCGGCAGCCCCGCTATTCCTGACTCCGGTAGCGGTCACGGTAACGGCAGGGCATGGGGTGCGAAGAATCTCCGGCAGAGGCCAGGCTACCAAAAACGAAGACCTTTGGCCCTGGCAACATACAACACGCGCACACTGCGAACAGACGAGAAACTCGCTGAACTGGAGGAGGAATTGAGCAGGCTACGGTGGGACATTGTAGGATTATGTGAAGTCCGAAGAGAGGGAGAGGACACCATGATCCTTAAGTCCGGAAACCTGCTCTATTTCCGGGAGGGCGACCATCTGTCTTAGGGTGGTATCGGGTTTATTGTCCACAAGTCCCTCGTTAACAACGTGGTCCAGGTCGAGAGTGTTTCGACGAGGGTAGCGTACCATACTCAGAATCACCAAACGGTATTCGCTGAAGGTCATACAGGTATATGCACCGACCGCAGAACACCCCGACGACGAGGTGGAGGCTATGTATGAGGATATCTCCAGAGCCATACATAGCTCCAGGACCCATTACACCGTTGTGATGGGGGACTTCAACGCGAAACTAGGCAAACGAAGTGACAACGAGCTGAGAGTGGGGAAATTTGGATACGGAGAAAGGAATGCGCGGGGTCAGCTGCTGGCCAGCTTTATGGAGAAGGAGGGCCTCTTTATGATGAACTCTTTTTTTGAAAAGCCAAAACAGGCCAAGTGGACATGGCTGCATCCCAATGGTGTAGTAAAAAATGAGATTTACTTCATCTTGTAGACAAAAAGGCAAATATTCAATGATGTCTCTGTGATCAACTCGCTGAAGACAGGAAGCGATCACCAAATGGTAAGAGAGAGGCACATTGAACCTAAAAACAAAGCTGGAAACATGTCGACTGATGAAGTCCACGCTCCGACCAGCGCCTATCCAACTCCAAAACCCCGAAAGCTTTCAGCTCGAGTTGCACAACCGCTTCGAATGCCTAGGAGAATGCGAAAATGTGGACAATTACAACGACAAGTTCGTGGAAATTGTCCAAACGGCTGGGAATAAAGCTTTCAAAACCAGACGTTCAAAAAGAACATCTATTATCTCAAACCCCACCAGCAAGCTCATGGAGGAAAGACGAAGCCTGATTCTAAAATCCTCTGAAGATGCTTGTCAGTATCGGCGACTAAACAGACAGATCCCCAAGTCCTTGACCCGCGATATACGTCAATTTAATACAAATCGTATTAAAGAGGCTATCGAGCGTAATAAAGGGTCAAAAGTATTCGCAAGGGATCTGTCTGCTGGTCAAAGCCAACTGACAAAGCTGAAGACCGAGGATGGAAGAGTCGTGTCGTCCAAGCCCGAGCTGTTTGAAGAGGTTGAGAAGTCCTACGGACAATTATACACGACTTCACGCTTACCTGTCAGTAATCAAGCTGAAGACCCGAGAGCCAGATTGACCCGACACTATACCGAAGATATCCCAGATGTCAGCCTGTGCGAGATAAGAATGGCTCTCAAACAACTTAAGAACAACAAGGCACCGGGTGATGATGGAATTACAGCTGAGCTTCTGAAAGCAGATGGAGAACCGGTACTTATAGCTCTTCAGAAGCTATTCAATTTCGTCATGCTCGAGGGACGAACGCCTACAGCATGGCACAGGAGTGTGGTGGTGCTCTTCTTCAAGAAGGGTGATAAGACTCTGCTGAACAATTACAGACCCATCTCACTCCTGAGCCATGTCTACAAGCTGTTTTCGAGAGTCATTACGAATCGTCTCGCACGCAAGTTTGATGACTTTCCAGCCTCCCGAACAAGCCGGTTTCCGAAAAGGCTTCAGTACCATAGACCACATACATACGCTGCGGCAAATTATACAGAAGACCGAAGAGTATAATCGGCCACTATGCTTGGCGTTTGTGGACTATGAGAAAGCCTTTGATTCGATCGAGACCTGGGCTGTGTTGCAGTCTTTCCAACGGTGCCAAGTCGATTATCGATACATCGAAGTATTGAAGTGTTTGTATGAAAACGCCACCATGTCGGTCCACCTCCAGGATCAGAATTCAAAACCTATCCGGCTGCAGCGTGGGGGGAGACAGGGAGATGTTATATCTCCGAAACTGTTCACCGCTGCACTGGAAAATGTTTTCAAGCTTCTGGACTGGAGAGGACTCGGCATTAACATCAATGGCGAGTACATCACTCACCTTCGATTTGCTGACGATATCGTGCGTGATCATGGCTGAGACCTTGGAGGACCTAGGCGCGATGCTCGAAGGACTCAGTAAAGTCTCCCAACAAGTGGGTCTTAAAATGAACATGGATAAGACGAAAATCATGTTAAACGTCCGTGTTACACCCACTCCTCTGAAGGTTGGAGACTCTACACTTTAAGTTGTTGACGAGTATGTATACCTGGGACAAACAGTCCAGTTAGGTAGATCCAACTTCGAGAAAGAGATCAATCGCCTAATCCAACTCGGCTGGGCAGCGTTCGGGAAGCTTCGCAATATCGTCACGTCCAAAATACCGCAGTGTCTCAAGACTAAAGTCTTTGACCAGTGTGTGTTGCCAGTGATGACATATGAATCCGAGACATGGTCGCTTACTATGGGCCTCATAAGAAGGCTCAAAGTCACCCAAAGGGTGATGGAGCGCGCTATGCTTGGTGTTTCTCTACGTGATCGAATCAGAAATGAGGAGATACGTAGGAGAACTAAAGTTACCGACATAGCTCTCAGAATCGCTAGACTTAAGTGGCAGAGCACATAGCTCGTAGAACAGATGGCCGTTAGGGCAGTAAAGTTCTCGAGTGGCGACCGCGCACCGGAAGACGCAGTGTGGACAGGCCTCCGACTCGGTGGACCTGGACCTAGTGAAGGTTGCGGGAAGCCGCTGGATGCGAGCCGCACAGGACCGGTCAGTGTGGAAATCCTTGGGGAAGGCCTTTGTCCAGCAGTGGACGTCTTTCGGCTGATAGATAGATAATAAACCTATCATAAGTAAGATCATCAATTATCATTGATTATCTAAAATAAAGTAATGAAACAAAATTAAACAATTTCTGTTAACTTGGCAGTAACCTAAATAGAAACAATCACTCTCTGAGATCACGTGCATAAAAATAGTCCTTATTGGAAAATATAACAAATGAAAATACTTTAACAAATTTAATCCAGGTAAATTAATATATGGCAGTTTGCCATTCTTCTTCCCGAATAACGGCGAGCGCTCACGCAGGAATCGCACGATCCTTCTTTTGGGTGCGTTCACGCAAGATGCGTTTGATGAAATATGTTAAAAACATTTTTTTAGATTTTTTTTTAAATAATTGTAATAATATTTAATGTGATGAAATAAAAAAACTCGTTACCACTATGGATCAAATATTGTATAAAATTCGTTTACTAGTCAGTTCAAATGTCTTTAAAAATAATCGAATATTCGAATATTCGTAAACATTATTCGAATATTAAAATAAGGCGAATATTCGAATTATTCGAATATTCGATTGCAGGCCCTAATACTGAGTTACTTGATGGGGAAAGGTAGCGGGCCGCCCGCCAGGTTACGCATATAGGGTAATGAAATATCTAAAAATTTTTGCCCACGGTATACTCATGAAACTAAACAACTTACCCCAAGGAACCTATAACTAAATCGGCAAACAATTTTCGGAGTCCTAACACTAATTGATCAACTGAACCGACAATTTTGTATGGGAAGTCCAAAAATCTTTTTACGGATTGATTGGGAAACTTGTACTGATTCATGAGTAGAAGCCACTGTTAACATTTTTTCAGGTATTTCAGAAGGACCTTATATCTGCATCCCTTCTAATGATGCTGCAGGAATGGGCTAAGGAACAGAGTAGAACACTCTGGGCTAGTGCACCAGGCCAAAAGCATTCGAAAGCGCTCATCTCTGGTTTTTCGCGGGAATACATGTCTAGAGCACTACGACCTCATAAGCCTGGACTTAGGATTCTAGTCAGAACTCTAACTGGCCACTGCAAGCTTAATAACCACGTTAATAAAGCTTGCAGATACGACGAGTGCCGATTCTGCCTCGAGGAAGAGGAAACTCCTCTTCGTATACTCTGCGAGTGCGAGGCACTCGTCCAAGCCAGAAGCTGATCTCTAGGTGGACCGATGGTAACTCCAGAGGTCATTAGGGAACTCGATCCTGATCAGATATGAGAGTGTTTCATTGCCGGGTACCCAGCTACCCGGCCGATTGGACCACCGGGTGCTCGGCAGCCGGGTACCCGGCAAATCCATTACCCGGTAAATGTCTAAACAAGACCTTTCTGTGCCGTGTATGTGTGACGTTCAATTTGTTGTGAAACCTTGTGTAAGGATAGATGCATGAAAGGTTTATGTAATGTTAGTATACTTATGTTTCCACAAGTTATGTAAGAATCGACTGAAGATTGGCTATTAAGTCATTAAGTCATTTTAATGAAATCGGCGCAAACGCAATTCTCTCTAAATGGATCGGATAGGGCGTCAAATGTCACGTCGATCAAGCGGCCGATTTCCGCGGACGTGACAATCAGCTATTGTTCGTAATTCATAAATATGTGTGTGATCGTCTGCGCGTTGCGACAATCGTTTCAGTGAATATCTCCTGTACACTAAATCATACTGGTGATTCTATGAGGACAAAATCATTCCATTCTTTAGAATCATCATGATTTTGACGACAATAGCTATTAATGAATGTATACCATTAATGTATCTTAACGTAAACGAGAATAGACTGACTCAGGCTAAGATGACTGTGGAAATAGATTATATTCTACATAATCAATATTATAAAAGAAAGTGTACAAATGTTTGTGCCGATAAAAGTCTGAAACGAATCCAGATACGATCAAGGAAGTTATATGGTGCGGTAGCCCTTGTCCCCCATCCATGAAGAAGGTTTCCGTTTTTACCTAAAGGGCCTGCTTTTGAAGATATAAGGGTTGAAATTTCACCCTTAAGAATTTTCGAGAATAGATCAGTCCAAAACATTCGAGAGTATTTGAGAGCACTCTACAGCAGTCCCGGAACAGCGGAGTGCGGGGGGTGAGGACCGGTCTGCGGGGGGAAGGTGCGGGGTGTGGCGGGGATTATAAGCGGCGTGCGGGGGGTGAGGCGTGGGTTGCGAGGGAGAGGAGCGGGGTGCGGGGCAGGGTGAGGAGCGGGGTGCGAGCGGGAGACGCGGGGTGCGGGGGGAGGCGTGGGGTGCAGGGGGAGAGGAGCGGGGGTAGGGTGAGGTGCGGGATGCGGGGGGAGGAGCGGGGTGCGGGGGGAGTAGGGTGCAGGGTTGAGGCACGGGGTGAGGGGGGGGGGGTTACGGGGGGGAGCGGGGTGCGGGGTTGAGACACGGGTTGCAGGGGAGAGGAGCGGGGTGCGGGAGGGAGCGGGGGTGTGAGGGGTGCGGGGGAGCAGGGTGCGGGGGGAGGAACGGTGGGGGTGCGGGGATGAGGCGCGGGTTGCGGGGGAGAGGAGCGGGGTGCGGGGGACGGTGAGGAGAGGGGTGCGGGGGGTATGGGGTGCGGGGGAGGCGCGGGGTGCGGGGGGAGGAGTGTGGGGCGGAGGTGAGGCACGGGTTGCGGGGGGAGAGGAGAGGGGTGAGGGGAGGCTCGGGGTGCGGGAGGGGGAGGAGCAGGGTGTGAGGGAGGGTGAGTCGCGGGGTGCAGAAGGGCGAGGTGCGGGGTGCGGGGGAGGGTGAGTCGGGGGTGAGGTGAGGGGTGAGGCGCAGGGTGCGGGGGGATATCAACTCCCTGAGCGAAGCCGGGCACCCCAGCTAGTATAATAATTTATCATTTTATTATCTGAAACTATTTTTTCTTCTCAAACTATCGATAGTTTAAACTGGTTTATCGATTAAAGAAGAACGTCCCTAAACGCGCGACGTCCTTGAAATGTCGCTCGTCGGTCGTGTGTCGCCGCGCGTGTCGCTGTGTCGTCCAAAACAGCTCCATACAAATGTATGGAAATGATCAAGTCGCTCGTGTCGCTGTCGCCGTCGCTGTCGTTATCGCAGTCGCTTGCGTCCAGGCCGCGGCCTAATTTTTTACTATGTGTATAAAATGAAACGAAGAGTTGCGAGATGTTTATATGTATAGTCCTCAACCGAGTGCGTATGGCCATAATAACACTAACAGGATGCGATCACGAACGACCTCCACACAGTGCTTCGAGCGACAACCAAAAGGAAACAATTTCATCTAATGATCATCACCTTGTCAAAAATATGGTGGCGTGATAGTGTCGAGCAGGAAGAACAGTTTTTTTGTTCGTTCGTCTCAATACGGGCGTAATCATTAAGAATTCGTGATGTTTTATTTTATTATGTGAGCAAAAATAAATAACGTGTCTAATTTGTTAGCTAGGTGCATCACAAAACCTGACAGACAACACACCTTGATACTAGAGTGGAGTAGCACAGTAGAAGTATTAAAGAAAGCGCTCCCCGGTTCTTCCATAGGCGTAGTCCCCTCACCTCCGTGAAGAGATTCTGATGGTACCATATGATAGTACACTTCAAGCAGAACCAATGTTTCAACAGGGCCATCCCTCTATTTCTTCAATTATTTTTTTAGATCACAAAAAATAAAATCGTGTCTTATTCATGTCATGCGATATCGTAAACATATATTGTTGGGCATTTCATATGCTTTCGAATTGACATATTTTTTATTACTATTCGAAAAAAAAAACCAAGAAGAAAAACGAATCAAAAGTCGAGGATCACCCTTGATGGATGATTGACACATTTAAAACTTTTTTATGCCAATGATGATAAATGTGGGCGTCCAAGCAAAAAGGGTCCAGTGGTCGGCATTTAGTTTCCGAGATGTTCGCAGTTTTGTAAAGTTGGGTGAAAAAATGGCATTTCACGATTTTAATTGATTATTAATTAATGCTCAATTATCTACAAGTTCATGTAGTAATTGACTTTATATGATGTTTCTAAGTAGCAAATTTTATCAGAGAAAAGTTTAGTAAAAAGGTACCAGAGGTCGGCATGTCTAAATATTTTGAATAAAATACGTTTATACTGATCTGTATTTAATAATTTAATTATATTTTACAATGATAACGTTAATTTGCAAACTAGATCAGACGCTGTTAATTTTATACGACAGTTTTCGAATGAAAACAGTCTAGTATTACCGGGTCGATTACCTATATTTAGCCAAGTGGCCACCAATTTAGTTGTGATTTAATCATTTTACCTTTATTATGTCTACAACAAATATTTGCAACGGCAACTTTACTCGATAAAACTCCTATTGGAAGAAGTAGGTAGTTGGTACGATCTATTGGAAGATTTTTGTCCACATGTCGTTATTCAGAACCCGAAAATAGATTTTTGCGCAGTTTGTCAGAAATACGAGATGAATGGGTGGTTTTGATAAAAAGGATACGATAAATCTTATAGAAAAATCGAAGCAGGACCTTGATTTAGTACAAATTGAACGAAAATACTACGAGGGCGACTCTGAAAGTTTTTAGAACTGGCCACTTGTAAACGATATAATAAAAAAATAAGTTCAAAATTTGAAAATGGAACTCTTTGCCAATGTTATCGTGTATGTATTTCATTCATTTGTCATTTGTTTCACGATTTGGCGGCAAACTGAAAATTATCTGTGTCACGTCAGCATGAATTTAACGCGAGAAAATTTTCGTGCAATGATTTTTTATGACTTTCGATGTCATTTAAGTCAACAAGAAAGTTATGATAGACTTCGATTGGCCTTTCACGATGAAGCCCCATCTCGTGCCACTGTTTACAACTGGTTTAATGAGTTTAAACGTGGTCGCACTAATCTCACTGATGATCTGCGTGAGGGACGGCCTTCTACGGCGACGACTGAAGATAACATCAGTCATGTGCGGCGTATGATAGAGACTGACGAAAGAGTGACCTATCAGCAGATTCGGACAAGCTTAGGCATCGGTATGAGTCAAGTGCACAAAATCCTCCATGAACATTTAGCGGTCAGGAAGCTTTGTGCCCGGTGGATAATACCTCATAATTTGACAGAAGCCCAAAAACTCCGTCGTGTTGATTGGTGCCGTGAAATGGTTCAAAGATTTAACGGAGGTGACTCAAATGCTGTGTTCGACATACTTACGGGTGACGAAAGCTGGATTTACTGTTATGATCCTGAAACTAAAAGACAGTCTGCTATGTGGGTGTTTCCTTCCGAGGAGTTGCCAACTAAAGTGAAGAGAGGTCGAAGCGTGGGGAAAAAAATGGTGGCCTCGTTCTTCGGAAGGACAGGTCATTACGCAACAATTGTTTTAGAGGATCGAAAAACAGTTACTGCAGAGTGGTACACTAACAATTGTTTGCCACTTTTCTTGGAAAAAGATCGGGAGAAACGACCTCGCAGTAGGATCCTCCTTCACCACGACAACGCCTCGTCGCACACCGCCAAGCAAACGATCGACTATTTGGCGACGTCAGACGTGGAATTACTGGGTCACCCGGCGTATAGCCCCGACCTCGCACCTTGCGATTTTTATTTATTCCCGAAAATAAAAGAAAAACTTCGAGGAAAACGTTTTATGGACGCCGAGGAAGCAGTGGCTGCGTTTGAAAAGGCCGTCGAAGAGACCCCTAAGGAGGAGTGGGCAAAGTGTTTTTCTCAGTGGTTCCATCGGATGCAGCGATGTATTGATGTGAATGGACACTATTTTGAAAGGATATAATAAAACTAATAACTTTCTAGTTTGTTCAGTTTTTGATTTTCTAAGAACTTTCAGTGTCGCCCTCGTATAACCGTATCAATAAAGGTGCAAATTATTCTTGATTAACTCGGTGGCTCAGTGGTTAGCGATCCTGACTACTGATCCGAGAGTCATGGGTTCGTTCCCCACCCAGGGCGAACATTTCTGTGATGAGCAGATTTGTTTGCTCTATCTGGGTGTATTATGTCTATATATGCATGTATTTAAATGTATATGTGTATGTATATTAGTCTCTGGTTCCCAAGATACAGGGAATCCTAGTTTGGGAATCCTGGACTTGGGTCAAATCCCACCGTGTGTGATTTGTCCCGCAATATTATTATTATATTATAATTATTATCATATCACTTTGTAGTCAACACCGACAAGTGGATCTTTTACTAAACTATGTATCAATCCTTTGTTTAGATTGAAATTGCTTATTTTATAATTCAACTTTGATTGTCTGATAAAAAAAATACATGCCAATTTTTGAATATTTTTTTAATCCATATTATCAATTGACTATTCTAAATTCCGAATCTAGTCTTAACTCAATACCTTACTACTGGACCCTTTTTGCTTGGACACCCACAAATGATCAATCCTATCAAACAGAGACGAAGCACGTTACAGATCTTATATTTAAGATGGAGGCACTTATACAGGCTGTCCCAAAAACCAACGATAATCCTTGGAGTGCTGATGGGCTAGGGGTCCTGACTATCCAGAAAATGTATATTTCACTTTAGTAAAAGTGTTCGAGTTCGTTTTCGAGATATTGGCACTTTTATGACAGGATGAATTCCAAAATCACAAGGCGCGTAGCCTAAGCTATAAGGTGGATGATCCAATAATGCGAGGCCAAACTAGGACAAAAAATCCAGAGTTAGGCGTTAGGCTGTCCGATGTGCTAGAGCGTTTCTTGATGAAAGGTCCAATTATAATCAGACGAGATTTCGGTCTTAATTCTTATAGCTTATTTATTACTTGATGCAGACAAATCTCTGTGTACCAGGCTGAGGAGACTGTTTTCTGTGAACGCAAGACTATTATTTTTGTTTACCTCTTTTAGCAAAGAAAACTGCAATAATTATTTTCTTAACAGATCTCTGTTGCTTAACCATGGTCGATGCTAACTCATCTTCAAACACCTACAGTTTTGATTTAGATTTACAGAATGAATACTAGAGTCGTCTTCTAAATTAAAACTACAATTATGAAACTAATTTTAACAACAAAAAACAGTAGACAAGGAAATGTACTCGTCACCCAAGGTTTCTAACATTTCTTCATGGTACTCTTGATATGACAATTCACGCTTGAAGTTGTAATAAAATATCACTCTGAATCACAGTGACTCAGGCAAGCCATTTTAAACAACTTTTCACGAACACTGCATCTAAAGTACTGAGTACAGGAATAAGCTGTGTGCTTGTATAAACTTGTAGGTTTTGCCAGTAGGAAACCCACTCAATCAATCTGGTATAAACTTCTTAGATTTCTTACTTTGCACGATTTATGGAGCAGCCTACGTACATTCATATCCATCATGAAATCGGTCAAAATTGTTTGGGGGTCTGAACCCATGGAAGTACCGAGGGGCTCTTTTATTTAACAGATAGCATAACCCAGAGCAAAAACGAGGGAAGGAGGGAAGCATTAATCGCCTTAATCTTTGCGGACGTTTTTCGTCTTGCGACGTGAAAAGTTTTTCTGCCCGACATTATAAAGTAAATCTGTGCAGAGTTCGTGATGCGGTCGTGGTTCAATTCGAATTGCGTGGTCGCGTTAATCACGCAGGTTATCTGACTACAATCACAGCTTTGAACGATAGTGGCATTTATCTCGACCGTTTCCATGCTTCGCAAGACACGTTAAGCTGTTAGATGTTAGGCAGTCGCTCAGCAATGTCAGAAGCCGTATAGGCAGCTAGAATTTTTTTTACACTGGACATGGGACAATATTTGTGCCGAATTATGATTAACACTACTGCGCTGTGAGATTTCTTAAAGATTTCTCAGTCTTAGTTTTCGCTCCACTATACCGACCAACCTTTATGTTTCAAAACACTGCAATTCGTGATTATGGGCTGATCAATCAAGCATGATAAATGTTACGTATGAAACAAGAATTTAACGAAAACATCCGATACATGTGCAAGACGGACCTTGAAGTGTCTGCTTAGTGTCTGAAGGAAATTTCTAATAAGTCAAGTAGTTTCGTTTATGCATTAAATTATATAAATATTTTTCACCTCTCCAGCACGAAAAGGGTGCTTTTGGCGCCTAAAAACTCGCAGCATTTTTGCTTCGAGCGTAACAAAAAGTTATTTGAATTTCGAACACCACCTTTTGCTCGACGCAAAAAAAAATATGGGCGATGGTTCGTTCAGAAACTCATTTTCGCCTAGCGATTTAACTCATAGGTACAAAATGTTGTAAATTGTGCTATTGCCTTTTTAAAGACGTAATATTTAACATAAATATGTACTTACTAGTAAACATTAATATCGCTTACTTAAAAATATCATGTTTGGTTTTCATCTCAGATTTTCATAAAAATGTCAAGCAGCACAGTTTCCGAACGCAACATCTAAATACAAAACATGTTTAAATATTGTCTCCAAAGAGAATATAATATAATAACTACGTTTTTTTTTACCTATAACACACAAAACTTTTCTCGCTGGTAGAGGTAAAGAGTGTCACGCTATTATTTTTATAGACATTATATGTCTATCACTCACTGTGCTCAGTATTCTATATTAGAATCACTCGCTACCCTCGTGATTCAATTCTAGACTACTTCACTAGTTCGTGATTTAAAGTCAGCACTCGTAGCAAAAAATAACGTTGCTCACTTGTTGAACAAATAACTATTAGCGCAAGCTCACGTTCTGTTTGGTGGTGGGTTTGCAAAAAGCTCGGCAGCAGCGTGGGTCGCGCTGCTGCACCTACTGCACTTCTAGTTTTACTGTGTCAAGAACAACGCCTCGGCCCCGCCCCGCGCCCAGGCCAGCAGTCGCGCTCGAACCACCGTTTGTCATCTACACTTGCAATGCAACAATCTTGCTCCACACTACGCAACCTAGGAGACGCTTCGCTGGTCATACTCCACGACGAACCACTAACGCTTCCTTGTTTGGTAACTGTACTCTCGAAAACAATAAGCAACTGTTAACAACAAAAACTTTTCGGACGTTGACACAAATTCCAAAGCTGAACATGACAAATTATTTTATAATAAAATCATGGTAGAGCACTGAGTACAGCGATGACGTGTTTGCTGTTAGTGAAAAATACCAAATACACAGCTCAAAGATTACATAAAGATTACCGTTTTAGCGAGCGGCCTTTCGGAGGTCCTTGGCACAATCTTTATTCACACAAACCAAAAAGCAATTTTAAAAAGTACCTCGTGTATTCATAAGTTTTGAGACGAAATAAAAGTTACCTAATTTATTTTTGAATAAAGTTGTATTTATGAAATTAATAAATAATGACAAATAATCAATAACCTACAACTACAAGCAATGACTACTCAAAATGTCCGCCTCTATTCTTAATACAGGCTCTTAGACGATCTGGCCACTCTTCGATCGCGGCACGAATCTTCTCCATTGGGATTCGCTTCGCTTCTCTGATAAGGGCCCGCTTCAGGGAATCCAAGTTTGGGTGGGACTTTCGACAGGCCCTGAGCTCCAATTCAGTCCTCAGAGAATAGTCAAGTGGGTTGAGATCAGGACTGGAGGGTGGCCATTCTTCCACCGCGATGAAATCCGGCAAATTTTCCTTTAACTAAACTTGAGTCGTTTTAGCCTTATGGGACGGTGCTGAGTTTTGCTGTAAAATCCATTCTTTGTTGCGAAATAGAGTATTAGACAGGGGATTCACCAATCTCCAAAATGTCGCTTTGATAATTTTTTGCTTTGACCTTGACACCTTGTTAGCAAAAATGAAGTGGAGTGACACCTTCATACGGAACCCTCCACCATACCAAGACACTCGCCGGATGATGCGTACGCGATACATTTCGTGCAGAAGCTGGACAACATCTTTGCTGTTTTTAGCATAAACTTTATTGTTTTGTCGGTGGAACTTTTCTTCTACTGTGAAGATTTTCTCGTCGGTGAACAGTATCTTTTTCGCATCGTGTCTCTTAACACGTTACGTGCCACCTAAAACATTACTTAATGCCATACCATCTTGCTTATGAAGTATGCCGTACGACGCATATTTGCGGGCAAGTTATGCTCCTGTCTGTATGCCGTTCGACGCACCTGCGCGTTTCCGCGTCTATGCAGCGTGCCGCGCGACGCACCTGCGCGTTTGTAATACAAATCACATACACGCACATACGCGTCGGGCGGCATACTACCTAGTAGCCATACAAATGTATGAAACGCATATTTGCGTTGGAGGCATACACTTAAGGAGTTGTAAACGCACAGGTGCGCCCAATGGCAGTTAACGTGTTAAGCAGCTTCGGACAACGTTCCCGTCGTAATTTAATAAGGCGAAAATTTAGGAAGTGAACTTTTCTACGACTGTATGCCTTTACCTTAAGGTCGTATTTCAATATTCGATTAGTCTGCAGAGCGAGTTTCTTCTGAGTGCGATATGAATTTCGCCGAAGTCGCACTCCGATTACTTTGATGTTCGCAGCCGTCCTTACAGACCGTGGCCGACCACTCTTTCGACGGTCTTGCAGAGAATTAGTTTCCTTGTATCGTTTTATGGTATAATACAGATGTGGCTTAACCCAAAACTTTTAATTTCACGAAAAATTCCCATTGTTTTTTTTCCGCCTTGTGGAGTGAAATTACGGTCGCACGTAATTCTTTTGTTCCCTCCATCATGAGAAAAATAATAGAAATGACTGCCCAAACCGCATCCTTGATGCGCAGGGTTCGCTGTAGCACCAACAGCTACCTGAAGCTAATAGCTGATCGGATGGACTCTGATACGAGTAGCCCGATCATGGCATGCTGGACCAGGGCACACATTGAAGTGTGCGCTTGACAAGTGTGTCTTTTATAATATTATTATTTCTCTGCAACTACCTACTCTGTTACTAACATAGTTTGTAAGAATTGATACTAACAAAGATATGGATATTTGTCAGAAATAAAGTTTTTGAATGAATTTGAAAAACAAATGAATCAAATGTTAATATTCCAAATTTAAAATTTAAAAGCAAATTAGCTGCCAGTATTTTTCAGTTTTATATTTTTTCAAGATCTATGTTTGTCTCAAAACTTATGAACACACGAGGTACTTATACATAAGCTGGAAAAACATATTTGTAAAACGAACAATCGTCGTTGTATTATATGACATTAGCTTATATTTACACCATAGAGTCAAGTCGGGCCTATAGGCGTTATTAATAAAGGTATTCCAAAGGGGCCGTCCACAAATTACGCCAAGCGTTACGGTCCTTGTTCGTGGAACAGGGTTCGAAAATATCCGATATTTATGATATACAGGATGTTAAAAACAGTGCTTTTGAAATTTGAAGGGGTTACTCAGACTCAAGTATAGAATACAGGAAAAATATTGATAAAATCGCTCTACAATTTTTTTTTCACTTTTCCCATTAGTATGATGATTTACTATTCAGATTTAGTAATCTGAATAGTAAATCAAGAACTTGTATGGGAAAAGTTAAAAAAAAATTGAAATGCGGATTTTTTCAATATTTTTCCTGTATTCTATATTTGATTCTGAGTAACCCCTTAAAAAAACGCACTTTTTTAACAATCTTTATATCGGATATTTATCCATTTTGATACAAGGTTATTCTTTTGGACCTGACATCCTATTGCCCGCGTATTGGTGAGGTCAAAAGAAACAACTTTTGTTCCGGCAATTTTCCAATAACAGCGTCGACGTAGAAACAAATGGACTTCGGGTCAGTGCTCAAAAGTGTCTGAACCAAAAGAGTAGTAAAACGCAAAAAGAGGTATAATTTCGCGCCAGTCTTAATTTGGTCGGCTGGCTGACTGCGCGTCCAAAATGGCGTACTGCGTCGTGAAAAGTTGTAAAAACTATTCAAGTAAGTGAAAAAACAGGATGCAGTATCATATTTCCGGTAAGTAAACTCTTGCTTTATCATTTTAAAGTATTGTTTTGCTAAGAAACACGGTAGCTTATTTTAATTTGAATTACCTACGCATTTAGTTTGATTTCCACGAGCGAACAATTGAACATCACAACTTTGGAACATACATTTTATAGAGTCGCTTTCAAGTATAAAGTTTCTTATTAAAATATTTTGTTACTTTTTCCATTGTTTTTATTACATGAAATATTTTATTTATTTTAGCTTTCCCCGAGATCCTATACGTTGTGCACTATGGAAAAACATTATAGCCGAATCGAGACGAGAGGAATACTTTGTTCCGAAAAAAATCCACTTTGTTTGCTCGAGTCATTTTCACCCTGTATAATTCATATTTAAGCATGTTTCTGTGTTTTTTATAAAAAATAAACAAGATTCTGCGAAAAAAAATACTTATAAAACATAGCCAACAAAAAACATTATAAGTGAAAGCTACTCCATTACTTCTCTGTCTTCACTCGAAGCTGCGTAAGGTGAAGTACGTTCCAGTCGAAGCTTCGTATGGTGATAAATTGTTGCAAACAAAAACAGCCGTAATGCAATGACACACGATCTACATTCAAATGTGTTGTTTCTATGCATATAACTACGTCCGTACAGGTTAACTTCGGACGCTTTTTTCGTGAATTATGTACTAGACCCGTCGTCCATTTGATTCTACGTCGATTAATAACAGCCGAATTATTATCCATACAAAATTTAAAAATATATTTCCAAAATTTTTAAACTCATTGTTACACTAACACTCTCTAAATTCCCCTACTATTTGTTTTTATTTCCGACAAATTAATACGATTTATTTACATAGTTTTTCACTAACACACCAAAAGAAAACCATTTTCATAACTATTTAACCAGGTAAAATAAAAATAAAAAACTGCCAATGATTTTCAAATCTGAAGAAACAAACAACTTCGAGTGAAAATGATGAGTATCAATAGTAATAGGAGTTCAGCATTCACACTCACCGCACACATGCATAGTAAAGCAGGGTGCACATTCGTCTATTAATTTTATGGAACTCTTTATTTAGAAATAACTTCGTAAAATGGGTGGTTGTTTGAAAATTGCCGAAACAAAAGTTGCTGCTTTTAACCACACCAATACGTGGGCAAACGGATGTCAGGTCAAAATGAATAGCCTTTATCCGATAACAATTAATCTGACTAATCCTTGTAAATACATCATATTTCTTATTCAGGAGTCAAAAAATTTAGGTGTAAAAAATAACGAATGGAAATGAAATAAAAATACCATTTAAAAAATAAACAAATACGAATAGTTTTTTTTTCAACAAACATAGGGGATTTTTTTTCATTGGAATTATGATCATTGCTTACCATAACACTGTCAATGACAACTGGTTCATTAAGTTTCAGTCAAAGTCGTCAGCGTTTCGGAAATACGACTAAAAACTATTTTTTATGTGTGTATTAGTAATGTGACTCATTGATATATATCCAAGGATAAATATCATGATACATATCGTGATATACAGCGTGTAAGGGACAGGTTTCCAAAAACTTTAAGGACTTGCTCAGTAGACGAAACTGAACAACTTTCCACAAGAATTTTTTTCAGGAAACGAAAAAAAATATCGGCTTCTCCATACAAAATTATAAACTTGATTGGACAGTTTGTATGGAGAAGCCGATTTTTTTTTTGGTGTCCTGAAAAAAATTATTGTGGAAAGTTGTTCAGTTTCGTCTACTGAGCAAGCCCTTAAAGTTTTCGGAAACCTGTCCCTTACACCCTGTATATCAATGATATTTATCAAGGATATAATATTGTGGAACCCTGTCGTGGAAGGAGGAAAATATCAAGTATCATGTGAGAAGACGAGGTACAAATTTGGGATTTTGCGTTACATAATTTGTAGACGACCCCAAACGCATAAACTATTCATTACCAACTGACCTCCAACCAGCAATTACTATCGTCATCGGTCCTTTGTATCAAATATCAATTTATATTGGTTTGAGCTGAATGTATTGTGAAAATGGATTATGAACTCTCCGGAGTCAGCACATAGCGGGTCAACGTCCTGTGCACAAACGCATTCATTGCGCCAATGGAACCTCTATTTACGGTCCATTAAAGGACTCTTTTATAGATTGCGACTTGGAGTCTAATTTTCCTCATGTCTGTTAGTGTAGCTAGCCTTCCTTGCATGTCGTCCCTCGCACCACTAAGTCACGTATCTCAGTTTTTTTAAGATTTGAGTTAGGACTGCCGCTGACTTCCTTGTGTCGTTCTCTATGATTTCCTTTAACTCACGCTTCTGTATGAATAGTGGTTCTCATGATATTGGTATTTACACAGTTAACGTATCTCATAAAAATCCAGGAAAAAATTCCACTAAGTGACGTAACTCACTTAGGATTTTAGTGAAATGTTATTTACCTAGGTAATGAGATATGATACGATATTATTATACTGTTCTTTAATTTGGCGGGAGATAGACGGTTAATATGCTGTTAGGCCGCGGGTGCACTCATCTGATCCGGTCAGATCCGACAGCTTAGCCCCGCCCACCTGTCGGTCCTCTTAAAACTGTCGAATATACGCGGGTGCACTGGTCCGGTAAATTGTCGGACGGAAACAGTCATGCCACCTTTTTAGCCATAAAGTAAGCGTCGTCGCGTCGTTGTTATTGAATAGTGTTGTGCGCAGTACATGTGTGCCCGGCTTTTAGCCAACGCCAATTAGTGACGTTATTGTTATTAATACAGTGTATAAGTATAAGCATACCTATGCTTGATTTATGATGTATTAAAACACTTGGTTACCTACCTAGGTGTTTTACCAAGTGTTTAATACATCTAAAATTGTGGTTATATCATACAACGTTTCATATTAAAAATACCATATCATTATATGAAACTGCATATTCTAAAAGTGTATGTTAATTTCTATAGGTCCAAAAATAAAAACGAACCTTGTATTTTTTATTAAAAACACATTACATTAAAACAAGAAGAGGCTTGGGTGGCTACAGTACAAAACCTAAATATGTAAATATTATTGAAAATCAAAGTATTTTTTATCTAAGAAGATGCTTTGCACATTTTCTTAAACCGTATTTTTTTTCTATTAATGCTAAAATACCATAATATACATACACACGTATACATTTGAATATTCCATAAATTTCTATTGATTTCTGCAGGTACCTATAAAACATTATCATATTAATATACAGGGTGTTAAAAAAAGTGCGTTTGAAACTTTAAAGGGTTAATCAGAGCCAAGTACAGAACGCAGAAAAAATATTTAAAAAATCCGCTCTTCAAATTTTTTTTCCATATTCTCATACTAAATCTGAATAGTGAATAATAATAATAATAATAATAATAATATCTGGGACGAATCACACACGGTCATCTGGCCCCAAACTAGGATTCCCTGTGTCTTGGGAACCAGAGACTGATATACATACACATATACTTTTTTTAAATACATACATTTAAAAAAAAGAATTCAAGAATTTGTTTGAAAAACTGAAAAAAAATTTGAAAAGCGGATTTTTTTAATATTTTTCCTGGATTCTATACTTGATTCTGAGTAAGCCCTTAAAATTTCAAACGCACTTTTTTTAACAGCCTGTATATGTAAATCGATAACTAAACTCTACATGTCGATGAATTATGCACAACACTTCGTCTCGTCCTGTAAGGGTTTCAGTGTCCGACTGTGTCGGATGAGTGCAGCACGTTCATAGAAAATATACAGCGACTAGTGAGAGCCGATAAAATAAGATCCGTTTTATAAGTTACAAGTCCGGTAAACTGTCGGAGTCGGATGAGTATACTCGCCGTAATACAAAATGTACAGCGACTGGATCGGACTGTGACATCATCTCGTCGTATCCTACGAATAAGGGCGTAATTGCAAAATGACAACTTTTCAGGAGGAGGTTTTAGCGTTCTATTTTCAACAGAAAGTGTCAGTTTTGAAGTGTTAACATTCAAAACATCGCTTAACTATTCTAGGGTTGTTATTAAAACATAAACAAGCGATTTTATTAAATATTTCTATTAAATATATAGCTTATGTCTTTATTCGCTGGAGTAAAATGTTATTCTATTAGACACAAGAGACATTACGCCCTTTTTCTCCGGCATCTGTCGGGTCGTAATGGCGTTTAGGGCTTTTTATCGTTTTCATCTGTAAATAATCTTAAAAAATGCAAAATAATAAGAAGTATTTTAAATCAAAATAATAGACATATTAATGGTTATACAAAAGGTAACATGAATTTTAACTTAAATAATAATAAAAATTATTGTGAATTGGGCCTCTTACGATTATGTGGGATAAAACAATTCACTCGTGCAAGTGCTCTTGTAACTTCTGCACCTCTACAGGTATAATATGTTATGTACACAATTTAACTCATTCAAGATCTTGATCAACAATTAGGTTAGGATATCAATGCAAACGCGCAACTGAAAATCTAGTGGCGACCGCGCACCGGAAGACGCAGTATAGGTAAACCTCCAACTCGGTGAACCGACGACCTGGTGAAGTTGCTGGATGCCGCTGGATGCGAGCCGCACTGTGTAAAAATCTTTGACCAGCAATGGACGTCTTTCAGCTGATGATAATGATTACTGCAACTTCGCGAATACAGCCGATACGAGTATAAAAACTAAAGAGGTATTAAGATGAAATATCAAACAATGAAGAAGGACGATTGAGTCATAGATATTTGTATTCAACCTAGCAGGAGATGTTCGCTCTTTAAACACCCAACTTTATGGTAGGTCTGTAACAGTAGGCCAATTTCACAATCGCCATGATTTCTGAAGACCATAGTGCAAAACAGGATCCCTTAATTGCCTTTCCACTTAGACATGGGAGTAGTTCTGCGTTTGATCGTGTGCTTCAAAGTACCGGACTTTCAGGAAAGAAAATATTCCCGAGGCATATTTACTTACATGTATATTAAAATAAGTGTAAGATAGGCTACGTATAAATCTAACCCACTCACAGAAGGGATCCATCAATGTTGAGTCCTTGCAGTAACCTTTCAATTTAGTATTGGTATTGGAGTCACTGCGGCGAATATATAGGGTGACTTTGAATTAGTTCTTGATACGAAAGGCTATGAATGTGCTCGTGATAAAATATTATTATTATTATTTATTATAGTTGCTCGATTTGTATAGAGACTTCAAATTTTTTTTGCGATTTGACTATAAGTTCTTTAGGGAAACTTGTTTGTTATCATGAGCACATTCATAGCCTTTCGTATCAAGAACTAATTTAAAGTCACCCTATATAATGAGGAAAGGGCTTGAGGACTGGGCGGATGCGTAACAGTGGGAGGCCTAAAACTCACTAACCTTATGTACGCTGATCATACGACGATTGTTGCATCCAGTGAGATAGAGATGGCCCTCTTGCTGAAGAAAATATAAGTTGAGAACGCCAAACTTGGTCTTAAGATCAATCATTCGAAGACCATGATAATGGTTGTGGACCGAGCATTTACTTCCGCTAACCGATGCACTCGAAGGTTATGAAAAGGTCAGTCAGTTTGTATACCTAGGGTCACTAATAAAGACTGAGGGTAGCTGCACGGACGAAATACGCCGAAGAGCCGGGATGGCCAAAAGTGCAATGGTGAAACTAGACAAGATTTGGAGGAACCGTGGTATTCGCCGGATTATCAAGGTGCGACTTGTTTGAGCTTTGCTATTTCCAATTTCCTTGTATGGGGTGGAAACCTGGTGCTGCAAGACGAGTGACAGCAAGAAGATCGACGCCTTCGAAATTTGGTGTTGGAGAAAGCTTCTTCGAATTTCATTTACCGTCGACCGCCATGAGAATTAATGAATCCATACTCCAGGAGCTACAATCTCAACGAGGCTCTCAGCAATATACCACCAAAGGTCCTTCTGCTTTTTCGGACATATTATGCGTTCTCCTAGGCATAGTTTAGAGAAGTACATAATTCTGGGTCAGATTGATGGCAAACGAGCCAGGAGTAGAGCACCTTCAAGATGAATCGATGTGGTGAAGAAAGCTGTGGGAGGAAACATACAGAGGGCAATCCATAGCACCTACAACCGCAACCAATAGAGAGACCTTGTTTGTAGTCGCGATGCTCAGCATTGAGGGACCGAGGAAGAAAAAGATTGGAGTCACTAATGAAAAAAGCTAAGAAAAAAGTATCAAGCCTTCATATTTATATGCCGATGATATATAATATCTCCTCTTCAAATCGACAAGACTGAGAACAGGCTCTTAATACACGGAAAGTACAACTATAATAATGAAGACCTCAATATAAGTACGGCATTGTTTCTCCACTGTAGGCCAACGCTCAAAATCACCATGAATTTTGAAGAATATAGAGTAGGGGAGCAGAGCAGAATCCCTGAGTTCCTTTCCTAGACATGAAAGAAAATTTTAGAAAATATTGTGCCTAATTATTGAGGAACATTGATAAATAATAATATTTTTATAAGAAGTAGGTAATAGTGTACGCTCTTCAAAGGTCATTCTTTTTGTTTCCTACCATTCGTAACTCGTATAAAATAAAATCAAAAAAGCCACAACCGCCACAAGGGCCTTTTTAGGGACTCTTAACTAAGCCGTAAAATATGCATTTTTCTGTATTTTATTAAACTGTATGAATCCTTAATAAAATGGAAATCAATAAAACTGATAATTTCATTGATATAAACTGTAAAACACACAAAAAGCTTACTAAATAAAATTTGTTCGTAGAATAAAGACACAAATGGATGCTCCGATTCAAGAAATCACTAAGTCCAAAAGTTACTTTTGACATATTGATGTTATTATGTTTAAAATGTGTTCAAAAATAATATGCGCAGGTTAAAAAAATAATGAAAAATAATAGTAATAGAAACAAGTTTGCGGTTTTATTTGTTAAAAGAATCATAACCTTAGTTAACAATGAATGTCGTGAAAAAAATAAAACAGATTCAAAACCGTCAAATTTGGACTTAGCGATTTCTTGAATTGGAGCATCCAAATGCCATTAGGCCACCCATTATTCATACCGATACCATGAAAAAATTTCGTGGAATATAGCCACAAAAGCAATAGTGTCTTTTTTCTACGAGGATGTGAACTATATAAAGGGCTGAGTGGCGCTTGTGCCCCGCCCCGCCCCCGCGCAGCAGGGAAGAAAATAGCCACTGTGGCTGTTTTCGGCGGGTATTTCAGGAGAAAGCAATCGATGCAGCAGAAAGCAGCGATGGAGATCGCTTTTCTGTGGTTTTTTGATTGAATATGATGTAAAATGGGTAACAGATTTTAATTATGCAATAAAAATAAAAAGCCACAACAGCCATTGTGGCTTTATTCGTAGGATACGACGATCTGTTGGATCTGATCGGATTGGATGAGTGCGCCCGCGCCTTTAGGATGTTTGCGGGGGTGAACGACGGTGGCGCAGGGAAGTTTTGAAGTTCATATAGGTTGAAAACAATACTGTTGCTCCTACCACATAAGGTTTGATGATGCGTACAAACAAAGTACAAACTAATATTATGTAACAAATCTTTTATGTGGGAAATTTTCATATTTTCATAATAAAACTATGATCAGTTTGGAGTGTTTATTTTCATAAACTAGTGTAACTGTAGGATCGTAAGTGGAAAATGAATTAAATTATTAAATGTATTAAATTTAGCTTGTTATTTAATATAAGGATACAACCTTTTTTATTACTGTCTGTTATATTTTTTTGTATGTACTTGTAGTGTCTTGGAGTATTCTGTTATGCTACAATGTATTTTCATTAATAAATAATAATAATAATAATAATGATTCGGATATTGAAAAACAAAGTTATCACAAAGTCACGTATCTGTTTTCAAAAATCAAAAAAAATATTACTAATACAATTAAGTGAGTAGGTAATATATCAAATGAAAGCAGAAACTTTCCTCTGTATATAGGTATATTAGTTTTATTTCAGCATGTCCTTGGAATTAAAATATAATTAAAGTTTGAAATTCCCTAACTGAAAAACGGTTGTTTTGAAGAACTTGCAAAAATGAGATACGTGAGTTAGTGGTGCGAGGGACGATGTGTGTGGTATTCGATTTTATATTTCAAATACCAGGGTGAATCAAAAAGTTCTTAGAAGCGCATATATATAAAACCTTTTTGGGGATAATTCGATACTCAATCAATCAATCAAATATTCTTTATTGCACAGAGATATAATACATGATATTCGTTTTAAAAAGTGTCATTCATTATCTTTACACATTGTCTATGCCAAGTGGCACTTGATTTTATCATTTCTTTTGCGTGCAATTAATTATTTAAAAGAGCATATCTAAACTGGAACTAAATATCACGATGACGACGATGGCTGCCGCAGAGGAGTTTTTCGATAATCAACAAAAATATTTTTTTTTCGCAAGGAATAAGAAAATTAGAAAGTCGTTATTCTAAATGTAGTGCATTAGAGAGAGATAACGTAGAGAAATAAAATATTTTCGTTACATTTTTTAATATTGATTCCAAGAACTTTTTGATTCGCCCTCTGGGAATAAAGATGACGTAACGAAAAAAACTGCAAAATGCGAGACTTTTTTGTCTAAGTAGATCACGCACTTTTTTGATTTCGTGAATAAGATGCCTAATTTGGTGGAACCAAGGCAGCTTAAGACACAGAATAAAATAAACTTATTTAAGTTTATAAATAATAATAAAGTTTGATGTTGCACGTATTGACGGCGGCACGGCATTGTCCTGTATTAATTTATTTTCTAAGACATTTGCTATTTCAAGATATACCCTTACTCGAACATTCTGCAATGTTTCAAGTTTAACTGGTGGGAATTAAAATTCAAATAACCTTATCACATTAACACAAAAGACAGTGAAAGCAAATCCGCATTTCTCTGCGCCCTAAGTCTCGTACAAGTAATCAGTATAATTTATTATAATATGTTCAATATCAAACATATGACTGCATTTTTTTAAAAAAACAATAAAGCTCGAAGCTGCGAAGCGACACATGAAGGTCGCTACATTAATCAGGCGCTGGCATGACAGCACTGCCATAGGTTATTCCGCCAATTTGTAGAAAACCACCTACTTAATAATAAAATAATTGATTGGCACCTCTTGAAGAGTGCCAACAAAGACACCGCCACCGCCGCCGCCCGCCATACGGCAATATTTTTATGTGTGAACTATGTAAAATTACTTATTTATCTCGCTTGTGACTTGCAACGACACATATTTCACAGCGATTACAACCGTCAGATTGTATTTCTTGGAAGTTCACATAAATAAGATACAGATATGTTCTGTTTTATTTATACAAAAACAATAAATAAAGAAAGGAGTGTCAAGTTATATGAATACCATCAATTTTACGGATATGTAGGTACAGCAGTCATATCTTTTGTAGTTTTCCTTCCGTCTTGAAACAACGGTAACGAGCCCAAATAAACATTATCTCACTTGAATCAATCCGGAAAAGTAAACCCTTAAGTTTATCGATTTAGTAACTGCACCCAGGTGATTTCACGATGTTATTTCCTAGTGATTCATGGAATACGTACGTTAGATCGAAGGTTTGTTAAATTGCGTGTGTAAATCATATGGCATAACGGCCAAAAGAGAGACGGTGCGAGGAGGTAGGCAGACAGAAGCGAACTAAGCAAACCCCTGATCGGTCACGAGTATAGGGCATTTAGGTTTAGGTTTACACCACGGACGTATTCCACGTGACCTTCAAACACACTTATACGTGGTAGTCAGTTGTGCAAGTTTCCTCACAAACTCTTTTTTCCCGCTAATTTCGTCCGTTTAGAAAAATTAATTGCTACACTGATCGTCTCAAAATAGTTAATTTGGAAAGTTACTGAAACCAAAACGCTTCACAAGATATAGGATATTTAAATTAAGCATCTATTCTATTGGTTACTTTGTAAAACAAAACAGGTTTAAGTATACTTACCACTAACTACATAGTACTAAGGACTTGCTATGTATGCTAGCTAACTATCGTTATATTATATCATCGTTATATGAAATGCTGAAATGTGATTTTTTTTCCTCTTGTCGCTTCAAACAATATTTACGTTTGGCAACCACGTAGCCAGTTGTTACATGGAGAAGCTCACAGGCTTATAGGCTCCTTGAAGTGAAAACATGTTTGCGAACGAAGCCGCGGGCAGATAGCTAGTCTTGCACATAACGTAAATACTAAATGTTAATACTACGTTAATACATGCTAAGTCATAGATTTGAAATAAGATGTTTCATCTTCCTATGAACGCTACATATAATTTTAACCGTTTGTAGTTACTCTAGAAATGGCTAGTTTGTCGGAAGCGGGGTCAGGAGCGCGGGCATGGCGCGGGTATACTAGTGGTTTGGTTGGCCGCCACCGCCAGTAATCTAATCTGCGGAAACCGTAGGAACCTGCACTGCGCCTAGTCCGTTACATTCGATCTACTCAATAATGTGTTCACTACGTGCTTGATAAGATTTTCCTGTTCAATACAGTGCTTTATAGACCGAGATGGAGATGAGCAAGAAAGATTCGAGGATCAATGGAAGGTGGTGACCCGGGATCGAAATGCGTGGCGAAATAGAGGGGAGGCATTTGCTCAGTGGTGCACTGAGAGAAATAAGGGGCTAAAATTTGATGAAACCATGTAATAAAACGGTGATTTCACGTAAATGGCGGAGCATACGGAAATCACAATAAAGTATGGTGAAACCGATATCACTGCTACTCACAATATAATATGGTGACCTGTCACCATGTGAGCAGTAGTAAGCATAAAACATTATGCGCTCCTTACATTTTTATGGTGACGGTAACCATACTGCAATGTGATGCGCCTTAAGATTTTAATGTAATTTAATGTAATTTCCAGTAGTAATTCTTTAATTTTGATTATAAATCCGTCGTACTATTAAATGATGACGCTTTCCTTTCATTCTTTAATTATAACCTAAATTCAAAGTATCATAGAATAACATTAGGACACAGGTTCGTTTATATTACGTAATGTTATTCTTGTCAATGGGATCATAAAATAATAAAACCTTAATTTTATATTCGTTGACCAATTTCGACTGTAATGATCATCATAATATCAGCGAACGAACCCTTACAACTTGACTATTTTATGATATTTACTTATGATAACTTTATTATAGAACGGAACACCGTATCTTAGGAAATTGTTATGATATTTTATAACTAAGCCCATGGAGCATTTTTCTCAGTGTGGGACAATATTGGCTAGAAATAATAATAATATAGTGTTATTATTGAATTAATTATGAAACGAATTAATCAAGGATTATTACAATCATAATATTAATACGCCTACATCCCGCTGCATTAATAGACGGTCTGAAAAACAAATCCATCAATCCAATGACTCTCTTATATGATTTTATGCCACGCAAACGACTTTTAAAATTGTTAATGATTTAAATTTAAAGGACACGTTTCATTTTGTGCCTGGACATGTACGTAGTACGAAAAATATAGAAAAATGTAGGCTTTCTAGGTAAAATAATGAAAAAAATATTAGAAGTAGGGTTACGTGGTTCAAGCATAATGTTTTGTCAGCACTTTTTACAATATAAATGGTAACACTGAAGCTTGCAATAGTAGGTCACGTTCACAAATTACGGCTTCGTCCACATATTCCTCAGATGCTTTCTGTGACTCTGACTTACTGAACACCCTTTTGTTCTAACTTCTGACATTGGTGTACGATTTTTAAAATCTGCGGATATGCCTTGCCTCTTTTACAGGCATAACAGCTGGTTTTCAAGTTACTTGTCAGACAACTAAATTATTAATTTCAATGGTATGTACAAAATCTAGTTTCTGAACGTAAAATGCTCAAAATTGCGCTCGCTTCGCCATGTTGGGTGATTTATGTGTTGCGATTGTTAAATCTGAGAAACTAGATGAACCTCGTAACGAAGGTAAGTCGAAGGAAATGTACAATTAGAAAAGTCTATGTTTCTAATGACTTATTTATGATGTTTAGTACACAGATCAGGTCCAAGCTCCATAGTCCCGTGAAACATCTCCTTTGAATCCTTTGTAAACATGCGACTGAAGAATCGTCAGACCAGCGCTCTTAATTGCTGATCGGGGGTTTTGTGGGTTCGATCCCCATCTTAGCCAACAATTTCTGTGGTAAGATAGATACGTTTGATATGTTTCTGGGTGGGTTAAGATAATACAGGAAATCCTAGTAAGGGAGCTAGATGACCGTGTGTAATTGTCACTGAATATTTATTTATTTTTAATTTTATATTCTATACGTACGTATACATAATATATATAATGTATTGGGAGAGGCCTTTGCCAAAGGGCAAACAGAACATAATGGAGATGTATTAGGTTGAAATGAAAAACTGTAAAAAAATAATTAATAAAGACTATTATGTATACATAATAATGCCATGCAAACGTTAGATATGAGGACTTTACCGTACGTAGGACTATAATCATTGATGTTGGCATCTGATTCCATTAACAGCGGGTGATTGCGTGAAATTAAAGATAATTGAGTACCAGCCAAAATCATGATGAGTAGTATTTGTTGGCATAATTTGGCAAACTGCCTTTTATAAACTAAATATACGATTTTTTCTGCAGGTCTTTATGTGAAAAATGAAAACAAGCCTAGCATATTATCTAAACTGGTTTCAAGATGTAATTGGAACAAAATATCAATTTGGCACATAACGTCAGACAAGTCAATTGTAATAAATAGCGTGCCTGCTCTTCAGAGACCTATATGTATGATTTTCTAAGATCCGTTACAAAGACTAGTAAAGCTTTATTGGCATTAAAGCAGTTAGTCCGTATTATTTTCGATCTTTAACAACCCAATTCACCTACTTCGCATAAAAATAAATAAATATTGCTCCTCTACACTTTTAAGAATTGTATGTTCTTAATTATCCACAATTTCTCGCAAAATCCTACAACACGATTCTTATCGGCTTCCCTTTTGAAATCCGGAAATATTTTAACATTATACTGAAGTTATTATTATTATCTCATGTATAATGCACATACAAAACAATACGAATAAAAAATATTTAAAAACTAGTTTGGATACAATATCATTACAAATACAGTAGGACCTCTTTAATCCGAACCCCTCTATAATCCGAACGACCCCCCCCCCCCCTTTCAACGTTTCTCAGTAAGTCGCTGTACCACGCGCGCTTTTCAGCACTGAGGCTGAGTTATAATCTGAAGTTATACACGAACTTTATTTGACCGCCCCGCGTTACACGCAGGGTCTTAGGGGGCGCCAGCCGATTTCCTTATACCTACATAGGGCTGCGATCTGTCCGGTTTTCTCCGGATTTGTCTTAGATTGGAGAGCGTCCGGGGACCTCCGGGAGGAGCTCACAAAAAGATACGGAAAAATCATTTTAAAAATTGCGCTCGCTCCACTCGCGCTGATTTGCTCTTATGGCTTCCTTTATGGAAGGTATTAGAGAGCGAAAAGAAACCACAATGTCTTAACTTAGAAGAAAAATTAACACATTTTTTTGTATGGCATAGGTGGCAAACGAGCAGACCGATCACCGCCCATAGACACCCGCAACACCAGAGGAGTCACAAGTGCGTTGCCGACCTTTAAAGTGAGAGTACTCTCTTTTCTTGAAGGTTTCAAGGTCGTTATCGGTCCGGAAATACCGCTAGCAACAATTCATTCCATAGAGTGATTGTGTGAAAACAGATCGGATATTGACGGGGAAGATCTACTTAATGAGTTAAGAATTTCTGCTTTATTTGTTATAAATTAAGATAACTCCACTCAACGAAGTTCTAAATTATTTTTATTTCAATAATTCTCTCTCTTATCGTGTGGCACAATTTAACCGTCCAATCCACAAGGTATAGGCGGCGGTTGCGGTTGTTTCAATAATTGAATGTTAATGTTTCCTAATGTTTCAACATCTTTACGTATACAGGGTGTCCCAAAACCAATGCAACAGATGGCAGTTGATAGCTTCTACCTAGACCTATCAAAATAACAAAGTCTAAATATTCTGCAAAAGTTTATAGTTTTCCAGTTATACTAGATTTTTTACTGGGGTTTTTATAAGAAAAGTTCTATGAAAAGCACATAACAATTAAACTAGAATAAGGGTAAATACTGGTGTCGATTCGGACTAAAAGACGACGATACTAAACTATACTAAAATACGATTAAAATAAGTTTAGTGATTTGCATGCGCAATGAAGAATACCACCAATTTTTGTTTTTTATCTTAAAATATACTCTATTAAAAATAAAAAAATATGGTGAAAAATTTTTTTTGATACGTTTGATAGTTTCCGAGATACTGAATTTAGGTAGGTATTTATTTAGGTAGGCAAGTGACGCGGGGTTGCCGTACGCTGCTGTGACGTCACTCTGCAACGGTCGCTCAGTGCGCGCACCGCTCCCTACTTCTATGTATGAAGTTTGCGTTGAAAATTTTAAAAATGAAAAATCCAAAAAGTAGAAAATCTTGCTCGTGTCAAAGTGCTTAAATACAACTACCAATATACCCGAAAAGTTATTTTTTACTGTTATATTTTTGAACCTTAAAGTCAAAAGAAATACATGAAAAGTATGATCCACTTAGTCCCAAAGCCAAAAGTTGTGTCTATCACCTTCTCCTTATCTGATAACTTTTGCATAAACAGTAACGTCGTCGCCGTAGCTATTTCTAGCCAATCTAAAATAAAATAAATATGAGTTAACCGATACACATAAAAAATAAAAACCGGACAAGTGCGAGTCTGACTCTCGCGCAGAGGGCTTTGTCCACACCTACAAACAAACAATATTTTAAATTTTATCAACTTATTTTAAGATTTATAGATAACTTCTTAGAGATTTTCAAGTAATTTATAAGCGAAGATCTATTTTCTATATATATATTTGTTTAAGTTTTATGCCCAGTTTTCGGAAATAAGGAGTGAGGAGCATGGTAAAGGTGATGGTGTCAAAATCACTTATGTCATCAACTGTAATATAATGACACAATAACGGCACTTAAGCGGTCATGGCACAGCGCTGCTTATGTGGTCGCATCGATCACATAAGCAGCGCAAGTTAACTGACTACAGACACGGTCACAACTTGGATGGGCTTAAATATCAGTAACTATCACTAGATGGCAGTCGCCAAGCTATGTCGGAGGCGTTATAGGCAGCTTGGATGGACTGCTAGTCAAATCCATCCAAGCTGTGACCGTGTTTGTAGTCAGTTAACCTGCGTGATCGACGCGACCACGTAAGCAGCGCTGAGCCATGACCGCTTCAGTGTCGTTATTGTGTCATTATATTACAGTTGATGACATAAGTGATTTTGACACCATCACTTTTACCTTGCCCCTCACTCCTTATTTCCGAAATATCAAGTTCATAAATATCATTATTACCTATTTTTTTCAATACTAGTAATGAAAAATAGGTATGTAGGTATATATGTATAGGTATCTTATAAGGATCAACAGATTTGTGATAAGAAAGAAAAAAAATAAGTTGTAAGTACTTTTGCATTTTTAATCATTGTCTCGGCGGCCGCGGTAAAGAAATCGGAGTTATTTGAGAAATAGTAGCTTAACTCGTCTATTTAAGGAATCATTCGATTTTTCAATCAATTTTTAAAACTGTTATCGATTATACTTGTAACACTACTGTAACACCGATTCACATAAAAAAACTACAGTTAGAAATGTTATTGTGGGCAAACGTAGGGACCATCCGATAGCAATGTATGAAGAACACAGTACGGTGAGAGCGGCGAGTTGCGGTATGACGTCACGCGCGCTTGGCGCGCCCGAGCGAAGTATTTGAAAAAGGCGGAAACTAAAATTATCGTAACTTCAAAACTACTCGCTTGATTTAAATGAAACAAAAACAAGTGTATTTCTAGACATTTAGGCTACAAGGTCATAAAGTTTCAAGTGATTTAACGGACCCATTAACATTCTTGATTCGGTTTTTCGCGATTACTAAATTTAATCTTCTTGTTTGACAGCACTAAAACGTAAATGACACGATTAAATTTAATAGACTTTGATCCATAGACTATAACAAACAGTGAAGTGAAATCGCGCGTCACACGAAAGACTCAAAAGTCGCTCTAAAAAAGAACGAATGATACGGTGATACGACGTATGCAAGACAAAGAAATAAGACGTTTTCATACGATTTTATGTATATCTGTCATTAATTTCTGCCTCCAGGGGAAATAATCAACCCATGAAAAAAAACAATTGTCAAATAGAAAATGCGAGTTTTGTTCTTTGTTTTTGTTTATGTGAATTTGTGAATAAATACAATCAAATGGACTGAAGAAAAACAATAAAAAGCTGGAGGTATTCGGGAAGAAGTTTCCTTCTAATATACTTTTGGTAAGTGGTAAGTAATTTCTTCATATTCTTTGTTTATAAATTGTGTTAGTGTCTGTGAGGAAATCTTAGTAAATGAAAAGCATCTAGTGGTGCAACCTCAGTATTCAGCATAAGCGCTGCAGGTGCCCAACGGATGCAGCTTCCTGCTATAACAATAAAGTCCTTGAATAGCAATCAGGACTGGTTACTCAGGTTGAAGTTGTATGAGTTAACTAATTGTAGCCATGGTCATTGTTATCACTCCATACGCGTCTAGGAATATTACTTTAACTCACATCAATCCAGTGGTCGCCCCCATATATTCCACAGTTCCTTACCACAGCAGAGGGAATATACAGACCAACAGAAATATTGGACTCAGTTAATCGACCTGTGCTGTTCTGTTGTATTGTTTTTGAAAATTATATAGAATTCAGATAATTTTTGCACCTGAGGAGTTTAACATTATGCACTGGAATGGAACTAATGCAGCTGGGCCTGTCGTTAAATGCATATATGACTTATCACATAGGTACTTGCCTAATAATTATATCGACGCTTGAAAGGAAAAGTTGACTAAGCGCCATTCGTCCCTCACACGACTAACACTCCTATCACTGTGACTAAGCGCCATTCGTCCCTCTCATGACTAACACTCCTATCACTGTGATAGTCGTGTGAGGGACGAATGGTGCTTAGTCAACTTTTCCTTTCAAGCGTCGATTTCATGTTTATGGTACTGTTATCAAGTTGCCTATTTTATTTTTCTTCAGGTTCGGCCAGTAAATGGTTCCATGGTCAAGATACTGGCCATAATGAGAGAAGCCTCCTGTGGTGCAACTTCAGCCGCAACATATTCCCCTGCCGATGCGAACGAAGAGGAACGAGAATGGTGAACAGAAGGGACCTACAGTCGGATACACCAAGCAGCCTCTAGACTGCCTACTGTTCATAAAATTATCATGTAATAATAAAACAATCTGATTTAGAACTGTATTTTATTATCTTTAAAATAATTACATGTTTTAGAGTCATAGTTCAATAATAATAAAAATGTTTATTGTCTTGGGGCGATGAACTTCACAATGAACTTCACCATTTGTAGGTAGGACAAATATTAGGATGAACAGAGGGCCATCCATCCCACTTTGTATTTTATTGGACTTTAGACTCCTATTAGGTCCTTTAAATGTGCAGGCGTGGTCGACTACTCCAGCTAACCTAGCTCTTTCCAGAAGCACAGAAGTCTCCTGGTACATACACAGGCTTCTCGAAGCGACCCTTACATGCTGAAGTATTTTGTCCATTGTTCGGTCAGACCAGTGCATTTCAGGATTAAGTGGATGACTGTTTTCTGTTCCGAGGCAGCCTCTGGATAGCGGGCTGTCCTGAACTTTCACTATAAATCCCCCTTTTAAATGCTACAAGCTTCTCGTTTACTCAACAAATCTACTCATAGGCTACAACTGTGCCTGCTGACTGCTGGTACAACGCAGGCGTCCAGTTGCTCTGCATCCACGTAACAGTAGGTATTCAGTATTATAAGAGTAATAACCTTGATGGTGATACTACAAGAAACATAGAAACATGAGCAGTCTTCCATGTCATGCAGATACTTTCCATGTATTCATTACTGGTATCATTTTCGGTCAGAAAGAAGCCTTAGGTGCTCTCCACAAGTTCAAAGGTCCTCCCCAAGCTCGGTAGTTTTTGTAATAAATTATTCTAGGAAAAAAAGTCTCGTCATGACTAGTTTTGGAAAACATTCATTTTACTCCTGCTGTATACATTTCTTCTGCATCTGCCATAACCGCAATGGCTCTCCCACTACCACAGACCACTATTTGTCGTATATTCGAAACAAATCTGGCATTTCTGTAGATTTCCTTGATACATTTTAATTTAATCGTCACCCAAACAGGTCACGATTAAAATAAGTCGAATTTTAGTTTGACATCTCTAAAAATGACAGATAAATGGCTGTTCCGAATAGCAAAATGGCGATTTTGACTAAATTGAATTCGACTAAACTAAAATTAATATTAGTCCTGTCAGTTTAATTAAGTTTGTTTTTCCGAATAGCAAACGCTATTTTGACACATCTAAACTTAATTTTAATTTAGTTTAGTGATTTTTGCAATCTCGAATCGACACCACTGTATCCCAAGAAATAGGTGAAATGAGTTAACGTTCTTTGGGAGCAGATTTTTTATGGACTTTTCATAGACCTTTTCACATAAACAACTCCAGTAAAAAAATATGGTATGACTCGAAAACTATAAGCTTTTGCTGACCATATGTGACGTTCCACGGCAAAAGGTACCTTATGGAGGTTTTTAGTTTCGGAGATATTTAATGTTTTGTGAAAATGAGTCAAAAATAAGATTTTTTAAATTACTTATTATTAAACTACAACATTTTTCCTTTCTTTTCATATTTTTATTTTTTATTTTATGTAAACCACTAGCTCAAAATATGATCTCAAAGTTTAGTAGAAAAGGTACCTTATGGACGTGTCTTAGGAAATTTGGAAATAATTTAACACGTTCTGCTTTGGTTTTTAACATCTTTCGTCCTTTTCGCACAATTATCGCCGCCGTGCTAGTTGTCTTTGTATTTTTTTGGGGTGAGATGTGGGTGGGGGGTAAAGCGCGGGGAGCGCGAAGCGGGTGAAGCGCGGGAGTGGGTGAAGCGCGGGAGTGGGTGAGGCTTGGAAAAGGGACGCGGGGGGGAGAGAAACGCGGGAAATGTGAGGCCTGAGGTGCGAGGGGGCGGGGGGCGGGGAGCGGGTGCGGAGGTGAATTCTTTAGAAAAATATTAACTATATCATTATCATTTACTTTTATTTAAGTTTTGCATAGTTAAAACATGGTTTCATTATTATTACCCCAGTCACCGTAGACATAAAAATCGCGTTAGGTCGCATTGGTTGCAACAGTTCTGATTTTTTGGTATGTTGTTAGGGTTGATAACAGTAGTGTAAAACTAATTTTTTTAGCTTCGAAAGACTTGTGCTAACTGCGTGGTGCTCCAAAAACATCGAAATTTTCGGACTTTTTTCAGATTTGGGCTTATAACTTCTAAAAGGTGCATCTTACGGAAAAAGTCATTATACACACTTATAAGAAGACACAATTTCCTATAATTTAAGTGCAATTGCAGCTCTGTAAGTCTAATAGAACCCAAGATACAGCACTTCAAACATTGTAAATTTTCGCTAACAAGTTCGAAATTGTAGTTTTGCCGCCTTCCGACCAGAATATCGGCTATAATACTCATTCTACGAGGAAAGTCATTAAAAAGAAAGTTATAGAGCAGTTATTTAGCTTTAATTTAAGCACAAACTGAAGTTTGTAAGACCAATAGTTCCCTTGTAATCTGGACAAAGCGAAAAATTAAGGAAATCAGATTTTTCAAAAAAGGTATCCTGACAAATTGCAGGACTTCTGTAAAGGATAAGAAAGACATAAATCGGTGTAAAATAATTTATAATAATATTATAAAACTTAAATTATATCACTTAGTAATGGCGGGACCTCAGTTGATACCTGCGACAGAAATATACATGAAATATAGAACAAAATGTCAATTCATATTTATTATAATGAATTACAACGAAGGGGTAGGTATTTAATATTAGGTTTACCGGTTTAGCGGCGAAACAATCGTGTTCTTTTGTAAGGTCTAGGTTCATCTGACAGCTCTTCCTGGGGCTTCGGAGACTGCTCTGTTGCTTGTTGTAAAGGGGAGGTTGTCGAAGTCGTCCTCTTCATTCAACTCAGTCAAGGCTATGGACGGAGTGTTGAGTTGAGTCTTCCCCTGACAAACTTTTCAGAAAATTTCAGCCCTGTTGTCTTGCAGGAGCATCTTCCTTTTCCTCCTCTGGAATACAGTTGTTCTTTTACGCATTTAGTGGTTGTGAGTTCATCTCGAGGAGCCAGTAGGGACTACCACTAGTGAAATCAACGAAGAAACCAACTTCGGAATTCCTGTCATGCAAGTAAAGTAATCCATTCGTAGGTCTATCCTGGGCTGTGTATTTAAACTATTTGTAACAAGTTTTTATGAAATTCCTGTCATGCAGGTGTAAGAATGGGTGCCGAAAAGGAAGATGCTCCTGCAAGACAACAGGGCTGAAATTTTCTGAAAAGTTTGTCAGGGGAAGACTCAACTCAACACTCCGTCCATAGCCTTGACTGAGTTGAATGAAGAGGACGACTTCGACAACCTCCTCTTTACAACAAGCAACAGAGCAGTCTACGAAGCCCCAGGAAGAGCTGTCAGATGAACCTAGACCTTCCAAAAGGACACGTTTGTTTCGTCGCTAAGTGCTTAAAGGTAAACCTAATATTACATACGTACCCCTTCGTTGTTATTCATTATAATAAATATGAATAGACATTTTGTTCTATATTTCATGTATATTTATGTCGCAGGTATCAACTGAGGTCCCGCTATCACTAAGTGATATAATTTAAGTTTTAGAATATCAGTATAAATTATTTTACACCGATTTATGTCTTTCTTATCCTTTACAGAAGTCCTGCAATTTGTCTGGCTCCTTTTTTTGAAAAATCTGATTTCCTTAATTTTTCGCTTTGTCCAGATTACAAGGGAACTATTGGTCTTACAAACTTCAGTTTGTGCTTAAATTAAAGCTAAATAACTGCTCTATAACTTTCTTTTTAATGACTTTCCTCGTAGAATGAGTATTATAGGCGATATTCTGGTCGGAAGGCGGCAAAACTACAATTTCGAACTTGTTAGCGAAAATTTACAATGTTTGAAGTATTGTATCTTGGGTGCTATTAGACCTACAGAGCTGCAACTGCACTTATATTATAGGAAATTGTATCTTCTTATAAGTGTGTATAATGACTTTTTCCATAAGATGCACTTTTTAGAAGTTATATGCTAAAATCTGAAAAAGGTGCGAAAATTTTGATGTTTTTGGAGCACCACGCAGTTAGCACAAGTCTTTCGAAGCTGAAAAATTAGTTTTACACTACTGTTATCTACCGTAACAACATACCAAAAAATCAGAACTGTTGCAACCAATGCGACCTCCGATGTCTTGTATGACTGGCCTATATCATTACACCTTTGTTATAATGCCAGAAATGCCTTTCAAAACTTCTTCATACTATAATCCGAACGCTCCACGGATCCGAATGGGGGGTACATTTTCGATGTTCGGATTAAAGAGGCCCTACTGTATTACAAACCGTGCGTAACAATCAAAACGCCTACGGAACAAAATAAAGAAAAGGACAGATTATCTTGCGTGACTTACCTTTCCATCTCTTTCTTCTCATTGAATTGTATGACAAGCGAATAGCGCGCCGTCTCTTTCTTACAAAGGCATACATTAGGAAGCTAGGAAGCCGGAATCCATCGGCTTATTACAGAGAAAGAAAACATTTAGATTACTGGAGCGGAAGAAATGAAAGATGTATCATTGCTTATATTATAATACCTATAATGTACTAGCTTTCCGCCCGCGGCTTCGCCCGCGTTGACATCGTTTATGGTGCTTGGCGCACTCATCATTATATTTTTGCTACGCCCTGCCAACGTGAATAAACACAGGAATGATTTCATTTCATTTTGATTTGACTAAACGCTAATTACCGTATTTCAGAAATATTTGCGAGTATATCGAATGAAGAAAAAGGCGAGCTCCATACTATGTTCACTTTCATGTTATTCTTACCCCATATTTTAACTTGTTGGGGTATGAATTTTCAAAAAACCTAAGTGACTAACTGCGTCAGCAAAAGTATTTATTGTATCTGTTAACGACCTTTTCCAATGCAGTAGCACGGATCTCGACCCATATGTCGTGAAGTTTAGGCCATACTCCACACACAGGGGCCGAGTCCGGATTGATGAATGTTGTAGGTTTAATGGCTAACTCAGTCTCCGAAGTTTTCTAGTCTAGTCAGTTAACCTGCATGATCGACGCGACCACGCAAGTCCACTAAGCAGAGACCGTTTTTAAATTTACAGTGTAGATATATGATGATATTTATATCCCTAACTGAGTAATGATTTTTTTTTTACCATCAATTGGTAAGCCCTTGGCAACATCTCACCATAATATCATCTGATTGATTCCCCATACAAACTTTCACCCCCTTCGAGTTTCAATTTCGCAACAAAAAGTAGCCTATGTCCTTCCCCAAGGTCCCCTCTATCTTTGAACCAAAATTCATCAAAATTTGTTCAGCGGTTTAGGCGTAAAAGCGTAACAGACAGACAGAGTTACTTTCGCATTTATAATATTAATATATAGGATGCTACTTTATTAGTGCCCGATATTTTAGTCAGTGCTTCTAAACCTGATTGAATCAGGCTGATTCTGATCAACTTTCCCCAAGGAATTCATAGTCAAATAGCAAAAGATTTTTGGGAGTCTTCATACAAATCGATCAGCCTCACATCAGCCTAAATTAGTATGAAGAGTCCAAAATTGTTTTTTGCTATTTGACTATGGGTTCCTTGGAGAAAGTTGATCAGAATCAGAGTAGAAGCACTGACTAAAATATCGGGCACTAATAAAGTAGCACCTTATATATAAGTATTGTTTGTTTGTTTGTTTGTTTGTAAACTCTTTATTGTGAAAGAACAAAATACAATACATAAAACAAGGACAAGACATACAAGGGCGGACTTATCCCTTACGGGATCTCTTCCAGTCAACCTTAGACTTTAGAAGAGGAATTACATTAATAATTTAGGTGGAGTAAAGGCTACAAACACGACTTATAAATCTTATAAATAACACATCTTAAATATACATATTTTAATATACTTATAAATAAATATTAAATATAATACATACAGTAATGATCTCGGGAACTTTGCCAACTTTCTCAGTATGCCTACTTTTAGAACAGTCATTACAAACGTTCCTATAATGGGTATTTTTTCATATATTTCTATCAGTAGTTACCATTTCGTCAACTTTTGTATATTTTTTCTATATTTATTCCTATTTTACAAACTTTGATCAAATAACGTATTAAAAAACTCAGTTTGCCTTCTTTTGGACAGTATGAAACAAAAGTGGGTCACTGAGGTAAAGGAAACGGGGCACTGAGGAAAAAAGACAGATTTTTTTGCGAAAAACGAAACATTTTTTCGACAATTTAATACCAGTAGACACGGAGGGATCACGGAGGATCATGAGAGGGATCTGGAGGGATACCGGGGGATCAAGCAAGGGATCAAGGGAGGGATACCAAGGGATCGAGGGAGTGATCCCAGAGAATTAACGAAGGGATTAAGGGAGGGATACCAAGGGATCGAGGGAGTGATCCCAGGGAATTAAGCGAGGGATTAAGGGTGGGATCCCGGGGGATCAACAAGTGACGTTGGCTCTGGCGCTTCGCCGGCCGCTGCCGCGACACGCTCGCTTTGCTCGCTCGGCTCGCGCGTTGTCTGTTCTATCAACCTAACCAACTAAACCTAGTTTAAATATTGAATAGCGTGTTGATCCCCCTTGGTCCCCCGTGATCCATCCCTTGATCCCCAGGGATCCCTCCCATGATCCCCGGGATCCTTCCCTCGATCCCTCCCTTGATCCCCAGGGGTCCCTCCCTTGATCCAAAGGGATTCCTCCCTCTCTACCTCCCTTGATCGCCAGGGATCCCTCCCTATATCCATACCTTGATCCTCAGGGATCTCTCCCTTGGTCCCCAGGGATCCCTCCATTGAACCCCCTTAATCTCTTTACACCGACAAAAGAATAAGAAAATCATCAGTTAAAGCGATCATATTTCACTATAATGAAAACAAATTTTATGTTCAATAAACTACTTTTGTTATCGATTGTAGAAATTGATGGCGATATGGGATACTATTATATGAACAAATGCATTTGTTGGCAAAGTGAAGTAGATAATAAGAAAAAGTTATAAGGTTGGCTAACCGGGAAAGTCGGCGATTTGGAACTACTTGTATGAACGAATAAAAAATTCCCCAAAACAGGAGTGTTTGTATTAAATATTTAAAAGGTAGGCAAACTGTGAAAGTTGGCGAAGGTCCCACAGGTCCAGTAAGATACATACAAAAAGAATATAATTATAATAATGAGCTCAGGAGCCAGGGTTGGGACTCCACAACTTTTGTTTTTAGGGTTCCGTAGCCAAATGGCAAAAACGGAACCCTTATGGAGTCGTCATGTATGTCTGTCTGTCTGTCTGTCCGTCCGTATGTCACAGCCACTTTTTTCCGAAACTATAAGAACTTATACTGTTAAAACTTGGTAAGTAGATGTATTCTGTAAACCGCATTAAGATTTTCACACAAAAATAGAAAAAAAAAAACAATAAATTTTGGGGGTTCCCCATACTTAGAACTGAAACACAAAAATTTTTCTTTTCATCAAATCCATACGTGTGGGGTATCTATGGATAGGTCTTCAAAAATGACATTGAGGTTTCTAATATCATTTTTTTTCTAAACTGAATAGTTTGTTCCAAAGTGGTAAAATGTGTGTCCCCCCCCCTGTAACTTCTAAAATAAGAGAATGATAAAACTAAAAAAAATATATGATATACATTACCATGCAAACTTCCACCGAAAATTGGTTTGAACGAGACCTAGTAAGTAGTTTTTTTTTAATACGTCATAAATCGTAAACCGCAATTTACCTATAACGAACTACAAGAACTTTTATATTATGTTACTTGCTGCTACGGAACCCTTCATGAGCGAGTCCGACTCGCACTTGGCCGCTTTTTTAAAATATGATAGATATCAAATTACTATTTGAAGGAAAATTTTTGTTATGATTTTTTGAAATTTTTGGTTTCAGCTTTTTTATTTGTTTGTTCGTTTGGTCAGTTCAGTCACAGATTAGATAATGTTCAGTGCCCCGAGGGATCCGTGTTTGATATACTAGCTTTTGTTTTGTAGGTAATAGGTATCTTGCTGTGGTTTTAATTTGTTTATCATGTTATAGTGTGGTGGTTATGAGATGGTGTTATGTTTTATGTAGAATTCAAATACTAATTAGTGTCAAAAATTAAAAATCCCGTAGTGAGAAATTGTTAACAAAAAAGAAAGGATTTTTACACATGTACTAGGTATTTTCCATGCTTATTCTTTTTGTAATATAAATACGTTTTGAATTAAATTACAATATAGATATTATACCTATGCAATCATTTTTCTGGGTGTGCATTTTTGTTCTGGCTTCCCTTATCGAAAAATCATTACATGTATCGCCATCTAGTAGTGAGTAGAAGAACTGATACAATTTAGTAACGCGTGGCGCGCGCTCGATGCTTGACCACAGACACAAGCAACACAATCATAGTGAGGTGAAAGATAATCAGTTATCTTTGCTTTCCGCCAGATGTCGCAGCTGGCGCCACCAGCGACATCTGTAGTAGCTCTTACAGAATACAAAGTTATCTGTATGAGAAATAAGGTCCTACCTGTCTCGTTCCCTGGTGCGGCTGCGTTTCCTGTAGGAGCCCTCGCGGGAGCCGTCGTCGAGGCGGCGCCGCTTGGCCTCATAGGAGCGCGAGCGCGAGCGAGAGTGCGACGTGTAGTGCTTCCTACGTGTGCGAGGCATCTGAAAACCGTAAAGACTATGAGTAAACTTATTCCTAGTTTAGGACTCACGACAGGTGCTATGACTTATAGAAAGTTTAAACATGACTTCATAAATTAATAAAATATCAGAGTTCTAACTTGTGCTCTAATGGTCTATTGCTACAACTACACAATCTTTGTTTTTTTTTTAATATCTATGAACTTTTTACTAGGTACTAATCATAGCAATAATTCTGTCTGAGCCCTTTGCACAAACTGATGTGCTGTACCATGAGATATGGCCACTGCAGAATGCTGTGTTATTGTAGCTAGTTAAACATTCAATGAATAGCTGTCAACCAATGTGTATTATTAACAGCTACTTTTTAGCACCTGTGAGAAAAGCTGGTTATGTATTTAACATCTTGTATTTTAATATTCAAGTGAGTGAATAAAATAATTTTGTCAATAATTTTCAAAAACCTTATGAAAAGCAGACTGTGTGTATGACAGATAAAATGATTCAGAAGATAAAAATTGATTCCTGTAGGTAAGAAGCATCAGATGATTTAACCCTTTGGCCACCATAGTCTGGCGCTTTTGCACCACAAATGCCAAACCTTATAAACCTCAAATGTACTATTAAATGTAGTTATAATCTTTTTGCTGAGATATATTTGATGTAACCATATAACTGATGTGAAAATATGTAAAATCGCCTGGCTTATATCGTCAGTCGAACATGAATATCAAGTATAACTCAAGATCAAGAACATGTATAACTCAAAATCAAGAAATTCTTGATCTTGAGTTATACATATTAATACATTCACAACTCCAAATTTGGAGTCATGGACTTTGCTTCAACCAATAAGTCCACGCATACACATGGAGTCGGAAAACATATGCGTCTTGCAACTCCGCTTGGAGTCGTGGTCTTGTGGTTGAAGCCAAGTCTACGACTCCATTTGGAGTCGTGGACTGTGAACGTGTTAAAGGTAAACTTAAAATAAACCTAACAATTAAAGGAAGTTAGTTCTTGTTCTCTACTTTTTTTGTGGAAAGATCTTGAAGCATAATTTGCAGTGTTTCGGGATTATCAGTTAGCAACACCAGGTCATCTGCAAACCGTAGATGGTTGAGCTTTCGACCATTAATACTGATTCCAAAGTCATCCCAGTTTGTGGCTCTAATAACTTCTTCCAGCACTGCAGAAAACAACTTTGGTGAAAGTGGGTCGCCTTGTCTTGTTGTTGGAAAAAGTAGAGAGGTAGGGCTTACAATAAATAAATCAAAGACCAAAACCATGACAAACAGGTTAGAAACCAATATATGTGTGGACTGCGAACCAATTGAATATGTCAAAACCTACATATACCTAGGGCAACTGATATCATTTCAAGACCAAATGGCACAGAAAATAGACAGAAGGATAACAAATGCGTGGAAGAGATATTGGTCATTAAAAGACATCATGAAAAGTAACCAGTACAACATAAAAATCAAAAGAAAAGTCTTCAACACATGCATACTACCAATACTTACGTATGGATACCAAACGTGGGCCACAACAAAAAAACTACAACAAAAACTAAGAACCTGTCAAAGAAGTATGGAGAGAAGTATCCTCGGGTACAAGAGAAAGGATAGGAAAAAAGCAACCGACCTAAGAGAAATAACAAAATTGCAGGATGTTACCAAGGAAACACGACAACTGAAATGGCGCTGGACAGGTCACATGCTAAGGGAATAAATAGAGAAATGGACAAAACGAATAACCCAGTGGATCCCTAGGTGTAACACCAAACGGAAAAGAGGAAGGCAAATGAAAAGATGGTCCGATGATATCAGAATGGTTGCTGGAACACTGTGGCTTAGGATAGCCAGAGAAAGGACAGAGTGGAAGGAGTTGGAGAAGGCCTATGTGTCAACAGGACACGCTGGTATGGACTGATGTGCACCAATTGTTATGTGAAAATGAAAATGAATGAATAAAGGCTTTTGTATTGTATTTGTATTGTATAGTTCTTGTTCTAAATGATAGCCTTGTAACTACGTAAAAGCTTAAGGCACTTAGTTGGAACAGATCTTCACAGTAACTTTACACTCAATCTACTGTAATGTTGTAAAAATTTGCTTACATCCCTTTGTGATTCGACCAATGGTATGTATGGCAAGAATGGGGCCGACGACTTCGGTGGTCACAGAGTTAATTAACATGCAGGAAGAATAGTCAAGATACTCTTTTAAAAGTATGGATTACACAATAGTAGGACTGCAATGACTAAAATTAAATTGCCAAATTACAGTTTGAAAGATTCAGTCTTTGCTACTACATGACAACTGTAAACTGCTAGTGTAATTCAAATAGCAGTTTTAATTAATTGGGACTTCAAACTGTTATTTGGCAGTCCAAATGTGTTACGTTTGATGCAGATGTCTTCAAATCTGTTTAGTTAATTACTGTGTCAGTTCGAAACTTAATTAAATTTAAATCAGTATGACAAATGTATCAACTAAGCTTTTCAGTTACCAAACCAATCATGTAAGCTTTAGCTACTGCCAAAAATAACTTTGGTAATGCTTTCTAATAGAAAGTTATGACATTGTAACCAATGAATTATCTAAAGTGAAAAAAAAATTTCACAAAATTATTTTTAACAGCAGCCTGAAAAGGAAAGTACTTTGGTACTTTCACTTACCATAACAAGAATACTGTTACTCGTATCAATACAGTTTAAGCTGAAAAACATAATTTTATTGAATCTATCAACTCATCCTTTTTTATATTTAAAGATGCATGATAAAATAAAGCTGTGGTGACCCTTGTATGTTATGGCTGGGCCGATATATCTATGGGTGTCACCGATCAATCCCATAAAACATTTAATTTCTCGTTGGTCAGTTCACTTGATTTAAACATGATTTTGTTCAATGTAAACACAACACAAAATTCAGGATCACCTTAATCATTTTAAGCACAAAAATCCCTCATGAAATATAATAATTAATAGTTTTTCGTCAACTGGTCGAGATATTGGTTAAAATTTATTTGAAATACTTAAGACAGCTGCTTAGCAAAAACTGTAGTGCATCGCAATCAAAAACTGTAACAAAAGAACACTTTTTTATCAGTTTCTGGTTCCCATAATACAGGGAATCCTAGTTTGGAGCTTTCTGTATTCTGAGTTTGGAGCCAGATGACTGGGTTGGGGTGCACTTAAGGGGGCTGCCTTATAGGACTTGGGTATGCCTTTGGTTGTGTACCACTTGGTAGCCAAAAAGGAACTAGATTCTGAATGGCTATGATTATGATACTATTACAATGATTTTACCCTGCTTCACACAATGATTATTGAAAATTCTGAGAGGTATTTTAGCAGCTTTTAAGCACACATTTAACTATCCCTGCGTAACACTATTTTATAACTTGTATTTTGATGTTATAAGCAGCTGGAGTTATAACACAATAGTTATACCTTGTCACCATCTGCCAATTCTAGAGTAATTGTCACAGAAATGAAAGATAATACCTGAGATTAATAGCTGTATGACTATAAACTAACTACCTACAATTGTTGAGTACTAAATAGCACATGAATAAACGTCAGACTGTCAAGTTATTTACATGCTGACGCCATGTTGAATTGTCTGCACGGAGCCCTACGACTGCAATCGAAATAAACACGATATCACTAGTACTTACCCTCAATTCACGCAAATATTTCAATTTACACCACAGTAGTTGAGTGAAATTAGTAAGACAATTCCAAGTTCGCGATGCAGAACCTTGAAGAATACTTCTTCGCAATAAAGGCCCGAACATCGATCCAAATCCAAGACAAGCTTTGGTTGGTTGGTTGAACTGCAATGGCGTAAAGTTTCTTCCTAGTTTCTACCAAAAAAACTTAAAATGTAAACTTAACAAAACACAAAATACCTACGATCAAAATTAAATTAAAAACATTTTATAAAACCTTGTTACTAAAAATACGACACGAAATTATGCTCACTTGACATAAAATATAGTTGTAATCAGTATATCAACGACCGGAAAGCGTTTTAACGCCATCTACCATACTCATGCAGAACTCATTCATATTGAGTGATATTGCCAACATGATAAAATTATAAACGCGTTCAGCTGCGTTCATTTACGTTCGAAACGACACAGACATGAAAAAGAATAAAATACAAAAAGAAATGAAGAGAGGCAGTGTGACTTTTTATAAACTTCTTACTGATATTCTCACTTTAATATTATAAATGCGAAAGTATAGATGTTTGCTGTTTGTTTGTTTCTTTGTTCCCAAAGAAGAGTTTTTGTTCCACTCTCGCTTCGAAACTGCTGAATGGATTTGGATGAAGTTTGGCAGGTAAGTCTTATTTATCCCGGAAATATGCATACACAGACATGCACCCCGCTGCCCCCCGGAGCGACGATATAAAACTTTGTATGCATAGTTCCCCTAATGCTACGGCTACATCTGCGCGCTTCGGCGAATATTCGCGTTATCGCGATAGGTCTGGCCACGCACTTCGTTGTACCGCGAATCATTCGCGCGAAGACGAATGGGGTTCGCGCTACTGTCGCTCGATGATGTGGACTTTGTACTTCGTCGTAGCGCGAAGACGAAGTTTTATTGCGATAACGCGACACGAATATTCGCGCGAAAATCTGGCCGAAGCATTCGATTTATTTAAAGACGAGCGATACGAAAATAAGCGGACCAGAAACTATGTATCAATAATATTGCCAATATTTTCAATTATTGTTAATATTACTAACAGTGTAGTGGTTGGAATTAACAATAGACGGTAAGTATTGATGCTATTCGAAAAATTTATATTTTTGCGTCACTATAGTGCTCGCCCGTCAGTAGGTCAGTAAGTAGGATGAACCGTCCTAAAGAAAGCCATGGCCTCAAGTCGGCCACCTAGTTTAGAACGCCAATAAACCATTTTGTATGTATCTATTTTCTATTATTTTTGAACGAAAGGGTCATTCATATTCTCTATTATAAGTGCTATCAAAATTATGACGATCGGCAGCTGTTTATTTTCTTTTTCACGCTCAGAAGTAGTGGCTGTCGCACGTTTCGCATATTTCGTCAATTTATTAGCAAAAGCACGTTTCGAGTGAATTTCGGGGAAGCGATTTTTGTAATTTATTTATTTATTTTTAATTGTTTTGTGTATTATGTTGGTTATTATCGTTTGTTACGGTTAATATAATTAACAAAGAATAATATAGTGTTTTTATTTAGTCTGTTTTATTGTTTGTTTATGAAAAAAGGGGGGTCGGACATAGGGATTAAGATTCATTAAAAATCTGAAGCCGGCATAGATGGCCGACTTTAGGATGGCCGTCGTTGAAATAAATTCTTAAAGACTCCTGTTGACAGTAGAACTTAAACAGGGTGTTCCTATTTTCATTGTTATTTATACCCGCTATAAGGTGTTTTAATAATCTTAATAAATGCGAAAGTATGCATTTATGTAAGTACCTAAATCAAATTAACAGACCCACCGATTTTTTGCACAGAGATAGTTGACGAGGTGGGAAGTGACATAGGCTACATTTTATCCAGTAAAAACATCTATTCTCTCGGAAATCACACACGGAATCACAAAAACCTAATTAAACCAAAAAACGCGTATCTTCTTGAATAATTTCATTGAAACTTTACAAAGAGGTTAGGGTAGGGGAACAACTTAGGACAGTTTTATCATGAAATCCTCAGTTCCACGCTTGCGAGTCGCTTGCGGCTCGTGTACTGCGCTCCCTCCCTCAGACACAGTCATAAAGTGACATCCACGCGGGCAAAAGCTAGTACGACTATACTTCATTCCAATCAAAAAAAAGCAAAAGGTAAACAAACGAAGTATGCAGATGACATTGACATGTGTCAGTTCCATAGTAAGTTTGTTTACGTTTTGCTTTTTTTTGATTGGAATGAACCATATAAAGGTCTTGACGAGTACATTCTAGGATTTAAAATCAGTATCAGTATTTTAGAATTAAAAGTCTATCTCATCTCATCTCATCTCATCTCAGTCTCAGTAATAATAAATAATAAATGCGAAAGTATGGATGATTGTTTGTTTGTCAGTTTGTTTGTTTGTTCCGCTTTCACGTCGAAACTACTGAACGGTTATGGATGAAATTTGGTAGGTAGATAGATTTATAGCACTCGGCTAACACATAGGATACTTTTATCCCGGAAAACTTAAAGGTTCCCGTAGGAATGGTTAAAAACTTAAAATTTCCACTTCGTCACTAGATGGAGCTATTTTAACATTTTCTTTCTTTCTGAAGTCCAATTCTGAAGTCCACGCGGACGAAGTCGCGGGCGGAAGCTAGTAAAATAATAATAATCGTAAATAATAAATGATTAAAAATCTAAAACCCGACTACACAAAAGTACAAAACAAGTCTTGTGTATTTTCGCACCGGGACAGGTTATCGTTTTTTACTATTATTCATTATTTATCAAGTGCCCGATGTTCTAAAACCGGTGCTATGAAAAATAAAGATTTGGTCTACTTTTTTTTTAGTTTCCCATACTAAATATTAATACTTATCGTTAATCGTTAACAACCCATTACGTCCCCACTGCAGGGGCACGGGTCTCTTCCCATACATCGGGAAGGTTAGTCCATACTTCACACACGGGGGCCAAGTCCGGATTGGTGGAGGTTGCGGGGCTAGTGGCCAACCCCAGTGTCAAAAGGTTTCAAGCCGCCCATAAGGTCTCCGACATGGCTTAACGACTGCCATTTAGCGATAGCCGGCACCAACAGCTTAACGTGGCTTGCGAAGCACGGAAACGGTCGAAATATATGCCACTAACAGTCAAGCCCATCCAGGTTATGACCGTGTCTGTAGTCAGTTTACCTGCGTGATCGGCGCGACCATGTAAGCCGCACTGAGCCACGACCGCTTCTTAGTGAAAATTTTAAAAAATGTGCTTGTATTTTTTTGTATATTTTTCCTGTATTTATACTTATTTGAGTAACCCCTTTAAAATTCAAACGTACTTTTTTAACACTTTATAAATTATATATTGTGATGACGTAAGAAATTCCAGATCATAATTTTTTTATTTTTTTTAACAAAATAAATAAATATTATAATTATACAGGGTGTAACAAAATTGGTGTAGGACCCGTTAACTGGGGATTCTACTCATCGTACTGAACAATTTTTGTTCTACGACTTTGGTCAAATTGCAAAAAAAATGTTGGACTCTCCATACAAAAATGTTAAAGCTGGTAATCAATTTGTATGAAATTTCCAAAATTATTTTTGCGATTTGACCAAAGTCGTAGAAAAAAAGTTGTTCAGTACGATGAGTAGAATCCCCAGTTAACAAGGGACAGGTTTCCGAAAACTTTAAGGGCTTGCTCAGTAGACGAAACTGAACAACTTTCCACAAGAACTTTTTTCAGGAAACGAAAATAAAATCGGCTTCTCCATACAAAATTATAAACTTGATTGGACAGTTTGTATGGAGAAGACTTTTTAGGAGAGGTTTTAGACTTTTTTATTTATTTAAGTTTTGACGCTCACTTCGCTCGCGTCTTTCCACAGACTGATACATTCCACCGCCTCATAAATTAGATTACCGCAGATACATACACAAATAACGTCGTAAAGTAGGCCTAAAACTTAAAATGCATAATTTAAGTACAATTTTCGAGCTCGCTTCGCTCGCGTCTTTTCGTATAAAAGGGGACGTATATTCTAGTACCTTATAAATTATAACTGGCTGGAGGGGCTTAATCCAAAAAGGGCTTAGGATTTTGAGTAACCTCTCAAACGTACCTTTTAACATTCTGTATAGTAATAAAATCATATTAGGTCAGGGAACATTTTTTCATATTTTGGAAGGAAATTTAAGATTTTCTTATATTTGTGAGCATATTTTACGTCATTTTCACTGGTAATATTTGAAGAAACTTTGTGCTATTGTTATGGACACCGTACTAGGCTCATAAAGAAACTATATTTTTTCTGAATGTAGAATCAATTTTTTTAAAATAGATTTTTATACATATAAAAAAATTGCAGTAAAAAGGTGAAAAGCTGCGGCGCGGCGCAACTAAGTCGTCGATCCTCAACGGTCGCTCCATGAATAGGTATGGTGAACTGCCCTAAAGTCGGCCGTTTTGATGATTTTCATTTTTTGACTCGCGTTCAAAAAATATGGCGGACAGATAAATATAATTGGTTATGTATAGTTATGACATCATTCAATTACATAGGTATTCTAAGCATAAAATATGCTAAAAGACCGTTCATTTACAGGCTATGAAGGTTTAAATCAACAGAGACCGTTTTTGCCTAATGTCGGCCAGGTTTGCAGTCGTTAAAAAATGCCTAAAGTCGGCATATCTTTTTGTATGGGTTGTACTTACAAAGGATGTTCACAAGGTGTGTGCTAGTAAATACAATTTAAGGTAAACTTTAGTAATTCGCATAAAGTAACTTTGCTATAAAATTTTACAGATAATTAAACGCATCTAAATAATGAATTTATAAGCAGTACAATTGTCCTATATAAATCTTTATTTAAGTCGACCTAGATAGGTACTTTAAGGGGTTGTAGTTTATATCATTACTGACTGATTTGACTATGAAACACTATACCCCAAACTTAGCCGTTTTCAAGATATTGGACTTTTAGTTTTTTTCTTAAAATTTCAGATTATTGTCTATAAAATAGTTTTTTGTCTAATTTATGCCTCTAATTATTATTTTTTACGGTTTTTGTATAGTAGATAAGTTGCATCATCACCAAAATTGTAGGTAACTGAAGAAACAGTCCAAGTAGATGATTGATATCTGAAAACTGGAATAAATTTTTACTAAGTATTTTTTCTTTGAGGGATATTTAAAAAAATATATGGCAGTTGTGCTGCAGATGTCTAGGATATTATCAGAATTCATACAAAAAACTAAAATGAAAGGCTCCCAGTAGTAGTAAAAAATAACGGTGCTTATGCGTAAAATTGATCACTTGGCCCTAGAAAACAAAATAAAACAATGCATATAGGTAGATAATTCATGTCATTTATTATTTATTTAACAGAGAAGCGGTCGTGGCTCAGTGCGGCTTAGGCCCAACTAGCAAAATGGGCTAAAGTATAGCTGTATATCGTTCACATAGACTGTCGTATACCTATGTGTGATAGAAACGTGTATACAACGCGAAAATGACCCCACTTTTAGCGCATTTAAGTGATATAATGGATCTAATTTAGCTCCGCTTAGGCCTACCTAGATACATATTAGTGACTTTAAATCAGTTATATCACAATAAAGTAACAAAAGGGTCGCAAATACACCGATATCGAGTTATTTAATGATATATTGGTAATAGTAATAGTATGCAACTAAGCTAACTATATCTTTGTTGTTTACCTGAATTATGTAATACCATATAAGAATTTTATTTAAAAAAATGTGTTGGAGGGAGTTTCTTTAGGGCCCGACGTTTCTTCTCTCTCCGCAAACACTTCCCGAAACGTTGGATATACGAGTTCCGAATGGTAGGAACTTCGTATTAGGTAGAAAAAATATGCCGTTCGAAAAGTGTACAGAGATACCTACTTCGAATAAATATTATTTCATTTCATTTCATTGTGATTCTACAATAACACCATTTAGTCGTTGTGCAACCTTGGATGGGTTTGACTGTTAGTGGCATTTATCTCGACCATTTCCGTGCGTCTCATCGCAATATGTCCTTTTCTCGAAATGTCCTTTTCTCAAAATGTCCTTTTCATAAAAAGTCCTTTTCTCAATATCTTATTTTCTCTAAACTTCCTAATAAGAATGTATCAACCAAGGAGAACATAGAAGTAAAATAAAAACGTAATAAAATTCTGTGTCCGATTCAGTACTTTCATTCATGTTAGGGCGCTTTTATTGTCATGCGGATTTGTCAGGCCCGGATGCGTGCTGCGTTTCCAAAGCGACTCATGACAATGAAAAGGCCCTAAAAACATGTAATGAAACGATAGGTTGCGGGCGGCACGCAGGCGGACATGGCTCGCGCGCGGGCACAAATCCGCATGACAATAAAAGCGCATTATACATAAAATGAATATTTTTAATTACATAAAAACACTCAATATTTAACAAAAAAAATAAAATTTTAGATAATATCAATAACTTCCACAAAATTGTTTATTCAACAAAAGTGTTCTCCTTGGTTGATACATGCTTATTAGGAAGTTTGTTATTTACTCAATGTATATTTCATGGGGACGAAGGAAAGTGGATTATTTTGAAATAGAGCTCAATTATATTTCTGGGTTTAGCTTGCGGAGCGAAAGAGATTACGTAAACAGAGCTTCTGAAGATGCTCGAAGTTATGTTCTTCTGTCACATCTACGTAGGAAGTGCCTGGAATACTAAGAAGAAGAATATATTCTTGTTATCTACTACTATTACTACTCTAAAAAGGGTGACGGTTTCTTCTGAACCCCAAGTCCAGTTGGAGAAAAAAATACTGCGTTTTCAAGGATACAAAATATTGAAGGCGCGTACAGGTCCCGTCAAACCAATTTAAGATCGCTGAAGGGTACTGAGTGGGGGAAGTGTGCGTTCACTTAGAATCCTCATGCTCGAATTTCGAAGTAGTTCCTTGGTTCCAGAAATGAAGCTGCCAGCGAAACATTCCGCTAGCAGCCTCAGTGAAAAATTCGATTTTCTCTGAAACTACGATAGCACATTTTTTTCCTTTGGGCACTACTAGACAATAAATATTGGCATAGTCAGAATATCAAAATTCGAGCATAAGGATTCCAAGTGAACGCACACTTCCCCCAGTCAGTACCCTTCAGCGATCTTAAAGATTGGCGCGACCTATAAAGGTATGAAATGAAAAGTGCATTTTTCGGCTGAATTTACTGACGTGGATTGTTGTTCGATAAAATAACCCGAGTTACAGAACACTGAAAACAGGAGAAGTGAAAGCACTCCACCTCGAGGAATGCCTACATTGAATAACTCGATGTTACAAGTAAATGTTGAAATGAAATATATTTTTGAATGTAACAATTAATTGAATAACTCGCTGTTACAAGATCTTAAATAATATAGTTTTTAAATGAAGTAAACAAGTAGGTACTTAACTTTTAATGATAAAAATATTAAAATAAACCTTTTAAATAAACACAATATTTAAATAAACCAATTTAAAATAAATGTTTTTGTAAAAGGTAGATGTAGCATACTGGAAATTATATGAACGTAACTACGGTTGACACTTGCCATCGAGCTCACGAGCTGTCACCAGGTGCGGTTGTCCAAGCAAACCTGTGTTTCATTTATTGTAGTTTGTGCATCTGTGAACTGTACCCCTACAATAATGTGCGCTGTGTCTCTGAAGTGTCTGAAGAAGACTCTTAAGTTTTTTTTGCACATCAAAAGAATTTTTTAAGTCTGAGAGGATTTTACTTACGTTTTTTTAGAACGCGAAATATACCTTAGCAGTGTTGCCAATATTTGTCAATTTGCAAAAACCATAATCGCTTCAACATTAATATCTAAGTACTAATATTATAAATGTGAAAGTTTGAATGTTGTATGTTTTTCTATTCTATTCTATTTTTTTATTTGGCATTCCATATCTAATTTAAGGAGTGATTTTGCCAATGTCAAGTGAAAAATGGGAGAATCTTCAGTAAAAATAAATGACGAAACGCCAATGTCAAGTGAAAAGACACGGCTCTAAGGGTGATGGGCACATAAAGATGCTCCGCGTGGTGGCTTGCTGCTGGAAAACGAAGCTGTCTCCCGAGTTAATCCTCTTCTTATGACCGCTTATCACTGAATCGGAATCGGTGAATCGAATAGGTAACTATTTGACATATTTATTTATATTATTTACCTACATATAGTATAAAATCCGTTTTTAGCCATTCCTCCAAGAACCTTTGAGTTTTCCGGGATAAAAACTTTCCTGTGTGTTAGCCGAGTGCTTTTCTACGAGTATTTTTACCTACGAAATTTCATCCAAATCCGTTCAGTAGTTTCGGCGTGAAAGTGGAACAAACAAACAAATAAATAAACAAACATCCATACTTTCGTGTACGAAATACGTACATGATTTTATTATTTCTTTAAAAAGTGCTACTTAGAGCGCACACACATTGAACTTTGTTCTCAACCTAATTTTAAGTGCATTGACTTACGGCAGGCTGCCGTGTTAGTCAATTTTATTTTTATGCAATTTCAGTGTTCAATTAGAAGCCGCTTTGACAACTTGTTTGCATTTTATTTAATTTTGCGTTATCCCGGTAGAACACTCACAGTGACAATCTTTGACATTTCCTTGCATTATTGACATTTGCAGTGCACTTAACATTTCGTATTTATCATATTAGTGAGATGAGATGAGATGAGATTGTACACTAAAGATAATTTTATCGATAAGAATGACACATTTTTTATCGATTTTAAAGAGCAACACAACCAGAGGCGGCCGAGGGGCGGTGCGAAAGCGTTTCGGAAGCGGTATTTTTTGTAATGTTCGGCTTACTATGAAACCCTTCACACCAAAACCGTGCGGCACTCGCCTGGTAATCCAAACTTTACAAAAAAACCGCTCCCGGGACGCTTTTGCACTAATTCGCACCGCCCCGCGGCCGCCTCTGTGTGTTGCGCTTAAAGCTTTTGAATTTTGACATCTTCAGTAACTGACGTAAACAGTGTACTCCGTCTTATATCTTAAATATAGGTGCCAACTTATATAAATATGATAGATTCAGATATAGGTATATTGATAGAATCCTGACAAAATTCGACACTAAGTGAAAGTGCCGTATAGCTACAAACCGGGTCGACCTTCTGGCGGGAATCAGCTGATAGGGTTTGCGCAGTGCGCAAATCTGTGGGGCGGAAGTGCGAGGGAGGCGCGGGGCGCAGCGGCAGGGTGCGCGGCGCGGCGGCCGGGCGCGCCAGTTGGAGCCGCGGCCCGCCCCGCACGCCGGCGCCCGGGCCGCGACACCCGCCTGCCGCATACAGACACGCCGCTGCAAACCTTCGAACCCTGAAGCTGTGATAACTGTACAAAACGACTCGCCAGCGATGCGACCACGCGGCCCCTTCAAGGCGCAGGCTCCCTTCATCCCCCGCGAGCGTTCCACCCGCGCCGACTTATGAGAGCCGTCGATGCACCTGATACCTGTACAAAGATGTTCGACATGTCAATTCAGGAGGTGAACGGGAAGGGTCCCAAGAAGAGGAAAAAGTCGTTAGAGCATATCTGTGATAATGAGAGCGCGGGGCCGCGTGAAGACAGCGGTCCGCCGGCAGCGGAGGCGCGCGGTGCGGCAGGCCCTGGTGGCCCCGGAGGCGGCGGCGGTGGCAGCGGCGGCGTGGCGCTGCTGCACTGGCGCGACATGCCGCAGCACCTGCAGTTCAACCCGTACGTGCTCACCGGGTACCGCCCGCTGCAGGGTTGGGCCGACTGCGTGCGGAGCCTCTTCTACTTCCACAACGAGACCATCAACATACTCACGCACGGTAATTACTTCAGATTGATATTAAGGTAGATAGAAACAAAAAGCTTCTTTTACAGTGTAGTGAAGCCAACAGTTTATATTTTCGCTCTATGAACTTTTTTAGATAAGTAATTTGACTTCAAAAACATCCCTCTGGTTTAGTCGCTAAGCATCCATGATTTTATTGTAAACTACTGGATGGATTGTAATAAAACTGTTTTGATGGAAAGCTCGTAGCCAGAAAAAGATGTTATTTCGGTTTTGTTTGATGATTTGGGAAAGAAAAACAATATTTCCGCTTTTACTTAAAAATCACGTATTCAAATAAATAATACCAACCTATCTCACTTTGTGCTATTCCCGCGATACTTGAGGCGGCGCGGCGCCCGCCCGTAGGCCGTAGCGCGCTTCTGGTTCCGTAGCCGCGTAGCGGTGCAGCGTGGAACCCGTTGCACTGATGCACCCCGGTGCATAATAACTGCAATATTTGCATCACCAGTTTCACGTTTGACTAAACTTAATTATGACCCGATTTCTCAACCATGTTCCAAAAATGCAAATTGAACATACTTATCCTGAGCAAACTTTTGTTGAACGAACTTCATCCATCACGAGTAATTGCTACAGATGGCCCAACAATTAATAGCCCATCGCTCTTCGTCATTGCCGGGCGCTTCTGGTCCATGTTTTGTTTCCGCCCACTGCCGGATAATTTTGCTTTTACAAAACGAGGCTTATGCTAATAACCTAACGACTACATAATCTTTTGTCAAATTGGAGGTCTCGGTTCGATGTCCCGTGTACGAAAACAGCGTGGCTTATAATATATGAAACGTTATACTTATGCAGAAGAAGCAGTGAGGCAATCTCAAATGAGAATATTGATTGAAATGAAAATTGTTGGCCTTCCTATACTACGTAAATAAAAACCTGTGGAAAATGACAGATAATATAAATGAAAATGAAATTAATTTATGCCTTAATCATGGTGACAACAGATGTTAAATTATAATGTAGCACATATAAATGATTTGCCACAGGAATGGCTTGAAACAATAAAAACAATAAATTAAAATGACACAGAAAAGATGTATTAGATCTGTAAGAGTGTAGTGAGTAATGTTTTTATCAAATTTAAGATTTTTTTTGATAACTAAGTTGTTATGCACTTGACATTTTTGAGAGTTTATTATAAATTAATTGAATTATGTAATTTTAATTGATTTTATATTGTTGACATTTTTTATTCCTGACATTATAAATATTTATTAATTATTTTCTAATTTAATACACAAGTGTTGTGTGTAATTTTGGGTGCATGTTCAATACTTATTAAATATTTATAATGTCAGGAATTAAAAATGTCAACAATATAAAATCAATCAAATAAAAAAAAATATAATAAACTCTCAAAAAAGTCTTGTCAAGTGCATAACAACTCAGTTGTCAAAAAAATCTTAAATTTGATAAAAACATTACTCTTTTAACCAGTATCGTAGCTTGGTGTAGAATTTGCCAGTTAGTTCCCTCAGTTCAAACTGCGGATATTGGATTAGTTTTGAAAATAAGTCATGATTGTTTCGAACAAACTTTGCCTGCTCATAGATGTACATGCCAGTCAACGTCATGTCAGCAGACCGTGTTTTTAAATAGAGGCCTGCACTACTCTAAAGGGCCCACTCTTACAGCTCTAATACATCTTTTCTGTGTTAAAAAAGCTCTAGCGATGTCCATAGCGGTGTCTGGAATCCCTTACAAAGACAGCAAAGTTACTCCGTTTTTGTAACATATCCAAGAATGCTGATAAGTTTAATATACGGCTCACCAGATGACCTAGTTCAGGGAAGTGTCGGTCCCACAACACGGTACATTAGCCAGATCTACTCGTTATAGTTCCCCTTGGAAGAGCCACATAAGAAACGAAAATGAAAAACAAAAATAACAAGTCTGTGACCATTAGTCATTGATTACTTCTATGCTTCACCCTTTACTAATTCCCAAGCACTGATAGCATTGTATATTGAGTGATGAATATAGTGTCCGACCTCATTAATTTTTCAGTATTTTCGATAGTTTATCCATATTTAGAGCCTTCAACAATCTGCCTTTATAATGTGTTTTATTGAAATTCATTTTCTTTTCAAGTATGAGGGAATTTTGAGGTGCAATTCAATAAACATTGATGAACTAAAGGCGCATAATGGATAGAAAAACGGGGTTTGCAAACAATTCCTTAGTAAGGTCAACAGAAACAAGAAAATAAATAGGTATGGGAATATGCGGAACCCCTGTGGACAGGAACCGCAGTCGAGTCGGACATAAGAAACACAAAATCATTTTTATATATGTATATATGTTACGGGCAATTTGATAAGTCCGGGCACTATTAATAATGGCCGGTCTGTATTCATAATGCCCGACTCAGTTGGGCAATGTGATTAAAACAGAATGATTAATCACTTTTCCCGGCCATTATGAATAATGCCCACCCTATCTTGGGCAAAGTAATAAAAGAAGTGAACTGTAGTGTTTTTATTTATTTTCATGAAAAATTAACAAAAATAAAATATTGAACATAGTAGTTAAAACATAAAAAGTTAAAAATGTAATAACATCAGTAGTTACCTATTTTTATTTTGATAAAAATATTACTTAAGAACAGTAGTTTACAAATTAAACTGAGAAAAATCAACTGAAATATCTAATAATTAAGGACTGTGCAAGAAAGTTCTAGGTAATTATTCATACTGCCCGGTCCAAGTGATAAATTTAAGCTATCTCAAACACTGACTTATTACATGGACCACGGGGCATCGGGCATTATTAATAATGGCCGGTTAAAGTGATAAATTAATCACTTTGCCCGACGCTCTTGGGCATTATTAATAATGGCCGGTCCTTATTAATAATGCCCAGTTAATCACGTTGCCCGTAACATATACATATAATCCAATGTTTATGTGTAATTAATTACTCAACTAATGTAGGTAAAATATATTTTTTCCTGTTATGAATAAAGTTTTCCCAATTATTTCATCAGAGCTACATTAATATTTGATTTTTTTTTAGGATTCCGTACCTCAAAAGGAAAAAAGGAACCCTTATAGGATCACTTTGTTGTCCGTCCGTCTGTCTGTCCGTCTGTCTGTCTGTCCGTCTGTCCGTCTGTCCGTCTGTTCGTGTGTCCGTCTGTCCGTCTGTCCGTTCGTCTGTCCGTCCGTTTGTCCGTCCGTCAAGACCCCTTTTCTCAGGAAAGCGTAGACGTATCAAGTTGAAATTTATATCAAATACTCAGGCCTGAAATCCCTTGAAGCTGTAAAAAATCAAACTTCTATGCCAACTCAATCAAGAGATACGGCCGTTTATGCCGCATATTTGGCCACTCGCATGGGAATCAAAACCTATAGGGTACTTCCCGTATACCTAGAATCATGAAATTTGGCAGAAAGCAATGTCTTATAGCACAAGTAAAGGAAAAAGTCCGAAAACCAAAATTTTTTTGTTACATCACAATTTTTTTGTCTAAATATCCAAATATGCGGCGTAAACGGCCGTATCTCTTGATTGCGTTGGCATAGAAGTTTGATTTTTTCACAGCTTCAAGGGATTGCAGGCCTGAGTATTTGATATAGAGTTCAAGACATGTGCGATTATGAATTTATACGGATCCCTTGGTGCGCGAGTCCGACTCGCAATTGGCCGGTTTTTTTTGTAGCTGCTTACTGGATTCATAGATTGACTGAAAGGGTAATTTGATGTGGATTTCAATACGATATCCCACATCTATAAAGTGTTCGTCGTTTGCCTTTACTATTATAGACGCAAATGGACTTCGCAAATACTCGCACTTTCTTCCAAATGCCAACTGTTTTAGTTCTCAGATTGAAACTCAACAACATGCTCTGAACATTTAAGAATTTATAGTCAAAGTTACTTCAACGGCTGAAGTGGATGGCAGCTCACTCGGGCAGCAATGGTAGAGCCTTCCATTTGCCAGATTATTTCTCTGAAACTCATCCAAGTATAAATTCTCGTAGATAATGTTCAAGATCTAGCTTAAATGTATTCTAGTAATGAATTCTAGAGGATTTAACACAAAACTCTATGAGTTCGTAATCCAAAAAATCTATAGGTATGAGACCATCGCTAGATTGGCTTTCTTGTAGGTATAAGGCGGTTCACTAAATAATACTAAAAAGATAAATTCAACCTTATGTCTAGAAAATAAATCAGATATTTGTAATCTCATTAGTTTTCAATTTTGTCGCTAGTAACAAAGAAATGAACGTGTAAACCATATGGGTTTATATTAAGGGTGACAGTTGACTAAGATAACTTATTTAATAATAAATGTGTTTCACCCACCTCACTTTTATTTAGTAAGTAAATTAGTTGAGTGCTTATATACATATAAAAAAGGTTCGCGAATTGCGTCATTTTCGTAGAGGCTGGTGACCGACTGGTCCGGAAAATGAAAATAGTTGCGACCCTGGCGCGCCGCCAACTGTTACACAATAACTTGGCCAGAAGCGGATCCAGGCCTTTGTTCTGGGAAGGCTTTCAGGGCCTTCTGTACAGCTAGGAGTCTCATAAAATATCCGTTTGAATGTAAACTTAAGTGAAAATTCAAATAGTTCAATTTATTTTAGTGGTCTTTTGGGGGTTTTGTATATCCCAAATAGTGGTCTCGTCAGTCCCGTGGGCAACGCACAGCAAACCGGTTTGCGAGACAGGTTTAAGTTAAACGCAATTTTCCTTACAATAACATCGACGGCACGGCAAATGAAACACAAAAGATAAGATCATATTTGGCCGTAGTTATGCCATAACGATCCAACTTACTTTAAAGTCAATTGGATCGTTATGGCATAACTGCGGCCATTTGTAACGAAAATTACGAAGCGTAAGGTAACATCGTCGGAGTGATACGTCCTGCCACTCTCTAAACCCATCATTGATAATTATCTTAATAAATATACCTTCATAATTTTTTTTGATAATAAAAAAAATCATAAAACAATACAATTAATTAAATTCTAACCCAATCATACCGTTTTATGTATATCCAAAAACACGCGCACATAACTACATACGTAGTGCGGTCCATGAGTTCCCGGCCTTACATATAAAATAGATTCAAAGTAATCAGATTGTTTCTTAATAAAAAAAGGTACAAGTCTGAAACTGCACTGTGTTGAGTTTCAGCCTGTTCGGTTTGGTACTTTATTTTTGAGAGCGATTTAAATACGTGCAGTCTAGTAGTTTCAAAAAATGTTTCAAACTGAATATCGTGCTGTAATCAAGTTTTTAACTAAAGAAGGTCTAACGCCAACGCAAATAAAAGAAATAATGACTGTTATTTACGGTGACTTTTGCCCTTCATTTGCCACAGTATAAAACTGGTCTAAGCGTTGGAGCGAGGAATCATGTGAAGATGACCCACGTGAAGAAGGCCCTGCAAAAGTATTTACTCCAGAAAATATTAATTTGTGGAAAATATTGTTCTAAATGATCGTATACTAAAAACGAAAGAAATTGCAGCATAGACTGGACTTTCTAAAACAAGTATTCTAATAATCCTTTACGAGCATTTAAACATGATAAAAAATTGTGCATTGGGTACCGCGGATTCTTAATGCAGTTCAAAAGCAGCGACACGTTGAATGTTGTAAAGAATTTTTAGAGCCCTGCTGTGAGGACCAGGAATAAGTTATTCAATCGGTTGTGACAGGGGATGAAACTATGATTCTTTACTATCAACTGACATCCAAAAGGGATTCAGTGGAATGGCATAAAAAGGGAGAGCCGGTACCAAAAGACTAGAGCTGAGGTTACCCAAAGCGTTAAGAAGCTCATAGCTACAATTTTTTTGGAGTTTGAAGGAATACTTCTGATCGATTTCAAAGAATGTAACACGGTTGTAAACGCAGCTTATTATAGTGACTTACTACGACTGTAAGAGCCAGGTTACACGTTCAGTCTGGCGTCAGTCTGGTCCATCAGTCTTGACTGACGCCAGAATGATGTGTGGTTTTCACGTGTACCGTTAATCTAGATTTTTTAGAGATTCTAATAGTTACATGTAGCAGACATTTTTTTCAGTGCATGTTTGTTAGAGAGATTTGATCCCTATCATTGACCCTGTCGATTAATGTCATAAAAGTACAGGATATTATTTTTTCTGATTTTAGCCGGTTCGATTCCTGGGTATGACAAGCGTATTTTCTAAAATCTTCCTTTCAGTAAAATTTGCTATCTCCAGCATTTAGAGTAGGTACTTTCCCTCCAGGTGAGGTTCAGTTTAAAGATCATTTATTCTCATTAACGACATAGTCACTTACATGAGAAGAAACTTAAATCTAATATAAAGTTAACATTTTTCGTTCGCTTTAAATATATGTTGAGCAAGTTCACTTTTAAATTCATTAATTGAATCAATGTTTTTTATGTATGACGGTAATCGGTTATAAAGTTGTGCTCCCTCAAACGTAAACATCTTTTTACAGTAGTTCGTTCGAACCTTAGGCAAAACAATAAGACTGGCCCGTCGTGTAATGCGTTTACTTATATAGAATGCTGTGAGTGAGATCGACGTATGTGTGGTTTTGTTTAGAGGTTACATAATTCCAACCTGTATAGTTCTTTTTTGGTTTGTTACTCACAGCATTCTATAGAAAACGTAGCTAAAGCGTTCATACTGACAATGATATGAGGTTAAATTGAAATGCAAAGCACATATGTTTTTAACGGTTGCAATTAAGTTTGGCTTCCCGGTACGGAAGGGTTGATATTGAAGACTTTTTTAGTCTAGAGTTTTTTAATTGCTTTCGTTCATAAACAAAAGCGAGTAAATAATTAAAGAGGAAAAAAAAGTGTAATATTATTAGAGCTGAGTCTTTGTAGTTTACTGGACTGCCTCTCACTGTTTTTAATTTCAATTTCCTTAACGACTTTAAAATAGGTTGCAAATATGACATTATAGATACAGCAGCGGCAGAGGACACAGAAATCACGTTTTCCGATAAAGAGTGCACCGGTCTTGGTTAGCTTGCACAGCCGAGGGTCTATAACAAGCCGCGCGGCCCCATGCGGTTACAGTCTTAAAAGCGGTTATTTCACTGCCTACCCTTTGAATTAAAATACTAAACTGTCCCTTGTAAAATAAAAAAATATTTTTAAGCCATTAATCATAACATAACTCAGGAAATGTTAAGTATACAGGGTGTTAAGTCAAATAGAATAGAAAAGAGATTTAAAATAGCGGTCAAGTACGTATCGAGCCACGCGCAGTGTAGGGTTCCGTAGTAATTCGACATTCAAGGCGAAAAACCTCCCGTCTTACAAAATTTACTACTACTCGTTAACTTGTGAGCCTACTTCGCTGTGATCATTTTCCTTTTAACTTCGTTATATATACTACTGCCGTGAATTTATTCACATTTCTAGAAACAACTGTTTAGCTGGCAGGAGGGGGGAAACATGACTTTAACAAAAATTTTCATTTCGAAAACGGATCCCAGAATCGAAAAATAGTCTTCGGAAACCCACAATATTTTTGAAAGACCTATCCAACGACACCCCACACCATGGGATAGTCGAGAAAAAAAATTCATCCCCACTTCACGTGTAGGGGAGGTACAATTTTTTTCCAAGATTAATTAATTAATTAATTTGTCGGCGTGATTAATATGCATATCCGTGCCGAATTAAAGTTCTATAGTACTAATAGTCTCTGAGCTAAGCCGTGGACAGACAGATAGACAGACGGACATGGTGAAACTATGTATAAGGGTTCCTTGTTGACTACGGAACCCTAAAAAGGGGATTTTTTACTCATGAATAAATTGATAATTGTAGGGAATTAGGACATACTAAACTACGTATATCTGTAAAATAGTTAAAACAGTACACGGGCAAGGTGTGTATCGTGAATTCGTGACAGGTAGAGCTTCTGTTAACCAAAAGCTTAGCCGGCATTAGTTAATTTAGCTGTCGGAGCGCGCAACGGCGGCGGCGGCGGCGGCGGGCGGGCACGCCTTATAAATCGGTAATGGATATTCTGTAGTGAGGAAATTCATGGTTAGGCAGCGATGAAACTTTAATGGCCGCCTGATGGTACAATGTTGTAATATAAAGTTATGTTGGTAAAATAGTTAAATACTTTATCTACAAATTGAGTTTATATTTGATGTAAATGGTAAAAACTCATGAAACAAAAACATTTTATTTATTATTTATTTATTTATTTTATTTTATTGTTTAGTGTACACTGATACATGATAAATACAAGGATTACGAGGAACTTATACTTAAAATCAGAACAAAATAATTATTTTAGGGAAAGTTGTTCATTTCGTGACTAGTATTTATCCATTTCTTCTTCTACATAAGTATCTAGAATTTATCTTTTTAGGTTTTGCAACTTTGAAACTTCAACGTGGCATGCATGTATATTTATTTAATCACTTTTGATCAATCAATAAATTGTGAAGATTAAAAAAATTGTTTCTCAACATTATTTGCCGATTGATTTACTTAATGCAAGTTTAATAATACGATCGTCTCCAAAAACACAGTCAAATGAAATTAAACTTAATTATTTTTTACGCTTAATAATATGTACATAATTAATTTTGTCCTAATTTTTATAATTAATTTACTTTACTCACAGTAGTTTACGAATGCTGCTGGCTAATAAAAAACTTTTTTATTGTTTGGTTCATTATAATTCTGTATGCGAAACATAAACTTGTATATTAGTATACATATTAGTATCAGGGCTGGGCAGTATTTGAATTACTTGTAATTGAAATACGTATTTGAAATACAAATACGTATTTTGTATTTATATTTCAAATACCCATCTAAAATGTATTGTGTATTTTGTATTTTAATTAGTCCATTCAAACGTATTTATTAATTAGTTAGTATTTCAAATACTTTGTGTTGAAAATACATTTCGATCAAAATACTATGCCAGAAAACATTTTGCAAGATTGACTAGAATAGACCTTCCTTTTGGACTTTGTATCCGGTTTTGATATTATTTAATAATAATAAAAACTAAATGGCTCAAGAAAGTAGAAAAAGCAGCACCAGTACGCAAGATGATAGTGATTTCATTATTTATATGAATAAAGACACTGATCAGCCCCAAACATCAAAAGTAGAGTTAGAATTTATTAGCTTATAAATGATAGAAGTAAAGAGATTCGCACTTTGGATGGTTATACCCAAATATTAAGCAGCTTTTTATCAAATGCAACACTAACCTATGCTCTTCCAGGCCTCAGGCCAGCGAAGAGGCTGTTTTCTCACGCAGGTTACATTCATTCCCCTAGTAAGGGTTGTTTATCGGGAAAACATTTGAAACCCTAGTATTTCTAAAAGTAAATTCGGAATTTCAGCAATTTATTTTGTATTTTGTATTTCAAATAAAAGCCATTAAATACAGTATACTGTAGTTTGTATTTTCAATACATTTAGAAAAAGCATTGAGTATTTAATATTTTAAATACATAATTCTTGAGTATTTTGTATTTAGTATTTTAACTACTACTTGATGTGTATTTTGCCCAGCCCTGATTAGTATGTATACATACAGGATACAGGATGAAATTGAAATCGTGCACCAGACTTTAAGGATTGGACTTTATTACTAAACTCAAAAACTTTTGTTTTACGACTTCACTGTAATGGTAAAAAATGGACTTTTCTCGAACATGGGCCTGATTGATTGATGATTGTGTAGGAAGATCGACTTTTTTCGGTGACAGTTAAGTAGTAGAATAAAGGTTATTCGTTTTCCCTAATACACTCTGTTTTTGAAGTTTGGTACACGATTCAGTTAACTTACAAGTCTATTTACAATAAATGCCCATATAGGGCTATATTTTACTTCTCGCATTCTTATCATCTCAGTACCTAAGCGAGTGCCTGCATTACAAATACCTACCACAAAAATGCAAACAATATAATTTTTACCTAGTACATTGCTGTGTAGGTTTTCGTAGAGCTAGGAGGCCGCATTCAGCGAATATCGAGCGTCGGCCGCAGCGCTGCATTGCTGCGCAGCGCAGCGCCGGCTGCGGCACACTCAGTGCGGGGGACGGGGTCTACCAGGGGTCTACATACTGTTGCAAATTCAGGCAATAACTACCATGTATTTACACTTCTACTTCTTTGTTCTCGGTTAATCAAATGTTAATTAAATGCTAGTTTTGGGTTTTCTTAGTATTATTTATTAATTAGTTATTAGTTAGTGTATTTTTTTATTTTTGTGGCACAGCCATCTACTACCAGTCCTCACTTTTTTTGTTTTAACATTCTAGCCTGCTTAATTTAAAAGTTACAACGTTTTGTTTACTTGGGAACAGCAAATGTTATTAAAAAAAAGTCTACCATTTTTTTAACTTTTTAATTTTTTAAATATTTTTCTGTGCGATATAATTGGGTCTTATTTTACTCCCTTTAATATGTACACTTTATAAAGACTCACACTGTATGTTAATATTATGTAAATAGAATACAATAAAAAATTTCCACAGTCATCCTTTTGTAATAAAAACTTCCGGATTTCAACTTTGATCTTCATAATTCTTCAGTAGTTGCCGAAATCGCTTTTTTGTTTTTTTGTACATAGAATGGATCTACGTCTTCTTTAGCCAGTAATATTAATAAATCATCACAGAAATATTTGCCCTGGGTGGGGATCGAACCCACGACTCTCGGATTAAAAGTCAGGCGCAAACAATTGAGTCAGTGTTAAGTATTATTAGTAAGAATAACTGTGAAAATATCGACATCGCACACACTCAGAGACGTCACTACACTGCCGCAAACCGAGCGATCTCGCCGCTGGCCTCGAGATCGGCCACATCCATCGCTGTCGCTGTCGCCGCCGCCGTCGTTATCGATGTCGGTCGCCGTCACTGGTGTCCAGGCCGCGGCCTAACTAGAGTTGTAAATCTACCGTAGTCTACCAAATCGTGAGGTAGACTACCGGTAGGTTACATAAGCTACGGTAGCAATTGCAGATTATTTAGTAGTAGAAATTTTGACCAGTTCACAATATTTAAGGCGGCTGCCATTTATTATTTTTGATAACTTAGCTAAGAGAGCTTCAGCAACAATTTAAGAGAAAGTAAAAATCTACCTAGAACGTGACAAAAAGGATATCGCCATACTATCTATAAAAGGTTGTTTATAATGTGACATTATGCACTAGGGTGGGCCGGAAATCAACTTTTTTTGATTATTTTTGATTCGGAAGAAGAAAATACATGTAACAGAGAAACCAGAACGCACCCAGGTCATCCATACTTGACCAAGTTGGAGATTTATCGTTTCTGTTAATTCAATTAATAAGAAATCTAAGTTCAGGTGGCTTTTTATATATTTTCAACAATATTAAATCTATTCTGCTACCGTAAATTCTACGCTGCTTTTAAAAATACATTGCCAAAGCTTAGAAACGCCATTTATTGTGAATCTTACGAACGGTGTGACATACGTCATCTGAAAACTCCCTATTCTTTGAAACCGTCCGTACCGTCATGAAATATAAATTATAAAAACCATATTTCAGTGGTATACGTACGTGCCCTGGGGATCAAACCGATACCCCTAAGGAGCACTAAGTCGGTGTGTTATCCACTATATCGTGGCTTAGTGCATAATGCACTGCATAGTGCATAATCCACGATATAGTGGATAACACACCGACTTAATGCTCCTTAGGGGTATCGGTTTGATCCCCAGGACACGTACGTATACCACTGAAAAACAGAAGGGATCTTTTGAGTTTTTTGTTCATGCAGAAACAATCGCGTTGGTGTCATCTTCAAAAACTACTAGTCTAATGTTTATATCCATAAACTTTTGCATACATATATAATTAATAGTGATCGGAAATTCGGATGCAGTTATACCTAAAATTGGGGAGCTACCATAATATGGACATGCCGTTTTGAATAGAATTGGAAACTATTGGCCATACATATGTAGTGTTAAATGTTTCACATTTTAGCTCCCAGGATTACCAGTAACCCTGTGTATATAAAATAAGTTGTGGATATAAACACATAATAGCATACATAAAATTTTCGATAATATCAACATTCACTACAATCAGATCAATTACAAACAATTAAGAATCCCAACGCTTTTTACGATCCCGGTATCCCGGGAATTTTTTCTATGAAAATCTATAAATTTATTGGGAAAGGCATATCCATACTATTCTTTCTAAAAACGAAATTGCGTCCGAATTTCCCATCACTAATAATTAATAAAGTAATTGGTAAATAAAATAAAGTTAAAAAGAAAAGACTTGAATAGTTTCAATATTTTCCCGCGAATACGATAATGATAGAGCTTATTCAATAATATTTCATGATCGACCATATCGAATGCTGAACTAAGATCTAAATAGTATCTGCGAAGTTAAGCGGTTTTAAGCTCCAGCGATAGGGATGATATGGGTTGTTAACTTAAATCAGTTAGCGTGTCCGCATCAACTAGGTACTTGACATGCCATGGCATAAGATGCACAAATCGGTTAACGGTACTACGAATGTTATTTTTATGTCATAAGCCCATATAGTACCATGAAAAAAAGCGTACAACGTAACAATATAAATAAAATGGCACTTCTGTGTTGTCTCCGGCCAGACGTCGCGACTAACAGACAGACGCAAATAATAAGTTTGTTTGTGTGTACGTTGACTTCACAAGCATGAGGTGGCTAAAACATATTGTTGTTTGTTATAAAGTTATAATTTTTAATGATTCTTCGATTTAGTGCTTTTATATTAAACTGGGTGCAGCCTGAGTTGGTGGAGGTTGTTGTTCTTGTGCCTAACCCTAGAAATCAAGCCACCTGTAGGACCTACGATATGACTTCACGATTGCCATAGTCATAGGCATCCTTAGGAAGTACTGAAACGGTCGGCCGGTGTAGTCAGTTATCCTGCATAATCGACTCGACCATGCCAGCTGCACTGAGCCCATACTGCTTCTAGGTAAATAGTATTTATCGATTTGAAAATGCAATTCCGATATTATTGAAGTTAATTACTGTCACACGCTCATTAATAAATGATATGTCTAGAGTGGCAGTAAATAAATCGATTAAATAACTGCAATTGGTAAATGAAATGTGGTTTTTTATAGCATTTTTAGAGTTCCGTAATAAACGTGTGATGTATGAATGAAGGGCCGCTCACTTTCCCTGGATATTTAATTCAACGACGTATTTGGAAAGATAGCTCATACCAAGTAGCTCTTCGCTCATATTCGTGCTGTTCAAACGGCGGCCATAGACGCACCCTTTTCCCGCGTGTGCTAACAGTGAGGCGCAGGTGGCTATTTCGGGGATTTCGCTGAAGCTGCTGTCACGCAGGCTCGTTGCGAAGTCAGCGGCTGGATAAACGTTCGCCCTTTATGTTAGGTTTAGATTTGTTAACAAAACATATCGTCCCTGTTATATATTATGTTATTAAGCAACACTAGCCTAGCTAGACAAATCCCGCTATTATTTGACAGATGTCATTATACAATGTCTAGTGTGTGGAATAAATATATGTAACAAGAAAATAAAGATTTGTCCTTAACAATACAGTGTTTTAATAAGAAGAGTATATAAAATTGGCGACGAGGATGGCGCTAATTGGAAATATCGAACACTTCGATCCAGAAAAACAAGATTTTCGAGATTATATTGAGAGGTTGGAGCAATTTTTCATCGTAAATGTTGTTGAAGATCGTATGAAAGTTCCAATGTTTATTACATTGGTCGGACCTGAAACATATAACGTTTTAAAAAATCTAGTGTCCCCAGAAAAACCAGCTGATAAATCCTATCAGCAACTTATACAAACCCTAATGCAGCATTACGTGGTGAAGAAATCTGCCATAGCGGGGAGGTACGAATTCTACAAAACCAACCAGAGAGATGGACAAAGTATAAATGATTTCATAGTTGAAATTAAAAAAAAGGCCACGTGGTGTAATTTTGGAGCTTTCTTAAACGAAGCTCTACGGGACAGGCTGGTTTGTGGTCTAGCCAGCGAACCACTGATTAAAAAATTACTCACCGTTGGGGACAGCCTCTCTTTTGAGGAAGCGGCGAAAATAGCTTCAGCCTACGAGAGTGCTGAGAAAGAGTCCCGTAATATTCAGCCCGAAGCAAGTATTCAAGTTGTGCAAAGACGACCACCAGTTCGTCAAGCTAGCCGCATTATGGACAAAAACGTACAGAAAAAGGGGCCAGGTCAAAATACCACATTGGAATGTAGTCGATGCGGAGGAAATCACCTAACTGATAAATGTTTTAAAAAATCTTGGACTTGTTATAACTGCAAGAGACTAGGTCATATTGCATCCAAATGTTTCTTTCGCCAAGCAGGAGTAAGACAATTGGAAGAAGTTGAGAATACAGAAGAAAGTAATGAAGAAGAGATTATCCTAGGTAGTATTCAAAGAGTGGAAGAAGAAGGGGAAGCGGCAGCTTGGATGCCTTTGTGACTAGGAAAAGGAAAAAAGTTGAAGATGCAAGTAGATACTGGAGCTTGTAAAACAGTGATACATAAAAAGGATTTCGAAAAGTATTTTAAAAAAAGTGAACTAAGGAAGTGTGTGTCTAAACTAAAGTCGGTTTCTGGTGAGCCTTTAAAGGTGTTGGGATCCCTAAAAGTGTTGGTAAGTAATTTTAAAAAAGAATTGTATATCATTGTAATTGACTGTGAAAAATATTTTGAACCTTTGTTAGGAAGGAATTGGGGTGGTTAAGAGTTTTATTTCCAAAATGGAAAAAAGTGTTTGAACTGAAAGAAATTAAATCTGAAGGTTGTACTAGTAATGTAACTGATAAAAAATTAAAACTTATTGAAATTATAAGAAAAAAATTTAACAAGGTGTTTGAGAAAGACAGGTCATCTCATATTTTAAAATTGAAAGTTAGTTTGAAAATTAAAGAGGGAGCAGAGCCAATTTTTCATAAAGCTTACACTATACCCTACTCAAAAAAACTGAAGTTGAGCAGGAATTGTTAAATTTAGAAAAATCTGGCATTATTGAAAGAGTCAAGCATAGTAAATGGGCTAGTCCGATAGTTTTGGCACAAAGGAATAACAAGAAATTACGCATTTGTGTAGACTATAAAGTCACTCTAAATAAAGTGCTTGATACTGAACATTATCCATTGCCAATACCTGAAGACATTTTTACAGACTTAACGGGGGGTAGTGTTTTTTGTGTGTTGGATTTGTCTGGTGCTTATCAGCAATTACTTTTAGAAGAATCATCTCGTGAATACATGACGATAAATACTCATTTGGGACTATTCAGACCAACTAGAATGCAGTTTGGTGTATCGAGTGGACCTTCTGTATTTCAATGCACTATGGATCAAATTTTACAAGGATTACAAAATACCAAATGTTTTATTGATGATGTAGTGATAAAAGGAAATAGTATAGCTGACTGTTATGAACATTTGGTAAGGGTCTTGGAACATTTACAGACTTACAATGTCAAAGTAAATTTGTATAAATGCCAATTTTTTTGTAGTGAAATAAAATTTCTGGGTCATATAATCTGTAAGGAGGGAATTAAACCTTTACCTGAAAAAGTTGAAGCCATTGTAAATGCCCCAGCTCCGGACTCAGTGACGCAGTGAAGCATACCTAGGTCTTTTAAACTATTATTGCAAATTTTTACCTAAATTGTCTGAATGTTTAAAACCACTCCATAATTTGTTAAAAAATCATAGTACTTATGAGTGGACTGAAAGTTGTGAAAATGCATTTCAAAATAGTAAAAAATTATTAGTAGATAATCAGTTATTAGTGCATTATGATTGTAATAGAGAGTTATTCCTGACGACTGATGCAAGTGAGTATGGAGTTGGAGCTGTACTCAGTCATACAATTGATGGTGAACCAATTAGTTTTGCCTCAGCTACTCTAAATAGTGCTCAGAGAAATTATTCTTAAGTAGAGAAGGAAGCATTGGCAATAATATTTGCTATAAAAAAGTTCCATAAGTTTTTGTATGGAAGAAAGTTTGTATTGGTGACGGATCATCAACCATTACAATTTATTTTTGATCCTTTGAAAAGAATACCGGTTACTGCAAATGCTAGACTTCAAAGATGGGCTCTTTTACTTTCGGGATATAATTATAAAATTATGTATAGAAAAGGGACTTTATTAGGAAATGCGGATGCTTTGTCACGACTGCCTTTGCCGGAGATAGCTGAAGTAAATGATACTATTAATTTTTTCACTTTCTCTGAGGAATCCCCCCTTGATTTTAAAGAAATTGCATTGTATACCAAAAAAGATTCAGTCTTATGTAGAGTTTATGAATATGTTACTACTGGATGGCCAAAGAGTGTAAATGAGGAAAATTTAAAACCTTATTTTCATAAGCGTGCTGAGTTATGTGTGGAACAAAAATGTTTGTTGTGGGGTAGTAGGGTTGTGATACCACCCATATTAAGACCGAAAGTTTTAAAATTATTTCATGAATCACATCAGGGCATTGTGCAATCTAAAATATTGATGAGAGAATATTGTTGGTGGCCAAATTTAGGACAAGATATAGAAAAAATAATCATGAACTGTGAAGTATGTCAATCAACAAGGAATTTTAGTAATTCTCACTCTTTAACTCCATGGAAATTAACTGAAAACAATTTTGAGAGAGTTCATGTAGATTTTTTTCATGTCAAGTCAACTACTTATTTACTGATATAGATTCACACTCTAAATGGCTTGATGTCCACATAATGCATGGTACCACAGCATGTCAAGTAATTGAAAAATTATGTAAAACATTTGCAATTATTGGAATTCCATCAAAGTTAGCTAGTGATAATGGCCCACCCTTTAATTCTCTAGAATTTGTAATTTTTTTAAAGGCAAACGGTTGTGAGGCGATTAAAACTCCACCATATCATCCTCAGTCAAATGGACTGGCTGAGAGAACAGTTCAAAGTATTAAAAATAGTTTGAGTAGATTAGAAAATGTAAATACGAAGTTATCTAAGAAGTTCTTTTGCAGAAATTCCTTTTCATTTACAGAAATTCACCAAATGCAACTGGAATGTCTCCAAATGAGATTCTGTTTAAACAAAAGCCTAGAACTCGATTTTATTTGCTGAAACCTCAAAATGTATTTTTTCACTAATTTTTGTTGTGTTATTTTGTCGTACAATAAAGAGTATACAAACAAACAAACAATGTTATTTCAAAAAAAATGTGTGTTGGTAATAGAATAAAAATTCATAATTTTCAAGAAGGAGACATAGTATGGTGTAAAGACTTGAATGTGGGGAAAGGATGGAAAAAAGGTAAAATTGTTCAGAAATTAAGTGCAGTAAGGTATATAGTAAATGTTGGAAATGATAAAAAATACTATCATGTTTCATCCTTGAGGCACTGCTCTAACTTGAATGATGTGGAGATTCAATCGGATATGCAACCGTGTGATTTAGCTCAGAAAACTACATTTTCAGGAACTGAAACACCAGTTGAACCGGTTAGTACAGACACTGAAAACAATAATATTCCAGATGTAAATAATCAAATGCCAGATTGCTCAAATGATGTACCAGGTGAAAGAGATAAAATCAATGAGCCAGGAGAGAGTTCAAATGCTGGTTCAGTTCCCAATTCCCCTATACCTGGACCTCAATTACGGAGGTCAACTAGAATAAGAAGAGCCCCAGATCGGCTTGATTTGTAATATTAGTGTTTAAATTTTTATTTGTTAATTTGATAAGTTTAATTTTGTATTTATAGTTTAAATAATCATATAAAAGGGGACGAATGTTATATATTATGTTATTAGGCAACACTAGCCTAGCTAGACAAATCCCGCTATTATTTGACAGATGTCATTATACAATGTCTAGTGTGTGGAATAAATATATGTAACAAGAAAATAAAGATTTGTCCTTAACAATACAGTGTTTTAATAAGAAGAGTATATAAAAGTCCCCACTGCAGGGGCACGGGTCTCTTCCATTACATTGCGAAGGTTAAGCTAGACATTATCAATAATATTGACAATATTTTCAAGTATTCACAGAATATTGACAATGTGTTGACAAAGTAATGGTTGAAATGAAGGTCTGACGCATACTAAACAATGGATGTAAAAATATTGTCAATATTATTAATAGTGTCTGGTCCGCTTTATGCCATACTGTACACAGACCATTGGCTGGTTTAGATTTAGATTTTTGTGTTAAATTGGTTGAATGACTCATCTATTAATAAATTAAGTCACGAAAGATAAGTCTAAAACAATAGAAAACAAATAATAGAAACAGACAATATAGAGAATTTTTGTATCATTTTTAACCATAGACTTCTGTAATGAATAAATATACAAACTAAAATACAATATTTAAAAAAAACAGCACAAGGCTTCGTTAGTCAAAGAGTCCACCCTTAGACGTTCCAGACGCAAAGGTGCCCATCACGCTTGCAGCGTTTCCACGCTGAATAGCGATGGACAACATTTGCATCAGGAAGGTCCCAGAGCGGAGGTCACCCCCTCTTTGCCTAATTCGACACTCTATAATGAATAAGGTTTTCCTTTAATCAATAAGTAAAGAACAATGTTCTGTTTTTTTTTTCTAATTATAGGCTAGGCTTGTAGTTCGAAGATAGAGAGGGGTGGGTGGGTAATGGTCAACTTTCGTATTTTTTCTGAAAGGATTTTTAAACTATTTATTTTAAAAATTCATTTGTTATGTCACATGGTATTATTTATTTCCTAATTTGCCTCTCAAAAGTGCCCCCCACACTCAAATAGGGTACAAGTCCGTGTCTGTGTCACAGAAGTCTATATGTGTACTAAGTTTCAACTTAATCGGTCCAGTAGATTTGGAGAAAATTGGCTGTGACGGACAGACAGACAACCATACGAGTGATTATTAATTTATTATTTTACGGCAAATTACTTTAACATAATTGAATAAATTTAAAAAATATCAGCCTGTATTTGTCGCTGCCCTGTACCTGTAGGTAGTAGGCAACACGTCATGAGATGGTGAATAACCTGTATCGTGAGCTGGCGCCATAAATCCGAGCCTTTGTGCGCTCGCACTTGACGGCTCCATTCAAGCCGCCCCGTGTCGCCGGTCAGGTGGGAGGCATTTTCACGCCATTGTTGCCAATCTGGGCCAAGATATAGTCAATGGTGTCTGAAATCATCTCTAAAAACCATTTAAATAACACAAAACATCAACCAACCCAAGAATAGCGATTGTGGGGGAGTTGCAATTTATTGCCAAAGTAGCGCATAGCGATTTAAGTGTTGATCCCTCTATGGTTGATCCGTAAGAATGAAAGTTTCGGTAATTTTATGAATACGGTATTCGTATTTACAAACGCCGTTACAGTCTCCGTTGCAGTACGTGTTCCGTAGAAGTACGAAAACCACGAGAAATCTGCGAGTCGCTTTCGCATTCGGGCACAGACACAGATAAAATAAAAGTTACACTACGGTCCAGGGCATGGAGAAGGACATGTTCTTTATAGTCACAAGTCATGTGAATGAGGTTTATTATTTAAATCTTTTATGACTGAAAAGCCATATATTTACTATACTTATACCATATACCTACTCTCAATAAAATGAAAGATAATGACAATTAGGGTATTTAAAAAAAAAACTGCAATAAATACTTGAGCAATAATATGTGAGTGCACAAATGTTTATCACGGTTGTCGGTTACTGATCCCTCCTCGTAAAGTGTGTGTGCGGAGCTCTCGTTGACGATAAAGACCTGACACACGGCACATAATATGTACAATACAAGAGGGCGGGAATACGTTACGTTAAGAATTTATTTGTGTATGCAATTTGCAAGATAAAGACTATAAAAAAGAAAATGTAAAATATCATAAGCCTGCTATCTATTTTCATTCTAAATGACGAGTTTAAGATCTAAATAAAGTTATGGCAAACATGTCACAAAAAAGCAGAAGAAGGAAATACGCTTAATCTTCTATCGCTTAGAGTTCTTTATAGGTAGTATATGTCCTCTGGGTCCGTTCGTTATCTATACCTACCTAATCAGTACCATTCTAATACTTCACTTAATCCTCTCTTGAAAAGCACCCTTGTAGTACTTAAGTGATATTAGATAAAATACACACTGTGTAATAAGACAGGACATGTCTGAATAAGTTCCTATTTACAGGACCTATTTATTTGTGCGTTAATATTGTTTTGGTGACTTTTAATAATTGGATGTAATAAACATAGCTATAATATGTTATACAGGCTGAAATTGAACTCGTGGGCCAAAACTTTTGACACTTTGAACAAATCGGAGTTTTTAAAAAAAATAAGGCTCTTCATACAAATCGATTAGCTGAGTAGGCAACTTTGAACGGAAAGTCCAGATTTTATTTTTGCTCTGACTTAATTGCTTCCTTAGAGAAAGTTGTTCCAAATTGGTCCACGATTTTAATTTCACCTGTATATCGTGTTGCGTGTTGTGTGTGGGCGCAGGCGTGTCGCTGGTGTTCATGGTGGTGGTGCTGCCGGGGCTGCTGCCGTGGGGCGGCGGCGGCACCTCCTTCCTGTCGCTGTGCCACCTGCTGGGCGCACTGGCGCCCTGGTGCGGCTCCTTCCTCTACCACCTGTTCATGAACCACGCGCGCGGCGCCAGCCTCTACCACCGCCTGCTGCAGCTCGACATGCTCGGTATCTGGGTCAGCCAGAGCATTGGTGAGTCACGCTGAGTAACAGTTACATGCTTTGGTAAACAAACTATAGTATCACTGATAGTATCCCCACGGCTTACTCACGAATCTCTTCATATTTATAATGAAGGTTGTGCATATATGAAATTAAATGAAATGGAATGGCCAGAAATATCTAAATTTTACTAAAGAAATTGCAAGCAACATACATATGTTTGATAACCAACAAGTTCATCAAAGCTTTTATACAAACCCACTTAACATGATATAACACAAGTATGCCAGTCACTGCTATAATAAGTGTCACGCGAGCTACAGCTCACTAGAACTTTAAAAAATCAACGATTAATCAAATGGGGGCTGGCGTCAACGTGGCTATTACTCAACTGGCCATCGTCACGTAACAGAAGAGCAGAATTGAGAACATTTTCGTTTTTAACAACAACTATATATATATATATATATATATATATATGTGTATTTTGTAGAATACTCAATGACATAAAAAAAAACCTTAATTATCTCGACAAAAATTACAAAGGGTTAAAAATTTGATTGTCGCCCATTACGGAATCCATTACGATTACGACGACGGGACTTGATTCAAAATTTTCCAAAATGAGGAATATTTAATATCTGTTCAGACATATTTTGTTTGATAACTCAACAGAATTCCTAAAATATCATTGGACCTTAACCCTTATATTTTACTTTACGACATTAACCTAATTTTAGCTTAGGTTATGTTTAGTTATTATTACTGAGTGGTTGGGGAGATTGGTCAGAATAAACAAGAACCGCCCCATGATCCCCGCCGCGGTTATAGCGCGACAACATCCCTCCCCGCCGCGGCCGACCCGGCCGTCGAACGCCTCTGAAATATTCAGCTCCACTACATAAAGCCGCGCCACCGCTCCGCGCGACCACTGACACTAACTGAATTTATTACAAGCATGTTATAACTAGTGACAGACCGATGGTTCGGTTTCGGTTTTGGCCAGTATCTGCCTAAAAATCTAGTTTCGGCCCGAGTTTCGGTTTCGGTCAAAAATGAGCCGAAAATTCGGTCGAGCCGAAACTCTGTGTTCGTGAATTGTCGCGCCTCGTTCGGGTGATTTCGTGGCTCGCGGTCACCAGTTTTGTTTGTTGTTCATACATAACCAACTAGCCAACTACCACCAGTTATACAGGATGATTGGTAATTCGACGTGATCCTTCAAAGGGGTTATACTAGAGGTAATTTGCAACAAATTAAGTCCTGTTAACCAGGGGTCAAAAATGTATGGTTACTGAGATATTACTGTTTTTATATTTTTTTGAAATTTTCTACCTTGTTACCAAAAACAATTAATTATGAAAAAACCATTACACCGTTTACATTAAATAGATACTTTTTTTAAAGCTGAGAAATGAGCGCTTGCTTTGAAAAAAAATCCTTGCCGAAAACTCACAAAGTCTCAAAAATAAACGGTCTTAAGTTGCATAAAAATATTATTTTGTATTTTCCATAAGTAATTGAGTATTACTAGAAAAAAATGTAGTGAACTTGGCGTACAAATTAATGACAAAAGTTCCTTGTTTCATAAGCTTTCTAAAAAGGTACAAATGTTACCAACTTTTGCACGGAGTCGAAAAAAAAATCCATTAAACCAAACAAGTAACACATTTTTTCCATACATATCCTGCACGGTGCCGCCCTCTCTTTTATTCGTGTCGTGCGTGACTCGTGAGCTTAACATGATTCGATAATTTGTAGCAATCTTCGCGACAGTTCGTGGACACGAACTGCACAGTTTCCAACCAGAAGGTTAGTTCGTGCGTACAGAAAAGTCACAGTATTCGTTTATTTTTTCGTACATTTTTTTCTAGTAATACTCAATTACTTATGGAAAATTTATACAAAATAATATTTTTATACAACTTAAGACCGTTTATTTTTGAGACTTTGTGAGTTTTGGGCAAGGATTTTTTTTAAAGCAAGCGCTCATTTCTCAGCCTTTTTAAAAGTACCAATTTAATGCAAACGGTGTAATGGTTTTTTCATAATTAATTGTTTTTGGTAACAAGGTAGAAAATTTCAAAAAAATCTAAAAACAGTAATATCTCAGTAACCATACATTTTTGACCCCTGGTTAACAGGACTTAATTTCATCACCTGAGTGCTTATTTGTCCAATCGACCATATTAACGAAAATTACTTTTAAATGTAGTTATCATAAGGTTTAAATTTCCCGTCGATTTAGACTTTAAGAAACTTAAAAATATAATTACCTGTTGAAAACGCAATCTGTAAGAAATCCTTTAATTTGCGAGAAATAATCAGTAAAAACTTTGTTGTATAAAGTGTTGGTTAAGGAGATTGAACAAATAAGCACTCAGGTGACGATTTGTTCAAATGACCTCTAGTATAACCCCTTTGAAGGATCACGTCGAATTACCAATCACCCTGTATAAATACATATTTTTCTTACATAATTTAATCTGAACTTTCCCAGCATGCGACATGACATGACCTCCATGTTTCTCATGCAGTTGTTCACCGTGGTGCGTCATGAGAATTATTTGCCCACACAGTCTATCGACTTTGGAGGTTAATATTTCCACGAAAGATATTTAAATTATTTTTTATTAAGATGTTAGTATATGTATATCCTGTAGTATATACCACACAAGTCGCCCGCAGTTTTGCTTAATAATTACAGAGATATTAGCATTATTGTAAACCTCTGATTTTATGAGAATTATTTGGCCATGCCGCACTCAGATGTTGACGTAAGTATATTTACAAAATAGAGATGGAAAATATAGCAAAAATAAAATATCGATAAAAAGGATTCAACTTTACTTACTTTACTTACTTTTACTTACTTTACTTTACTTTACACTATTTCAGTGTTTTCCTTGTTTCTACAGTATATTTTCATTGTTTGAACATATATTAAGTTGCATTTAGGTGTTTTTTAGTATGATTTTCGTCTGTGCCTATATTAACTTGTTTCTTGACCTTTTCTCATTTTCGTATATTTATGTAATATTAAACCTACAAATAACATAGACGCGTGCGGACTGACGACACTGCTCATGCGCATGCGGCGCACTCACACTGCAGTGCGGCATGAGGTGCTTGTCCGTGTCCATATATTTCTCATGCCGCACACAACGCGAAAAGTTTCACCTCTGTGCGTCATAAACATTATTTTGCCATGTCTAATTTTTCTCAAATTAAGTCCTATATTAAAAGACATCCCCAAATATACAGGGTGTAAGGGACAGGTTTCCGAAAACTTTAAGGTCTTGCTCAGTAGACGAAACTGAACAACTTTCCACAAGAATTTTTTTCAGGAAACGAAAAAAAAAATCGGCTTCTCCATACAAACTGTCCAATCAAATTTATAATTTTGTATGGAGAAGCCGATATTTTTTTTCGTTTCCTGAAAAAATTTCTTGTGGAAAGTTGTTCACTTTCGTCTACTGAGCAAGCCCTTAAAGTTTTCGGAAACCTGTCCCTTACACCCTGTATAGTTGTCTCTTTTGTACTCGTAGAAATAGTTATAGAAAACTGCCCCCCGCACCACGGTGAGAACTGCGATTTCGAGCGCCGCCGCACGGCAACAGAAATTTTAACATGATTAACTAAGGTCTATATAAGGTTCGGTTTTGGTTTCGGTTTCGGCCGCAAGACTTGTCTGTCGGCTGCCTGTTTCGGTCGGACACTAGTTATAACTACTAGCCTCAACATTAGCAAGTGTGGACTGCTAGCTGCATTATCTTGGCGTTTATAAATAAATGTACATAGCGCTTTATGTTGCATTACACAGCATTAGATTCATTTCACGACTTTCCACTAGCGCCACTTTTTTTTTCATAACGAAATTCAAAATGTATTTCGTATTATTGTTCTTATTATCTTGTAGTTCATATTATAATTAGAAAAGGATTTTTTTAACATAAAACATACCTTGAACATTGTAGTTACTATCAGCGTAACCGACATTGGTTACTACGTTAGGTTGAAAAGATATTTTTTTATTATTATGGAATGGAACAAAGCCCTACGATAAAAAAAGACATTTTCTCTATACTCGTCATTTTTAGGGATCCGTACCTCAAAAGGAAAAAAGGAACCCTTATAGGATCACTTTGTTGTCCGTCCGTCTGACTGTCAAGGCCCGTTTTCTCAGGAACGCGTAGACGTATCATGTTGAAATTTATAACAAATACTCAGGCCTGCAATCCCTTGAAGCTTCAAGAGATTGCAGGCCTGAGAATTTGATATAGAGTTCAAGACATGTGTGAATATGAATTTATACGGAACCCTCGGGGCGCGAGTCCGACTAGCACTTGGCCGGTTTTTTTTCTCTTGAGAAAGATTAAGTCGATTCACTGAAATCCTGAACGAAAGCCAGATCCAATTACCAGGTACCTAAAAATAACTTGTGCGAGTGGGGGAACACTATGACAAAAAAATATCCAATGATATGACAATTTAGTTAATTTAGATTATTTTAAAATTCAGATGCCACATAGAACCCACGTTTTACCCGGACACCGACGCGGCAAACTGCGAGCCGTAGCGTAGCCTCGCTCGTGAGAAATCGCAACTCTGCCCACGCTGCTTGCAAATCACCTATTGTATACGTATACTCTCTCTTATCGTGTGTCCTATCCACTAGGTATAGGCCGGCGGTTGCCTGGTGTAGGGCATTTTAGATTTACACCTACGGATGTGTGCAACGCGACCATCATACACAACTGGAAATCAGATGTGCAGGTTTCCTCACGATGTTTTCCTTCACCGTTAAAGCAGTCGGTATGCACGTAAGTTTCGAAAAACTCATTGGTGCACTGGCCAGGACTTGAACCCGAGACCTCTGCGTAGGGCCACTAACGCTCCACTGTATACCTACTGTAAAACATATTTTACTCCAAACCAAGCTCTTATTGGGGTTTCTCAATTCTTACCAAAACACAAATATATATAGAGTCACTGGCGCCGCGCCGGCTCCATAGGGCCTGGGGGTGCCCGAGCCCCCCCAATGACATTGCAAACGGGGCTGAGCCCCCCCAATATTTTCTATGAAAATACTGGTGTGACTGGCTTGTGGCTCGCGAACTGCGGTCCCTCAGCGATAATCATAAAAAAGATATCCACGCAGGCGAAAACTAGTTGGAACATATTAGGAAATTTTTTTTCTGCCCTAGCCCCCCAATATTTTTATGAAGTCGGCGCCCCTGTATAGAGTTAGTTCGTCATCTATCCAAACTATAATATAACTATCTAAATTATAGCTCTACACTTTGACACATCCTCGAAACCTACTTAAGTTTGAAAAACAAATCGATGAAATAAAATAAGTTCTCTTATCATTATATGTATTTGTAATTTTGCGAGTAATTAACCCACATAATAGCAAGGACTGTCTTTACGTTATCAGCAGTCAGTAGTGTTATCGGTTAATACTTATGTCTCTGTGTCGTCTTCGTCACATCATTATCGCAGAAACCTTCAACGAAGATTTAATACGGAGGCAGTAATACCTATGCGGGTTCGCGTTTTCCTTGTCCCTATCTTTCGATGGACTAACAACAACTTTGTAGTTCACTTGTAAAACTGAAAACATGCACAAACTGACAAATTGGCTGTTAACTTTCTTATCTTATACATTTGGGTGATATACAGGTGACTTTTTGTTAATAAATAGCGGCGAAAGGCACGTTCTTCTCACTTACATCTGCTTCTTATGAAACAATCACACTATACAATCGAAGATTACAGTCTATAAATCGATGTCATTTAAGTTTATTAAAAGAACACAATATTACCGATGTAACTGATATGATCATAACTACATACATATACATATATGTATATGATGAGTTGTAACAGCACTGCACCATTTGTTATGTTTTATTGTATTATTCTATTTCCTTATTATTCCCCCCGATGGCATTAAGTATTATTTAAGAGTAGACAACTAAGCAGCGTCTAGTTTCTTAAAATTTCAAAGTACCTCAAACTTTTATAATTCTTTTTGTAGCTGATATTTCAAGTACATAAACTTACTTCCTTTTCGCACGTTCTAAAATTAACCATACTTAATTTAATTTGATTCCTGTACCGATGATACCGCTTAGTCTCTAGATTTTCCCTGCTTAGTGTTTAAATTTAGTCTGAATTAATAAGAAGATGGAGGCTGTGAACACGTTCGTGTAGAATTCTGGATTAACTTTATTTTTTATTTAAATGTACTAATTTCATACGTGCTTTATTTTTACACGAGCGGTTAACTGCATAAAAATAAATTATGAAATGTTTCACTAAATAACTCTTAATATTTATAATTTATAAAATCAGCATAGAAACGACTATATTTGGCAGCTTACCATTACCATTACAATTTTCGCAGATGACATTACAGCTTTGGCTGAAAGCACAATAGACCTTGAAAATTTAGTTAACAGAATGGACAGAATATTCAGGTTTGAAAATAAATACAATTAAAACAAAAACATTAGTTATCTCAAAAAAAACAATAGTCAACAGTCAAATATATTTAAACAATTATGTAATAGAAGAGGTCAAAAACTTCACATATTTGGGCAGTATAATAAACAATGATGTTAGATGTACCCCTGACATAATTTCAAGAATAGCCATGGCCAAAGCAGCATTCAACAGTAAAAAAAACCTTTTAACATCTAAAATGTCACGCAAAAATAAGAAGAGACTTATTAAATTGTATATATGGAGTATTGCTTTGTCGCATCAGAGACGCATCAGAGACGTGGACACTAACTCAGCGGGACAGGGAGAGATTGGAAACATTTGAGATGTGATGCTGGAGGAGGATGGAAAGGATCAGTTGGACAGAAAAGAAATCAAATCAAGAAGTACTTGAGATGATTGAAGAAAAAAGAAACATGTTGGAAACAATTCAGAATAGACGAGGAAATATGATAAGACACCTGATAAGACACGATAGCTTCCTTAAAACCATAATAGAAGGAAAGGTAGAGGGGAGAAGAGGAAGAGGAAGACCAAGACGAAATTATATAGAACAGATAAAGGAGAAGGTTGCTGTACGGTCGTATCGAGAGGTCAAGACGATAGCAGAGGACAGGAACAGTTGGAGATTGCTCCACCGACAAGAGCATTGCTCTTAAATAGAAGAAGAAACCATTACAAACGTTTTAGAACATGTCGCTTTTGACACGTTAAAAAATAAAACTCAGATATAGTAGAACTAAGATACCATATTAAACTAGTGCCGGTCTAAAAGTTGTATAGTAAACTGACACATGATATTAATATATTGCAATATGCCATAAAAGTAAAAAGATAGATTATTAGTGACCTATTTAGCTCGCTACTTATGTTCAATAACGGATTAGCCGGTTTAATTGGTGTCGCTTAGCTCCAATCTCGAGTAGGTCCTTCGCAGAGCCCCGACAGGTGCTACCGGACTGAACGTTGAACCTAATTAGGAATAAGCCGCACTCCACTGGCTTCCGAGCCGACAGAGAGGCTGCCTTCAGTTATTAAGGTCACCCTACGGGGTGTCTGCTAACTGTGGTGGGTTGCGATACTTGCGGTCCACACCAAGACACGGTTTTTAAAACAGTTCTTCGTTACCGACCTGACGGAAAGGCTTCATGCCTTATACAATTAAACAACCTAACGAAGGAAAAAATAAATTATCTTGAGGTATTTTATTTTTGCATTTTTTAGATAAACAGTTATAAAAACTGATGCTAAAAATTTAAATATTGTCAATTAAGGTTTGTTTTGTCGGTATTTGTACTTGACATGTTTCCTTTATTATAAATACAATTAAAAGGAAGTTTAAAGTTTTCAAAAAAAATTATTCAAGGCTGAATGGAGTAGATGCAAAAAAAGTTCAAAAACTAAAACCCGGCTAGGGAAAAATCTCTCTCTGAAAAGTATGAAACAAGAAAGTTTTATATGTATAGTGATGTTCAGAGGATAGCCGTGGTCGTATGCCAGTATGTAATTTAAGGTTGTTTATCCCTGAGAATAAGGTGGCATAGGACCACGACTATCCTCTGACATCATTATATAGGGTGTAACAGAAAGGTGTGACAATACTTCAAGGTTGGCTTTTACCCATCAAACTGAACAACTTTTGTTTTACAACTTTGTTGAAATCGCAAAAAAATTTTTGGACTTTTCATACAAACTTGGTTCGCCAGCTGATCGATTTGTATGAAAAGTCCAAAAAAAATTTTGCGATTTGAACAAAATTGTAGAACAAAAGTTGTTCAGTTTGATGGGTAAAAGCCAACCTTGAAGTATTGTTACACCTTTCTGTTACACCCTGTATATATACTTTTTTGTTTCATACTTTTCAGAGAGAAAATTTTCCGTAGTCGGGTTTTAGTCTTTGAACTATTTTTTTTTGCATCTATACACCATTCAGCCTTGTAATAACTTTTTTAGAAAAGCAGCGAGCAACAGCTATAGTAATATATATACAGGGTGTAACAGAAAGGTGTGATAATACTTCAAGGTTGGCTTTTATGCATCAAACTGAACAACTTTTGTTCTACAACTTTGTTGAAATCGCAAAGAAATTTTCGGACTTTTCATACAAACTTGGTTTGCCAGCTGATCGATTTGTATGAAAAGTCAAACAAAAAATTTGCGATTTGAACAAAGTTGCAGAACAAAAGTTGTTCAGTTTGATGGGTAAAAGCCAACCTTGAAGTATTATCACACCTTTCTGTTACATCCTGTATATTTGAAATGTGCTCATTAAGCCCTTTCATTTGATACCCAACACGGTCCCTTTTAAGAAAATTTTTTTTTGGTCATGACTTTATGTCCTCTAGAGGGCGCCATATTGATTTAAGTGTGACGTCACATAGCCTATAACCTATACCTCATTTGTCGGATTCTGATAAGTAGTTTAAAAGTTATGCGGGAACAGATGAACATACATACGGGTTAAATACATAACCCTCCTTTTTGCTTTGCCGTTAGTCGGGTAAAAATAAAACAAGAATGCACATTCTTAGGTACACGAGGAACTTCGTGTCATGCGTAGCTTATTCAATAAGTGGATGAACGTTTTTCGAACACTTAATCGGAACTTCAAATAATTATGTTTATTAACTTCAGAGGTAACATTCGTTCTATTATGTTCGATAGCATCTCCCTAGATACGGAGATCGTATGCCTTTTACTCTCGTTTCGAACTTTCACGGTCGGGGTACCTATAAAGCTGTAGTCTCTGTAGTAATCTGTAAAGATCGTCACTGCAAATACTGTTTTTCTTTAACGGCAATTACTGCATATCGATTGTTTTCGACCAACAAATCAGATCTGAGTAAACTAGGATTTTTGAATAAGGGTTATAAAAATAAAACCATTAAATATCCAGAAGAAGGAAAAAAATACTGGTATTTTTGAACAAGAGGAGTGAGTGACGAGTCTCGCCCAGACGCCTGCCAAAGCCCTTGTCTCCGAGAGGCCTTCGAGAGGTCCCTTCCGCGCTCTCGCCGCCGCGCCGCCGCCGCCTCTCGCCGAGAAGGGTCCTCGGCGATTGTGCATTTGAAAACGGAAGTGGGGCGTAATCAGCATCAGCAAGTTGGAGTTAGCTATGTACAAATCAATATTATGTATCTTCTGCTACACTACACACCGGAAACAGTGGGAATTATTTGAAATGTCTTTTTTTCAAAAGTTAGTTTTTAACGGTTAGTGATATACAGGTGTAAAAAAATTGGTGTAGGACCAATGGATTAGGGATTCTACTCAATGCACTGAATAACTTTTGTTCTACGACTTTGCTAAAATCACAAAAAAAAAATTGGACTCTCCATACAAAAATGGTAAAACAAATGATTAATTTGTATGAAATGTCCAAAGTTTTTTTGTTTTTTGAGCAATATCTGTATCTGTATCTGTATATCTGAAGAAAATGAGAAAAAATTCACTTTCACTGCACTGAAACTTAGTTCCAAGTAAAGCATATAAAATAATAGAAATTTTATTATCGCGTCTGTATAGGGTGACCCTAAATTAGTTCTTGATACGAAAGTCTATGAATGTGCTCATGATAACAAACAACTTTCCCTATGAAACCCATAGTCAAATCACAAAAAAAAAAATTTGAGTCTCCATACAAATCGATGAACTGACCGGCCAAATTAGTATGAAGAGTCCAAATTTTTTTTGCGATTTGACTATGGGTTCTTTAGGGAAAGTTGTTCGTTATCATGAGCACATGCATAGCCTTTCGTATCAAGAACTAATTTAGGGTCACCCTATATAGACAGTCAGGTAATTTAAAACGTTAAAAAAAACCAGCTAAGTGTGAGTAGGACTGGTCACCAAGTGTCTGAGGTCACACAATATATTTAAGTTATATATTTACTGAAAACGTGAGTGTTTTTTCTTTCTTTGTGTGGCCTTTGTAGGGCCTTTTGCGTTTTGTTTTTGTACTGATATACAAATAACGAACGATGCCGCCGCCGTCACGTCACCACCAGCAAAACGCAACGATGAACCACAAGCGTTCCGTATTATAGGTATTCCGCTATCGTATGATTTACATGTATTTATTTATTAGTTTATTTCAGGCACAAGGCCCATAGAAATATATAAAATCGCCCTTGTTTCTAGTCTATATCAATGTAAGTGACAATCGATAGCACAGTATAAGGATATTTATACAGTATGGACACTCCCTGCCGTTCTCTGAAGGCGACCTCACCCTCCCTGTGTGACCGATCTGTGACCTAATAGTCAAGGGTTGGCACACGGTTGGCAAACTAAAGACATTTATTTGTGGTGTGCGTTCCGAGAGTACGGTCTGACCGCAACCGTTCACTTTGACAACAGGATAGCATAATATAAATCGCTTAAGTGTGAAAGAGAAGGTACAAAACGATTGCTCTCAGAGTGAGTGTCAAAAAGACTGCGATATAATTATAGTCTTTTTATAGGAAATATTCCAAGACATCTGCAGTACCAGTGAAGGCGTAACTAGATAAATAAAATAGCATTTCAAAACAATCTGTAAACATCTTCATAATCATCACATATTTTCATAAAAATAACAAACAATCCTTTATTTATAAACAATAACTTTAAGATTTTGCTAATATTTTATGTATTAGCCATTTTTGTAATGTATATTTTATCACACATTTGTTTTCAATAAATTACTTACAATATCAATGGTTTATTAAAAATACAAAAAAAAAACATAGGTACAACAGTATCAATATGGAATATATTTACACAGTTTTCTTTTACTTTAAACAAAATACGTGACGATTATGGAGATTTTGACAGATTTTTTTGTACCTACATTTCGAAATACCTAAATAGTGGTAAGTAGCAGGTGAAACTGAGAATAATTTCCTCATGGACATATTACATACTAGATGATAGGGAATTTTCCACGGCTTTCTCTAAACTCAACTAGATGGCGCTGATCAACATTTGAAACAAGAATATCTCTAAAAAATCGTCAAAACTGATTAATATTACTGATTAATATTATAATAATGATGAATAGCTTTCGAAGATTACTTTTCATTTTTTTTTGTATTTTGATCCAAAAAATACTTTTTATAATGTTTGATGCACAAAGCTTGTCAGTATCGTTTTTGTATTTCTTAAAAGAAGTCTAACATGATACTGAGTTCTAAATTGCATTTTAATCATAAAAATGTATTGAAATCTATTTATTTTTGGTTCGGAAGAAGAAATTACATATATCAGAGAAACCGGAATGCACCCAGGTCATCCATACTTGACAAAGTTGTAAATTTATCGTTTTTTTATGTTCGTTAATTTATGTTCATGTGTCTTTTTATATATTTTCAACTATATTAAATCTATTTTGATACCGTTAATTCTAAGCTGCTTTTAAAAATACATTGCCAAAGCTTAGAAACGCCATCTATTGAGAATCTTATGAACGGTGTGACATACGTCATCTGAAAACTCCCTATTAGATTTCAACTAAGTAGATAAATAAAATGGCATTTCAAAACAATCTGTAAATATCTTCATAATCATCACATAACTTGATCAAAACAACAAATAATCCCATATTTATAAACAATGACTTTAAGATTTTGCTAATATATAATGTATTAGCCATTTTTGTTATGTATATTTTATCACACATTTTTTTTAAATAAATAAATTACAATATTAATATACATAAAAATATAGAGACAACGGTATCAATATGGAATATATATACACGGTTTTTTATTTTACATAAAATACGTGACGATTATGGAGATTTTAACAGATTATTTTGTACCTACATTTCGAAATACCTAAATAGTGGTAAGTAGCAGGTGAAACTGAGAATAATTTCCTCAAGGACATATTCATTTGCAATATGACTTTCCAAAATGTATCAGCTAATTAGTTCATGTTCATGGATAAGTTAAAAAAAATCATATTAAAAGGTTAATGAAATTCTTTCATTTCCATAAATCTTTGATCGATAAACCGCCCTCGGAATTTATTTATGTTACACATCCGTGTTTGGGTTAATCTATACATTGTGTACTAAGTTTCAATTTATTCAATCGATCCGATAGATTCACAGCAAATTGGCTGTGACCGAGACGGACGGACAGACAGACCCACGAGTAATCCTTTTACTTTTTTGTGGTACAGAACTCTGAAAGAATCGCCTTGATGCCAATCGGACAGAAAAACTGGTTTTCTTCCATCAGAATTTACCGTTTTTAATTTTTTATTAATCAGTTAATCTTTCTTTAATTTGCTTAAACTTTTTCTTCCAATGGTATTTGTTATTATTTCTGTCCACTAAATTATCCGGCACTAACTATTTTATTATCGCATACCCGGCCGGATCCAAAAAGTAAAATCCTGCCAAAGACAAATCCCTCAAGAGGCTGTATGTCCAAGCAGCCTTAATGTAGGCAATAGGCAGCCCGTGAGGCAGCCCTAGACACACATGCATAAACACGTGTACAGACATCAAGAAGTGTCAAATTTCTATGTAGTAAAAATGGCGCGAAATTTGTATGAAGTGTCCGGGCTGTGAATCGATAGTTTTGAAACTGAAATGTACCTTATATTCACAGCACAAAGTCAGTTACTGCTTGAACTACAAAAAATAAGAGCGGCAACGTCGCAATCTGCCGCGAGTCGCCGTAATTATTTAAAAAATTGGCGGGAAAAATCAGTTTTTAGCGTCTACCGCTGTAACTATAACGTTTGGGATTCTAGTTTTTTTTTAATATAATAATAATAATATCATTTATTTATCAAGTAACACAGACTCATCACATTCAATACAATTACACAGTTACAAAGTAGTCACATTACATAACATCATAAATTATAACACATTACATACCACATTAATTAAATCATTGAATTAAAGTAAAATTATTAAGTAAAACAATCAAATAAATAAATTAAAAATCTGTCAATTTACATTTTTATTCAAACTCCCACTGTGTGCAACGTGCAGCCCACAGCAATGGTTAATGTAGGGGCAGTCGAGCCTATCAGCTATCGCGGCCAGCATGCTGTTGCGGCTCCCCCGCACTCGCCTCACCAGTGACAATGCTCGCTAGCGCATCGTGGTGTAGAAACAGTCCACGCGTGCGCAGGCGAACATCGTCGACGCGCTGCAGTAGCGGGGGAGCCCCAGCAACATCCTAAACGCGTTGTTAAACTGGACGCGCAGGGCACCGTACGATCTTTGCGTATAGTCAGTCCACAGGTTGCAGGTGTAGAAGGAGGTGCAGTAAGCTCTAAAAAGAGTCACTTTCGCCTCCTCCGAACATCGTGCAAACCTTCGGATCACCATGTTCGCTCTGACCGACAGCGCCCTCCGCTCCCGTTCAATGTCAGCGTTGTCTCTCAGAGTGGGAGTGAGAAGATGACCTAGATATTTAAACAACTCTACTCTATTCAGTGGCGTTCCATTGAGTAAAAGGGGAGGCATCATTGTCACTTTTCTATTCCCACTCTGAAAGACCATACACTGGCTCTTTTTACAATTATAAATTAGCCCATGATGAGCTGCGTAACCCTCACATATACTCAGCAGCTTCCTGAGTCCGCAGACCGATGCGCTCAGCAGCACCATGTCGTCCGCGTAGCTAATGTTATTAAAACATACGCCATCTATGTAACAACCGACATGCTGCTCGCTGAGCGCCTCGATCAATCCGTTAATGTAAAGGTTGAATATGGAGGGAGAGCTCAACCCACCCTGCCTCACTCCACATTCTAGCCTGTATGGGTCTGACATAGTGCCAGCCCACTTCACACTATTACTTTGGTTCCCGTACCAATACTTAAAAATGTTAATTATTTCATCCGGTATATGGGATACCCTCATCTTGCTCCATAGGATGTCATAAGACCCAAGGTCAAATGCTTTCGAAAGGTCGAGAAAGCAAGCATAAACAGGAGTATTTCTTGCAGTATAGTATTTGACAGCACTCTTCAGACATAATATGGCAGATTCAGTGGACAGCCCCGGTCGAAACCCAAATTGACTGTCCTTTAATAGTATGAACTGATTTAAATATGTATTAAGAATGCTGTCAAACACTTTTGCAATTATTGTAGCCAAGGAGATAGGCCTGTAGTTTGATATTTCTGACAAATCCCCTGCTTTATTTTTCACCACCGGTACAACAACAGTTTTCATCATCTCAGCCGGCAGGTATGTATGAGATATGCAGAGATTGTAGAGCAAGGACAAAACCCTGGATATATGAGGCCCAGCAAACTGTATGTGCTCAATACTCAACCCGTCATGACCAGGTGATTTACCCTTTGAAATCGATTTGATCGCCTTACATACATCAACAGTTTTTATTCGGGTATTTACATATTCCCCCACACACTCCCCCCCTGACGTCTGAGATACCGAGGGCCCTAAGGGCGATTTGATAACAAAACTGTCTTTAAATTTATCAGCAATATCTTTGATGTTACTAGTACCACCCACAGTCACAGGAAGACCAGGCCGAGTCTTGAGACAATTAGTATTCTTCCAAAAACCACGGAAATCTTTTTGACAATATTTAGAGGCAAGTATGTCCATTTTTATTTGGTCTTGGTGGTTTTGACACCACTTCAGACGCGACTTAAATATTTTCTTACACTCACACATGTTGTTATACACAAATCCAGCGGTCGGACGCCCACACAATATCCATTCCTGCAGGCTCGCCCTGGCCCTCCTGTGACTGTCACTCACATGTTTATTCCAGCCGGCTATCTGTTTACCCCGGGCACGCTGTCTCTGTTTACGCTCGCTCCCCCGCCCCTCCGCGGCGGCTTGTGATAAGGCTAGCACTATGTCAGAGTACATTTTATCAATGATAGTTAAATGATTCGGGTCATTACAGTATCGGTCCGCACATTGCCTAAATTCTGATGGAAAATCAATCAAACGGAGACGTTTATTACATTCAGTTCTATATAATGCAATATGCTCTGAAGTTCTTTCTCCCCACCCTACCTTATTCATAATTTCAGCGGGCATAATTTTAACCGGAGTCAGGGATCCCAAATTACATTCACATATAATAGGAAAATGATCCGACCACATTATGTCATATTTGACATACACGTTGCACACAGAGACCTCGGCCGACTGAGATAGCACACAGTGATCCAACCAGCGCTTTGACCCGCTCGCTTTTTTAGCAGAATGCTCAAATTTTGCTTTAAATCTGAGCATAAGAACCAGTCTTGTAATCGTATTAGTTTCAAAGCTATACAGCTTCGTCACTTTGGCTCAAAACATTGGCTCGTAGCACAAAAAGTACTGATTTTTGGGATTCAAAAATAATTGAGCATAGGTTTTTAGTGTTGCTCTAAACCCTGCCATAAAAATTTTAAACCAAGATGCTGTATATGCTGAGATCTGATGTGACTGCTAGAAAGATTCATGAAAAGAACGTGAAGCAGGTTTTGCGTTCTAGCGAGATAACTATTGAAATGACATTCATGAAACTTTGCAGTCCGACTCACTTTATGATGCTCTAAATCTGTGCATCAAAATTTTTCCCAACTCTTCGTAGTTTTTGTGCACCAGTTGTGCTTGCTGGATGGAATGCCTTCCAGCAAGCACACCTTTAGGAGCTCGTATCTCGAAAAGTATGATTGCTCAAATTTTTTCCCTTGGCATGATGATTGTTCTAATTATGCTCTAAAATTTGAGATAGGTAGGATGAATTATTTCTCCTAGGAGCCCCAGGAAAAAAGTGCTTGCTGGGGTCGCTCACACAGCACCACCGCTGACCGCAGTGGCTATCGTTGGACACACAATTATTATGTATTGCCATTGCCAGGCCTAGGTGCATTATGACGTCACTTCTCACGCAATCACAAAGGTGAATTGCGTTGTGGGACCTTGATTTTAGTGATCCTAGTAATATTTTAATACTTTTCTAAGTCCTATTCGCAGCTTCATTTCAAATTTGCTCTCAGTGTTATCGACTTAATTTTCTAAGTTGTGCGCAAAATTAAAAGAATTACTTATTCAGTTATTTTGATAAATATGATAGTTATCTATAAACTTAACAATTACAGTAGGGCCTCTTTAATCCGAACAGCCAAAATTTACCCCTCGTTCGGATACGTGGAGCGTTCGGATTATAGTATGTAGATATTTTGAATATGCTGGCATAAAAAAAGGTGGAAAAGGTGTTTATTATTGAAACTATGTTTTAATCGTGCAAAACAACTAAATGATGATGCTACAATAAATATATTTTAAAGAATTTCAGTATAATACTTTGAACGTATTGAACACACTTTATCCCTTAATTTATGCAAACGCGTAACACGGAGCAGTCAAATACAATTCGTGTACCACTTCAGATCTATAACTGTACTGAACTGTAATGCACGCGTGGTACAGTGACTCACTGACAAACGGCGGATAGGGGTCGGGACGGGGGTCGTTCGGATTATAGAGGGGTTCAGATTAGGTGTTCAGATTAAATAGGTCCTACTGTATGTATTATTTTTGCGTGCTGCGTGCTATGGATGGTGGCAGGACAGTCTGACAACCAGTGGTGATGAGGGATCTCTTTGATGTACTCATTGTAAGCCCAGTACTGGCCATGCACTCCGATGCCCTCTGAGTACAGTTTCAACAAACTGTACACGATTCACGTACCGCGTAGGGACGAGTGGAACTATGCGGTTCCCGAAACTCTCAAATCTGGTGACCTCATCTGGTTCACAGATGGTTTCAAAAAAGGGTTTTGCCGGTGCTGGAGTATGTGGAGGGGACTCAGAGACGAAGCAGTCATACAGTCTAGGCTCGCATGCGACGGTATTTCAGGCAGAGATGTACGCAATAATAAGATGCATGCAAGAAACATAATCATTTGCTCGGATAGTCAGGCACTGAAATCACATGAGATTAATTCAAAACTTACCCTTGAGTGCGCCAATGCACCTAATCAGCTAGGAAGGCACAACAAAGTCACCTTATGTTGGGTGCCTGGGCACAGTGGCATCAAGGGGAACGAAATAGCAGATGAGCTAGCTAGGAACGGAGCAGAGGCACCAGCTATTGGACCCGAACCAATAGTGGGAGTGCCTAGTTGCACCGGAAGAAGAAGGCTGCAGGAATGGGCTAAGGAACAGATTAGAACACTCTGGGCTAGTGCCCCAGGTCAAAAGTATTCGAAAGCGCTCATATCTGGTTTTTCGCATGAAAACACGTCTAGAGCACTACGACTTCTTAGGCCTGGACTTAGGATTCTAGTCAGAACTCTAACTGGCCACTGCAAGCTTAACAAACATCTCAATCAAATGAAGCTTGCAGATACGGACGAGTGCCGATTCTGCCTCGAGGAAGAGGAAACTCCTCTTCATATACTCTGCGAGTGTGAGGCACTGGTCCAAACCAGAAGCCGATCTCTTGGTGGACCGATGGTAACTTCAGAGATAATTAGGGAACTCGATACCAAGTGCATCCTACAGTTCATTAGAACTATTGGCCTTGAGGATAAATCCTCAATGTGTATTTATTGAAAAATCTAAAAATATGATATGAATATGTCGCAGATGAATTGCAGAATCCGCTGTTTTACAAAACCGAAAAATAGCGCTTATTTATAAAATAGCTGAACGACCTTTAGCGGATTTTCTTAATAACTGGTTTAACATAACAGCGTGAAATTAAACGTCAGACTGTAGATTTTAGTTCTAAATTTTGTCACTCGTGGCTCTGTGTGTCTTAACAACAATAATGGCGTCCGAAACAGAAAGTCGTTTGCCGAAATTAATAAATAAATCGAGTAATATAAGTGAAAATGATCTTAAATCAAGTGAAAACAGTGATTTTAGGAACAGTTTTAATAAAAAGTTATCAGAGTTTTATGAAAAATATACGTAGTCCACTACGTAAGTTTTGTCGTACTCCTGATTGAAGTAAGATAAGACTTGTTTGAGGGTAATATAATAAACTTCAGTTCATTCGATTACTATCAGTTGACATTTGTTACACGTACTGTTCTTTCCTAAATTGTAAAAAAATAAATAATCCACTGTGATGGCTGAGTTAACGCGAGGATGATTGGTTTATATTGTTATATATTTTTCGTCATGGTCTTACAAAGCAACAATGCTTTGTGGAAATGAGTAGTGTATTGCAAGATACTTGTCCATTTTTAAGGATGATGGAAAGGTGGCATTTACAATTCTAACGCGGAAACTTTAACTAAGAGGACGGGCAAAGAGCCTAAAAAGATAAAAAAACTTACAGTCTCTTTTTTTTTTTGGAAGAAGGAGTATTTTGGCTATCAACCTATCAAAAATTTAATACTCTGTAAGTACGACAAAAATTATGTAGTGACCTACGTATAACTGAAATTAATATTTAAATAATTAAGATACGAAAAATACCGTTTTATTTTGTCAAAAGCTGTTGATTTATTAAGATGTATAACATGGTTAAAATGTTATAGTTTATTTTTTATTAATTATAAGTAGGTATATTTGTAATTTGTAGCCATTCTACAATACGTCTAAACGTGATAAGCAGTTTTGTAAAACGTAGCGCAATAGCAACCCATCTGAAAGACATTTAGCTGTTTTACAAAACAGCGCTGTTTTGTAAAATCACTAGCAGTTTTGTAAAACAGCGGATTATACAATCCATCTGCGACAAATATACAACGACACAACACTCTCAACTTTAAGAGCAGACAGATCCCGATCGAGTGGATTTGGCAAGCCGTATGACAATTTACAAGTAATAATAATATCTGGGACAAATCACACACGGTCATCTGGCCCCAAACTAGGGTTCCCTGTATCTTGGGAACCAGAAACTGATATACATACACATATACTTTTTAAATACATACATATATAGATATAATACACCCAGACTCAGAGCAAACAATTCTGCTTATCACAGAAAAGTTTGCCCTGTGTGGGGATCGAACCCACGACTCTCGGATCAAAGGTCAGGATCGCTAACCACTTAGCCACCAAGTCAATATAATGGATAGTTCAATAATACATTACTGATTGCATATTTGGCCCCGCTTCTTGTGAACAATGCAAATCGGTTTACTGAGGCGGGCCGTTGACGGACGGACAGCACAGCTAAGAGAGTCAGTTGAGTGCGCCAATGCACCTAATCAGCTAGGAAGGCACAACAAAGTCACCTTATGTTGGGTGCCTGGGCACAGTGGCATCAAGGGGAACGAAATAGCAGATGAGCTAGCTAGGAACGGAGCAGAGGCACCAGCTATTGGACCCGAACCAATAGTGGGAGTGCCTAGTTGCACCGGAAGAAGAAGGCTGCAGGAATGGGCTAAGGAACAGATTAGAACACTCTGGGCTAGTGCCCCAGGTCAAAAGTATTCGAAAGCGCTCATATCTGATTTTTCGCATGAAAACACGTCTAGAGCACTACGACTTCTTAGGCCTGGACTTAGGATTCTAGTCAGAACTCTAACTGGCCACTGCAAGCTTAACAAACATCTCAATCAAATGAAGCTTGCAGATACGGACGAGTGCCGATTCTGCCTCGAGGAAGAGGAAACTCCTCTTCATATACTCTGCGAGTGTGAGGCACTGGTCCAAACCAGAAGCCGATCTCTTGGTGGACCGATGGTAACTTCAGAGATAATTAGGGAACTCGATACCAAGTGCATCCTACAGTTCATTAGAACTATTGGCCTTGAGGATAAATCCTCAATGTGTATTTATTGAAAAATCTAAAAATATGATATGAATATGTCGCAGATGAATTGCAGAATCCGCTGTTTTACAAAACCGAAAAATAGCGCTTATTTATAAAATAGCTGAACGACCTTTAGCGGATTTTCTTAATAACTGGTTTAACATAACAGCGTGAAATTAAACGTCAGACTGTAGATTTTAGTTTTAAATTTTGTCACTCGTGGCTCTGTGTGTCTTAACAACAATAATGGCGTCCGAAACAGAAAGTCGTTTGCCGAAATTAATAAATAAATCGAGTAATATAAGTGAAAATGATTTTAAATCAAGTGAAAACAGTGATTTTAGGAACAGTTTTAATAAAAAGTTATCAGAGTTTTATGAAAAATATACGTAGTCCACTACGTAAGTTTTGTCGTACTCCTGATTGAAGTAAGATAAGACTTGTTTGAGGGTAATATAATAAACTTCAGTTCATTCGATTACTATCAGTTGACATTTGTTACACGTACTGTTCTTTCCTAAATTGTAAAAAAATAAATAATCCACTGTGATGGCTGAGTTAACGCGAGGATGATTGGTTTATATTGTTATATATTTTTCGTCATGGTCTTACAAATCAACAATGCTTTGTGGAAATGAGTAGTGTATTGCAAGATACTTGTCCATTTTTAAGGATGATGGAAAGGTGGCATTTACAATTCTAACGCGGAAACTTTAACTAAGAGGACGGGCAAAGAGCCTAAAAAGATAAAAAAACTTACAGTCTCTTTTTTTTTTTGGAAGAAGGAGTATTTTGGCTATCAACCTATCAAAAATTTAATACTCTGTAAGTACGACAAAAATTATGTAGTGACCTACGTATAACTGAAATTAATATTTAAATAATTAAGATACGAAAAATACCGTTTTATTTTGTCAAAAGCTGTTGATTTATTAAGATGTATAACATGGTTAAAATGTTATAGTTTATTTTTTATTAATTATAAGTAGGTATATTTGTAATTTGTAGCCATTCTACAATACGTCTAAACGTGATAAGCAGTTTTGTAAAACGTAGCGCAATAGCAACCCATCTGAAAGACATTTAGCTGTTTTACAAAACAGCGCTGTTTTGTAAAATCACTAGCAGTTTTGTAAAACAGCGGATTATACAATCCATCTGCGACAAATATACAACGACACACAACACTCTCAACTTTAAGAGCAGACAGATCCCGATCGAGTGGATTTGGCAAGCCGTATGACAATTTACAAGTAATAATAATATCTGGGACAAATAACACACGGTCATCTGGCCCCAAACTAGGGTTCCCTGTATCTTGGGAACCAGAAACTGATATACATACACATATACTTTTTAAATACATACATATATAGATATAATACACCCAGACTCAGAGCAAACAATTCTGCTTATCACAGAAAAGTTTGCCCTGTGTGGGGATCGAACCCACGACTCTCGGATCAAAGGTCAGGATCGCTAACCACTTAGCCACCAAGTCAATATAATGGATAGTTCAATAATACATTACTGATTGCATATTTGGCCCCGCTTCTTGTGAACAATGCAAATCGGTTTACTGAGGCGGGCCGTTGACGGACGGACAGCACAGCAAAGAGAGTCAGTATGGGTTCGTTCCAGAAGCTGACGGGGCGGGCGGCTGCGAGCGCCCGCTAGGGGTTTGTTGTTTTACCTCCTACAAAATTCATTTCTATTTATCTAGTAAAACTTCTGTTTAAACTTACTTTCCACCACACGTTATCAATATATACACAGCTCCAAAATATGTACAACATTTTTGGATATGTTTACTGTAAAAGTGATCAGCATGCAGTCCCTTCCAAAATCTGTTTAATAAATTGACATGAGAAATTGACAAGAAAAACGGGACTATTCTGGTTTGCCATGAACGTAAAAACTGTGTTGGTGTTTTATGTAGTTTATATAATTATATGTAACATATACTTACCTAACTTTATATTATTAAAAAGAAAAAAAATAACGAACTTGAAATAAATATCACGTTACCAATGCTACCACCGTCTTATCTAAGTCTTGCCGCCAAACATCAATGTTAAAAGCATTGATGTGTTCCGGCATGAAGATAAGATAGCCAGTTCCCCATTGCGTTGGGGAATCTTGGTAAGCCCGCTTCCATCTTCGGCATCATCATCACTTACACCAATTGAGGGTAAATATATATATATATATATCACAAACTTCAAATAAATTTTTATAGGCAATGATTACAAACTTAAATATAATTATATTATGTCCTTTTTTACATTTAATCCTTATTTTACAAATATAAAAAAAAAGATTTTATAAACTGTAAAATAGCAGCATTTCATTAACCATAAAAGCAGCCACAAAAACTGTAGCCGATAATTATAACTAACCTAAGTTTCTTCAGATTCATATTATTTCCGGGCGCGGATGTGATACCCCACGCTCCACTGGGCAGCTGCCCTAAATAAATTATCTCGGTCCTCGGCGCGCCTCCCGCGCTGGCCGCGATCGATCTCTCTCCATTCGTCTGCAAGCACCATATTCTGCCATTTATTTCTAGAATGCTGTTATGTACCCTAGATACGGTAGTAAGCAAATAAATTCGCAATTTTCTTATTCTCTTATGAAGGAATACAATGTTATTTTGTTTGCTTAACTCAATAATAAGCAACTCGCTTCGGCTATTTGTGCCCAATTTTTTTGAAGATGAAGGGCAGATGAAGGAACAAAGTGCAAGAGGAAAAGCATCAATGAGATGGCCCGATATCGTAAAGTCACATAAATGATGCAAAGATATGCACCGAGCCCTCGACACAAGGTCGCGTCCTGTGGAAGATGTGACAACACTATGTGACGATCTTCGGCAGGAAGGGAACGACGAAGAAGATGCCAAAATTAGGGACCTACCTAACCAACAACGTAATGGTTACTTCCTATGTAACTGTTTAAAAAATAAATATATTTTACACATTTACGTTTTGACTCGGCCATACAAAAGAAATCAACGAGCGATGCAGAACTTTGTTTACTTACTGTTTTCTAAGTAATACCAAAAAAATAGAAAACCCCTTCGATAACATTGAAATCTACCTGAGATACATACTACACATTTTCCATAAACAAATTCACTCCAGTCCTTATAGTAGTGGAGCTACATTCAATGTAAATACTTAAAACAAATCGGGTCTCGCGCACCTTCAGCGCCATATCGAGTGCGGGCACATGCGGTAAGCGGTGAACTGGACCTTCTCTCATAGAATTATAACAAGAATAAGCTGTTTACTATATTAAATATATAATACTATATTAAATACCATTTATGTTATTTTAGGAAATTAATTAATTAAACAAAAAGAAATTAATTTTCACAAGTATCCGATTTAAATGATATGTAAGTATGTGGTAAGTACGAACACAGAATTATAATATACATGCATAATATAATATTACAAAAAAAAACTCAATCTGCTGGTACTTTCTGTTGCTGATACTTTCAAAGAAAGTATAAGGCCGTTCCTCTACGAGGCTAAAAATAACTTCGTGGAAGCGCGTGCCGGAGCGGCCCGGAAATTTGCCACGGAACACATTAGCAGATTGAAGCTGCCCGGGCGCCCCGTCAACTGGATAAGCCCGGTTGTGATTCCACGGTGCGCGTCACGTTTCCTAGGCACCTAATCAAATGACATAAAACCATAAATCCCTACTGAATCTCTTATTGTTGGTTCTTTTAATACTGTTATCGGTGAAAGCCATTATTTCGGCTTCCGAAAACATATTATTAAGCGTTCAGAAAAAGCGGGATCGTTAAAATCGTATAAATCATGAGAAGTTGACGGTATTGGCAGTTCGGCTACCACTAAAACCTCGCTCACACGGCTCGCTGAGAATACTAGCTGCGTTATTTTTTTTAGGTGGTAAACCGCCTCTGTCTGCTCGGACATTCCTAACTTTAGCAGCTATTTCTATTCTATTCTATTCTATTCTATTTTTATATTTGGCATTCCACATCTCATAACGAGTGAGATTTTGCCAATGTCAAGTGAAAAATGGGAGAATCTTCAATAAAGAAAATGGCGAAACGCCAATGTTAAGTGAAAGACGCGGCTCTAAGGGTGATGGGCACTTAAAGACGCTCTACGTGGTGGTTTGTTGTTGGAACTCGGAAAACGGAGCTGTCTCCCGAGTTAATCCTCTTCTTATGACCGCTTATCACTGGATCGGAATCACAGCTATTTCCCCATCACAAAAATAACGTTGAGACTACTCTAAAACGGAAATAATTAAAAAAATAACTCAGCAGACGTGTGCTCGGTACAAGTTCCGGCAACCAACTTAACAGCTATAAATTATCTTCATTCGGTTGACACCCAAACGGAGAAATGTCATCTGTCGGATCTCGAACGACTAAACAGGTCGATATGTGATATGATATTATACAGGTTGAAATTGAAATCCCGGAACAAATTTTAACTGTGGTTTGTTAATTAATGTTTATGTGTATTACTTTTGCTTTTCTTTCAATTAAGTATAATGGTAGGTTGGCAACGTTTATAACAGCTCAACATTCTTGTTGTGTGATTTCTGATGGCAGAAAATTTTAGCAAGTCAGGACTTTTTACGAACGCCACGCAATGCAGTTAGAGTATTCTCTTCATTTGACCGAGCCTTTAGACGCGCACCCATACCGGCCAGTAGGTATGTACACAAATCAAGTCGTTTTTTAGCCTGCATAGTATAAGTATTGGATTAGTTGACCTCGATAATATGTTTGACGACAAAAGTAACAAACATAAAAGAAATATTCCCAGTAAGCAAAATCAAAGGTACTTTGACAAAACACACCGCTATGTACGCATTGCTTGTTTTTGTTACGCCGCGCTGCGACGACGACGTAGCACGTAGTGTATTAAGCGGACCGGACTACGCGAATCAAGTACACATGGAATGGTTACATGGTTTTCAAACGGGTTTCAAACGGGCAAATGTAGGAAGTTATGTAGAATATAGAGTATGGACAATTTAAATATACAGCAGTCTAGCGGGATGGCGCAGTTGTTTGCTCCGTATCTGGGTGTTTTATATATTTTATTTTATTTTGTTCGGAAAACAAATGGTATTAATAACTATTTCAACGACCAAACTTAATAACAATGAACCACTTACACGTTTTCGTATATACATAAAAGTAAAAAAACTTGCCTGACAATAAAACGTGACAGAAGCTAATATTATAAGTACACAAAAACAATAGAAAACAAAGAGTACGAACAAAATTAGAGAACCATATCAAACCATCTATAAAAGGGTTGTTTTAAAAGTAAAAGGTTTCGAATTTAATACCTATATCTAGTTCAGGAAATTCCACAAGCTTATTAAACGCAGTTGGCGAATAAAAAATGAGTTTTGCCTATAGTCATTGAAAATTTGTGAAACTGATAAGTAAGGATGTCGAACAGAATTTCTAAATGTTATTTTTAGGTTTATTAACGACAGAAGTTGTGATGCATCAGTCTGGTTCTGGGCTATTTTACTAAGAAATACGATATCCGCTATTTTGCGTCTTAGCTACAAGGATAATCAAAATAAACTCACAATCGTAACAACTACGAGTATCATACTTTTTACATTTAAATTGTAAGAACCTCACAAATCGTTTCTGATTTGACTGTAGTCGATTAATATATTTATCATATTGAGAATTCCATGCTTCCGAGAAGTATTCAAGTATACTGCGTACGAAGGAACAGTAAAGAATTTTGATCACCTTAACGCATATGAACTGTTTTATGAGACTCTTACTCCCACTGTATTGGGAATCTCGAGATAAATTCTAAATATCTGACTAATAAAGACATTAAAAATAAGTATGCTTTTAAAGGTGCGATGGGCAAGGCCAAGGAGTGTAATATGCTCGGATTTCCGAATATAGCATCGTTCTCCATGCGGAACAGACGACCGTTGGTGCAGGATGCAGGAACGTTCTCGAGTGGCGCCCGCGCACCGAAAGAAATCAATGATATTTTACTAAGGATATTGCACGCTAAAGCAACGCGGCATCGTAGCGCGGCACAACACAAGGACACTATACGTAGCTATACATCAATAGTAAACGTCGTAGAAACCAACGAAACACAGCCTATCTCTTTCTTACAAATGGAGCGCGTGAATTGGTATTTCATATTACGTCATCTCGCAAGCCGAACGCGTGACTCTTGAGAACATAAGAAGCGTGGAGTAGCATTTGAATTATATTTTTTTGTATTGGGCATCCTAAAGTAGTGTTTCAAATACTGCCATTCGTAATTTTTTCTGAAATATTATACAATTGACTTAATTAGAATTCCAGATATAGGTATACATATAATGTGATTTTTAAATGGATAACAATGTGTGCCTTCCCGTATTGTAAAAATAGGACACGGAGCTATAACAAAAATGTATATGATTTAAATTTGCAGATATATAACTTGACATGTTGTTATACAAATTTTGTTTGTATTTTGATACAAACAGTTTTATATATAATGTTAAGACAACTCCAGATACTATGTATCTCTCAATTAAACAAAGAAAACGACTATACTTCATTCCAATCAAAAAAAAACAAAAGGTAAACAAACGTAGTATGCAGATGACATTGACATGTGTCCGTTCCATAGTAAGTTTGTTTACGTTTTGGGTTAGTCATATAAAAAGTCGTTAATAATGAAACAGATCTTCATACATAATAACATTTATACATACACCCGAAAAATATTATCTTCCGATTCGGCAGTATGGATTTTACACTTAAAACATTTAAACAAAAGCGACTCCACTCTTTTGTTTTATGACTATGTTCTTGTCGCGTACTGACGCATGTCTCTTTCTGGCGCGCATGAAAGAAAAGAATAGGAATACTCCTTAATAATTTACGATATTTATTGAAATTTCAGTGCTTTTCTACTTTTTTTACACATTTTCGCGTGTTATTTTTTATAAATAAAATTAACTTACCGGTGGTAGGTCACACCATCTGTTTTTAGGGTCGTTCGAGTGTTATTTCGACACTTTTTCACGACGCACTTCGGCATCCTTACTGCTTTGCGCTCAAAACACGACTAAGGTAAAAAGTGTGCGCATGTCGTATTTGAGCACACTTCTGCTGTGCCGTTTACAGCGCGCTGATGCAAAGTCCATGTATAGAATGTCGTTGCGTGGCATAGTCAGATCTCCAACTTGATGGACCGATGACCTGGCGAACGTCGCAGGAAGCCGCTACCTGAGGGCAGCGCAAGACCGGTCGTCGTGGAAATCCTTGAGGAGCCTTTGTTTTCCAGAAGATGTCGTTCGGCTGATCTTATGATGACCCTCTAATTACAAATATGTAATATAATCAATCAATCAATCAATATACTTTATTGCATCATAAGAAAATATAATATTACAAAAACAAACACAAAAGAATAACAATGATCCATATGGTTGGTGTTCGCAGGGGCGATCCCGATGGTGACGGCGACGGTGTACTGTGCGCCCGCGCCGCTGCGCTACGCCGCGCTGGCCGTCTACAGCCTCGGCAGCCTGCTGGGCCTCTACAAGGTAACACATAGACCACAGCGCACAAATGCATCGTTAGTTCAGCAGTAAAAAAATGTTTTCTGTTAATTCCATTCCAATAAATGAGGCAAAAGGTTTTCTGTTATTTTCTTTTTTTGGTGATTTAACTAGATTGTTATAGATAATAAATGAGGCAAACGGTACATAGTTACTTATCCGTATTAAAAAGTCCATATTTTAAGATAAAATGTCATTTAATTATAGAGTACTTTATTAATATTGTATTTTATATTGGTATTTTTCATGAAAACTCCTAGCCTCATTAAAAACTTCTAGTGTTTCCACGAATACGGAAACTGATAACTACATTTAAATAGACAAATATGTATTTGAATTTGTAGTTTCTGTTTCTCACAAATAGTTGTCGTATGTGCAGGCGATGCACGCGTGGTCGCCGTGGGAGAGGCGGCTGTGCTTCGCGGCGCCGTTCTGCATGCGCGTGCTGCTGGCGGCCGCGCGCGCGCTGCGCCTCGGCGGCGGGGACCCGCACGCCATACTACACGTCTTCCTGCAGGTCACTCCATAATTACATAGGCTGACTTTAAATTCGTTCTTGATACAAAAGGCTATGAATATATTATGGTAACAAACAACTTTCCCTAAGAAACCCATAGTCAAATCGCAAAAAAAATTTTGACTCTTCATACAAATCGATGAACTGACCGGCCAAATTAGTAGGTATGAAGAGTTCAACATTTTTTTGCGATTTGACTATGGGTTTCTTAGGGAAAGTTGTTTGTTATCATGAGAACATGCATAGCCTTTCGTATCAAGAACTAATTTGAGGTCACCCTATACAGGGTGTTGTTTTGGTCGACAACGGCCTTCTAAGGGATGAAAGTACAAAAAATACTTGTTCTGAATATACCTATAATATTTTTTTAATAAATTGATTCTACTGAAAAAATGACATACAAATTTTCCCAAAATTATCAAAACGCATGTTCGAGCAGTCAGTCAATGACGGCCGGCTCATTCACGTATTTTCCTACAAAAAGGTCAATGACACTTACATAAGCGTGGCTGTCGGGAGAAGTATTCCAAGATAGCTTCTTCCTTGAACTCTTGTCTACTTTGAGCTCTACCTTCAGCATGGGATGTTTTTTGGAAGAACACGATTTGCGGAGTTTGTAAATAATAATGTTTTTATTGCGTAACACGTTGCGGCGGCGCGACGTCAATCCAAATCTCAACACTCCACTTGATTTACACCACACGAAATGTAAATCTACATCGCTCAGTTCACGACTTTTGACTATTGAATAAAGACTTGTTCCTGATCATAGCCGTAGGCCGTATAATAGCGTAAGTTCACGCGCAGAGGCGCTTGCTCTCGCTGAGAAAATGAGACGCAGTTTCGGCGCGGAGGCACGCGGCAGACTGCTCGCGCCTAGGCATGAGTCCGATATATCAAAACGTAACTAAAAACGGATATGAGATTCATATCATAACATATCGATATGGCAGTTTTTAATATCGGATATTAGTAAAACTATACAACTATACATCGGCTAAGTAACGCGCGAAACACAAACTCCCGCAACCCAAGCATATGATATCGAACGGTTTGATATATTCGCTTTCTCTCTTTCTAACAAAAAGACATTTCATAAGTGCGAAAGAAATGCAGCGAATATTGAACCGGGACGGATATCAGCGGATGATAGGCGAATTGAACATTACGGTTATTGCAATACGGTTTAGATTGGACTTGATAACGCGTGAGTTTGCGTTTCCGTTCGTTTTCTAAACAAATAGATAAGTTACGTTTAAAAAGCGATTAATATCGTGCTACCCATATCGATATCTGAAAACGGTTTTCGATATCGATATGAAAACTTCATATCGGTTACAAAACCGTTTTCCAAAAAAACTGATAACGCCCATGTCTACTCGCGCCGCCGCGGCCGCTGCCACAGCCGGGGCCCCTCGTGCACCCCCGCACACCTCACCTCGTTGCTACGCAACCGTTCATTGTTAAAATACGTTACGCAAGGAAACAAGGATACCATTCATAATTATTTTTTAAGATTTTCTTAGGAAAATTTAAGGTAAGTACCATTTTTATATTTTTTTCGGCATTAGTATCATGTATACTATCAGCCCTGAAAAGCTCGTTGTCGACCAAAACAACACGCTGTATAAATGTTGACCTAGAGATTTAATTTTTTTTCTTTTCACTATGAGTACTACTACTGAAAACGTTAATTTAAAATTTCTATAATTTCATTACTTTATGATACACGTCAGTCTGCTGAGTCAACCTTGGCAGAGTTAATTGGAAAATGGCACGAACATGATTCCCATCGGTGAATAAATGATGAGCACTTTATTTCCTAAGATAATCACCAGTTTGCAGTGAGGCATGCCGAGCCGGGCTGTTGGAGCTATGACTATGTGCAACCCTTATTATTGTCCTGAAGGTTAAAACTTCACAGTACGTTCGTTCAAACGCACGTCGTCGTCATTCTCTAAGAAAACAATCAACCACCACACTTCCATTCCTAATGTACTTGCTTGTCTACTGACTGACAGAGAACAACCAAACCATTTTAGAAATTCGAAACGTATTCGTTAATTCTGACTAGTGGTTAGTGCTCCTGACCACTGATCCGAGAGTCGTGGGTTCGATCCCCACACAGGGTAAACTTTTCTGTGATGAGCAGAATTATTTGCTCTGAGTCTGGGTGTGTTATATCTATATAAGTATGTGTTTAAATGTATATGTGTATGTGTATCAGTCTCTGGTTCCCAAGATACAGGGAATCCTAGTTTGGGGCCAGGTGACTGTGTGTGATTTGTCCTGGATATTATTATTATAATTCGAAGTCTACGACATTCTGTTAATAGACTGTTCAGTTCAGTAGTAACGAAAGTAAAGTTTATTGCTCGTGTTGTATAAGGTTCTTGCAGTATTTCATCAATGGTATTGTTTGTTAGCAACCCATAACGTCGCTACTGCAGGGCCACGAGTCTCTTCCCATACATCGGGAAGGTTAGGCCATACATCGGGAAGGTTAGGCCATACATCGGGAAGGTTAGGCCATACTCCACACACGGGGGCCAGTCCACACATGGTGGAGGTTGTCGGACTAGTGGCCAACCTCAGTATCAGAAGTTTTCAAACCGCCTATCATAAGGCCTCCGACATGGCTTAACAACTGCCATCTAGTGATAATAGCTGACACCAACGGCTTAACGTGCCATGCGAAGCACGGAAACGGTCGAGATAAATGCCACTAACAGGCAAATCCATCCAGGTTGTGACCGTGTCTGTAGTTAGTTAACCTGCGTGATTGACGCAACCATGCAAGCTGCACTCAACCACGGCCGCTTCCGATCGTGTTACTTGTACTATGCAAATTTATTAACGAACAAGCTTTTTGCCGCGGCTACGCCCGCGTGGATGTCTCTTTATGACTGTCTCTAAGGTATTTTACGGGGACCATGAATTTTTCCGGAATAAAAAGTAGCCTATGTGTTAATCCAGTATTTAATCTATCTACCTACCTTTCACCCAAAACCGTTTAGTAGTTGGACCATTATTTTATGTAGGGGCAATAATCTGTCCCTTTCAAACAAAGGCGATTTTTCTTAGCTCAACATGTAAATTATTAAATGACACTGCCATCAGTAATAAGCTACCGAAAAAGACGTATGGTCTAGAAAAACAATGCTAATTAAATTAAAATATTAAATTTATTTGCAAATTACGGTACCTCAGTTGCCTTTCTAAGTGACGCAGTTGTTTTTATATAAACATTGGCTGTCCTTCTGTGCAAGTCACGTGAAATAACCTTAAATTTCTTTTTTTTTTCACGTAACGTACAATATATATTTTATTTTTTTAATGTATACACAATTACTTTAACCTCACTTCCACGTCATTAATTAGTAGACATCGACAATAACTTTTTTAATATAAAATATGTCTGGCCGTGTCCCCGCTGCTAAGCAAAATTTTACCTACCCTGTGTTACCATATGAAAGTGAACTTTAAAATAAGTTTTGTGCATTTGTTTACTGTAATTTAGTTTCAATATGTTATGAATTGATCGGGATATGGGAGAATTGCGGTATGATGAAAGTGACCCGAGTATGTCGCGCGAGAAAAGAGGCGCGTGTGTTTATTGTGCGACCACTTAGTTACCGCTGATAAACGGTGAGTTTTCTCGATATATAGTATAATTGTTTGATATTTTGATAGCATCATAATTTTTTTAGAATTTATATCCACATAATTACCATGGTAAAATACGTTTTATTTTTACAACTCCGTTACTACTATACTGCGTTACTCTGCGTGTACAAAATTAAAATAAATAAATTAATGAGTGGGTTCTACTCATGAAACTGAACAAATTTCACATGCTCATATATTTAAGTTTTCCGGGATAAAAAGTATCCTGCGTGTTAGCCGAGTGCTTTATCTATCTATCTACCAAATTTCATATTTGATGTTTCAATATTTGATGCATCATCGAGAGCCGAAAAAAACTGTGTCTGACAATGAAATTGAGGCTTCTTTAAAGAAAGTCTCAGAATGGGGTCGACTTAATTTGGTCCAATATAACCCCACCAAGGCCCAGGTTTGCGCGTTCACCGCCAAGAAATTGCCATTTGTATCACCTCGTTTTGAGGACACTCCCCTAAATGCCTTAGCTAGTATCGGAATCCTTGGTGTCGACATATCGAGTGAAGTCCAGTTCCGTGGTCATCTAGAGGGTAAGGCTAAATTAGCCTCGAAGAAGCTTAGTGTGCCCTCATATGGAATACTGTTCTTATCTCTGGGCAGGGGCACCACAGTACCAGCTTCTCCCTCTGGACCGCATTCAATGGAGAGCAACTCGAAATCGTCTACTGCCAGGATATTTCAGATCGGCTTGACCCCTTGGCGCTGCTTAGAGAGTAGCTTCGCTCTGCATGCTCTATCGCATGTACTATGGAAAGTGTTTCGAGGAATTGTTCGGATTGATCCCTGCCGCTTCTTTTCGCCATCATCGTTCCACGCGACAACATATTCATCCCCATCACTTCAGATGGTTGGCAGTCCACAACTGTGCGTTTCACTAGAAACTTTCTGCCTCGCACAACCAAACTGTGGAATGAATTGTCGCCTGCGGTATTTCCGGACCTATACGACATTCAAACCTTCAAGAAAAGAGCGTACTCCCACACCAAAGGCCGGCAACGCACTTGTGACTCCAGAGTTTTGCGGGTGTCTATGGGCGGCGGTAATCGCTTACCATCAGGTGATCCGTCTGCTCGTTTGCCACCTCTGCCATAAAAAAAATCAACGTAAAAAAGTTAATAATAATATTAATTATAATGGGACAAATCACATACGGTCACCTGGCCCCAAACTAAGATTCCCTGTATCTTGGGAATCAGAGACTGATATACATATACATTTAAATACATACATATATATAGATATAATACACCCAGACACAGAGCAAACAAATCTGCTCGTCACAGAAATGTTTGCCCTGGGTGGGGATCGAACCCACGACTCTTGGATCAGTAGTCAGGATCACTAACCACTGCGCCACCAAGTCAGTCAATAAATACCAACTTCACTTTTCAAAACTTTCTCTACAAAAGTTGTCTAAATTGTACCCTCAATAAAATAATGGCCCAGTTTCGACGTGAAAACACAATCAAACAAAAAAACATCCATACTTTCGCATCTCATCTCACCTCATCTCACTTAATATTAGATTGCTTTGGGGCAATTCCGACATGAATTTCAGTGAGTTAATAGGAAGTATTTGTTTTGATTTGTTTTTCAAAAACGGTTTATTTCTTTCTTAAAATTGTTTTATCAATATAATTATTTGAAAAGTTGGCATATATTTTCTTTTACATCTTAAAATTTTTCTATAAATCTAGGACTCAAAGGTCAGATTTCTTTTCCTATCGAAACCTCACAGAAAACCGGCGTGAAGCAATTGCGTTGTGTTTTGCCGAGTGAGTGAGGGTACCGGAGAATTACCCCATGCAGTAAAAGTGGTTCTCAACCTTTTGGCTATATAAGTTAGGTGTTGTAAATTGTGAAATTAGAGAGATAAACACTTTAATTATTAAGTAATGACATTTTGATTAATATTAAACGGTTAAGAGCTTCTCTCTCATTTCGGCTCTCATACTCCACTGGCGTAGTCCCGAAGTCATGGAAGACAGCTTTGGTGCACCCGATCCCTAAAAAAGGTGACCGCTCGAATCCGTCCAACTACCGGCCGATAGCCATAACCTCCTTATTCTCAAAGATAATGGAGTCCATTATCAACAGCCAGCTCCTTCGGTACCTAGAGGACCGCCAGCTGCTTAGTGACCGACAGTACGGTTCCGTAAGGGCCGGTCTGCTGGTGATCTTCTTGTCTACCTGACACATCGTTGGGCACAGGCGATCGAGACTAAGGGGGAAGCTTTGGCCGTTAGTTTGGACATAGCGAAGGCCTTCGATCGGGTCTGGCACAAAGCACTTCTTGCGAAGCTTCCTTCTTATGGGCTTCCCGAGGAATTATGCAAATGGGTCACTAGTTTTCTTGCAGACAGAAGCATAAAGGTCGTAGTCGACGGTGCATGCTCAGATTCTATGTCTGTGAATGCTGGTGTCCCTCAAGGCTGTGTGCTTTCGCCTACACTGTTCCTTCTGCATATCAATGATATGCTGCTAATCAGCAGCACTCATTGTTATGCGGATGACAGCACAGGTGATGCCTTCTATACCGGCCGTGCCAACATTTCTCGGGAAAACGTCATCGAGAGCCGAAACAAACTTGTGTCGGAAATTGAGGCCTCTTTAAAGAAAGTCTCAGAATGGGGTCGACTTAATTTGGTCCAATTTAACCCCACTAAGACACAAGTTTGCGCGTTCACTGCCAAGAAAATGCCATTTGTCGTATCACCTCGTTTTGAGGACACTCCCCTAAATGCCTCAGCTAGTATCGGAATTCTTGGTGTCGACATATCGAGTGAAGTCCAGTTCCGTGGCCATCTAGAGTGTAAGGCTAAATTAGCCTCGAAGAAGCTTGGTGTGCTCAATAGATCGAGACGGTATTTCACTGCGGCGCATCGCCTGCAACTTTATAAGGCGCAGGTTCGGCCTCATATGGAATACTGTTCTCATCTCTGGGCAGGGGCACCCCAGTACCAGCTTCTCCCTCTGGACCGCATTCAACGAAGGGCAAATCGAATCGTCGACTGCCAGGATATTTCAGATTGGCTCGACTCCCTGGCGCTGCGTAGAGATGTAGCCTCGCTCTGCATTCTCTATCGCATGTACAATGGGGAGTGCTCCGAGGAATTGTTCGGATTGATCCCTGCCGCCTCTTTCCGCCATCGTTCTACGCGACAACATATTCATCCCCATCACATAGATGGTTGGCAGTCCACAACTGTGCGTTTCACTAGAAACTTTCTGCCTCGCACAACCAAACTGTGGAATGAATTGTCGCCTGCGGTATTTCCGGACCGATATACGATATTCAAACCTTCAAGAAAAGAGCGTACTCCCAAATCAAAGGCCGGCAACGCACTTGTGACTCCTCTGGTGTTGCGGTTGTCTATGGGCGGCGGTAATCGCTTACCATCAGGTGATCCGTCTGCTCGTTTGCCACCTCTGCCATAAAAAAAAAAGCTACTTTTAATTACTAGGAGTTCTGTGCGGACAGCCGTAGGGAGCGGACGTACTCAAGAGCACTGCCGAGAGCCCTTGGTCATTCCTTACTTTCCAAACAAATTACTTTATTGCCCTATTGTTTGACGCGACGCACACTGTCTGCGCCTACGCAGCCGCGACGTTCGCGAATCCCGCCGCCCAGCGGCACCCTCCGTTAGCGTAGATAGTAATGCGTGTTTGTGTTTACGAGAAACCTCGCTTTTCATAAGTTTCGTGTTAATGGTGCCTACATGCTTTCCTTTTAAATACTCGCATTTGTTTTTCACAAACTCAAAAGTGACCAGCAGTGTAGTGCATCGTACCCACAGCCTCCAGAAACCTGAGAGTCCCATCGACCAACCACAACTACCGGACTAATTTGGTGAGATCGTTCCTTAACTCAGGGATTTTTTCTTTTCTTTTGCTTCTTTACCCTCCCTCAGCTTGCACAGCTTCCAGAAACCTGAGAGTCCCATCGACTAGCCCCAGCTACCGGACTAATTTGGTGAGATCGTTCCTTAACTCAGGGATTTTTTCTTTTCTTTTGCTTCTTTACCCTCCCTCAGCTTGCACAGCTTCCAGAAACCTGAGAGTCCCATCGACTAGCCCCAGCTACCGGACTAATTTGGTGAGATCGTCCCTTAACTTAGAGTTTTTCATTTCTTTCTTTCTGTTTTTATTTATTTATTATTATTATTATTGCTTTTTACCTACAGCATCCCCATCATTGGTAACGGGCTAAGCCACTCAGCCTACATCACCCGATATCTTGAACCTTAAACACCTACCCGACTTAAACATATAGGTACAGTACTAGTCTTGCAGCCTTAGCAGCGATCTGCTAACGAAGTTAACAAAGTACCCAAGTATCAAAGCAATTGACTTAAGTAGGCAGTAGAAGTTCATCTGCCTATGCCGAAACATAACCTAAGCTCAATAATCTGACATTTTCGCTTCACAGGCCCTAACAAGAAACAAGACTCGACCATTTTACTTCAAAACCTTTTGTTATTTTTTATGCACCAAAGCAAATCCCGCAGATGTAGAAAGCTAAATTACTCCTTAAAATACTAAAAATAAAAGCTACAAAAAGAACAACTTCCTCAAAAAACGATTTCCCAATTGAATACATTAGAAAGCGGTGGGAACAGACCACATCTGGTATATACGACTCAACCATTTTATTTCAAAACCCTTTGTTAATTTTATGCACCAAACAAATAACTTACGCAGTTCTTTCAGCCATAAAATATCTGGCATGCTAAAGAAATCCCGTAGATGTAGAAAGCTAAATTACTCCTTTAAAGTTAAAATACTAAAAACAAAAGCTACAGAAATAACAATGCAACGTCCTCATAAAACTATTTACCAATTGAGTACGTTAGAAAGCGGTGGGAACAGACCACATCTGGCATACTTTCGGGCACACGCCTAAAAAAAACAACGCAAAGTCGGCAAAGAACACAAAACAATACAAGAAACAATAAAAACTGCAACAATGGAAATTGTTAGACAGGCAAAGGACGGCAATTGCCTCTATAGTGCAATAGCTCACCAAATTAACATAATATTCGGACTAACGTTTACTAAAGAGGCAGTAAGGAAAGACCTAGCCACCTACGTATACAATAATCGCAACGATGAAAATCTTCGACAAATTATCATCACCAATGTACTCGACATCAGCCTAGGACGTGATATCCCTCTGGAAACTCAAATAGAGAACTACTTAAATCAACAATTTGAACCGGGATTTTGGGGAGGGGAGGATATTATCACAGCAGCAGCAAATTACTACCTGGTAAATGTGTACGTGCACGGCGTTATCAAAGATCCCTTGATTTATAGTCCTACAGGCACTCAGACCCCCCACAACATACACCTGTACTACGAGAGTAACCACTATGACAGTGTCATACTTGCCAATAGAACTGACAGCGTAATCGACTTAGATTCAGAAAGCAGAACATCTATACAAGTGTCTACGGAAAACGCAAAAAATAATACTAACCCGGCTTATTCCCACACCACGACATGTGAAACAATCATAGATAACGTAATTAGTCTCCCAACTACAAACAGCGAGGGGGAATCAATCGCAACTTACCTGTCACCAAGTATCCAAAACTCGCCTGAGGACATAGTAGACACTACAGGTCACAGGTTGCTTAGGAAGTCGCCTACAATGTCAAATGCTATTTTAAATTTAAAAAACGCGGACCACTCCGAATAGCTACTTGGAACGTCCGTGGATGCGCGTCATTCAGCGACAAAAGACGAATAGACTACGAATTAGATAAGAGACAGATAGCCTTAGCCGGACTTCAAGAAACACATATGTTCAATGGAACAAACTCATCAAAAAACTATGAATGGTTTTTTGACCTTTGCGGAAATAAAAAACCGAAACAAAAAAGAGGTACCTATAGCCATCCTTATTCACAAACTCGTCCCTCACACAATAAAAAAAATCACAAGGATAGACCCAGATGTCATGGCAGTTCACCTAACAATAGACCTGACTGACCAAGGAACACCCGTGGACGTCATTTTTATCAATACCCACGTCCCTCCGAAATCAACTACCTGTTTCGCAAAAATTGGAAAACTAATTAAACAAAATATACAATCATTCCCCCTAATATGTAGTAGGTGACTTTAACGCCCACATAGGTTCAGCAGAGGCCCAATCTTTCCCACCTAATATTGTAGGTAAAAACTTGTTTCACGCGAAATCCAACGAAAATGGCAACCTACTACTAGGATTTGCTCATCAACATGACCTCCTTATTAAAACAACTTCGTGCAAAACCACGTGGTCAGTGGGACAAAACACTTCGCAAATAGACCACATTCTAACTAGCGCGAAAAAGATCATTTTTTTCAATGACATTAAAGGCGAGTGGGCGAAATCAATTAAATCAGATCACAAACTCATTTGGGGAAAGATTCAAAAACCAAAAATTTTGCTATATAAAAAGAGTCATAAACGAAAGCATGAAATAAACAACAAAACAACCATAAACCACAACAAACCGACACAAGCCGTAAACAAAATCTCATACAATTACAAAATACTGGATTACGAGTCCCTACAAAGCACCAAAACTCTTAAGGAGTTTCAAAGTCGTGTAACTAGGGAAATCGAAAATATACTAAACAAATATGGACTTGATTACAGCCAATTAGATTCCAATACAGGCAATCCCATTGAAACAAACCACCTATCTGTAGAAGATCTTAATGAGGTCTTACGCGAGACAGCACACGAACTCTTAATAAACTCCGGAGCCATAACTCGAGAAGAAAGAATTGCGCTAGCCCAATTCCAGCGCGCTCTATTTCTTAGAAATCGAAATCCAAAAGATAAAGACCTCCAAGACCTAGTTAAAATAACGCGCAAAAAAGTTCGTGAGGTACACGATGCGGAAGAGCAAGAATTTAGTCGAAAGTTCTTTCAAGGTCTTAGTAAGGCACACAAAGCAATCCGGATGAAGCTTACGTACAAATTCTACCGTAAATACACTAACAAAGTAAAACGAGCGCAAACAAAATACTACATACCCATGTCCAATTGGATTTCAGAGTAAAAGAAAAGCGAAGGACCTAGGATAGAGCTTATTGTGGCCTTCGATAGCTCAGGTAAAAATAAAGAGGATCACAATATAAGGAACACAAACCATTTCCGAAGAAGACTGTCCGAAAGTAATAGATATAGCAAACATCATAGCTAGATTACGAAACGGCACCGTCCCAGGCCCTGATCAAATCGTACCTGAACTTTATAAGGCAGCACCCCCCATATTTATATTCCAATTGGAACTAATAATGAGAGACGCCTGGCTAAACAATAACATTCCAAAACAATGGCTACTAACCAAGCAGGTACCTATACCAAAAAAAGCAAACCCCAAACAAATAGGAGATTTCAGAAGAATCTCAATATGTAATGTAGGATACCGTGTGTACGCCAATTACTTATTAGAAAAACTAGACAAAAAAATACAGGAACTAGGATCATACCAAGCAGCATTTCTGGTTAACCGGTCTACGGATGACCACATCTTCACACTAAGAAGGGTTCTAGACATACACTGGAGATCTGGAGATAACATTTTTCTAATAGCACTCGACATAGACAAAGCCTTTGACACGGTAGACTTCCACGCACTCAGAGACATATTAGTCACGTGGACCCGAGACATCCCATTTACTAACCGAATAATAAATGCTTGCATGAACGAAAAGACGTATATATGATGGTGTGGACAACAATCCGAAATCATTAACAAAGGAAAAGGAGTAAAACAGGGATGCCCCCTATCACCTAGGCTTTTTACAATACTAATGGACGATGTACTCAGAACCTTAGAAGAAGAGGAACCATCCGTAACTCTTGACCAGGACCATAATATAAAATTTCCTATTATTCTATCCTTCGCTGACGACCTTATCATCGCAGGTAGCAACATAAACGAGCTCGATAGGATAATTACGAAATTAAAGTCCCTAAACTACTAGTCCGCGACCCCTTCGGCCCCCCGGCTAATGAACTTAGACCACTGTTAGTAGGAGGGACACCTATCCAGCCGGTTAAGGAAATCAAATACCTAGGGATTTTTATCTCAGCTGGTCATAGCCGGAAATCGACCATAAAATCGAGGTGCGATAAGGCCATGAAATATTCCAAAATATTACTTAACTTTATTCAAAGTAACAAAATGGATTGGAAAATAGTTCGCCTTATCTATAAAATGGTGATTTCCCCCGCTATGACATACGGACTTAACGTTACAGCGCTGACGAAATATAATAGGTCCCGCCTACGGCGGTACGAACGACTCATATTAAGAAGTATGCTACCAATGGCAAAGGACTACCCGAAACAGAAGATAGATGAAATCCTGGAAGGCAAAACCATCACAAAGATTATAAAAGTACGCAGAATTTGCTACTTAGGTCATATCATGAGACGGGAAGCCCCGCACCTCCTGCACGCAGCCTACAACTACAGGGAGAGGAAACGCAAAATAGGAAGACCTATTTATACCTGGATGGACTCCCTCCGCCACGACATCCGAGGTTATACGGAACTTACAAAAAGCCAATGGATTGCAATATCGGAGAGCAGAAGTGATGGCTGAAGAAATATACGACGTACCGGAAACCGACACGGAATCTGAAGAAGAAAACAACCCAGAATAGACAAGGATTAACATGAACATTGAAGCAGTCATTCTCCTACCCTGTATATATTACACACCAAGTATAGTATCTATCTTCCCCATACTAGCTACGATGCCAAGTATTCGGGCCGGTTCCAACTCCCATCTCTTCCCCTCCTGACTGCGCCGCCCTACACTCCTGTCCTATCTACGCCCCCCTCTGGTGTCTTGGGCCTCCGCGTCCTTGCAGCAGTAATGCTGGCTGGAGGGGGGCTTGAATTGAACTAAACTGAACTGAAGAGCCACTTTTAATTACTATGAAAAGTAAAACGGGGTTATTTTGAATACAAAACATGTCGGAATATCCCCAATGGGGTTATTTCAAATTAAATTAAAAATTTTAAATAACACGTCAGAACTCAGTCAGAGGTGCTTAAAAATCGATAATTTATCATAAAAACAAACAGTTAATACATTTACTTATTTTGTTTCCTTGAAATCAATGTCAGGGTTATTCCGAATTGATGAAAATGGCGCGAAATACTCCACTTTTACAAAAACCGACACTATACTCTCCCGAACTTCACCAGTCACTGAACGATAATTGAAACCGCAGGAGAAATCAAGATGGCACCTAAATAAATGTGTCCATCCTAAAAATATTGTTTTGTTTAGTAGAATTTTCTGTTATTCGGAATATACCCAAATTCGGAATTACCCCAATGCACTCTATAAATGCGAAAGTATGGATGTTTTTTTGTTTTTTTTTTTTTTTTTTAATCTAGGACAAATCACACACGGTCATCTGGCCCCAAACTAGGATCCATGTATCTTGGGAACCAGAGACTGATATACATACACATATACATTTAAATACATACATATATACTCGTAGATGTAATACACCCAGACTCAGAGCAAACAATTCTGCTCATCACAGAAAAGTTTCCCTGTGTGGGGATCGAACCCACGACTCTCGGATCAGAGGTCAGGATCGCTAACCACTTAGCCACCGAGTCAGTCAGTGTTTGTTCCACTTTCACGCTGAAACTACTGAACGGACCTGGATGAAATTTGGTAGGTAAGGTAGATACCTAGATAAAGCACTCGGCTAACACATAGGATACTTTTTATCCCTAAAAACTTAAGGGTTTCCGGAGGAATGCTTAAAAACTCAAAATTCACATTCTCTTTCTCTCTGGACCCAATTCTGAAGTCCACACAGACGAAGTCGCGGGCGGAAGCTAGTTAATAATATTAGTAAGAAATATTTATCATACATTCTTCAATAGTACCGAAGAAGATACCGCCTCAGCCGCGGCTTAACTGTGTCGGGTATGCAATTAAACTGAAATAAAAGGTCAAAGATACTTACTTCAAATCGCACGTTTTAACCCACATACTTTTAGAAGGACGCGATGTTTCGGTATCAGTAAGTTATAGAATGGTCATGCATGATAAAATGCAAATTTTTTTTAGACTTATAATACTACAGAAATACAAAAAATAAGTCAATATCAATAAACTGATAACAATGACGACTTAGATAACTTACAATATTAAATAATAATCTAATATATTGTAGTTTCACTTTTAGGTGTACCTGGTGCTTATAGATAATAAGATAAAGTTATTAGCAATTATTAGTCAGCTGTTAGTCAGGAAATTATTACAACAATTTTCCAAAGTCATTAGCAAAACAATGCGCGCATCATAAAACCGGTGTGGTCAATTTGTTTGACAAAGCGCCAACGATACTGGTTTTCCCCTTGCGCGTATTCCTTTGACATGGTTTTCGTAAAGGTACATTTAAAAAACACTATGTAGGTGTAGGACCATTCTTAGCCATTAAATAATTCCGTATTTTTATTATTCTTTCTTTATTTTGTGTTTGTGCTCGTTGATGCTTGCCTAAAAGAAAATATGTCCCGTATGAAGGCTCAAAAATAATGTTGTCATTCTTCTCTTGATGTTGTTGGGGCTACATACTAACATCAAAAAACTAGGCCGATTTGCTGACGCGCAAAAATAAACATACATAATAATAGTGACTCATCGTGTTTCCCCATGAAACTTTTCCAAGGAAAACATAGTCAGTTCCCCAACATCGGTTTGGAAAAGTCGTTTTTTGTTGAGGATCTTTCATCAATTGTTACAATAATAATATCGAGGGTTCACGGGCGACTTGTATTAAGCGACATTTTTAGAAATGTTCAGGAGACTGATTTAAAAAAATATTTCTTAGAAAAATAATCATTAAAACTTAACTTCTTAGTATTATATAGATTCTCGATATTCTTAATATTTTAAATATTATTCAGAAGTTATTTTTTGTGAGGTATTTTGTAAGAAATAAATTTTAGAGGTTACCTGTGTTTCCAAAAATGTCGCTTAATACAAGTCGCCCGTGAACCCTCGATATGGATACAATGTTATTTACCTACCTCAATTTTTTTCACAATAATACCTCCCATTTTATGTATCTTATATTTATTTGTTTTATAAAACACTAAAATTGATAACTGACGGTCTCCAGGACGCAGTGTCGCTGGGCGGCGGCGTCATCGGCGCGATGCACATCCCGGAGAAGTGGTTCCCCGGCGCGGTGGACCGCTGCCTCAACTCGCACAACATTATGCACGTGCTCGTCGTGCTCGCGGTCTACTCCATGCACCAGGTCAGCACACTAATATCTTCAGCCTCACTAGTTTTCCTCTCAAGGTTTTTTTTATGCACAATTGACAACATAAAAAAATACTTCCGATTTTTATGAGTTGAGGCCAAAATAAAGTATATAGGTACGTATTTTTTTATCTTCTTTAAACAGGGTAAGTTTGATATTTAAGGGTGGCATTCAGTATTGGCTCTAGAACACAGGAAAAATATTTTTAAAAATCCAAACAAAAAACTGCTTTCATACAGACTAGTAGGTAATTTAATTTATTGAATAACATTCACGATAGGGTGTCCCCCGGACCCAAAAGGCGATTTTTTGTGAACCCCTCCCGGACGGCCCCCGGTCTCAACTAGGAAAGATCCGGGGAAACTCGGAAGGATGGGATGCATATTTCAGAGCCTACTGATAAAAAAGCTATTGGCTAGGTATAAATTGACTTTTTTTTTTGTTCACATTGTTGATGTGTGTGCAGGTGACAACGCGCGACATAGCGTGGATGGCCCGCGCCGAGTGCCGCCCGCTCTGACGCCCGCGCAGCCGCAGCCGGCCTCCGCCCCACCCCCGGACACACCAAGCTCTGCTTCTCACTATTGCCCCTGTACTTAGTAACTGTACAGTAAGATTAGCTACATTTATTTAGTGAACTGCCTTCAGTCAGGTGACGATAACGTAGAAAAAAAAGTAGAAACGTCAAAGTCCATTTAAATATTTTCTAAGTAAGGGTTAATTAAACGGTTGAGCCACAATCAGCTGGTTTTTTTTTGGAGTAGGTAGGTACATATTAGTTATAAAATGTATGTTATTGTTTGACTATATGTGTGTGTGTACACAGCAGGACCTCTTTAATCCGAACAACCAAAATTTACCCCCGTGGATGGTTCGGATTATAATACTTATGTAGACATTTTGAAAGGCAATTCTGACAATAAAACAAAGGTGTTTATTATTGAAGCTATGTTTTAATCATGTAAAACAATATAATACAACTAAATGATAATGATATAATTAATATTTTTTAAAGAATTCCAGGGAATTTGACGACTAGATTTAGCTACATTAAAAACGCTTTATTCCTTAATTTATGCAAACACGTAACGCGGGGCGGTCAAATACTCGTACAATTCGTGTAACACTTCAGATGTAGGTATAACTCAGTACTGAAATGCGGGCGTGGTGCAGCGACTTACTGAGAAACGGCGATGCGGATTATAGAGGGGTTCGAATTAAAGAGGTCCTGCTGTAAATGTTTATAAGTTGTCCAGCTAAACTGCTAATAACAGTGATGTATTACATTATCTGATTAATTAAAAACATATCGGGCTCGCCATGAAACCGTAATGTAGATTATACCTAACGAAAAGCACAACTAATTGCTAGAATGAAACACTATTCTGATGATCAATTTCAGAATAAAAAAACGATGATATTTGCAGAGTTTGTTAACAAGTAAATTCTATATTATTTAATCGAATAAGATGCGAGGCAGTATGCCTTCCCATTTTGTCATGTTTTTTCATGTTTTGCGAATTAACGATCAAAATTAGTATAATTATTTATAGTTAGTCGACAATATCACGGCCTACTTAAAGTAGAATTAAATAGATCGCATCGTTAAGTAATGACTTTAATCGAAGTTATAACGGCATTCCTTCTAATATCCCGAGCAATGCGCGCCATCTTTAACAATAACTAGATCGTTAACACAACGTAGGTAGAAGTTTCACTATCCCGTTAATTAATAGTTTTAAAGATTAAGACTAAGATATCGTACGTACTTTAATATAAACGACATTATTTTTCTCCCGAGGTTATTAATAACTCTACTTCTGTACATCCTCGTTTAAACTATCTCGTTAATCTACATACATACTTATATGTTTTAAAAGATTTATTCCAAGCAAAAAATAACAAAAAGGGTTGCTAACGCTTTATAAATGTGATCTGTTTGAACACTGAACAAATGTAAATTATATGGGTCATCTCATATAATATCTGGTTCCAAATTCGTAGCGGTTACAATATTCTAGCATTATTTGTTAAAAAATTATACAATAAGGATTTAAATATCCTCGTATTAGAATCAATCTGCTTTGCTCATTCTTTATATTTTTCTCTCCTAAAATGTCCCTGTAACGTTAAATCCTACGTATCTTCCAATCTATCTATTCGTAATGTTTTTGAGTGAAACTGTTAAGGTGCGGCTAGCGACGCGCTCTGGCGCCCCAGCCAAGCCGCCATTGTAGGCTCACAACAGTAGGCTAAAAAGTAAAGTAACTAAAAAAACAGTATATTAAAAAGTATTACATACAGCATGGACACTCTTCGATCCCACGAAAATTCGTGATCCTGCTGTGCTGTAGTGCGCCTACAAGGACGGTCTAACAGCACCTTTAATTTTTGATCTGTGATTGATTATGGTTTTGTTTCCGGACTGGGCCATTGACTATATACTAGACTAGAGTAGAGGTCTGTGATAGGCCAGTCGACGAAATGACCCCAATATCATTCCTTTGTCGGAAATGTATTTTTGTAGTATGATAGAGTTACACGTGTACATAAGAAATAATACGAGATTAGCCAATATTTGATGTATCATCGAGAGCCAAAAAAAATTGTGTCTGACAATGAAATTGAGGCTTCTTTAAAGAAAGTCTCAGAATGGGGTCGACTTAATATGGTACAATTTAACCCCACCAGGTTTGCGCGTTCACCGCCAAGAAATTTCCAATTGTCGTATCACCTCGTTTTGAGGACACTCCCTTAAATGCCTAAGCTGGTATCGGAATTGTTGGTGTCGACATATCAAGTGAAGTCCAGTTCCATGGTCATCTAGAGAGTAGGGCTAAATTAGCCTCGAAGAAGCTTAGTGTGCTCAATAGATCGAGACGGTATTTCACTGCGGCCCATCGCCTGTAACAAGCCTGCAACTTTATAAGGCGCAGGTTCGGCCTCATATGGAATACTGTTTTCATCTCTGGGCAGGGGTACCCCAGTACCAGCTTCTCCCTCTGGACCGCATTCAACGGAGAGCAACTCGAATCGTCGGCTGCCAGGATATTTCAAATCAGCTTGACCCCTTGGCGCTGCGCAGAGAGTAGCCTCGCTCTGCATTATCTATCGCATGTACTATGGAGAGTGCTCCGAGGAATTGTTCGGATTGATCCCTGCCGTTTCTTTTCGCCATCATCGTTCCACGCGACAACATTTTCATCCCCATCACTTCGATGTTTGGCAGTCCACAACAGTGCGTTTCACTAAAAACTTTCTGCCCTGCACAATCAAACTGTGGAATTAATTGTCGCCTGCGGTATTTCCGGACCGATAAGACCTACACAAACCTTCAAAAAAGAGCGTACTCCCATTTTAAAGGTCGGCAACGTACTTGTGACTCCTCTGGTATCTATGGGCGGCGGTAATCGCTTACTATCAGGTCATTCGTCTGCTCGTTTGCCTCTTGTCCCATAAAAAAAAAGTTTTTCTTCGTGGAAGTTAGATAAAACTGACATTGAAAAATAATTTATAAAAAAAAATCACAAAGAAAGAAGCTGCTTTAAAAATTGTCTATACAGGGTGACTTTAAATTAGTTCTTGATACATAAGGGTGTGCATATGCTCATGATAACAAACAACTTTCCCTAAAGAACACATAGTCAAATCGCGAAAAAAAATTGGAATCTCCATACAAATCGAACAAGTGACCGGCCAAATTAGTATGAAGAGTCCAATTTTTTTTGCAATTTAACTATTGGTTCCTTAGGGAAAGTTGTTTGTTGTCATGAGCACATGCACACCTTTTGGTATCAAGAACTAATTTAAAGTCACCCTATATAAGGCCTAAGCGCCTTGTGGTACGAGTTGTTAGCTTTTTTCTCAATATTTTTGAAAAATATTATACGGTGGATACATTTATGGATAGTGTGTTTGAAATAAGGGGTTACTCAGAATCATGTAAATCTGAATAATGTAACAAGTATTTGTATGAAAATTGTAATAATTGTAGATCGGATATTTTCAATATTTTTCCTGTATTCTATACTTGATTCTGAGTAACCCCTTAAAATTTTATAGGCACTTTTTTAAGATCCTGTATATTTTGTTATGAAATAAAGACATTGTCTCCAAAGACACTTTTAAAAACAAGTTAAAAATATTAATTTCGCCTTATTTCCACCTCGAATAAATATTGGATAATTTTGTATTCCTTATCTATAACACTTAACTCCATGGAACTCTATAATAATACTACAAATAAAGTTTGGACAGAGAAATTAATGCTGGTGTCCTCCTTACAAACGCACTCCTCGTGGACTGTACTACACTGGCATATGTTTGTATCAGCTATTGTGCTGGGTGAGCGCACCGCCTACGCCCACCCGGTGTCGATGTCGTAGCGACTGTGATGTGTTCATGGGCTGTGTAGAAGATTACTTTGCTTGTAATCGTGTGAACCGTATGACAGAGAGATATATACGTAAAACTTCGAAATTACTAAACGTCTTTGTGGACAACGGATAATAAATTCAGAAGGCGTACAGTTATAATAGTCACACTTTTTTATTTTAAATGCTTCATTTCTAGTACTCAGACTTAATCCACGGTGAATTTCTAAGGATTTAAAAAAATGCTTTACGACCTATGATAACCCATCGCACTTTATGCGCATGCGATATGCCGGAGGCGGCGCGTACAGTCGTCAATAAATGTCGTCGTAGCGCCGCGGCCAGAGATGACCTTTTACTACTTATATGTCAAACTTTAACCATTTACTTGCTAGTTACGTTAATACTAAATTCCGCGACCAACTAATAATTGCGTATATTTTTATATTCTCGGTGTTGTGCGCTTCACGGCTTTAACTTTAGAAAAAATAATAAAATCTTTAAAATACCTATCTATTTCACTCTTTAAACACATTCCCCGCTAGTCTAGTGATTAATAATTTGAGTAGGTAGATAGGTAGAAAAGCAATAAATAGAATAATGTTAAGAAATTTGACAAAAGTAGTAGCTACAAGTTACTTAACACGATTTTACAACGTTATCGCATGTTTTGAAGGTTTTTTTTTATGTAGATTTCTAATGACAATTTATTCATAGTCAAAGTTTAATTGTTTCAGTCGATTGATGTTATAGATGTAGTCATTTAGATGAAACGAAGTGTACTTGAGGTTTTTTATAGAAGTGGTCAAGAAGAGGCAGGAGGGCCCGCCGCGCCGCCGCCGGCGCCGGCGCCGCCTTACATTAACGACAACTGTCACTAACATTACTGCCTATCTGTAACCGAACCGATACGTTCAGGTTTTAATTTTTATTGTTGGAAACAATCTACTTATATCAATTATCCAGTACACGACAAATAAATAAAATATTTTTCATGGCTTTATAAAAATTATATTTTTTAACCTAATTTTTTCAGAGTTCAATATTAAAATTATATTTTTATCGTTTATATAATAAGAACATTAGTTTGTTATTTACACTGCATTTTATATTCAAATTATAATTATTATTACTATGTATAGTGGGTATTCTTACTTACTTCATATTTTAAATAGGTACATGATATTATATTTGCGTAACAAAAATTATAAAATCTTTCAAAGTTATTTATCAATACTAAAACTTCAAATATTACCTTAACCACAAAATAAATAACTAATGTTATATACTTAATTCATGAACGATGTGTATGGTTGATTATATTAGTGCTATGATTAAGAGCAATATACAATACAGACAGTATTTAGTTATCTAATATTATCTCGTATTAAGGGTTCATTTTAGAAATCACATTCGTTATTGCACTCTTTCTTGATATTCCTATTCTTTATATAAATTTGACGAACTGTAAACGTTGGAGAGATTATTAAAGTTAATTTAAATCTTAAAGCTGATTTTTATTTATTTATATTTCACTAGAAGTACCCCGTCCATACTCATAATACTTTCGTCTCACTCAAGACGTAAGTCTGCATTGGGGATATCTTGTCTCTGATAGGGGCACAGATTGTGTACCTAACTATTTGATAAATAACAGGTAGGGGCTCCAAGTGCAGGCGCGGATCCAGGGGGGGGGGGCAATGGGTGCATTTGCCCCCCCTGAAGCCTGACCGAAGTACTAAAACTTCTATAAAATGCAAATAAATAGAGGCATTTCTTAACTATTAACAAAATTTTCGCGCTCGCTACGCTCGCGACTTTTAATATGAATGGTCTAATACCAACGGCCGCTTCATAAATACGAGTACACTGAAAATTTGTCCCCCCCCCCCCCCCCTGAACGAAATCCTGGATCCGCGCCTGTCCAAGTGACGCATCAGCAGAACGTTACCCTCACAACCTTCATATACAGGTGTAACAAAATTGGTGTAGGACCCGTTAACTGGGGATTCTACTCATCGTACTGAACAACTTTTCATAAAATCATCTGTTTGGCCATTTTTGTATGAAAGTCCAAACATTTTTTGCGATTTGACCAAAGTCGTAAAACAAAAGTTATTCAGTACGATGAGTAGAATCCCCAGGTTAACGGGCCCTACACCAATTTTGTTACACCCTGTATAGAGTGAATTCTTACAAGTAATTTGAGTTATAATATACTTATATTCATTGTATTGTTTAAATTCAATTCGTCTTATGGCGTTAGTAAACTGGGTTTAATACTTGAAAAAGTAAGGCTATGCGCCTTGCATCGCGCAGTGGGGAGCGTGGTGGCGCACAGCCGCGGCGCCGCCACAGTCGACCATGGATCCTCGACACGGGCTGGCGCAGGCGTTGCTCGCACTCTGCCTGTGCGCGTGCGTCGCCGCGCGCCCCGGCGCCTCCAACGACGCGCTAACCGCCCAGAAATGTGAGATAATACGACAATATTTCCTACTGCATGTGGTACAAAGTAACATAAAAAAGCATGTGCTAGGATAGAAGTAAGTTAAGTGTTGTGGAAATGGTTCACTATAAAGTTTCTTTTTATACTTTGGTAAGTAAACAGTTCTGACTCTTTCTCATTTATTCATAAATATTCATATCATTTACTTACGCATTTGTTTTTAAAGACTGCGTCGTACTAAAGCAATATTTCCATCGATTTAACTTTTAAAATGCAAAAAAGAAACACAGTCCAACTTCACCATTTACCTGAACCGATACAACAGGTTTAATTATACCTACTAATATTATTTTGCATGTGGTTTCTCGTACGGTACGGCATGGAGGCACAAGGGTATCCTGGTTGTATATTCACGGCACAGCTCAAAAGGACGTTGGCGCATAACCCACGACAAAGCGAAACCGCGCCACAATCACCGTCACTCAATTAAGTCTACTCTCGACGTTGAAAACTTAATTAAAACGTTTAAGAAAAAGTAACTAAGAAGAACTAACACATACGTGCTTTTTTTATTAGACGTTATTGAGGGTATGTTCTAATTATTATGTAAGTTAGTCTAAAGTAAGTGTTAAAATTCGTCAACCATTATTAACTTCGTTTTCTACTTAGGTACGAAACTATTATATTTTTAAAATGACTAAGTGGGCGAGTTAAAACAAGAGCGAATGCTCAGTTGCCAAATATGACAAATCGTCATAAAATAACATAAATATTCCGGATCATTTGTTTTTCTGCATTGACTTCTGACAATTGATTGTGTCATTATAGAATAAATACCTACCTGTTTTTTTTTATATTATACCTACATTATTATGCTGTAGATTCTAGGGCTATTTTTATTGTTATTAGCTTACGTTTAAAAAGTGTAAACTTACTTGGATAGGTCCTGGAGTTTAAATATTGCGTTACATTTACTTTTAAAGATTGCCCTGAATTATGGTTACAGTCGTATGGAAGCATGACAAAACAATGACACGCTCCATACGAACTGCTGTATTTTTGCGAACAGTTAACTATTAATGATTCTTTCATCGCCGTCGTTTGAAAATCGCTACGTCGAGCATGACCATTGCACACATTTCTATGAGATTTAAAAAAACTTACAATGTATAGATGTACAAAATTTGGTACATACTTCATTCAATCACAAAAAAATAATCTTCATTCATACGTCATATCCTTTTAAGCTGTGGGAGGTTCAGGAAAAGCCCAACTACCCTTGTAATCAAATCAAATCAAAAATATTTATTCGAATAGGTAGCAATATACACTTTTCGAAGGTATTTTTTTATACCTAATAGGAAGCTCCTACCAATTGGAACTCGTATATCCAACAAAAAAAGAAGAAAGTCGGGCCCGAAAAATCTCCCTCCAAAACATTTTTAACCGACTTCAAAAAAAAGGAGGTTCTCAGTTTTTAACCGACTTCAAAAAAGGAGGTTCTCAGTTTGACCTGTATGTATGTATGTATGTATGTATGTTTGTCCGCGATTATCTCGCGTTTGGCTGAACCGATTTAAATGCGGTTTTCAAAAAAGTGTTTGTAACATTCAGGAGAAGGTTTTAGTATTTTTAACCGACTTCAAAAAAAAGGAAGTTCTCAGTTTGACCTGTATGTATGTATGTTTGTCCGCGATTATCTCGCGTTTGGCTGAACCGATTTTAATGCGGTTTTCAGAAAAGTGTTTGTACATTTAGGAGGAGGTTTTAGTATTTTAACCGACTTCAAAAAAAGGAGGTTCACTGTTTGACCCGTATGTTACGCGATTGAAGTCGGTTTTTAACGCTTTCAGCGTTGTCAATTATTTCAAATAAGTCTTACATTCTGTTACATTATTCGTGTAATCTGATCATATTTATATAGTAAGTAAAGGATCCACAAAAAAGGTATATACAGAATATAAACGTGTCTGTGTGTTTATAAGCAATGAATTATACACTAAGATGTATTTATTGCAGATAAATATCGAACAAATAATCTAGTTATTTGCATGTTTTCCTCGTATTGCAAAAAACGTGGAAACCTCACCTTGCCAATTAGACCCAACAGCAGCATAAGGTATATTCAAAAGAAATATACACTCGGCTTCAAAAAAATCGCACCTTTTAAGAAATCTATTTTAAACATCTTTCAATCGTATTTGTATTATGAAATATTGGTAATGTTCGGTATCATTTGAAAGGTAAGGAAACAGAGAATGCAAAAACAATAATTCATTCAATGTTTTTTATTGGAACTGAGAAAAATTTACAAAACAATAAAAATCTTTAAAAAACCCAAATGAAATCTGATTAATTTTTCAAAACAAAGTTGCTTAAAACTAACCTAAAACCTAGTGTTACCCCCCCTAGCCCTAATGACGTCTTCCATGCGCTCCCTCATGGATCGCACCAACTTTAGGACCTCTTCTTGAGGGATTCTGTCCCATTCCTCAATAACGGCGTCTTGGAGCTCCTGAAGAGTCGCGGGAGCGGGATCACGGGATCTAACCTTGCGTTTCAGCTGGTCCCAGAGGTGCTCTATCGGGTTCAGATCTGGACTTCTCGCTGGCCACTGCATGACAGGGATCCCAACCTCTTGAAGGTAGCCCTGCACAATTCCAGCAGTGTGCGCGCGAGCGTTATCGTGCATTAATGTGAACCCGTCGCCAATAAATCCAGCATAGGGGACCACATGTTCTTCCAGGATCTCTGTGATGTACCGGTGAGCAGTCATCGACCCTTGCCCGCGAGCACCGCCGGTCCGAGAGACGCAAGAAAGTTCAGTTTTGCCGTCGGCAGATATGCCGCCCCAGAACATGCAGGAACCGCCCCCGTATTCTACCGTCTTTTGGATGCAGGCTTGGGCAAAACGTTCCCATTGTCTTCTGTATACTCTTTTACGTCTATCGTTGCAGAAAAGGCACACTCTCGTTTCGTCTGAGAAGAGAACAGCTCTCCATTGGTCCAGGGTCCAATTGACGTGGGCGCGAGCAAATTGCAGGCGTGCTCGCCGATGCGCTGCGGTTAATTTTGGACCCGTGGCAGGTCTTCTAGCCACAATATTTCTCTCCTTTAGTCTTCTTCTAACTGTAGAGACACTCACGGCCCTTCTACGAACTGATTGAAGCTGCTGTTGCAACTCAACAGCATTAGAGAACCGATTTCTCAAAGACTTCGATACGACGAATCGGTCATCTCTCGCAGAAGTGCAGCGATTTCTACCAGACCCACGCCTTCGGACAAAGCCACCGGTCTGCAGGAACCGCTGGTACACTCTTCGAACAGAAAAGCGACTCAAGTGCAATTGCCGAGCAACATCACACTGACGTAGTCCTGATTGCAGTAGTGCGATAACTTGGGCGGCTTCAGCAGCAGTAGTGTCCATCTTCAAGGACGTTTTTCTGATGAAAGATATTCTTCTGTGTCTTCTTCGACTGTTGGTAGCAAATTTATCCCCCGATAAGCTGTATCGACCCTTTTATACCCAAAAAACAAAACAATACAAACAAAATTTGAAGAGGAGAATCAGTTCCATTGTCATTCACAGTGACTTAAAGTGTCAAGCTTTTTCTTTAATCAAATGAAATGGATATTTTTTAAAGAGTTTTTATAGGGCTCTCAAATGATACCAATATTGCTACGAATAACTGCTTGTCTTAAGGATTAACAGTGCTTGAAGCCTATTTTTACGGACGTGCGATTTTTTTGAAGCCGAGTGTATTTTAAAACTGATTATTTGAAGATCATTTTATTGGTATCGGCTACTTTCTCTTAATATATAGTTTTATGTACAAAATACTATGATTATCAGCCAAAGGCCTCTCTTCCATTCTTACACTCAACCCCTGTAGGAACTCATAGAACTTATCCCGCAATTGCCACCTCCGTCTTGGTCTGCCGCGCGCAATCATATCGTACCGACAGCAAACTTTACTGTCAAACTCTGGGAAACCCAATGGAAAACAGTGTTATCTTTTTAGGGTACCATGAATCTCCCAGCTACAACCTATTCGAGATCCCTTGGAATGAAACAAACATCCCTGTCTTTGTTATTTACACCGGTAAGTGGGCATCGGAAATATGGTTCTAATTTGTGTTTTCTTTCGCATCTTCTACCTATCCTCATAAAAAATCATCCAGTTTATGGGACAAGAACTAGTAGTTATAAATGAATGATTATTTTTCTACTCGATAAGTGTTAATTATCTTTGTAGAATTGTAGAGCTATTAGCTATAGATACCTATAACCAACCTATCCATGTTATTGTGACATTAAATGACGTACCTATCATTAGGAACAATAACAGAGTATGGTTTTTCAGTTGGTTGAACTCGTGAGTTATATTCGTTTCATTTCAACGCTAATTACATTATGATATTTTTAACCGTCTTTAAACGACGAGGTTGTCGCCATAAGATATCATGTTCAAGCCGCGGAAAAATATTTCGAGTTATACTTAGTGCTGTACAAACTGAATTTTCTTATTGAAAAGATAATTGTTTTATATTTTATCTATTACTCACTATATAAATGAAATAAACTGTGCATGTAGACAAGAACTATGAGATTTTAAACTAACAAATCTTAAATTTAAGCAGATTGTAATCGTGCACGTGCTGGACTCGGGCGAATGCATGCAATTAAATATACTACATATCGATATCACTATTTGACAATGACAGGGAAATGATAAAAAATTCTGGTCAATGTTTCATCATTTCTTAATATTTCATTACTTCTTATTTACTAACATCAATCATATAAAAACTGTTCATGGTAACTTCAATAATGTTGGATATTCTCGAGGAAACCAAGATTGGAAAATACCATTGTTCAAATTTTAATACGACCGTAAGCAGGTTATTTGTTCGGGCATTAAACAAGCTTTTGTAAAATAATTAAACTTTAACAGACCCGTCTTCCTTTTATCTGTAACGACCATACATACAAGAAATCATGTAAGTAAGTAAATTTTGAGTCACTTTGTTAGGTCCAATTAAGCAAACATTTTGAAAAACTTATACCTATGATGGAGCCGAAAAGTGGTTCAAGAAAGTTATTTAAAATACATATAGGTAGTGTCGAGGTTGGACTCGCTTATTTTCTATAGATGAGGGAGGTTTTTTTTTCATTTTAACTTACGATATTTCTGTGCCTCCTGTGAGAAGACGCGTAACTCGAGTTAAGTCAATTTTCATTTTATTATTGATTTGTTGTCTATGAAAAATTCTCTTTCTTTTGGGGTAAGAAACATAGCGCTAAGTGCTTTAGTTCCCGAGATAAAATTGTGTGAAGTATCTTAAGTTCAAAAACATAAACGTGTAAACTATCACAACTTGACTTAGTAACAGGTAAATAACAGGCACATTATTTTATATCGAGTAAGGTGCTTTTGCACAAAAGGAATTAGTGAAAACCCTTGTATGTCAAGTTTTGCTTTTTTTCACTAAAGCGTTTGGTTTCGTGAAAAACATCTTATGTAGAGTTAAGTTTCTTAGCACAAATTGTGTTAGAAGATAATAATGCCGTATGTGAAGTTAAGATATTTTATTACAAAATACATAATATTTAATCAGAGTTACGCTTTATTGCACGGAAAGAGCAATCTTTTTATTTAAGGAGTTATGTGTGTTATCACCAAACATTAGGACAAAATATATTTTTTAGTCAATTTAAATTATTTACCACGGAATATAAACTTATTTAAAATGTCGACCATTTTTGTGCTTCGCAAGGCACGTTAAGCCGTTGGTGCCGGATGCTTTTACTAGATGGCAGTCGTTAAGCCATGTTGGAGGTCTTATAGTTAGCTTGAAAACGTCTGACATTGGGGTTGGCCACTAACTACACAACCTTCACAAATCCGCACTTAGCGCCCGTGTGTGCAGCACGGCCTAACCTTCCCCAGTTATGGGGAGAGACCTGTGCCCCTGCAGTGGGGACAATATGGGTTATTAGTTAATTAAATTTGTTAAGCATAGTATTATACGAATGAAATAAATAACCTGACCCATAAAACAGAATTGTATGAAGTTGAAGCGTATTTTAGAAGTGTTTTCGACCGATAGTATTATACTCATACATTTATTTTTTGAGGTTGAGATATTCTACTCTACGGTTATGAGGTATCGCTTTGATGTACTCATTGTAAGCACAGTACTGACCATGCCCTCCCTCCAGGAAGTATCTTGCCGTGGTCAATTTAGAGGTCTCTAAATTGCCTGCAGACACAGGTTGGCCGATATAGAAAGAACTTGTGTCGATGGGGTTTTTGTGAAGAAGGTGAATGCTCTTGTGAAGGCAACCCACAAAGAATGGTCATTTACTGGCTTGTGGACACCTGCACTAATGAAGTCCCTTGGAGGTCCACAGATAATGCTGTACGCGTGGCTACCTACTGGCCCGGTTAACTATAAAAAAATGACTCGAAAAGAAGAAGACTGGCCATGCCTTCCAATGACCTCTTAAAATATTAGGCGTCATCCCAATTTTGACTCGCGCGATTATCCGATGCGACCACCACACTACTTGCATAATCATACAACCATACATACCTATCAATGGTTATGAGGTATCTCTTTGATGTACACATTATAAGAACAGTAGTGGCCATGCCCTCCAGGAAGTGACTTGCCATGCCGTTTATTTTGCCTACTTTTTTAATTTAATCACTGAATAAATGCATTTTCTTTCTTTCGCTATAAAATGGTCCAATTGAGGCTTACAATACAGTTTCAACAGACTATGTATCACTATGTATGACTGATCACTGATTAGGACATTTTATGTCTCAAACATCAGTATGTCTCAAAACACGGCTATGCAGGCGGTGTAACGATCGCATAGCATGATTGCGCGAGCTATACAGTTTCAACAGACTATGTATGATTCATATAGCACATAGGAACTAGTTGAACTGTAGGACTACCAAAGCTCTCAAATCAATTGACATCATCTGATTCTCAGACGGTTCTACACAGGAGGGTTTTTATTTGTCTTGCCGGCGCTGTGGTAGGTAAATAGGAAAGCGAGATGAATCAGTCATACAGTCTAGGCGCACTTGCAATGGTCTATCAGATAACAAGCTGACTACAATAAACCCTTTTGTGTAAACAATCAAATATACGGCTGTAAAGCATGTAATTGATTCAAAACTTATGCTTGAATTCGTGCTAACTTGAGGAGAGGAACGAAATTTCAGATGAGCTAGAAAAAGGCAGAGGCACTGGCAGTCAGAAAATTATTACTTGGCTAGGGCCAATTGTAGGAGAAATTCGATGCACCAAAAAAAAGAATGCCCAAAGGAGCAAATGAACGGAGTAAAGCGCTAGCACCAGACCAATAAGCGTAAAATAGTGCTTTAGAAGAATATAGGCCCAGCGCACTGCAATTATATAATTTGTTACTTTATTAGCGCCCGATATTTAAGTCAGTATTTTTAAATGTATGTCGCGAGTTGACATACAAGTTAATAGTGGAACTCATCGCTCCTCGTAACGTCGATCAGTTATTACTGTGAGGGGCGTGAACTAGCCGGGCCCAATGTGTGTGAACGATTGAATGTCATGTGCAAGACGCTGCTCAGGTAGAGCCTCCTCCTGTGGACCATTCGTTAACAACCCATTACGTCCCCACTGCAGGGGCACGGGTTTCTTCTCATACATCGGGAAGGTTCGGCCATACTCCACACACGGGAGCAAAGTCCGGATAGGTGAAGGTGGACCATGCGTGGTTACTATTCTTAGCTTGCACCTCCTACACTCGTGTGTTACGAAACGTATGAAATCGCGTTGGCCTAAAACATAAGACTTCTGTTGACCTCTATCAGCCGAAAGACGTGACCTCGTTTAACATTAATTATTTCCATAGCCGAACATAACGTGAAGATGTTTTTGAAGCAAATGTACAACGGGATCTCGGCTGGGAAGAATAAGAGGGAGTTTGACGATCTCTATGTCAGCTACGTTTTAAATACGCTATGATTATGATTACTTTACGTGAATTACGATACTTATCACCAATTCTAGCTCATTAAAAAGCTTCGTAAAAAATAACTTATCAATTTTTTTAAGTTTTTATTATTAAATTTGTTTCATATTTGAGTTCTATTGTGATGGTATAAATAAGTTTGTTCAAGCAGTTTTGGATTTCAGCACAAGAAGCAGAATTGTAACAACATTTAGAAGTGACTTTTGTGTTTTTTCACAAACAAAAACTGTAGAAATATAATGTTCAAAATATCTTAAATTTACTTAAGATCTTTTTATTAATTCTTTTTGATATTATTCTTTTGTGCAAAACAGCTTATGTCTTATATCTCGTAAAGTAATTAAGATATCAAAAAACTAATAATTCCATTGAAAAGAGCTTAACTATATTACTCTAAAAAGTCTAACACTTCTAGATAATTTGTTAAAAAAACATTGAAAAATCTTAAAGATTTTTCTCAATCTTTAATCGGCTCTCCTGTAAAGTTAGCAAAATCAACTTAAGCGTTTTCTCACAGGAGGCACAGATTTGTCTGTCTATCTGTCTGCCCCACTTAGTTTGGGTTTGTTATTAAAAAATCTCAACAAAGCCTAACTGATAACAGTCCATAGTTTGACTCAAATCGTAACGGCGAAATTCCAGCAAACTCAATAACAGTGGAGGAGGCTAAGCCCGGCAAGGCGGTGGTAGCGACGACTGCGCCGGCGCAGAAGACTGAGCTGACGGGGACAGCGGCGACGGCGGAGGATGTGACGGAAGCGGGCAACGCCACGGCCGCAACGCGACTCATCGAGCGCTACCCGCACGCCGTGCTCTTCGGCGGCACCTGCGGCGGCACCATCATCAGCTCCAAGTGGATACTCACGGCCGGCCACTGGTGAGCTACATTGACCTATCTCCTACAATACGTACCAGGAAATAACTAAGTTAGCGGCGCCACTTATCATGACATCATCTGTTAATCGGTACTAGGGCTATCACTCTTAAATTGATCCCAACAAACACATTCTGCAAAACATGCCTCGTTTCGATAACTTAGCCATAAAAAGAGTGAGACCAATTCTAAGCGATGATTATATGGAAATACAGGATGAAATTGAAATCGTGGAACAAATTTTAACTGTATGTAGCTTCTTGTCATGAAACTAAACAACTTTCTCTAAGGAAGCAATTCAATCGGAGCAAAAACAGTTTTGGACTTTCAATACAAAGTTGGCTAGTCAGCTCATTGATTTGTATGAAGAGTCCAATTTTTTTTTTGCTTCAATTCCTCTTCTTATCGTGGCACATTTAACTGCCATATCCACAAGGAATAGACGGCGGTTGTGCAATATGCAACGCCACCATCATACACATCTAGAAATCAGATGTGCAGGTTTCCTCACGATGTTTTCCTTCACCATTAAAGCAGAATTGGTTTCTTAAAGATTCATGACTAGAAGCCACAGTTAAAATTTGTTCCGCGATTTCAATTTCACCTGTATAATAAATTAAGAAACAAAGCAAGATGTTTTCAGTTATGTTTCATTTATCTCATACTACAAAAACCCATGAATGATGTAGTATGGTTGACTGGTAGATTCCAGCAAACCTCTTAACTAGTGATTCTACTCATGAAACTGAAGAACTTTTGTTCTAAAATTTTTCATGACAACTATTTTACTTTATAACATACTGATTTATCAGTTACTTATTCTGAAATATATTGTAATTTTATCATGTAATGTTATCATGCCACTTGGCCGTTAGACATTTTGATAGGAGAAAGTATTGTAGATAACAATAACTACTTTTATTTTATAAGTATGTACTAACAGTAAGATAAGTGACCCAAATAAGGCCTACCTTATTTTTATCTTGACGTAATTAGTAGGTTTTTAAGAAAAACTCACTCATCTTTCGAAATATTAATCTTTATTAATTAAACTTTAAAATAAATATAGTTGAAACGTTAAAAAAACAAAAATCAGACTTCTGTGAATCAAAATATAAAAAAAGTCCTTTAGGCCTTATTGGGTGACCCATGTCGCAATAAGGCCTTTCATACTAAAAGAAAGAGAAAACAATCATTAACTTCAGTTACTAAAACATATCAACGTAATATTATTTAAATTTAGTAAGATCCTTTAGTAATCATATTTGGGCGTTATAATCAGTCTTGATAATCGTCTCAACGTATTATCCTTCCTTTCTTCATTTTCTTCAAGCAATCTCTTGAACAGTATTTTTTTTTATCAGCAGGGGTTAAGCCAACACATAGCTGATGATACCTACCAGATATTAAAAGCAAGGCATTGCCGCATGTCATCCATTTGATATTATTTGCACTTATATTATTTTGATAGGCCTTATTTGGACCTGTCGTACGTGTAAGAAAAAATAATATTACAGAATATACATTGAAAAAATGGCGTATAAATGCTTATGTAGGGGTTACTAAACTTTTAAATTAAATAACACACAAAAAAAATCTCGGCATGCGTACAAAAATATCAAAATACTTACAACATTACCTATAAAAAAATTATAAAACGGGCGTATTCTCCGCGTCCCGACTGTTTTCGACTACATGTTCCGACATACTCGTCGTAAGTGGCGCTCGCTATTCTTGTATGTGTCAGATACATCCTAACGCACACCACTGTAAACTTTCGCGGTTATTTGAAATGTCTAAGCAGGAAATTTGAAACCTAGGCGTTACTGGGGCATAGGCTTTATTTGGGTCTCTTACCTTACATTTGACGATGACTAGGCAACATCCGGGTGCCTTAGTAATTCGTTTATCAATTTACATACGTTAATTACTACACCTGTGTTATTTAAATCTTAATCAGAATTTCCAAGAAAACTGAGTAACCTGTACTGAGTGAACAAAACTTCACTCACTCAGCAGTAATAATAAAATTCTGACCCGGCGCAGATAACCTGGAGATAAACATAATTTTGTTGTAAGTAAAGTCACGTTGGCGAACTCGAGGAAATAAATCATATAGTGACTTATCAAACTGTTAATTGTTATGTCAGGAGATTAAAAAAACATGTTGCGTAGTTGATTATAGTACATACAAAATCTGTGCCCCAATCGCGCTAATTTTAAAACGTTTTATTCACCTGAGAAATACCTACAACGATTTGAAAAAAATGATTGGGTCTGAATCTGAACTACTACTAAACCTATGTCTTATAAATAAGTCGTTGGGCCTTACGAGGATAAAAACTTGAAAACACGGTTCTTCGAGCGAGGGTAGAGGAGCAGTACGAAAATATTTTTGAAATAGATATACATAGATCCCCAAGTATTCAAACTGTATGGCAAACTGAATTTCCAACACGTTTGACGTTTTTTTCTTCCAATGTCTTTCATCATCATATCTATGTTATGTTATAATACTTTTCTAACTATTGGTATCATGTATTGGTTGGTTATCCAACCGTGTCCCGAAATTGGGCTATTGATATTTATCAATTAGTTCTGTAACCTTGAATTGCAGCAAATAAATATTACAATGTGCAATGGCAAATGTAGTGCAGGTTAATGCAAGGTTACAAACGTATTTTATCGGATTTATTTATGGGATATAATGAACATCATAAGCGCCGCAGGATCTTGTAGAGGGTGATTCTGCGTCTGCACACTATCCATCCGTTTTGTATTGTAACTTAGGTGTTACCGTCGATGTAATATTAAATGTAACTTATTTTTGTGTTCTTTTGAATCTACCTTTATATTTCCAGTAGATTAATATGGACTGAAATCCCGCCTTAGTTCTAAATTAAGACTAACACCACACGAGTTAATCAATTAGTTATATTTTCAAGTAGTCTTTGTTGTGATTTTAGATATAAAAGTAAAGTTATTGGTTATATCATTCAAAGCCAATGGAGAGCCTGAGCTTAGTTTTGTGAAGGAAAAGTAGTTATATGTAGATTAACTTATTAATTAAAACGAAAAAAACCTGTTCAGTCAAGACACTATCTCACCAGTCTTACCACTTATTCGAGGTAATAGGTATTAGAAATATGGAAGTGGCGTAGCATAGATAAAATTATTATTATGTGGCACATTTAACCGTTCATAATATTTATTTGCCATCAAACAGAGTATTTTACATGTCAGATGTTATTAACAAAATTACAGTGGTCAAGTCTGTTTAGCTATCTAGTAGCATGCAAATAAGATCCACAGAAATAGAATCATTAGAAATAATATTATAAGAAATACACAAATGAAATTAATAATACATTCAGCGGAAATATTAATACAGATTCAGATTCAGATTTATTTCATAATTGTTCAATTACATATCAAATATATGTATATTAGTACATTATGGTACTAGTGTGTAACATTGGTGATTACCGTCGAGGCGCCATTGAGACCCGAGCCGTAGGCGAGGGTCTTAAGAGAGCCAAGGACGGTAATCATCAATACACACGAGTATCATACGACGTTTTTCAACACACTTGTGAATAAAATAACAATAAAAACTCATTTTATTTCAACAGTGAAAACGAGTTGTGAAAAATGTTTCGCTATGGCGGGAAAAATTAATCAGTTTTCCTATGCGCGCGCATTGCGATCGGCCACAGACTAAAGGGATGAGGTTTTTTTTTTATTTTCGGCGCATAGGATTTGCGCCTATTCTGCCACGTACAAAATGGGGAATTTAAAGTTTTCTTTTATTACAGAGAAAACAAAAGTTATATTTGAGTGAAAGTTTTATTTATTATACACGTACGAGTTAAAATTATCTATTTAAATAAGAAGTTGCATGAAATGAGCAAGCAATAGGAACATTAATTTATTTGTTCTATTGAACACGATCTTTTTTTTTGAATAAAAACTTTTTTAAGAACAAAGCAACTCAACCAATAAAATTTTTTTCAACACACTTGCTCATAAAGTGGCTCTATGGTCACCGCAATTAGGCATAGAATGACACCCATAATCAAACTGTGACTTTTTCATTGCTATAACTCACTAGTGAGTTATAGATTTTTTTTTAATTTTATTGGTTGAGTTGCTTTGTTCTTAAAAAAGTTTTTATTCAAAAAAAAAGATCGTGTTCAATAGAACAAATAAACTAATATTCCTATTGCTTGCTCATTTCATGCAACTTCTTATTTAAATAGATAATTTTAACTCGTACGTGTTTAATAAATAAAACTTTCACTCAAATATAACTTTTGTTTTCTCTGTAATAAAAGAAAACTTTAAATTCCCCATTTTGTACGTGGCAGAATAGGCGCGAATCCTATGCGCCGAAAATAAAAAAAAACCTCATTCCTTTAGTCTGTGGCCGATCGCAATGCGCGCGCATAGGAAAACTGATTAATTTTTCCCGCCATAGCGAAACATTTTTTACAACTCGTTTTCCCTGTCGAAATGAGTTTTTATTGTTATTTTATTCACAAGTGTGTTGAAAAACGTCGTATGATACTCGTGTGTATTGATGATTACCGTCCTTGGCTCTCTTAAGACGCCTCGACGGTAATCACCAATGTTACACACTAGTACCATAATGTATTACTATGAGTTACAGAGTTATTCCTCTTATCAATTTGTGTCACCTCTACACACTGCTCTCTATTTCTAAGGTAGGGACTCAACCACTTCGATGCAAATCCCCTGATACCGTTTTGCTCTCATTTTTGTATCAAAATTTCGTGAGACACGAAATCGAACGCTTTTGACATTGTAACCTATATTCCCTAAGGGAGGCTTCATAAATAAAGTAAAAACAAGAAATAAAGTTTAACAAACTTTTAATTTAATTAAATATATTTCCTACAGAAAATAACAAAAAGTGGGTACGTTGGTGGTCCGGTGGTCACTTATTCTAAACACTTATTATAAACCGCTTCAGCCGAATCGTCGGATAAAAAAACGTCAAGAGTCGCCCTTAATGAGGGAACGCCTCTAAATTGTCTTAAAAAATAGTCAAAATACTCAGATGTAGTCAAATGGAAACACGGCCCGTTGCCGCATCTTAATAATGCATCCAGCAAAGCAGAAAAACAAAAACAATTGAATATCTGAGTTGCCTCCCAGTGATGGGATTGCCTCCCGGAAAAATAAAAGTTGCCTCCCGAAAACTAAACACTCCTGGCCACGAAAAAAACTTGTAAAATTATTATGTAAGAATCGATTTATTGATAAAGAAACTCTTTAATAAACAACTTATTTAAAATGTCGGAGAAATATTTGAAACTCGTATTATCACAGAAAACTTTCAGACATACGTATGATAGTATAATAAAATGGTATGATAAATAATGGGTAGTTTTAAGGTTTTTACAAGATCCGGATCTGGGATGTGATTTAACTTCAAGAACCAATGGATCTAGATTCGATTTGCTTTCGTAGTTACTTCAGTTCAATGAAGGATCTGCGGTTCTGGCTTTTACCCATCTAATATTTTGATAGTAGGTATTTCAATCTGTGATTATTTTACCTGTGTGAAATATTTGGTTAAATCATTCAGATGTAGCTCGGTGTGTTCACATTTTGGGTAATTAAACAAAATAATGTAAATGTAATTCCTCTCAACATTATAAGGTTAACAGGAAGAGCTACCGTAAGAGATAAGTCCACCCTTTTTTAGTTTTTCCTGTTTTTTTGATGTATTGTTCTTTGTTTTTTATTACAATAAAGAGTATACAAACAAACAAACAAACAATAATGACAGGATTAAAAAACTGAACAGAGAAGTGTATACTATAGTACATGGAGTTTGCGTTACTGATAAAAACTATGTAAAATCTTTTAAAATGAATTGAAATATAAGTAATATCAATTTTTATTTGTTTTACATATTCATATAATCATTGGTATTTTTAAATACTCGTTAAGGAAAAAGTATCGGTATTTTAATATCATTAAATTGATACATTTGTTTCGTTAATTTCACAACACTATTGAATGAGGTGAATGAAAATGCGATGCATATCAATCTTTTATGTATCGGTTATATAAAAGTATTTTTTTATTTATTTATATCTATTTTCCAAACTTTTAGAGGCAACAGAGAATACCCATAATTATTATTTTAATATTTTATATCGCGTTACGTAACCTTATTTTTGTAATACATCGGAGTAAAAATTATTGAATATAAGTCCAAAAATGTTTCCATCTTCCTAAGGTGACCCATGTGAATTAGTCAGATATTAACAATTTACTTTTTTTATCTTTTTTCTTCCAACTTTTACATACATTTTGAAAAATGTAAAATGTTGAATTATTTGTGTTACGTTTTTTCACATTATCTTATTTTTGTAATATTTCAGGAAAAAATAATGAAAATATAAGTACGAATATGACGCTGGGGCACAAATGGGCATTGTCTTTTGGCTTTCTGAAACCCATATTGTTCATTTTTGATTATATTAAAACTATCAAAAATGTTGACAGCTTTTCGTGCATTATCTTTTCGAAGATTTTTGAAAATACCGACAGTAATGTGATCGGTCTGTAGTTGCCGATATCTGTGCTGTCGCCCTTTTTAAGCAATGGTCTAACCACAGTTAGCTTCAACTTGCTTGAAAATATCCCGGTCTCGAATGAGAGATTGATCAGAAATGTTAGGATCGGGCATCCTCCTTGCATTCTTTAATTACAGTTGTACAGATAGAGTCAAAACCTTCAGATTTAGTATTTCCTAATGAGGATATTATCTTAGTAATGTAACTTTGGTCAATTGGTGTAAGAAAAATAGAGTTCATTATTTTAGAATTAATTTTATGAGTGTCAGTGTTTGTATTTATGTTATTAGTCAGATTAATGAAATAATTATTAATAAAGTTAGCAATTGTCAGAGGTTCAACCATAATAGTATCATTATGTATAATTTTATTCATGTAAGTTGTGCTGGGTATAGTTTTGACAGTTTCATTTCTGACAATAGTTTTACTGTTCTGTATATATTTTTTATTTACGTTTCTTTTGTCTTTAACAATTTGTTTGTTTGTTTATCTTTAACAGTTTTACTGGAGTAATATGCATATCGAAGAGCTCTATTCGTTTTACAACTTTTTTTGAGACCCCGTGATATCCATTTTAATTTAGTTGAAAAAGTGGTTCTAACCTTTACTTGCGGAAAACATAATTTATAGAGCAAACAAAATAATTCATGAAACGCGTTAAATGCACTATCAAGATCTGAGCTTTCATACACTTCTGCAAATGTTACACTTCTCAGATGTTTTCTGAATATATCAATATTTTCCGGAGAGTATTCTTTTTTTGTTGTAAACATAAATTTTGGTATAACTGCTTTGTATCCCAAAGGAAAAATCCACAAGGCATAGACGGCGGTTGCCTAAGCGAGTGAGAGCAAAATTTCCTCATATAAGCATCATATAATTATATTTTACGAGTATGATTGAAATAAAATTTAATCAATATTATATATAAAAGGAAAGTGTGTGTGTGGGTTTGTCCAGTCCAGCCTTTTCTCTATAACCACCTACTGCCACCCACCCATGGTTGTAGTGGTAGATATCCCTTGGTCTGCATTTGCAAGTGAGTTTGGTCTCGGTGGGTGGGCACAGAATAAGGACATTATACAATATGGCCACTCCTTGCCGCTCTCTGAAGGCTACCTCACCCCCCTCTGTGACCGATAAGTGACCAGTTGTCAAGAGAAGTAGAAAAGTCACTTCATTAAAAATGCCTATTGTAAAAGTCTGACGTTTATGTTCATACTTATCTGACGTTAAAGTTCTACTGGTTTCGGAAATATCAATAACTAAAAACGTCAACATAACAAAAAGAAGCCTTAGCAGCCCTAGATACTCACACACGTACAGATACGAAGAAGTGTCAAATTTCTATGTAGTAAACAATAACACGATATTTGTATGAAGAGTCCGGGGTGCGTATATAGAAAGTTTATGTTCATATATCTGACGTTAAAGTTCTACTGGTTTCGGAAATATCAATAACTAAAAACGTCAACATAACAAAAAGAAGCCTTAGCAGCCCTAGATACTCACACACGTACAGATACGAAGAAGTGTCTTTCTATGTAGTAAACAATAACACGATATTTGTATGAAGAGTCCGGGGTGTGTGTGGGTGTGGGTGGCAAAAAATCTGTTGGGGGGCTGTGGGGGAGATGAGGAAGGGGGAGGTGCACACCCGAGGGAACACTCGAATGTTGTGGAATTTTCTAGAACAAAGACTCCTGGCTTTCTCACGGTCAGCTATACGTGTATGTAGGTTGCTCTCAAGCAGAAAATTTGAGAAATTTGTACATAATACATATGTACCCTGAATAAATAATAAAAATGTTGTTTACCTATAAACAAGTAAGATTGTAAATAGAATGTTTCAAGAAATAAAAATACCTCTTAGATTTTAAGCTTTTTCCTTTCCAACTACCACACGATCTCATATCTACCTGAGCGAAGCCGGGTACACTAGCTTGTAAAAATAAAAAAGTTGAAAGGTGAAAACCCAAAAAAGCCCAAGGCCCAGCGCAAAAGAAAGATATCTCAGAGTTTAGTGTATTTTAAATGTCTTTACCGCAAGAAGTGGCTTACGTAAAAAAATGCTATTTTATTATTTTCAGGCATAGTTTTAAAGATGTAATATTTTGAACTTTAATTACTTATATCAAATGTTATAAACTATCGTAAAACATACAAAATATCGTTATATACTTAGTTTATTTTTTTTTAAAAAAAAGAAGAAAAAATAAAAAAACAGCCTTCCCGGCTAGGTGGAGCGATGATTTGCGCAAGGTTGCTGGCAATAGCTGGATGCTCGTGGCCCAAGATAGGTATAAGTGGCATGTCTTGGGGAGGCCTGTGCCCAACAGTGGACTAATACAGGCTGTTGATGACGTGAAAAAAAACATAAATAAAAAAAAAAAAACAAAAAACAATAAATAAAAAAATACAAAAAAAAGATTAATGCTATAATAATACTGTTTTATTCCTGAATCGTGTGCGCTAAAACCAGAAAGCTAGTTTTACAAAACACACTTTTTTCCAAAATCTCAAACGCACTTTTTTAACATCCTGTATATTACACCTGTATATTTTCACTAAAATATTTATAACTTCAATATAATTCTTATAAAAATGTGACTCACTACCATTTTGAAACATTTTGGAGTATATGTTTAACGAAATGTAATTTTCAATTTATGCCTGAAAATATTCTAAAAGCATTTTTTTTATCTTTGCCACTTCTAGCGGCAACCACACCTATCAAAAAATATTGTACTTAAAATACACAAATAACTGAGATACTTCTCTTCTGCGCCGGGCCTTGGGTAATTTTCTATGGAGTTTGGGTGTTCTCCTTTGAAAATCCTCCTTATGCAAAAAATCTGCGCTAGAGTACCTACCTACCCCCGTACAATACCCTTATATCAAACGACGAGGTTTTACCTCCAAAATGATATTGTAAACCTAGCAGGTTCAAAAGCATCCTATGTCTGTCTGTGCGTTGCCTTCAGTTTGAGTAAAATTCCGTGCAGCACTCTGTTCACGGCCGGGCGCTACGTGCTGGCCGGCACCAGCAGCTCGGACGACGGCAGCGGTGTGTCGCGCCCCGTCAAGCGGCTCGTCATCCACCCGCTCTTCTCCGTCGGGCCCTACTGGCTCGACGCCGATAAGTTTGGCATCAAACAGGTACGTCGCAAGTTTTACAGTGAACATGAACCGGCAATTTCTCAACATGTGGTAACTAGGTGTGCCAGATTTCCAACGAAAAATGATGTAATCGATGTAATGAAGTAATAGAAGACGATTACTTTATTAACTGATGATCATCTTGGACGGAGACCTAACTATTATTGTGATCTGCGTCTAATCTTCTTATTGCGCTTCAGTTAGTATTATAAAATGAGTAGTAAAGTAAATTGAATTGAATTGGGTAGTATTTAATCCTATAACTATAAATCCCCTTTTTTCGCACAAAATATTCGAAAGTAGCACCAAAAATACTGAATTGCATACTAAATATGCACACAAAATAAATAAAATCCAATATTACTGTTTATTACATTAAGCAAAATTGATTTACCGTGTGATCATCTGTTATCTAAAAGTAAATCTAATAATTCTTTTGAGTGAAAATAAACAAAAACTAATATTCTTTCTGTTATTCTACATATAAATAAAATGCTTCTTTCAGAGCCAATTGACTGTACCAGATTTACTTTAATAATACTCAACTCAATCCGAAAATACCGGAACTTTTCGGAAAAAAGGATGTCCAAGTTATAAAATCACGGTGCAAGTACCAAAAATCAATCTACCTACTCCGATCACTGGCATCACTGGCAACACACACTGGTCCAAAGACTTTAGTCTTGACACTCTGCGGTAGGTTGAACGTGAAGATATTGCGGAGCTTCCCGAACGCTGCCCAGCCGAGTTGGATAAAGTTACTGACATAGCTCACAGAATCGCTAAACTTAAGTGGCAGTGGTCGGGGCACATAGCTCGTAGAACAGATGGCCGTTGGGGCAGTAAAGTTCTCGAGTGGCGACCACGCACTTGGTGAAGGTTGCGGGAAGCCGCTGGATGCGAGCAGCACAGGACCGGTCGGTGTGGAAATCCTTGGGGGAGGCCTTTGTCCAGCAGTGGACGTCTTTCGGCTGATGATGTTGATGATGAAGCTAAACATTGCAGCAAAATGTGGTCACTCAGTTTTTGACATAATTTTGTTATCACATAAACTTTTTATTGTATTCAGAGTGAGGCAAATTATACGGAGACTCCATAATGCTTTACGGCCTTCTCTCTTATGAGGGCAGAAGATAACTTCAATCTCTCTTGCACCCGCGTCGTTGCGAAGGAGCGAGTGCGCGTAACGTCGAGTGCGTTGGCGCGGTTAGCGCCAAAAAATTTATAAAACAGATGAAAAAAAAGGAATGAAGTTGGCTGATAAGTGTTTTAGTTACATGACTTATAAATTTATGGAATTTAATTTGATCGTAGAAACATATATTATTGTAAAGCACCTTTAGAAATCAATTTTAGTAATTCCATTATATAAGTTTGGATAATTTTGTATGCAAGTCAGATTTTTGTTATAGTATTTTAGTTTTAAAAACAGTATGTACTTATATCTATATTCTATTGTATCAGCTAGATGTTAGATGTGAATTAGATAAAATTGGTGTTTTTTTTTTACTTATTTTAAATAATTTATGGTAGAGTATGTTTTGATATTCAAGAATATTATTTGTAGAGTAGCCATTTTTCTGGTATGCAGGAGGGTAATATGAGAAACTTCGTTAACATAAATTGTAAATAGAGGCGCAGTTGAAAATTTCCCTTATAAAAACGAATAGTATTTAATCGCGTATCACAAAAATACTAGTTGCACATCAAATTAACTAAATTGCAAATTTAACCTAACCTATAGATGTTGAAATATATTTTTTGCTGTGTGATTCAGTGTTTTTGGGCGATTAAATATTTCCCAAAAAATTAACTTTTCTGCCGCCATTTTTCTGACTGACTATCGCTGAGGGTGCGCAATGCAATTTTTGAGTTCCCGTTGCTATTCCCGAGGTTTGATATTTTAAAATAGGCACAGGTGTAACAAAAAAAGTTTAAAAAACTTTAAGGCGAGTAGACTCATAACATAAAGTATAACTTTTTTTGACAATTTTTCTTAAATGTCAAAACTTTTTCTCGCTGTAGATTACAAACGGTAGGGGAAAAGGGGCGAATGGGAGCCACTTAAGGAAAACGCGTTGTTTTAGTTACAAATTATCTGTCGTATAATTTGACAATTTTTATTAAGAATCTTTAATTAATCATGTATCGATTTACATAAGTATGTTTTGTCTATTGTTATCTGTTACATTGTGAGAATTAAAAAATCAAAAAGTAGTTTTGACTCCAATTAGCCACACGTGAGTGGCAATAAGAATCAGCGTCAGAGTCAACAATCTTAAGCAAAGAAAGCAACCATTTCTTTAAAAATATAAATGAATTAATATTTCAAACTGCTTACTTAGCATAATTAAGAAACAAGTGATTCTTTTATCAACTGAAAAAAAAATGTAGTTGTCACAGAAATAGCATTTTTACGCGTTGTTTTATACATGCAGCATCTGTAACAGTCCAACTCCCTTTCGCTATCTTTATTTTATAGTTTCGTGGCATCTGATATCAATAAAAAGTTAACTGTATTTGGTATGTAATAAAAGTAGCGGCGGAAGTCAACTGATTCCGATTACCCCAAATATGGTTATTTGCTAACAATTAGAAATATTACGCATAGTCATCAAAAAATCAGATAACTTGAAGGAATATCAAAAAGTTAATTAATCATCATAGTACACTTTAAGATTGTATCAACAAATTAAGTAATAAATGTTGATACTCATATTTTTTTTTGAAAATCCGAAAATTTTACATCAGCCTCACCCGTGTGGTGTGATACATCATTCGCTCCTGAAGAACCTAGCGCTACATTCTGGCCGGTGGGTTTATCAGTGGGGGAGGGCTGCAGAGTTAGGTCCCTTGTGACAGTGCCTTATTCTGTGACGAGTAAGATTTAGTTGATTTTGAAGTGACTCCCATTACCCCGTTCTCCCCTAAGTAGCATATTCAAGAAATCTATCGTTACATCAATTTTGCGTACAAACAAGCGTGATTACAAGAGAGCGGTAAAAATGTACTTAAATTATTTATCGAGTATTTTTATTATTCATTACCTACGACCCTCAGATCAGTACTAGTAGTCAGGATCCCCGAGTAGTCAGGATCCCCGAGTCAGTCGTCCCGGTAGTCAGGATCCCCGAGTCAGTCGTCCCGGTGGTGTTGCAGGTGGGCGCGCGCTGGGACTTCCTGCTGGTGGAGCTGGAGCAACCGCTGCCGCTGGACGGGCGTACCATGGCGGCGGCCGCGCTCAGCGACGACCCGCACCCACCGCCCGGCCTCACCGTCGGGTACGCCGGCTACGGCGCCGAGCACCACGGGGTCAGTGCCACCTCATACCTGCCACTTCCTTTTTATCTTATTTTATCTCATTTTCCCTATTTTACGTATACTTTTTAACCGACTTCAAAAAGGAGGAGGTTCTCATTTCGACTTTTTAGGGTTCCGTAGTCTACAAGGAACCCTTATATAGTTTCGCCATGTCCGTCTGTCTGTTTGTTCGCGGCTTAGCTCAGTGACTATAAGTACTAGAGAGCTGTGATTTGGCACGGATATACATATTAATCACGCTGACAAAATGGTAAAACAAATTCTTGAAAAAAAAATTTTTCAGGGTACCTACCTCCCCTACACGTGAAATGGGGATGAATATTTTTTTCTCGACTATCCCATGGTGTGGGATGTCATTAGCTAGATCTTTAAAAATATCGATTTAGGGATCCGTTTTCGAAATATTAAGTTTAAAGTGCAAATTTTTGTTAAAGTCATGTGTCCCAGCTAAACGGTTGTTTCTAGAAATGTGAAAAATTCATGGTAGTAGTATATATAGTTCATTCCAATCAAAAAAAAACAAAACGTAAACAGACTTACTATGGAACTGACACATGTCAATGTCATCTGCATACTATGTTTGTTTACTTTTTGCTTTTTTTGATTGGAATGAACTATACGTAGCTTACGGCATAAGTTTTGTCGTACGGCAAATGGATACAACAAGCGTTGATTTGTTTGTATTTTAGTACTTACACTCTTTACTTAGTTAACACACTATATTAAACGAGTTATCTTGTAAGCGTAGACGATTTCGAAAAAGGCTTAAACCTTTCGACGAAAATCAGGATTAGGGGTTAGAAATCACCAGAAATCGATCAATGAGGGAATTATCTTCAAAAACATTCATCCTACGGAGATTTGAGTGAAATTTACATAAAATATCAACGCATATGATGCTTATTTTAAACCGTCGCTTATAAATACTTTGGTAGACTAGCGGTTTTGGTGCGAGCCACTTCCGTTTTGCTGCTTTTAGGTCCGGATTAGAATCCCACCCACCAGACTTTATAGTTTTTTGTCTTTTTATTTTTTATTTTGTGTGAACTTATATAAATATGTAAATAAAAAGACTTAAGAGTGATAAAAAAATATATTTTAGAGACATTTTAACGTTTATTTTATTTTATAGCGCCATCTTTCGCCGTATAAGTGAATTACTTACCTGATAATTGTGCCGCCCAGCGACCTGCCACATGTTTGGCAATAGGGAATTTTATTAGTTTTATTAGAGAAAAACGTTACGTCATGTTCTTCAGTATTTACTTTTAAAGAAATTGAGCCAAATGTTGTTGTAAAGATTTTTAAATCTTTAAAATTAAAAAATACAGACGACCTCTGGGGATTATCAGTTAGTTTAATCAGTAATGTAATACATATTTTAGCACCATATTTGGCTTGCTTGTATAATACCAGCGTTACCAGTGGTGTATTTCCCGATCTCATGAAATACAGTAAAGTACTACCTTTATATAAATCTGGCAAAAAAACTGAACCGGGAAACTACAGGCCTATCTCAGAGCTTCCTGTACTTAGTAAAGTTTTAGTAAAAATTATGTTAAATCAAATGCTTCAGCATTTCAACATGAACAATCTCCTGCATAATCAACAATTTGGTTTTGTCAAAGGGCGTTCAACAACAGATGCAGGAGTTGCTTTAGTACGCAATATTTATGAGGCATTTGAGGAATCACAAAATGCAATAGGGGTATTTTGTGATCTATCTAAGGCTTTTGACTTTTTATCCATACCAAAAAACCCCCCTCAATATTAAACTGACCTATAATAACACAGAAATCAACCAAGTAAACACTTTTACACTGCTGGGGTTAGACATTGACTCACAAATTAACTGGAAAACACACATAAATAAAATAAAAACAAAGCTTTCTAGTTTCACGTACGCGCGCCGAGAGATTAAAAAAACAACTGACATGCAAACCGCACTGGCCAGCTACTATGCCTACGCTCATTCATGGCTTAACTATGGGATTATTATGTGGGGAAACAGTACAGATGCACCAAACCTGTTTTTAGCACAAAAGAAACTCATCAGAATTATTGCAAACATTAAACAAGACGAAACGTGTAAACCCTATTTCAAACAATATAACATCTTAACCTTACCTTCAATGTACATTCTCGAAGCATGTAAATTCACAAAAAAATATCCCGATTTTTATATTAAAAGGAGCGACATACCTTCCAAGCGCCCATCAAGAAAACAATACGCAAACAATTTAGTTCTGCCTACCTCAAAACTAAACTTACACTCTTCTAGCCCACTTATTATGTCCATAAAATTATATAATCATTTGCCTGACGAAATAAAACAGGAAAATAGACTTCAAAAATTTACATTATTACTTAAAAACTTACTGCTGAGAAAATGCTATTATACAGTTGACGAATACTTTCATGATAATGACTTGTGAACTCTTGTCCCTATCTGACTATTATGTTGACTTTTTTTTTTTATATAAATTCGAATTTAAAGTAATTTTATAATATTGACATTACATTACATTTACACAAAAAAAAATTATTTTGACCTAATATATAGAAAAATTTCGACAAACTGCATGCTTTATTATTATTATTTTTTGTTATTTCTTTATTATATCTTAGATTAACATAAAATTCTATAATTATTATTTTATTTTAGACAAGAATTGACTTCCTTTCTCCTAATTTTGCTGTGCCCTACTCAGGGTCCATGTTGATACCATTATATTTTAACACCTCTGTATTTTTGTAAACACATGGTATGCAATAAATAAATTGAAATTGAACTGCGTAGAACATCAAACCTTACTCATAAAATTGGAGCATTACGGCGTGAGGGATAGGGCACTCGGTCTCCTTAAATCTTATCTTGATAATAGAATGCAAATGGTACAAGTCAAGGACGTTAATTCTTCTGGGTGCACTGTGAAAATGGGCGTGCCACAAGGATCTATTTTAGGCCCTTTCCTTTTTCTGACGCACATCAATGACTTGCCATTCATGGTGCAAAACCTTTCAAATATTGTATTGTTTGCTGATGATACTTCCCTTCTTTTTAAGGTGAGTAGAAAGACAATCGAAATTGACGAAGTGAATAACACTCTCTCTAAGTTACTAGACTGGTTTACTGCTAATAATCTATTACTAAATGCGAAAAAAAACAAAATGCATCAAGTTTTCTTTGCCAAATGTTAAACAGACTCATAATAAAGTAATATTAAATGGTAACGAATTAGATTTTGTTCCTAGTACAGTTTTTCTCGGCATAACTATAGATAGCACGTTACAGTGGGGCCCACATATTGCAACTCTAGCGGGGGGCTTAGCTCGGCTGCCTACGCCGTCAAGAAAATATTGCAATTGACGGATGTAACAACTGCCAGATTAGTATATTTCAGTTACTTTCACAGTATAATGTCTTAGGGCATTTTACTGTGGGGACACGCAGCAGATATTGAAACCATTTTCATTCTACAAAAAAGAGCAGTCCGAGCTATATACCAACTACGATCCCGAGATTTAAGGAAATAAATATTCTAACAGTTGCCGGTCAGTTTATTTACGAAAATATCATGTACTTACGTTCGTAAAAATCTAAACTTGTTCTTCAAAAATAGTGACAGACATAACCGTAATTTGAGAAGTAAAAATAATCTTGAAATAGCATTCTCGAGGCTTAGTAAGGTGAAAAAATCATTTGTGGGGCAGTGTGTACGCTTTTATAACAAAATTCCGAATGACGTGTGTGAACTACCAGAATGTAAATTTAAGAAACATATAAAACGCTGTATTTGTTCAAGAGGATACTGACTGTAGATTATTATAATGATAATGACATTTGGAATATTCCTCCAGAAAAATGATATGACATTTATAAGAGTGCTTAATGTACCTACGTAAAGAAATAAATATTTTGAATTTTGAATTTTTTCCACGGCTTTCTCTTAACTCAACTAGATGGTACTGATAACATTTGCAAGAAGAAAATATCTAAAAATATCATAATAAACGATGAATAACTTACTAATATTACGTATAATTGAAAATTTTTCTGTTTCTTTTTAATCCAAAAAAAAGGATAATTTGAATGTATTTTTATCTATACAGGGTGTTTGGGAGATAGTGCAGAAAACTGAAAGGGGAGCTAGAGTAGGTAATTTAGAATAAATTTGACTTAATAAACTAGTAGCCTAAGTGTACCAGATTTTTTATCGTTAAATTAAATATTTTCATGATTTTATTCGGTTTTTGTACTAAATGATAAACTTTAACGAGTTTTATGACAAAAGTTCAATATTTTTTTAATTATTTATAATTTATGGATTCTTTGTAATCAGCTAAATAACAATTCATTGTGGATATTCTTATTTCTATTATAGTAGAAGTATCATCAAAGAAAGTGAAAAAAATTGATATCGTAAAAATTAAACTGAGAGTTTGCACACTTGCAAAACATTGAAAAAAATACTACAGTCATTCAAATTATTTTAAAAACTTGTCTACTGTGTGTGCTTTCCAAAACAAAAATAATAATAACACTTATCCATAAAATACGGTAGTTATGATTTTTAAAAATAATAAACTGGGTTTCTTTAAAATTAAAGTAGAGCTTCTCTTTTTTAGGACTATTAGGACTATTAGGTTTTAAACATAAAATATTTTATGACTAGCTGATTTTTTGCATACGTACTCAGAATACTGACCAGAATAACGTGCTAAAACTCCCCGCCTCTCCTCCGCTTGCGTTTTGAGATACAGCCCCCTCACCCCCTACCCCGTTCTTTGTCTAACTAAGGAATGTTGTATAGGATGCGTTTTATTTTGAATTAAGCTCTCAAACTTGTCTCAGTGGTTCCTCAGGTGGTCTTGAGTGCATTCAGACCGGGAGGCATCGGGAGGCACCATGGGGGTGGCGAGGGGAGGCGGGGAAAGTTTGATTCTGTCGCGCCTCCCTTTGAGGCTTATATTTTCAGAATTATAGGTACTAGGGCAAGTGTGATATGATTTTCGGATAACTCAAAGATGACGGATTCATTTATAGATTTAAAAAAAATAATTTCCCTGGACAGAAATTTTACTATTTAATAAAATCCGAAACACGTGGATTTTTTTTTCAGACAAACATCAATACTTCTTTTACAACCAAAGATATTAGCACGAAAAAATATATGTGAAAGCCACACTTACTAGGGTTATTGATTTATAATTTTATTTGAGGGAGGAACACAGTAAATGTTGACAAAAAAAATATTCAATGCGCGGCAGCGTAGCATAAAATGTGTTGTTTTAACTTTTATCACTTATTTATTCGTAAATAAATAGATTTTCTGGTACCTAGGTAATTATTTTTTACTGTGGGGAATGTATAATTATTATTGGAACAAAATCTTTCCATATATTTATTAAATCAAAGGAGACGTTTCACGGGACTATGGAGCTTGGACCTGGTCTGTGTACTAAACATCATAAATAAGTCATTAGAAACATAGTCTTTTCTAATTGTACATTTCCTTCGATTTACCTTCATTACGAGGTTCATCTAGTTTCTCAGATTTAACAATCGCAACACATAAATCACCCAACATGGCGAAGCGAGCGCATTAAGCATTCTACGTTCAGAAACTAGATTTTGTACATACCATTGAAATTAATAATTTAGTTGTCCGACAAGTAACTCGAAAACCATCAGCTGTTATGCCTGTAAAAGAGGCAAGGCATATCCGCAGATTTTAAAAATCGTACACCAATGTCAGAAGACAGAACAGAAGAGTGTTCAGTCAATCAGAGTCAGAGAAAGCATCTGAGGAATATGTGGACGAAGCCGTAATTTCTGAACGTGACCTATTATTGCAAGCTTCAGTGTTACCATTTATATTGTAAAAAGTGCTGACAAAACATTATACTTGAACCACGCAACCCTGCTTCTAATATTTTTTTCATTATTTTTCCCAGAAAGCCTATATTTTTCTATATTTTTCGTACTACGTACATGTCCAGGCACAAAATGAAACGTATCCTTTGTACTTTAATAAAATTCGTACAACAAGAACAAGATTTATTCACATAATGGTCGGTTACTTTTTAACCACTAGAGATATACATTATATATTGCATACATTATATGAAAGCTACACTTACTGGGATCTGAAAAAAAATTAATTTAAGAATTCTGTGCTAAATACTGAGCAAAAGAAATACAATTAAATGCGAGACATAAAACGCATAGTTTAACTTTTATCGCTTATTTCTCGACAAATTATGTTTTTACAATGTCAGTATACTATAGGTAATATAGTTCTTGTAGTATTGTTGTTACAGTGATGTGTCGGTAATTTATATCAATTTGTATTGACAAAAACGACGGTTGTCGAGGGCAAACTGGTAAACTGCAAGCGACGCAATTTCTCCGCTGCCTGGATTGTTCAAGAGGACTTTCGGCTCGGTTCCCCATTAATGGTTAAAATGGTTTAATAGAGTTAAAGAACTGTACAACATTGACAGTACAGTTAGACACTTCCTCGATGCACGTAAGAGGCAAAGGAGTTCGATCCTTAGTCTCTATGATCAGCAGTTATCGAATGCAGCAGACCGGATATGGATAAAGACGTGTTAAACGCTAGGCGATTATCTGAGTCCACTTTGATTTTTTCAGTTTTTTTATTTTTTCAGATTTTTCCAGATCCATCTGGAAATCATCTGGGAAGGGATTTTAGTTTTAGAGGCCTCCATATGACTCACCTTTTCTACATGAAAGATCCCAAGTTTCATACGAAGAGCTGCTGAAAACTTGTGATTGTCATTCCGTACTTATGATCAAAATGGAGCTGGTGTATAAGTGCGGTATATAGTTTTGAATAATATTTTTTGTCCACTTACATTCATTCATTATACCAGATTTCAGCTAGTTATAATCCATTTGGTGTTTTTCATCAAATTTAGACTTATAATCCTGAGTTAAATTTGTCGCCATTATTTTATTTTTTTCTTACAAATCAGTGCTGTTTTAATCTTCTTTTACTGTTTGAAGTTTCTTTAATAAAGATATCGCTCACAAAAAAAAAAATATATATATATTTTATATGACCCCAACAGCCTTTATATCTCAGGACGCAAGTAGAGGAAGTATTTAATGTTTACATTTCAGAGCTCTTTTAGTCTTATTTTACCGTCTGAAGTTCCTTTAATAAAGTTTGCGGTGTAAAAAAAATATTTAAAATTTTATTTTTATATATAACCCAAACACCCTGTATATCTCAGGATGCAAGCGGGGGAGGAATGAGGAGTTTTGAGTAATTATTTACTACCACTTACAGAGTCAGTATACAAAATTTCAGCTCGTCCTGAAACATTTTATGTTTTTGGTCAAATTTGACCAAAAACCGGGCATTGTCGAGGAGGAGTGCCCTTTGCATAGCCGCTATTATCGGTCTGCCTCGAAGTCCCAGTCGCCTAAGGTTACGATCCAGGTCAGCGGGGATCAAACCATTAACGGACAGGACTACAGGAATGATATCAGTGGATTACACTCGCCACATATCCGTAACCTCGTGCGCCAGGTTAAGGTACCGCATGCTCTTGTCAGCATCAGCTTGGACGAGGTTTTCGTCGTGTGGAATAGTCATATCCACCAAAAAAACTCTTGACTGCGCCCGATCCATCAACACGATATCAGGTCTGTTATGACTTATGATCAATAGACCTGTCCGTGATGACGTTTCGGTCCCAGTAGAGCTTCGTAGTAGGTTTTCGTCGTGTGGAATAGTGATATCCACCAAAAACACCCTTGACTGCGCCCGATCCATCAACACGATATCAGGCCTATTATGATCAATAGACCTGTCCGTGATGATGTCTCGGTCCCAGTAGAGCTTGGCGCGGTCGTTTTCGAGAACCGACTCGGGCGCGGCGTGTACTTGTAATATGGCAACCGCCGAGCTATGAAGCAATATTTTAGAGCGATCTCTTGATGCAGGATCCTGGCTGCTTGGTTGTCTGTGCAGATACTCAGTGTTACGAAGAATCGAACAACCGGAGGTTATTATGGCGCAGGGTTTTTTGTTTTTCATTTGTTATTATTATTTACTAGCTGGTTGACCGAGCTCCGCACGTTCAATCGGAGCGTTTATAAACTAATTCACTTAAAAAATTGGAGACATGAAAAATGGCAGAAAAATATTCGAAAATATCAGTGCATGTTGTCATTCCTGAGCTCATTCTTTCAAGAACTGCACGCCATCTGTTGTCGAGTAGCGCGGAACGTGCTTTAAAAGTCAATGTTAGCAACAAAGGGCTCCAAGTAATGTAATTCACTGGTAATTCACCTACTCGACAAAAGATGGCGCCATTAGTGAAATACATTAGCATTACATTAATATGTATGTACAAAAATTACGTAGGTACTATCAAAATAAATTCATCTTATTTATAGAATAAGTTTAGGTTTAGACTCTCACAGATTTATTGTAGATCTAAAACAACTAACCATAGATCGATAGAATTATTATTGTTAGAATCGTTTTCGACAAAGATATAAAAAAAACAAATGTAATCCGGGAGTTGACTGCATGAAAATTTAATTGCGAAATATTATTGACTAAATAGCTCTTTAATTGAAATTATTGAAAAACTTATTCACTTTAATTTTCATGGCATTTTCAATTTTTAATTTATAAAAATTACCCAATTAGTGTGCAAACTACTATTTTGAACAATGACGTCATCGTACAAAATTTCAAACATTTTTAGAACAAAATGCCGTTTTTGACATTTGATAAAAAGTAACTCAAATGACTAGCAGTCAACTACCGGATTCACAGTAAATTCGAAACATAAACATTGTAACACTCGTTGATGTCTTTTATATGAAAACTTGTTAATGAAGCTCGCGTTGAAATCTTTTATATGACACGTAGGTATAATTTTATTGTAATTTGCGTTCATGTATATAAATTACTGCAAACTTCAATAGATCCGAGTCAGTTTTTGAATAAGGTACCTAGAAGCTCAGTCACTGCATTTCAAACTTTACTTGGTTCAAATCAAAACTATACAAATTCACACAATAAACTTTTTGATTTTATCTGTCCAATCTAAAAGTTAAAATTTATATTTTTTCTGTAATTTCATTCAAAAAACAGTGAAATATCATAAATACATACAGCGCCACCTTTAGTAAATAACAGTTAATACAATGTCAACTTCAGGGGCGGATCGTGAATTTGTGGGGCCCTGGGCTAATACTACTTAGGGTCCTACCTAATAAGTAATTACACACTCAACTAATTGCCATTTTGTAAAAAACAGTTTTCTATAGTGATATAGAGAAAAAAAAACAATGAAATATTAATTTTTTATACAGACTGAAAAAAAATGATTATAGATCGTATTTTTTCAATATTTTCCCTTCACTTCTCTGTTACTGTTGTAGTAAAATAAAACCTCGAGCGAAGCGAGCGCGGCAATTTTTAATATGTATAAAATCTCAGTTTACCAGAATTTGCGCATGTGCACCCAGTATATCGTTCAATCAATAAAAGAACCTCCGGCACTGTTTATACAAAAAGCCGCGAGCGGAGCGAGCGCAAAAAAATAAGCTGGTAGGCTATTATTTGTTATTCGTCAAAACATTCGTGAATTATCTATAGGTATTTATACAGGATGTTAAAAAAGTGCGTTTGAAATTTTAAGGGGTTACTCAGAATCAAGTACAGAACCCAGGAAAAATATTGAAAAAATCCGCTCTTCAATTTTTTTTTTCAGATTCTCATACTAAATCTAAATAGTGAATCGAGAATTTGTATGAAAAACTGCAAAAAAAAATTGAAGAGCGAATTTTTTCAATATTTTTCCTGGATTCTATACTTGATTCTGAGTAACCCCATTAAAATTTCAAACGCACTTTTTTTAACACATAGAAGGTTTGGTGATATGACGTGCATGACAATGACGTGACTTTCGGACCGCGCCTGAGGCCCCAGCCTCCAGGCCCCAGCCCCCAGGCCTTTGTATCCCCGGGGCCCTGGGCTGCAGCCCAAAAAGCCTATAGGAAGATCCGCCCCTGGTCAACTTCTTTGACAGTTTTGTTTAGCCGTGGATTTTCATTCAAAATTACGATTGTCTCGTTTGACAAAATGTAAGTACGTTGTACCAGCTATGGCAACTACGCGATACAACCTGTAAATATTATTAAAACCTTAAAATGTAGAATGGTAGAATAAATAAATCCTATGTACGCGATAAGTAAAATTGCAGAATAAAACTTAGTTAGACGTGGGAGAGCCATGCTTCGGCACAAATGGGCCGGCTCGACCGGAGTGATACCACGGCCTCACAGAAAACCGGCGTGAAGCAACGTTTGTTGTGTTTCGCCGAGTGAGTGAGGGTACCGTAGGCCCAACCCCCTCTCCCCCTCCCCATTCCCCCATCCCCCATCCCATTTCAAAGGTCGGCAACGCACTTGTGACTCCTCCGGTGTTGCGGGTGTCCATGGGCGGCGATAATCGCTTACCATCAGGTGATCCGTCTGCTCGTTTGCCACCTATCACATAAAAAAAAAAAACACTATTTTCGACACACTTCGTATCCCGCGTGCATGGTATTTTTTTTATCGCTCTTAAGTCTTTTTATTTACATAATAATAAAAAAATAAAAATTACCCAAAAAAAAGACAAAAAATCAATGAAGTCTCGTGGGATTCGAACCCAGACTTACATAAAAAAAAGGTAGCACCGAACCGTTACGCCAGATCGCGCTTGAATACAGTATTAAAAATAAGCATCATATGCGTTCTGCCTTTATGTAATTTCGCTCATATCTCCCTTAAATGAAATTTTTCGAAGATAATTCCCCCATAGATCGATTTCTGGTGATTTTTAACCCCTAATCCTAGATTTTCGTCAAAAGGTTTCAAGCCGTTTTCGAAATCGTCGGGACACTTAACTCGTTTAATAGTATAGGATTATTGTGTCTCTCAAAGGTAGGAGTTTACGGAACGAACGAATTTGCAACAAATAAAGTGTAGGTATTATAATTATGACGAAACGAAGGTGTGAGAGAAAACAACGTGCGCTCTACGTGATTATACCTGAGCGACTGACCGCCGCCGGTTCGTCTTCCATACACCACTGTGCGTCCGGCCGCCGGCTAACCGGTAGGTGGCGACCGGACGTACAGTGGTGGATCCGGCGTGTACCCGGCGATCGCTGCCCAAATCGCCCAGATCGCTTGCCCGGGCAAATTACGCCGGTACGTGTGAAAGCTAACGTACATGGCTATACAATTCGCCACCGGGTACCCCAAAACGGCTACCCGGTAACCGGGACGTGTGAAAAGTCACTTCGCCAACGGGTACCCGGCACCGGCTACACGGTAACCGGAACGTGTGAAAAGGTACTAAGGCTTGCGTGGGGATATAAATCCAACACGACGATACCATCAGAGAGAGTTTACTCAAAGGATGTGAAATGAGCAGTACTATGGCAGCAAAAGAGAACTAACAAAATTTATACTAGTCTATTGAGTGCTGTGATGTGGATTGGTTGACCGTGCTATGGAATGAGGCACCTGCCATTTTCATATCTCACAATTTGAAAAGTTGGCAGGTGGTGACTTGCCGCGCGCTAGATGGGCCCTCCAACAGGCCACCGCGAGGGCGGCAAGGCGGCAACATCGGCGCGCGCAGCTACAGTGTGCACCGCTTTCTACCCAGGGCCTCGGCTTGCGCCTAATACCATGTTTCACTTCCACCCTGCAGGCATGTAGCCCTGGCTGCCCCACTCTGGACGGTCAATTAAGGCAAGCCAGAGGCGGAGACCGTACGATACGATCCCCAAGAGCCGGTTCGGGCCCGTGGTGACGCTACTCACCATCAGTTCGCCACAAGCTGCCCTTGCCGTTAGCGAAGGGTGTGGAGAGATGTGCACCGCTTTCTACCCAGGGCCTCGACTCGCGCCTAATACCCTGTGCCAACTCGCGACTTATGCATGTTTCACTTCCACCCTAGAGTGAACACTTTTGCGACTCCACTCTAGCCAGCCGATTAAGGCAAGCTGGAGGCGAGCCCCTCTAAGAAGAACCCAGGAGTACACTAGCGTGGTGGCGCTACTCACCAACAGTTTGCCAAAGCTGCCCTGCGATTATTGTTATTTATTATAATGTTTATTTCAGGCAACTTACAAGGAGACCTTATACCCTTCGGGTCACCGATTGAGCCGCAGCTCTGTGTACTGAAAGGGACTTGCTAGTACTGGAGGCCCAACCCCCCCCCCCCCCCATTCCCCCTATCCCCCCATCCATTTCAAAGGTTGGCAACGCACTTGTAACTCCTCTGCTGTTGCGGGTGTCTATGGGCGGCGGTAATCGCTTACCATCAGGTGATCTATCTGCTCGTTTGCCACCTATCACATAAAAAAATAAAAAATATATCTCGGACATCGGCTTAAACGAAATTAAACAGCTTAAGATCGCTTACTATCAGGTGATTCTTCTGCTCGTTTGTCATCTATCACATAAAAAAACAGCTTAAGATCAATAAAGCACTGGGTGATGGATGATGGAGTTATGGCTGAACTTCTGAAAGTAGTCGAAAACCGGTACTTGAAGTCAGAAGTTGCTTGATTTCATTACGAACGCGTACCACATAGCATAAGTGTGGTGGGTGGTGCACTTCTTCAAAATTGGTTATTACCCAGCTGAACTGCTGATTGTGAGACCCTACACACCCACATCAATGTTTTTAGTTTTTGAGAGTCATCACGAATCGTCTGGACGCTTGTTGGTGCCGGTTGCTATCGCTAGCAGTCGTTAAGCCATGTCAGAGGCCTTATAGGCGGATTGAAAACTTCTGACACTGGGGTTGGCCACTAGCCCCACAACCTCCAGCAATCCGGACTTGGCAACCATGTGTGGAGTATGGCCTAAACCTTCCCGAGTTATGGGAAGAGACCCGTACCCCTGCAGTGGAGACGTAATGGGTTGTTAACACACCCACTCCTCTGAAGTTTGGAGATTCGTCTCACTTGAATATGTATATCTGGGACAAACAGTCCAGCTAGGTAGGTCCAACTTCGAAAAAGAGATCAATCGTCGAATCCATCTCGGCTGGGCAGCGTTCGGGAAGCTCCGCTCCGATATCTTCACGTCCAACCTACCGGACTGTCTCAAGACTAAAGTCTTTGACCAGTGTGTGTCGCCATATGGTGATGGTGATGACATATGGATCCGAGATATGGTCGCTTACTATGGACTTCATAAGAAGGCTCAAGGTCACCCAAACGGCGATGGAGCATGCTATGCTTGGAGTTTCCCTGCGTGATCGAATCAGGAATGAGAAGATACGTAGGAGAACTAAAGTTACCGACATAGCTCACAGAATCGTTAAACTTAAGTGGCAGTGGGCGGGGTACATAGCTCGTATTACAGATGGCAGTAAAGTTCTCGAGTGGCGACCACGCACCGGAAGACCGGACCGACAACCTGGTAAAGGTTGCGGGAAGCCGCTGGATGCGAGCAGTACAGGACCGGTCGGTGTGGAAATCCTTGGGGGAGGCCTTTGTCCAGATGTGGACGTCTTTCGGCTGATAATGATGATGAAGGGTTATCAAAGTTCTCGAATGGTGACCACACACCGGAAGACACAGCATAGGCAGACCTGTCACTCAGTAGACCGTCGCGACAACTTGAAAAGGTTGCGGGCCGCAGGATAGCAGAGCAAGACGGGTTGGCGTGAATATCTACGGTAGTTCTTCTGTATCAAACTGTAGAAATTCTTTTGCTGAAGATGAATTATTATTTTTATATACCTTTTCAATTCGCAATTAAAGTTTTAATTTATTTATATATGTAGGAAAATGTGTCTTTTCTTATTATCAATTTCAAAAATAAAAAATTACGCCGCGCCGCGGCGCGGCGCTGCCACGCCGACCAATTTGGACCGGTGCGCCGCCGCCGCCGGCAAATATGAGGTCGGCGCCCATGTCTATACCGAACTAATGATATCGATATTATCATTGATGCTGTCCGCCTCAAGCACTGAAAATATGGTCAGCCTAAGCGGCTCGGCCGCTGAATATAAATCGGCTGCGAATATAAATCGAGCCTAATAGCTCAGGCTAAATTTGACCAAATCATAAAATGTTTCAGGACTAGCTGAAATTTTGTATACTGACCCTGTAAGTGGTAGTAAATAATTACTCAAAACTCCTCATTCCTCCCCCTGAGATATACAGGGTGTTTGGGTTCTATATAAAAATAAAATTTTAAATATTTTTTTTACACCGCAAACTATATTAAAGGAACTTCAGACGGTAAAATAAGACTAAAAGAGCTCTGAAAATGTAAACATTAAATACTTCCTCTACTTGCGTCCTGAGATATAAAGGCTGCTGGGGTCATATAAAATATATATATTTTTAATTTTTTTTGTGACCGATATCTTTATTAAAGAAACTTCAAACAGTAAAAGAAGACTAAAACAGCACTGATTTGTAAGAAAAAAATTAAATGTCTTATCAATCATAGTCATGTATAACAATAACATGACCATTTTTTAACATGATTAGCCAAGATAATGAAGACAAATTTACTCAGGATTATAAGTCTGAATTTGATGAAAAACACCAAATGGATTATAATAATAATAATAACGCGCCATATAACCTCCGGTTGTTCGATTCTTTGTAACACTGAGTATCTGCACAGACATAACCAAGCAGCCAGGATCCTACATCAAGAGATCGCTCTAAAGTATGGCTTCATAGCTCGCCGGTTGCCATATTACAAGTACACGCCGGAGTCGGTTCTCGAAAACGACCGCGCCAAGCTCTACTGGGACCGAGACATCATCACGGACAGGTCTATTGATCATAATAGGCCTGATATCGTGTTGATGGATCGGGCGCAGTCAAGGGTGTTTTTGGTGGATATCACTATTCCCCACGACGAAAACCTCGTGCAAGCAGATGCCGACAAGAGGTTGCGGTACCTGAACCTGGCGCACGAGGTTACGGATGTGTGGCAAGTGCAATCCACTGAAATCATTCCTGTAGTCCTGTCCGTAAATGGTTTGATTCCAGCTGACCTGGATCGTAACCTTAGGCAGCTGGGACTTCGAGGCAGACCGATAATAGCGGCTATGCAAAAGGCAGTCCTCCTCGACAATGCCCGGATTGTCCGACGCTTTCTCTCCTCGTCGCACTGACCTCCAGCCGACTGTGCTTCTGCTGGAGTAGCTCCTGCCACTTCGCCTAGCGCGAAGTGGTCAGAGTAGCCCAAATTTATATTTCTGCATAATAATAATAAGAGTTTCAGAGTTTTTGCGCTTAGAGCCCGCATTGTCTGTCTCGGAGCAAAACCTATCGGACCGAGTTCGGTACATATTGCGCTCGAACATCTTTGGCGCGGCCGAACTCGAAGGACTACGACGCGAAGTCGTTCCGGTCTCAAGATCCTCATTCAATGGGTCGCGACGCCTATCGGCGCATGTACCGCAAGTGCACGAACCGCCCACTGGCCCTGCACAATTACCTAATGAGGATATTGAGATTGAAACGATTTCCCAGGAATTAGAGCAGATCAGGAGCACACTTGAGGAGGCGATTCAGGAATTCCGCACTCTGCCTCTTGAGGAGAGGCCGCGGCTTCCACGATTGCCCCTTAGCGTCCGGAATCGGGATGTCATTGAGGCCGTAAATCGCATGCTGCCAGATTATTTGGCGAGTAGCAGCGACCTTGGTCATACAAACTCAATCCTTTTTGGCGCTGCAATGGCGGTCTGCCGATTTGTTGGTGCCAAACTGCCAGAACCAGCTCGGATCTCCGCCCCTCGGGGAAAGCCGGCTTGGCGGAAAAGGATCGAGCGTCGTATCACTAAGGCAAGGGTCCTCATTGGCAAACTGATTGCTTTCAGGTCGGGCAACACCAGGCCCCGAGTGATGCGCTTCGTCAGGCTTGCATTTGCAGGATCAGACTTTGATCCTGCAGGACAGCATGCATTGCGATTAGTTGCAGAGCGTATTGATGACCTGAAGCAAAGGATAGCTGCGTGGGCAAATCGTATTCGGCGATACTCGGAGCGAGTAGACCGGTTTCGTCAGAATCGCCTCTTCATGAGTGATCAAAAGAAGTTCTACAGATCGTTGGACCGACCTGCTGTGTTGAACAGTGGCGAAAGCCCGGATCACGAGAGACTGGTGGCCTTTTGGCGTAACCTGTGGTCTAGGCCCGTTCAACACAACGAGGAGCGGTGGATGGCTGAGTTGGAGGAGGCATGTGATGGCATCGAGCCTATGAACCCCGTGACCATTAGTACCGATGATGTGTCGCAAGCGGTCCATAAACCCCAGGAAGCGACGGACTGCACCACTATTGGCTCAAGGGGTTCCATGCTAGTCACGAGACCTTAGCCAGCCAATTCCAGCAAGCACTCGAGCAGTGTCAGGTTCCGAACTTCTTGACTACTGGGATCACTCATTTAGCTCCTAAGTCGAGCAATACCGCTGACCCTAGCCAGTACCGCCCCATTACGTGTCTTTCTACAACATAAAAGACACTAACATCCATTCTGAAGGCCAAGATAGACGCCTTCATAGAGGCGAATAACATCATGGCGGTAACTCAGAATGGGTGTAGGGGCGGGAGTCGCGGTACGAAGGAGCTGCTCCTGATTGATGCGGTCGTGGGCAAATTGGTGAACCACAATCGACGCAATTTCTCCGCTGCCTGGATTGATTACAAGAAGGCTTTTGACTCGGTTCCCCATTCATGGTTAAATAGAGTTCTCGAGCTGTACAAGATTGATAGTACAGTTAGAGACTTCCTCGGTACATGTATGGGGCAATGGAGTACGATCCTTAGTCTCCATGGTCAGCGGCTGTCGAATGCGGAAGACCGGATTTGGATAAAGAGGGGTATATTCCAGGGCGACTGTCTGAGTCCACTTTGGTTTTGTCTGTCTCTGAACCCACTCAGCTTTCTGCTCGAGAAATCAGGGACGGGGTTTCAGTTTCAGAGAGTGGGCTTACGCATGACCCACCTTCTGTACATGGATGATCTCAAGCTGTTCGCTCCAAATGCAACACGGTTGGAGGAGCTGTTGAGAACTACTTGCAATTTCAGTAGCTCCATCAACATGGAGCTAGGGGTGGATAAATGTGCGATCCTTCATGTAGAGAGAGGTAGGGTGGTGCATTCGAATGGAGACTGAGACATACCGGTATCTGGGTATGTTGCAGAGCATTGGTGTGAACGAGACGGAGGTGAAACAGGCGGTATGTGACGTATTTTGGGAGCGCCTGACAAAAGTTTTTAATAGCTATTTGTCGGGCGTTAACAAGATACGTGCAATCAATGCTTGGGTCATCCCCGTTCTTCTGTACACCTTCGGCATACTCAGATGAACACAGACTGAATTGGATGCCCTGGATCGGAAGGTCCGCACTACTATGACACTCCACAGGATGCATCATCCGAGATCGTCAGTGATGAGGCTGTATATTCCGCGGAAGAATGGCGGTCGTGGCCTTCTATGTGCAAAACAAATGCACAACCGTGAATATGCAGCCTGCGAAGCTATTTCCTGGCGAAAGTCGACAGTGATTTATCTTTTTTATTATCTTTGCTTGCATGATAAAAAAAAATGTGTTATGAATTATCTTACTGTTAAATTAATATGAAATTTTGAAATGAAATGTTAAGAACTTATTTATTTATTTAAATGTAAATAACATAAGTAGAATATCCTCAAATTATCTATGTCACTTGTAAGCATGACACTAACCTTTTCTTTTTGTTTCCATTTCGGTGTCCAGGAACAGGGAAGTGATGACTATCCATAACACAAGTTGTTTTAAAACTTAGTATGGATAAGACCCACAATCTAATAGCATGCACATAAGAGAATATGAAATTTGTGTCAAATGTGTAACCAATTTTTAAAATAAGAAACATTGTAACTCTTATTATTATATTGAAAACTATTTAAGGCTCTTTGCAGATCCTTCGGGTGCAGTCAAGGGTGTTTTTAGTGGATATCACTATTCCACATGACGAAAACCTCGTGCAAGCTGATGCCGACAAGAGGATGCAGTACCTTAACCTGGCGCACGAGGTTACGGATGTGTGGCAAGTGCAATCCACTGAAATCATCCCTGTAGTCCTGTCCGTTAATGGTTTGATCCCCGCTGACCTGGATCATAACCTTAGGCGGCTGGGACTTCGAGGCAGACCGATAATAGCGGCTATGCAAAAGGCAGTCCTCCTCGACAATGCCCGGATAGTTCGACGCTTTCTCACCTCGTCGCATTGACCTCCAGCCGACTGTGCTTCTGCTGGAGCAGCTCCTGCCACTTCGCCTAGCGCGAAGTGGTCAGAGTAGCCCAAATGTATACTTTCAAATAATAATACATGTTTATTCAATCTACAAAGGATCACAATACATAATATTTGTTAGTAAACAGAAATACTTACAAGCTAAGGTTAGTACTTAATTATATAGGGTGACTGGTTGAACGACGGACGTATTTAACGAGATGATAGGATAATTTACATACTTTTCAACCATATAAAACAAAAATTCATACACTCAAAAAAACACAAGTTACATATTTTTTTATAAAACGCAACTATTCTTGTATTTTCTAACACTATGCCTCAGCACTTACCACTTTCCCACAGCGTGCACAGTGCTGCTTGTGGTCGCTAAGGCCAATCTCTTGGACAGGCTGATAACACACTGATAATAAAAGGATGGAGTCCGTCTTCATGTAGGGTACGTTACCCCAACCACTGGGATACCTGCAAAAGCCTTCCTGCATTCCGCGTACTTTCACATGGGTAGTAATCGAAGTAAATTACTTTGTGCAGGTTCACTGGATAAAGATTCCTTCCTCGTCCTTGATCAGTACTAGGAACTGGAGGAAGGCCAAACGCTCTAAGTCTCCTAACAAAGTACTTTGACGGCAACTTATGTAATTCGTGATACATCGCAATATGACGTTAATTCACGTCTAACAATACTAGCTGACATCACATAGCACCACACCATATCCCAGTATCCTCATTAGATTACTGATAAGCCATTATCACTATCAGGGCACTGCAATCCACGCGGCAGCGACGTAATTAAACACAGAATGTTCGCGACGAACGGGAGGCGCGAGTGACGCACTCACCTGTACGACGGCTCGCGGGCGACTGACTTGACTAGGGCCGGCAGCGCGGGGTAGAGACGCGGGAGCCGAGACTCATCGCTCGGCTCACGCATGCGCAGTGCGAGTTAGCGCCGCAACTCGGGATCGTTGCCCGAGGACGCGTACACGTGACTTAGTATTTAGTAAATTGTAGAAGTGAACATGAAAATATTTTTTTTATTGATGAAAATTAAGGTCATGTTTTTTTACATATTTGGAATGTGTATCAGCTTCTTATTCACCTCCTTAAATACGTCCGTTGATTTACCAGTCACCCTGTATATTACATTTATCTATTATTTTCCTATCGTTGCTGGCTATGTGAACCATGCAGCAGTGGTTCAGATAGCTGCAATCATGCTTATCTGCGAACATGGCTAGTAGGCTGTTGCGGCCACCGCGCACCCGCCGCACCAGGGATGCGCACCGCTTGCGCATTATTGCGTAGAAGCAGTCCACGCGCGCTTCTGCAAACATCCCTGAAGCACTGCAGAAGGGCGGCAGCCGCAACAGCACACGAAACGCATTGTTGTATTGCACACACAGGGCACCGTACTGTTTTTGTGTATAATTAGCCCACAGGCCGCTCGTGTAGAAGGAAGTACAATACGCTTTAAATAAGGTGATCTTCGTTTCCTTATTACAACGAGCGAATCTGCGAGCAATCATATTCGCCCGTACAGCCAGCGCCCTACATTCGCGCTCAATGTCTCCATCGTCCTTAAGGCCGGAAGTCAACAAATGCCCTAAGTATTTAAACTGGTCAGTCATTTTTAATGGAACTCCGTTCAGTTTAATTGGTGGCACATAGGAAGGAGATTTGCTTCCGGCCCCTAAGACCAGACACTCACTTTTTCGAGTATTATATATTAAGCCATGTTGAACAGCATACGTCTCGCACATGTTTAACAGTTTGTTTAGTTTAGTTTGATTATAACTAGCTGAAATCTGGTATAATGAATGAATCTAAGTGGAAAAAAAATATTATTCAAAACTATATACCGCACTTATATGTATACACCAGCTCCATTTTGATCATAAGTACGGAATGACAATCACAAGTTTTCAGCAGCTCTTCGTATGAAGCTTGGGATCTTTCATGTAGAAAAGGTGAGTCATATGGAGGCCTCTAAAACTAAAATCCCTTCCCAGATGATTTCCAGATTTGGACTCAGATAATCACCTAGCGTTTAACACGTCTTTATCCATGTCCGGTCTGCCGCACGATAACTGCTGATCATAGAGACTAAGGATCGAACTCCTTTGCCTCATACGTGCATCGAGGAAGTATCTAACTGTACTGTTAATGTTGTACAGTCCTTTAACTCTATTAAACCATTTTAACCATTAATGGGGAACCGAGCCGAAAGTCCTCTTGAACAATCCAGGCAGCGAAGAAATTGCGTCGCTTGCAATTTACCAGTTTGCCCTCGACAACCGTCGTTTTTGTCAATACAAATTGATATAAATTACCGACACATCACTGTAACAACAATACTACAAGAACTATATTACCTATAGTATACTGACATTGTAAAAAAATAATTTGTCGAGAAATAAGCGACAAAAGTTAAACTATATGCGTTTTATGTCTCGCATTTAATTGTATTTCTTTTTTCGCTCAGTATTTAGCACAGAATTCTTAAATTTTTTTTTTCAGATCCCAGTACTTAAATGTAGCTTTTCATATAATGTATGCAATATATAATGTATATCTCTAGTGGTTAAAAAGTTACCGATCATTATGTGAATAAATCTTGTTCCTGTTGTACGAATTTTATTAAATTACAAATTTTGATTTAATAAATATATGGAAAGATTTTGTTCCAATAATAATTATACATTCCCCACAGTAAAAAATAATTACCTAGGTACCAGAAAATCTATTTATTTACGAATAAATAAGTGATAAAAGTTAAAACAACACATTTTATGCTACGCTACCGCGCATTGAATATTTTTTTTCTCAACATTTACTATGTTCCTCTCTCAAATAAAATTATAAATCAATAACCCTAGTAAGTGTGGCTTTCACATATATTTTTTCGTGCTAATATCTTTGGTTGTAAAAGAAATATTGACGTTTGTCTGAAAAAAAAAGCCACGTGTTTCGGATTTTATTAAATAGTAAAATATCTGTCCAGGGAAAGTGTACAGTCAGCACTGTACATTTTTGTAGGCCAATCATGTAACCTAGTTTTATTTACTTTTGGCTGCGCTAGCCGATACTGCTGTACGCAGTATTTGGGCTGAGCAACCAGTTACCGTCCAACAGCCAACATCAACGTAGCTCATAACATTAACATTTAATAATATAATTTAACAGTGTAACAGAACAGTGATTTTAATTAGCATTCAATTCCCACACATATCCACCAAGAAGGGCAGCCGTGGTTATCGGTTACGTCGCGAACCACGGTATAAAGGTGTAAGGACGTATCTTTACAGAAAGTTTTTTTTTTAATCTTTAAATGAATCCGTCATCTTTGAATTATCCGAAAATCATATCACACTTGCCCTAGTACCTATAATTCTGAAAATATAAGCCTCAAAGGGAGGCGCGACAGAATCAAACTTTCCCCGCCTCCTCTCGCCACCCCCATGGTGCCTCCCGATGCCTCCCGGTCTGAATGCACTCAAGACCACCTGAGGAACCACTGAGCCAAGTTTGAGAGCTTTATTCAAAATAAAACGCATCCTATACAACATTCCTTAGACAAAGAACGGGGTAGGGGGTGAGGGGGCTGTATCTCAAAACGCAAGCGGAGGAGAGGCGGGGAGTTTTAGCACGTTATTCTGGTCAGTATTCTGAGTACGTATGCAAAAAATCAGCTAGTCATAAAATATTTTATGTTTAAAACCTAATAGTCCTGAGCTATGGATAGTCCGACGCTTTCTCTCCTCGTCGCACTGACCTCCAGCCGACCGACTGTGCTTCTGCTGGAGTAGCTCCTGCCACTTCGCCTAGCACCAAGTAGCCAGAGTAGCCCAAATTTATATAACAAAATAAATAATAATTCGCCCATGGTAATTCTCCAACGGCGCGGTGCGGTATGGTCCTACACGGATACCGAATCTCGGGTTACTGTCTTGGATGATGTTAAAGTACCTAGATTTAAATTTTAAGAAAATGCTACTACACGTAACGCCAGTAAAATTGTTTTTTAATATGAAATTATTGCTTTTATTGAAAATTTTAATAATTCGTAGGATACCTACACATGATAAGTAACCGAATTTCTTATGTGCCTAAGTTTATACATAGACGGTGTTTTTGTGGACCTGCACAGGAGACGATGCGAACAGAAATGCACGGCATGGAGCTGGAGATCCTGCCGGACAGCAACTGCTCCGCGGTCCTGGAGCAGTTCGACAGCACCGACATGATATGCACGCGCGGCCGCCCACCCCGCCTCGACTCTGCGTGCAACGTAAGTTACCTTGCTCCTCTCCTCACTTGAATGCCGTACACATAACAGGTGTTGTCCAAGCGTCTCACGATCACAATCCATAAGGCTGACGTTAAAAATCGACGATTCCTACATCTTTGAAACCGCAATCAAAAAATTGTACTTTCGACACGAGTGAGCCTTGTACCGATTTATTTTTGCGAATTTCGCAAACTCATAGCACAAAAAGTTGTTCAGTTTTATTACTATAAACTATAAATAGACACTAGAGCTTTTCTTCTTCGACTTAGAAAACTTTAGAAATGACGTGACGAAACACTTTAATGGCGAATTTCACATAGGAAAAATTTATTGCTATTTAGAAATCATAACAAAATGCGAAAATGTGCCGACCCCGTTGGTGTCGATGTGATGTTCCAACAGTAAACATCTATGTTCTGATGGCATATTCATGTACCCTACAAGTGATTTTTTTAATGGCGCATGTGAAAATATCCAGGCTATTATGGGTCAGAGATGTGGCAACTTTTGTTACCTACGTCACTTTTTGAATTACGTTAATTTTGATTCCCACTTAAGTTCGTAGCTACATAGAGCAAATCTAAATCAGTTCCTGATGTTGATGTCCCTAATCTTGAGGATAATACAAAAAACCCTATAGTTCATTTCAATAAAATAAAAAAGCAAAAGGTAAACAAACGTAGTATGCAGATGACATTGACATGTGTCAGTTCCATAGTAAGTTTGTTTACGTTTTGCTTTTTTTTTGATTGGAATGAACTATACTGTGACAGGGTGACAGCGGCAGCGGCCTCGTGGCGGACGGCAAGCTATACGGCGTGGCGTCCTGGGTGCAGGACGACGCAGTGCGGTGTTACAACGGCGCGATTGTGGTCTTCTCGAAGGTGGCCGCGGTTCGCGACTGGATCCGCCAGGTCACCAAGATATGAAGCGGTTGCAGCTGCACCTATGTGGGGGCCAATTTTGCCTAAAATTGCTCTCTCTTCGAATAATGTTTTAACAATCATAAAGATCAAGTTGGTTATATTATGTAAGGTATATTTACCGTATAAGCAAAAATAAACATTGTAAGTAGAAATGTAAGTCAGTGTAGTAGGATGTAGCGAAGCCTGGGTTGGACACTTATGATAACTAGAACATGTCTATACATATTAATTATCACATTGCCCTCTCATATTGGTCATTCATTATTCAAAATACCCGGGCATTATGTATAATGTCCAATTAATCACTTGGTCCATAGCACATATAATAAAACAGTAAAGGGGACAATTCTGTACATGTTTTTTTTTTTAAATAATAACTGTAGGTAGGGGACATGTCTATCGATATAGAGACCAAAACAATTTATTTGGATTATGTGTCTGTCTGCTCGCGCATCGCATAAAAACGGCTGGGCTGATTTTAATGAAACTTTGTACAATTATACTACGTAACTCGCAGTAACATCTTAGATACTTTTTATCCTGGAGGAATATCAAAGCCGATATTATTAGTATTTGGCATAATGATACTTTATCATTATAACTAAACATCCAAATATTTTCAACTCGGTTTACAGAAGGATTCCTACAGGATAGTGACAACACCGTATCTACACAATAACTCAATTTATTAAGATATAAAACCTTAACTATTTGAAAAGGCATGTCGATTGCGGTATTTTCGTATCATTTGATACATACTAGGTCCTGGACATTCAAAGGGATCCCGAGGGAAAAGCTGGAAACTGTATCTGTGGAATGGCAGTACATATTAAGGTATCGAAGGTATATTCAGATAACATTCTTGATCCGGAGTTGTCAAGGGGATCCTCTTGAGATGAGTCTGTATTTTTTCGCGGTGTAGGTAGCTATAGAATAAGGGATAGTATATATATAACGCAGTGAAGCTGAAAGAAGCAAGCTCCCAGCCAACGCCGACTAGCTGAATAAGTTTTGCATAAACGCAATTCTGGCGACTATAAGCTGCCAAGGTTGTTTGGATAACGTCTGTGTAAGCGCTTATACAGATGATATTCAAGCAATTTGGGCACAAAATATCTTACTTTAATTTGAATTACATCTGACCAATAGCCACATAGCAGTTGAATGATAATGGACATCAAGCTGAATATCTTCTGCATAAATTCTGATTTACCTTTGATCCAGAAATTAAAGCTCTGTTATGCAGCTAATAATTTTTGACCTCGGATATTCAGCTGATATTCAAAAAACAGATGTAAGTCGTAGTTTTATACAGAAATTATGCAAATAAATCTATGAAATTGACATTTTGTTTTTTTTTTTCGAACGGCATCATTTTAGGTTAATTAATTACATACAAATCGTAATGGTCGCTTTAATTTACCTAGTCGATAGAGATTTCTTTTCAAGCAAATCTACGTTGAAATCACCACAGATGATAATGTATTTATTTGTTTTAATTAAAATCCCTAATGCATCTTCCATTACCTTCTCAAAGTCTGTGAAGTTTTCATCATAGGGGGGCCGGTATACGCATAAAACAATATGATGATTTAATTCTACACAAGAAACTACTGCTTTTTCAATCGAAAGACTCCTATAATGGCTCCTATATAGCTACAACAAGTATCAATATTTTCGTCTTGATTCGTAGATCATCAAATAGCCAGTCATAAGAAAGGGGAAGGGGGGCCGACATAGCTATGACGAAACAAACGACCTTACGACAGGCTATTTCGTAATATATGTACCAAGATGAATCCATCGATCTATACCTGTCGTAGCTCTATATAAACACTATGACTCCCACGAATTGAGGAGGTTCGGAATAACTTTGGACATGTACAACAAGATCTTAGTAGCTAATATCATGTGGCCGGAAGAATGTAGGTCTACGTTTGCCAAAAACTGCTAAAGCTGAGCCAATCCCAATGATCTCAGGGTCGAGGTCACATTTGAATCACAGCCCGGACACTTCATACAGATTTCGCGCCATTTTTACTACATAGACATTTGACACTTCTTCATGTCTGTACACGTGTTTATGCATGTGTGAGTGTCTAGGGCTGCCTATTGCCTACATTAAGACTTCTTGGACATACAGCCTTGTCTTGAGGGATTTGTCTTTGGCAGGATTTTACTTTTTGGATCCGGCCGGGTATCCGATAATAAAATACTTAGTGCCGGATAATTTTGTGGACAGAAATAATAACAAATACCATTGGAAGAAAATGTTTAAGCAAATTAAAGAAAGATTAACTGAATAATTAAAATTTTAAAAATGGTAAATTCTGATGGAAGAAAACCAGTTTTTCTGTCTGATTTGCACCAAGGCGATTCTTTCAGAGTTCTGTACCACAAAAAAGTAAAAGGATCACTCGTGGGTCTGTCTGTCCGTCCGTCTCGGTCACAGCCAATTTGCTGTGAATCTATAGGATCGATTGAATAAATTGAAACTTAGTACACAATGTATAGATTAACCCAAACACGGATGTGTAATATAAATAAATTCCGAGGGCGGGCGGTTTATCGATCAAAGATTTTTGGAAATGAAAGAATTTCATAAACCTTTTAATATTATTTTATTTAACTTATCCATGAACATGAACTAATCAGCTGATACATTTTGGAAAGTCATATTGCAAATGAATATTTCCTTGAGGAAATTATTCTCAGTTTCACCTGCTACTTACCACTATTTAGGTATTTCGAAATGTAGGTACAAAATAATCTGTTAAAATCTCCATAATCGTCACGTATTTTATGTAAAATAAAAAAACCGTGTAAATAGATTCCATATTGATACCGTTGTCCCTATATATTTTTTGTATATTGATATTGTAATTAATTTATTGAAAAAAAATGTATGATAAAATATACATTACAGAAATGGCTAATACATTAAATATTAGCAAAATCTTAAAGTCATTGTTTATAAATAAAGGATTATTTGTTGTTTTGTCAAGTTATGTGATGATTATGAAGATATTTACAGATTGTTTTGAAATGCCATTTTATTTATCTAGTTGAAATCTAATAGAGAGTTTTCAGATAACGTATGATACACCGTTCATAAGATTCTCAATAGATGGCGTTTCTAAGCTTTGGCAATGTATTTTTAAAAGCAGCGTAGAATAACGGTATCAAAATAGATTTAATATAGTTGAAAATATATAAAAAGCCACATGAACATAGATTCTTATTAATTGAATTAACTGAAACGATAAATTTACATCTTTGTCAAGTATGGATGACCTGGGTGCATTCCGGTTTCTCTGATATATGTAATTTCTTTTTCCGAAACAAAAATAAATAGATTTCAATACATTTATATGATTGAAATGCAATTTAGAACTCGGTATCATGTTAGACTTCTTTTAAGAAATACAAAAACAATACTGACAAGCTTTGTGCATCAAACATTATGAAAAGTATTTTTTGAATCAAAATACAAAAAAAAATTAAATGAAAAGTAATCTTCGAAAGCTATTCATAATTATTATAATATATATAAGTAATATCAATCAGTTTTGACGATTTTTTTAGAGATATTCTTATTTCCAATGTTGATCAGCGCCATTTAGTTGAGTTTAAAGTTTAGAGAAAGCCGTGGAAAATTCCCTATGATCTAGTATCTACTTTATGTCCATGAGGAAATTATTCTCAGTTTCACCTGCTACTTACCACAATTTAGGTATTTCGAAAAATAGGTACAAAATAATCTGTTAAAATCTCCATAGTCGTCACGTATTTTGTCAAAATAAAAGAAAAACGTGTAAATATATTCCATATTGATACCGTTATACCTATGTATTTTTTTGTATTTTCAATAAGCCATTGATATTTTAAGTAATTCATTGAAAACAAATGTGTGATAAAATATACATTACAAAAATGGCTAATACATTCAATATTAGCAAAATCTTAAAGTCATTGTTTATAAATAAAGGATTGTTTTTTATTTTTATCAAAATATGTGATGATTATGAAGATGTTTACAGATTGTTTTGAAATGCCATTTTATTTATCTAGTTACGTCTTCACTGGTACTGCAGATGTGCTGTTCTTGGAATATTTCCAAAAGACTATAATTATATCGCAGTCTTTTTGACAGACGTGAATATAAAATGACAGACTTTTAGAATATACATTTTAAATGAAGACTAGCTGTATGTACATATAAACCTTTACGTCGCTCCAAGGTTGCACTCTGACAGCAATCGTTTTGTACCTTCTCTTTCACACTTAAGCGATTTATATTATGCTATCCTGTTGTCAAAGTGAACGGTTGCGGTCAGACCGTACTCTCAGAACGCACACCACAAATAAATGTCTAGTTTGCCAACCGTGTGCCAACCCTTGACTATTAGGTCACACATCGGTCACACAGGGAGGGTGAGGTCGCCTTCAGAGAGCGGCAGGGAGTGTCCATACTGTATAAATATCCTTATACTGTGATTTGAATGTTATTGCGCTTCCCAAATACTTAAACTTCTCCACATGCTTCATGACATTCTAACCGAGATACATTTGGAGTTAGATTGTTCAGTCATGTCCCAACATAGGTACCTAACATCGATCTTTTTTTAATGACTCGTCAAAACTGGTCATCAGTTTGTGCAGAGATATTAGGGGATTCCGCTGTAAAACATACAATGATATTTTACTAAGGATATTGCACGCTAAAGCAACGCGGCACGGCATCGTAGCGCGGCACAAGACATTATATGTAGCTATACATTAATAGTAAACATCGTAGAAAAAAACGAAACACAGCCCATCTCTTTCTTACAAATGGAGCGCGTGAATTGCTATTTCATATTACGTCATCTCGCAAGCCGAACGCGTGACTCTTGAGAACATAAAAAGCGTGGAGTAGCATTTGAATTATATTTTTTTGTATTGGGCATCCTAAAGTAGTGTTTCAAACACTGCCATTCGTAATGTTTTATGAAATATTATACAATTGACTTAATTAGAATTCCAGATATACAGGGTGTAAGGGACAGGTTTCCGAAAACTTTAAGGGCTTGCTCAGTAGACGAAACTGAACAACTTTCCACAAGAATTTTTTTCAGGAAACGAAAAATAAATCGGCTTCTCCATACAAACTGTCCAATCAAATTTATAATTTTGTATGGAGAAGCCGATTTTTTTTTCGTTTCCTGAAAAAAATTCTTGTGGAAAGTTGTTCAGTTTCGTCTACTGAGCAAGCCCTTAAAGTTTTCGGAAACCTGTCCCTTACACCCTGTATATAATGGGATTTTTAAATGACGGATATGAATATTTCAGGCTAAATTATTAATCGGGATAAATATGCCAAGTTGTCGACTTTTGTTGTACCGCTTAAAAAAAAGGAAAAGTTTTTTACTCTGTCGACCATTGGGTATGAAAAAATGGTCAATTCAACGATCGATTTGTATGGAGCGTCATTTTTTACATTTATTATGTATGTTTAAGATGTTGTTACATTTGAACCGAACAATGGTGATTTTCAAATTTGCCATTAAAAATTACCTTGTATACAGGTTGTTTAAAAAAGTGCGATTGAAATTTTAAGGTGTTACTCAGAATTAAGTATACAGAGTGTTAAAAAAGTGCGTTTGATTCTACAGGTTGTTAATGAAATGCGTTTGAAATTTTAAGGGGTTACTCAGAATCAGAATCAGGTATAAATAACAGAAAAATATTGTAACAATCCGATCTGCAATTTCTTTTTCATTTTTTCATACAAAAGCTGAATAGAGACTCAAGGATTTGTATGAGAAACCAAAATATTAATTGTAGATCGGATTTTTCTATATTTTTCCTGTATTCTACACTTTCTGAGTAATCCCTTAGAATGTTAAGGCTGATTTCGAAAAAAAAATAACCTAACTATATAAAAAAAAGACTGCATTGGAAGCTGAAATTAATCAAACCGCTTAGGCTACAGAATCTGCCAAAGAAATATACATACATACATCCACTTAAAAACATAACCTTCCTTCTGGCGCAGTCAGGTAAATAGACGATATCGACATAAAAAATAGAACTAAATATCCAAACGACAGGATTACACGCCAAAACGATTTAGAAATGAGAAAGGGTTGAAATGTATACGTTAATTGTAAAATAAAACAACTGTCTTGAAATCTTTATTAGAAATTATTCTTATTATTTTATTTTTTATTATTATATTATTATATTATATAAAGCTCGATTACCACTGACTGACTGATTGACATGGTTGTTTGTCCTGTTGCGGGGGTTGGAGGGTATGACTTTGAATGCAGAAGTTCGTGGTTTTTTCCAGTGAGTAGAGGAAAAGTCCGAAAAAAGCCACTTTCATTTAATAAAATTAACATAATTAAGATTTTATGAACTCCATACGACTTCACGTCATTAGAGTTCATAATGGAAAAGCAAATCACGGAATGTTGCCGTATTATGAACTATTGAAAAAGTTGGTGATTGTTGGAATAATTATAAGATGAAAAATTTCCTCCGGCAAAGTATTTATTCATTTTGTTTTTATGTATTTATATTTGTTTAGCCTCAAGTAATAACGAAATATTTTATTACGTATGTTTCTCTTGTTATTTATTACTTCAATTTTCGGGTGCCTTACGGTCGGGGATTTGAGCTAATTAAGGTGCAACACTGTAGTTTGTCCCTTTCACACCTACACAAATTACAATAAACTATCCTGCTTTCAATCAAGGTGAAAATGTCAAACTCAGATGTCAAATATTTTTACTACAGAATACACAAATCAAACGTAAACAATGTTAAATGAGTAAGAGGCAAGTTTGTTTTCAAGAAGAATGGCATTGAAATGGCAAATCAACACCTATATACGACCGATCTACAAAGGATCCGTGCCAATAGATTCTCAATCCAGATAATAGGAAGCCCCCAACCTACTCTTCACCAGGACTCCAAGGCAGGTCTTGCGTTTACGGCCTTGCGAAGCTCTTTACGAGGCGGACACCTGCGCAGAAGAATACGGGAAGGAAGAGTCACATGCTGCGTTTGCCATTAGAGATGTTTACTGATCAATGTCCATGCCAAACTGAAAAAACCAGCTAACGCTATGAAGTGAAAAGTATTGATTGTAGTTATGTGAGCAGCAATCAGCATTCAGCAACAGCAACAAGGATACTGATCAATGTCCATGCCAAATTATGAAAAAACCATTTAAAGTTACTAAAATAACATTAATAATTTTGTTAATAAATATTAATGTTGTAATATGTTGTTTTATTTATTTTGTTAGTTATACCTATCGAAACCCATAGGAGGGGATGAGGTAGTGCTATTATAAGGACACACCTACAGGCGTCCCCATACACCTATGAGCTGGTGAAGTTTGCGGGAAGCCACTGGTGCGGGCAGGGCAGGACGGTTGGTGTGAAAATCTTTGTGTTTAGGGAGGCCTTTGATCGGCAGTGGATGTCTTTTAGCTCACGGAGATGATGAATTTAATAAATAAATAAATCATAGCTCATTGTTGTCAAATGTTTCTTTATTTTGCCACTAAATACCTATATTATCTTTGGCAATATTTTACAACTATAGTCAGTTCATCAGTTTCAAACTTTAATTTATAACCCCGTACAACTTTCTATCCAGATAGTTAGGTATATCTATAATTTTTGTCAGTTTATTTCTACTAACCAAGCAAGTCTGACTTACACACTGAGGGTACCGTACATATTTATTGCAACCACAGTTACATATTGGTGTTACATTAATAAAATGAAGTTCCTTTGTGATACCTTTCTTGAGCACAGCAATATAGTAGCCTATTATTGTTAAAAAGCAACATACATAATAAAAAGTTCTTAAATTTCTGTGGTCATTTTTGTTAGTATTACAGTTTTAAAATAGTCATGACAATATTAAAATGATGAAAATAAAGTTAATTTACTATAAGATATATCAATTTTACAAATAAAAAAAATATTTTAGGTATCTTTAATTTTCCAGTAAAAAAATATTCCTTCTATATCACACATCATCTTAAGGAATGTCATAGAAAGATGCTTTCCAGTTGTAAATAATTAATAAATAAGGTAAGCCGTCATCTCTTATTCAAAATTTAAAGTTGGGGCCTGCGCAATAGAATACAATTTGTTATTTATTTTGAGTCACATAATTAAAAACAAACAGTTATAAGTTTTTTGCTATTATATTTTGTTCTTCTTGGATTCCTTAGCGTCTGTTTTCTACATTCCGTAGACTTCATTTATTGAAATTGGCAGTTATTACATCATTTTTATGATTCAAATGTGGACTTGGGAGTCCAACTAGGTATTCCATCTATTAACGTCTTGATCTGAAAAACATAAGTAACCCTTAACAGCACTGCATCATACAAAATTATTAACAGATTGCCTAAATTGGAAGGTAACAATTGTTGAGTTGCAGATTTGTTTTTGTGAGTTTCAGTATGTATGACTGTTTTAATGTCACCTGTAGACAAACTACCAGAAATATTATCATTTATCAACCCATAGGGACCCTACTGCTGGGACATCAGGCACTTCCCTAATGTGTACTGTGGACAGATTCCATACTCTTACTGTCTTGAATCAAAATCGGTTAGACCTACTTTTCTGCTTACTGCTTTACTTTGGGTGCTTTGGGGCTGCAGAAGGTTCTGCTCACCTTGTAGATATCCTGTGTCGAGACAACAGACTGTTTGGGATGCTTATTTTGTTTTTATTTCCTGCAGACTTGATCAGTTTTGGTATGACACTCTGTTACAGTAAGGTGCGATTGATGGGTCCATGGGCAAATACGTGTATCCTTTCTGAAACCTTATAAAAGAAAGTTTTATCCGATTCCACATCAGATAATTTATAAAGCAATCAATTCTTGAAACAAAACGAATTAAGAAAAAGCGCCGCTTCGTAGTTCGAAACAAATTTTTTTCTGTAAGTATAAGGCATAAGCTCTATATCCATACAGTCTTGTCTGATATGAAAAATCTTCGGTTCGTTAAGAATTTTTTTTTTCGTTTTACATTTTTTGTTTTCTCTATTCCGCAAGAATGAAGCAAAGGCTTCTATAACCATATGCGTTTGTTGGGTCGGGTAAACTCGGGTGTCGTCGCGCACGTCGGGTGACGTTTTAATAATATGTTTCCGCCTTATTTTTTTCTTTTTTTCCGCGCCACTAGATAGTAGCCCGCCATACGATATGCCAACTCCGCAGTAGTGTACGACCTAATAGTTGGTGCATTATATTTTTTTGTGCGATTTCAACGCGGTCGAAGTTGCGTGCTTAAAATACATGAAAAATATATTTTAAAAAAAGGTTTTCATCCATGAGATTTTATATTATAAAGTACAATTGAAGAGTATTGTATGATCGAAGGGCTAAAGAAAATGCCAGCAAAGATGTTTTAAATCAACTACCTTGGTTTAGTTTTTTTTACTTTTTGGTTTTATTGCTTAATTATATTTTCGATTTTCATAATTTTGGATAGGAAAGTTTTTTTTCAATAATGAAATAAAGAATAATCTGAGTTTTAAGAAGAATTTAGTTTATTTACATATCCGTGCCTATACAGGGTGTAACAGAAAGGTGTGATAATACTTCAGGGTTGGCTTTTACCCATCAAACTGAACAACTTTTGTTCTACAAGTTTGTTGAAATGGCAAAATTTTTTTTGGACTTTTCATACAAATCGATCAGCTGGCGAACCAAATTTGTATGAAAAGTCCGAAAATTTCTTTGCGATTTCAACAAAGTTGTAGAACAAAAGTTGTTCAGTTTGATGGGAAAAAGCCAACCTTAAAGTATTATCACACCTTTCTGTTACGTTCTGTATATGGTAGCCTGCAAAATTCCGACATACTCCTCACTAATGCACGACCGTGTACTATGTGTGTTATATTTTTATGAAATTGTATAAAAAAAAAGTTTCACCGCGAGCTGCATGCAGCTCGCGCACCGAGCGCCCACTAGTTATATTATATAAAGCTCGATTACCACTGACTGACTGATTGACATGGTTGTTTGTCCTGTTGCGCGGCTTGGAGGGTATGACTTTGAATGCAGAAGTTCGTGGTTTTTTCCAGTGAGTAGAGGAAAAGTCCGAAAAAGGCCACTTTCATTTAATAAAATTAACATAATTAAGATTTTATGAACTCCATACGACTTCACGTCATTAGAGTTCATAATGGAAAAGCAAATCACGGAATGTTGCCGTATTATGAACTATTGAAAAAGTTGGTGATTGTTGGAATAATTATAAGATGAAAAATTTCCTCCGGCAAAGTATTTATTCATTTTGTTTTTATGTATTTATATTTGTTTAGCCTCAAGTAATAACGAAATATTTTATTACGTATGTTTCTCTTGTTATTTATGACTTCAATTTTCGGGGGCCTTACGGTCGGGGATTTGAGCTAATTAAGGTGCAACACTGTAGTTTGTCCCTTTCACACCTACACAAATTACAATAAACTATCCTGCTTTCAATCAAGGTGAAAATGTCAAACTCAGATGTCAAATATTTTTACTACAGAATACACAAATCAAACGTAAACAATGTTAAATGAGTAAGAGGCAAGTTTGTTTTCAAGAAGAATGGCATTGAAATGGCAAATCAACACCTATATACGACCGATCTACAAAGGATCCGTGCCAATAGATTCTCAATCCAGATAATAGGAAGCCCCCAACCTACTCTTCACCAGGACTCCAAGGCAGGTCTTGCGTTTACGGCCTTGCGAAGCTCTTTACGAGGCGGACACCTGCGCAGAAGAATACGGGAAGGAAGAGTCACATGCTGCGTTTGCCATTAGAGATGTTTACTGATCAATGTCCATGCCAAACTGAAAAAACCAGCTAACGCTATGAAGTGAAAAGTATTGATTGTAGTTATGTGAGCAGCAATCAGCATTCAGCAACAGCAACAAGGATACTGATCAATGTCCATGCCAAATTATGAAAAAACCATTTAAAGTTACTAAAATAACATTAATAATTTTGTTAATAAATATTAATGTTGTAATATGTTGTTTTATTTATTTTGTTAGTTATACCTATCGAAACCCATAGGAGGGGATGAGGTAGTGCTATTATAAGGACACACCTACAGGCGTCCCCATACACCTATGAGCTGGTGAAGTTTGCGGGAAGCCACTGGTGCGGGCAGGGCAGGACGGTTGGTGTGAAAATCTTTGTGTTTAGGGAGGCCTTTGATCGGCAGTGGATGTCTTTTAGCTCACGGAGATGATGAATTTAATAAATAAATAAATCATAGCTCATTGTTGTCAAATGTTTCTTTATTTTGCCACTAAATACCTATATTATCTTTGGCAATATTTTACAACTATAGTCAGTTCATCAGTTTCAAACTTTAATTTATAACCCCGTACAACTTTCTATCCAGATAGTTAGGTATATCTATAATTTTTGTCAGTTTATTTCTACTAACCAAGCAAGTCTGACTTACACACTGAGGGTTCCGTACATATTTATTGCAACCACAGTTACATATTGGTGTTACATTAATAAAATGAAGTTCCTTTGTGATACCTTTCTTGAGCACAGCAATATAGTAGCCTATTATTGTTAAAAAGCAACATACATAATAAAAAGTTCTTAAATTTCTGTGGTCATTTTTGTTAGTATTACAGTTTTAAAATAGTCATGACAATATTAAAATGATGAAAATAAAGTTAATTTACTATAAGATATATCAATTTTACAAATAAAAAAAATATTTTAGGTATCTTTAATTTTCCAGTAAAAAAATATTCCTTCTATATCACACATCATCTTAAGGAATGTCATAGAAAGATGCTTTCCAGTTGTAAATAATTAATAAATAAGGTAAGCCGTCATCTCTTATTCAAAATTTAAAGTTGGGGCCTGCGCAATAGAACACAATTTGTTATTTATTTTGAGTCACATAATTAAAAACAAACAGTTATAAGTTGTTTGCTATTATATTTTGTTCTTCTTGGATTCCTTAGCGTCTGTTTTCTACATTCCGTAGACTTCATTTATTGAAATTGGCAGTTATTACATCATTTTTATGATTCAAATGTGGACTTGGGAGTCCAACTAGGTATTCCATCTATTAACGTCTTGATCTGAAAAACATAAGTAACCCTTAACAGCACTGCATCATACAAAATTATTAACAGATTGCCTAAATTGGAAGGTAACAATTGTTGAGTTGCAGATTTGTTTTTGTGAGTTTCAGTATGTATGACTGTTTTAATGTCACCTGTAGACAAACTACCAGAAATATTATCATTTATCAACCCATAGGGACCCTACTGCTGGGACATCAGGCACTTCCCTAATGTGTACTGTGGACAGATTCCATACTCTTACTGTCTTGAATCAAAATCGGTTAGACCTACTTTTCTGCTTACTGCTTTACTTTGGGTGCTTTGGGGCTGCAGAAGGTTCTGCTCACCTTGTAGATATCCTGTGTCGAGACAACAGACTGTTTGGGATGCTTATTTTGTTTTTATTTCCTGCAGACTTGATCAGTTTTGGTATGACACTCTGTTACAGTAAGGTGCGATTGATGGGTCCATGGGCAAATACGTGTATCCTTTCTGAAACCTTATAAAAGAAAGTTTTATCCGATTCCACATCAGATAATTTATAAAGCAATCAATTCCTGAAAAAAAACGAAATAAGAAAAAGCGCCGCCCGCTTCGTAGTTCGAAACAAATTTTTTTTCTGTAAGTATAAGGCATAGGCTCTATATCCATACAGTCTTGTCTGATATGAAAAATCTTCGGTTCGTTAATAAATGTTTTTTTCGTTTTACATTTTTTGTTTTCTCTATTCCGCAAGAATGAAGCAAAGGCTTCTATAACCATATGCGTTTGTTGGGTCGGGTAAACTCGGGTGTCGTCGCGCACGTCGGGTGACGTTTTAATAATATGTTTCCGCCTTAATTTTTTCTTTTTTTCCGCGCCACTAGATAGTAGCCCGCCATACGATATGCCAACTACGCAGTAGTGTACGACCTAATAGTTGGTGCATTATATTTTTTTGTGCGATTTCAACGCGGTCGAAGTTGCGTGCTTAAAATACATGAAAAATATATTTAAAAAAAAGGTTTTCATCCATGAGATTTTATATTATAAAGTACAATTGAAGAGTATTGTATGATCGAAGGGCTAAAGAAAATGCCAGCAAAGATGTTTACCTTGGCTTAGTTTTTTTAACTTTTTGGTTTTATTGCTTAATTATATTTTCGATTTTCATAATTTTGGATAGGAAAGTTTTTTTTCAATAATGAAATAAAGACTAATCTGAGTTTTAAGAAGAATTTAGTTTATTTACATATCCGTGCCTATACAGGGTGTAACAGAAAGGTGTGATAATACTTCAGGGTTGGCTTTTACCCATCAAACTGAACAACTTTTGTTCTACAAGTTTGTTGAAATGGCAAATTTTTTTTTGGACTTTTCATACAAAGCGATCAGCTGGCGAACCAAATTTGTATGAAAAGTCCGAAAATTTCTTTGCGATTTCAACAAAGTTGTAGAACAAAAGTTGTTCAGTTTGATGGGTAAAAGCCAACCTTAAAGTATTATCACACCTTTCTGTTACGTTCTGTATATGGTAGCCTGCAAAATTCCGACATACTCCTCACTAATGCACGACCGTGTACTATGTGTGTTATCTTTTTATGAAATTGTATAAAAAAAAAGTTTCATCGCGAGCTGCATGCAGCTCGCGCACCGAGCGCCCACTAGTTATATTATATAAAGCTCGATTACCACTCACTGACTGATTGACATGGTTGTTTGTCCTGTTGCGGGGGTCGGAGGGTATAACTTTGAATGCAGAAGTTCGTGGTTTTCTCCGGTGAGTAGAGGAAAAGTCCGAAAAAAGCCACTTTCATTTAATAAAATTAACATAATTAAGATTTTATGAACTCCATACGACTTCATGTCATTAGAGTTCGTAATGGAAAAGCAAATCACGGAATGTTGCCGTATCATGAACAATTGAAAAAGTTGGTGATTGTCGGAATAATTATAAGATGAAAAATTTCCTCCGGCAAAGTATTTATTCATTTTGTTTTTATGTATTTATATTTGGTTAGCCTCAAGTAATAACGAAATATTTTATTACGTATGTTTCTCTTGTTATTTATGACTTAAATTTTCGGGTGCCTTACGGTCGGGGATTTGAGCTAATTAAGGTGCAACACTGTAGTTTGTCCCTTTCACACTTACATAAATTACAATAAACTATCCTGCTTTCAATCAAGGTGCAAATGTCAAAATGAGATGTCAAATATTTTTACTACAGAATACGCAAATCAAACGTAAACAATATTAAATAATTAAGAGGCAAGTTTGTTTTCAAGAAGAATGACATTGCAATGGCAAATCAACGCCTATATACGACCGATCTACAAAGGATCCGTGCCAATAGATTCTCAATCCAGATAATAGGGAGCCCCCAACCTACTCTTCACCAGGACTCCAAGGCAGGTCTTGCGTTTACGGCCTTGCGAAGCTCTTTACGAGGCGGACACCTGCGCAGAAGAATACGGGAAGGAAGAGTCACATGCTGCGTTTGCCATTAGAGATGTTTACTGATTAATGTCCATGCCAAACTGTGAAAAAACCAGCTAAAGCTATGAAGTGAAAAGTATTGATTGTAGTTATGTGAACAGCAATCAGCATTCAGAAACAGCAAATATCCATGCCAAATTGTGAAAAAACCACCTAAAGTTACTTAAATAACATTTATAATTTGGTTAATAAATATTAATGTTGTAATATGTTGTTTTATTTATTTTGTTAGTTATACCTATCGAAACCCATAGGAGGGGATGAGGTAGTGCTATTATAAGGATACACCTACAGGCGTCCCCATACACCTATGAGCTGGTGAAGTTTGCGGGAAGCCACTGGTGCGGGCAGGGCAGGACGGTTGGTGTGAAAATCTTTGTGTTTAGGGAGGCCTTTGATCGGCAGTGGATGTCTTTTAGCTCACGGAGATGATGAATTTAATAAATAAATAAATCATAGCTCATTGTTGTCAAATGTTTCTTTATTTTGCCACTAAATACCTATATTATCTTTGGCAATATTTTACAACTATAGTCAGTTCATCAGTTTCAAACTTTAATTTATAACCCCTTACAACTTTCTATCCAGATAGTTAGGTATATCTATAATTTTTGTCAGTTTATTTCTACTAACCAAGCAAGTCTGACTTACACACTGAGGGTTCCGTACATATTTATTGCAACCACAGTTACATATTGGTGTTACATTAATAAAATGAAGTTCCTTTGTGATACCTTTCTTGAGCACAGCAATATAGTAGCCTATTATTGTTAAAAAGCAACATACATAATAAAAAGTTCTTAAATTTTTGTGGTCATTTTTGTTAGTATTACAGTTTTAAAATAGTCATGACAATATTAAAATGATGAAAATAAAGTTAATTTACTATAAGATATATCAATTTTACAAATAAAAAAAATATTTTAGGTATCTTTAATTTTCCAGTAAAAAAATATTCCTTCTATATCACACATCATAATAAGGAATGTCATAGAAAGATGCTTTCCAGTTGTAAATAATTAATAAATAAGGTAAGCCGTCATCTCTTATTCAAAATTTAAAGTTGGGGCCTGCGCAATAGAATACAATTTGTTATTTATTTTGAGTCACATAATTAAAAACAAACAGTTATAAGTTTTTTGCTATTATATTTTGTTCTTCTTGGATTCCTTAGCGTCTGTTTTCTACATTCCGTAGACTTCATTTATTGAAATTGGCAGTTATTACATCATTTTTATGATTCAAATGTGGACTTGGGAGTCCAACTAGGTATTCCATCTATTAACGTCTTGATATGAAAAACATAAGTAACCCTTAACAGCACTGCATCATACAAAATTATTAACAGATTGCCTAAATGGGAAGGTAACAATTGTTGAGTTGCAGATTTGTTTTTGTGAGTTTCAGTATGTATGACTGTTTTAATGTCACCTGTAGACAAACTACCAGAAATATTATCATTTATCAACCCATACTGCTGGGACATCAGGCACTTCCCTAATGTGTACTGTGGACAGATTCCATACTCTTACTGTCTTGAATCAAAATCGGTTAGACCTACTTTTCTGCTTACTGCTTTACTTTGGGTGCTTTGGGGCTGCAGAAGGTTCTGCTCACCTTGTAGATATCCTGTGTCGAGACAACAGACTGTTTGGGATGCTTATTTTGTTTTTATTTCCTGCAGACTTGATCAGTTTTGGTATGACACTCTGTTACAGTAAGGTGCGATTGATGGGTCCATGGGCAAATACGTGTATCCTTTCTGAAACCTTATAAAAGAAAGTTTTATCCGATTCCACATCAGATAATTTATAAAGCAATCAATTCTTGAAACAAAACGAATTAAGAAAAAGCGCCGCTTCGTAGTTCGAAACAAATTTTTTTCTGTAAGTATAAGGCATAAGCTCTATATCCATACAGTCTTGTCTGATATGAAAAATCTTCGGTTCGTTAAGAATTTTTTTTTTCGTTTTACATTTTTTGTTTTCTCTATTCCGCAAGAATGAAGCAAAGGCTTCTATAACCATATGCGTTTGTTGGGTCGGGTAAACTCGGGTGTCGTCGCGCACGTCGGGTGACGTTTTAATAATATGTTTCCGCCTTATTTTTTTCTTTTTTTCCGCGCCACTAGATAGTAGCCCGCCATACGATATGCCAACTCCGCAGTAGTGTACGACCTAATAGTTGGTGCATTATATTTTTTTGTGCGATTTCAACGCGGTCGAAGTTGCGTGCTTAAAATACATGAAAAATATATTTTAAAAAAAGGTTTTCATCCATGAGATTTTATATTATAAAGTACAATTGAAGAGTATTGTATGATCGAAGGGCTAAAGAAAATGCCAGCAAAGATGTTTTAAATCAACTACCTTGGTTTAGTTTTTTTAACTTTTTGTTTTTATTGCTTAATTATATTTTCGATTTTCATAATTTTGGATAGGAAAGTTTTTTTTCAATAATGAAATAAAGACTAATCTGAGTTTTAAGAAGAATTTAGTTTATTTACATATCCGTGCCTATACAGGGTGTAACAGAAAGGTGTGATAATACTTCAGGGTTGGCTTTTACCCATCAAACTGAACAACTTTTGTTCTACAAGTTTGTTGAAATGGCAAAATTTTTTTTGGACTTTTCATACAAATCGATCAGCTGGCGAACCAAATTTGTATGAAAAGTCCGAAAATTTCTTTGCGATTTCAACAAAGTTGTAGAACAAAAGTTGTTCAGTTTGATGGGAAAAAGCCAACCTTAAAGTATTATCACACCTTTCTGTTACGTTCTGTATATGGTAGCCTGCAAAATTCCGACATACTCCTCACTAATGCACGACCGTGTACTATGTGTGTTATATTTTTATGAAATTGTATAAAAAAAAAGTTTCACCGCGAGCTGCATGCAGCTCGCGCACCGAGCGCCCACTAGTTATACTATATAAAGCTGGATTACCATTGACTGACTCACTGACATGGTTGTTTGCCCTGTTGCGGGGGTTGGAGGGTATGACTTTGAATGCAGAAGTTCGTGGTTTTCTCCAGTGAGTAGAGGAAAAATCCGAAAAAAGCCACTTTCATTTCATAAAATTAAAATAATTAAGATTTAATGAAGTCCATACGACTTCATGTCATTAGAGTTCAAAATGCAAAAGCAAATCACGGAATGTTGCTGTATCATGAACAATTGAAAAAGTTGGTGATTATTGAAATAATTAAAAGATGAAAAATTTCCTCTGGCAAAGTATTTATTCATTTTGTTTTTATGTATTTTTATTTGTTTAGCCTTAACGAAATATTTTATTACTTATGTTTCTATTGTTTTTATGCCTTACAGTTTCGGCTGCCGTACGGTCGGGGATTTGAGCTAATAAATTGCAACATTACTAAAGACGTCAATCGGCTATGTTCCAAAACCAGCGAGATTTACCCTCGGCACCTTAAACTCTGTGCCCTCAGATTTATCTGACCATAGTTTGTCTCTTTCACACTTACATAAATTACAATAAACTATCCTGCTATCAAATTACAGCATGTCAAATATTTTCACTACAGAATAACGGAACGCTCATATCGTTCAAACTTTTTTAAAATGTGGCGGTTCAATCAATGAGATCTTATACCTCGCTTCAAAACAAAGCAAGGAAGTTTATAACTCAGCTGTTTTCTTATATTATCTAGGCGAATATAAACTCTTTGGTAATTATGAGTTCGATTTTGGTTTTTCTTAGCGAGGAAAAAGATTGTTTCAAGAAGTTTTTAGTTCATTGGCGGTTTCCATGATTCCATTATTCTCTGCGTCGTCGTAAACTAAGCGAAGAGTTTATACTAGACATAATTGTTGTCCCAAAAGGAGCCACGGGGGGTAAAACTGATATATAGGGGTATGGAGGGTAAGTACGGGAAAACCTCGAGATCTTGGAAATCTGCTCCACGTCAGGGAGAGATCCTACTGCCCGCTGAAACTATGACACTTGGGTGGTACCTTTAAAACAAAAATTTCTCTACACCTTGGTAAAATAAAAATCCAAGATGGCAGATTCAAAATGGTGGCTGTAAATTTAGTTGCGCTGATCCAGCTCAAATTTGGCATCTGGGGGTTTTCAGAATCGCTGATGACGAATATTGGGTCTGATTTTGAATTCCGCCATTTTTCAAGATGGCCGCCATACAAAATTTTTCTGTACGGAAAAGTTTTGTTGGCTTTGACCTAGAATCGGTTAATGTTGTGTATACGGAATTTGAACGATGAGTGGCAGTGAATATGGGAAATATTCCAGATCTTGGAAATCTGCTCCTCATCAGGGAGTGACCCTACTGCCTTCCGAAACTAAAACACTCAGAGGGATACTTCTCAAACTGGATGGTTTTCTTTACGTGTTAACGCGGGCGAAGCCGCGTGCGGAAAACTAGTTATATTATATAAAGCTCGATTACCACTGACTGACTGATTGACATGGTTGTTTGTCCTGTTGCAGGGTTGGAGGGTATGACTTTGAATGCAGAAGTTCGTGGTTTTTTCCAGTGAGTAGAGGAAAAGTCCGAAAAAAGCCACTTTCATTTAATAAAATTAACATAATTAAGATTTTATGAACTCCATACGACTTCACGTCATTAGAGTTCATAATGGAAAAGCAAATCACGGAATGTTGCCGTATTATGAACTATTGAAAAAGTTGGTGATTGTTGGAATAATTATAAGATGAAAAATTTCCTCCGGCAAAGTATTTATTCATTTTGTTTTTATGTATTTATATTTGTTTAGCCTCAAGTAATAACGAAATATTTTATTACGTATGTTTCTCTTGTTATTTATTACTTCAATTTTCGGGTGCCTTACGGTCGGGGATTTGAGCTAATTAAGGTGCAACACTGTAGTTTGTCCCTTTCACACCTACACAAATTACAATAAACTATCCTGCTTTCAATCAAGGTGAAAATGTCAAACTCAGATGTCAAATATTTTTACTACAGAATACACAAATCAAACGTAAACAATGTTAAATGAGTAAGAGGCAAGTTTGTTTTCAAGAAGAATGGCATTGAAATGGCAAATCAACACCTATATACGACCGATCTACAAAGGATCCGTGCCAATAGATTCTCAATCCAGATAATAGGAAGCCCCCAACCTACTCTTCACCAGGACTCCAAGGCAGGTCTTGCGTTTACGGCCTTGCGAAGCTCTTTACGAGGCGGACACCTGCGCAGAAGAATACGGGAAGGAAGAGTCACATGCTGCGTTTGCCATTAGAGATGTTTACTGATCAATGTCCATGCCAAACTGAAAAAACCAGCTAACGCTATGAAGTGAAAAGTATTGATTGTAGTTATGTGAGCAGCAATCAGCATTCAGCAACAGCAACAAGGATACTGATCAATGTCCATGCCAAATTATGAAAAAACCATTTAAAGTTACTAAAATAACATTAATAATTTTGTTAATAAATATTAATGTTGTAATATGTTGTTTTATTTATTTTGTTAGTTATACCTATCGAAACCCATAGGAGGGGATGAGGTAGTGCTATTATAAGGACACACCTACAGGCGTCCCCATACACCTATGAGCTGGTGAAGTTTGCGGGAAGCCACTGGTGCGGGCAGGGCAGGACGGTTGGTGTGAAAATCTTTGTGTTTAGGGAGGCCTTTGATCGGCAGTGGATGTCTTTTAGCTCACGGAGATGATGAATTTAATAAATAAATAAATCATAGCTCATTGTTGTCAAATGTTTCTTTATTTTGCCACTAAATACCTATATTATCTTTGGCAATATTTTACAACTATAGTCAGTTCATCAGTTTCAAACTTTAATTTATAACCCCGTACAACTTTCTATCCAGATAGTTAGGTATATCTATAATTTTTGTCAGTTTATTTCTACTAACCAAGCAAGTCTGACTTACACACTGAGGGTTCCGTACATATTTATTGCAACCACAGTTACATATTGGTGTTACATTAATAAAATGAAGTTCCTTTGTGATACCTTTCTTGAGCACAGCAATATAGTAGCCTATTATTGTTAAAAAGCAACATACATAATAAAAAGTTCTTAAATTTCTGTGGTCATTTTTGTTAGTATTACAGTTTTAAAATAGTCATGACAATATTAAAATGATGAAAATAAAGTTAATTTACTATAAGATATATCAATTTTACAAATAAAAAAAATATTTTAGGTATCTTTAATTTTCCAGTAAAAAAATATTCCTTCTATATCACACATCATCTTAAGGAATGTCATAGAAAGATGCTTTCCAGTTGTAAATAATTAATAAATAAGGTAAGCCGTCATCTCTTATTCAAAATTTAAAGTTGGGGCCTGCGCAATAGAATACAATTTGTTATTTATTTTGAGTCACATAATTAAAAACAAACAGTTATAAGTTTTTTGCTATTATATTTTGTTCTTCTTGGATTCCTTAGCGTCTGTTTTCTACATTCCGTAGACTTCATTTATTGAAATTGGCAGTTATTACATCATTTTTATGATTCAAATGTGGACTTGGGAGTCCAACTAGGTATTCCATCTATTAACGTCTTGATCTGAAAAACATAAGTAACCCTTAACAGCACTGCATCATACAAAATTATTAACAGATTGCCTAAATTGGAAGGTAACAATTGTTGAGTTGCAGATTTGTTTTTGTGAGTTTCAGTATGTATGACTGTTTTAATGTCACCTGTAGACAAACTACCAGAAATATTATCATTTATCAACCCATAGGGACCCTACTGCTGGGACATCAGGCACTTCCCTAATGTGTACTGTGGACAGATTCCATACTCTTACTGTCTTGAATCAAAATCGGTTAGACCTACTTTTCTGCTTACTGCTTTACTTTGGGTGCTTTGGGGCTGCAGAAGGTTCTGCTCACCTTGTAGATATCCTGTGTCGAGACAACAGACTGTTTGGGATGCTTATTTTGTTTTTATTTCCTGCAGACTTGATCAGTTTTGGTATGACACTCTGTTACAGTAAGGTGCGATTGATGGGTCCATGGGCAAATACGTGTATCCTTTCTGAAACCTTATAAAAGAAAGTTTTATCCGATTCCACATCAGATAATTTATAAAGCAATCAATTCTTGAAACAAAACGAATTAAGAAAAAGCGCCGCTTCGTAGTTCGAAACAAATTTTTTTCTGTAAGTATAAGGCATAAGCTCTATATCCATACAGTCTTGTCTGATATGAAAAATCTTCGGTTCGTTAAGAATTTTTTTTTTCGTTTTACATTTTTTGTTTTCTCTATTCCGCAAGAATGAAGCAAAGGCTTCTATAACCATATGCGTTTGTTGGGTCGGGTAAACTCGGGTGTCGTCGCGCACGTCGGGTGACGTTTTAATAATATGTTTCCGCCTTATTTTTTTCTTTTTTTCCGCGCCACTAGATAGTAGCCCGCCATACGATATGCCAACTCCGCAGTAGTGTACGACCTAATAGTTGGTGCATTATATTTTTTTGTGCGATTTCAACGCGGTCGAAGTTGCGTGCTTAAAATACATGAAAAATATATTTTAAAAAAAGGTTTTCATCCATGAGATTTTATATTATAAAGTACAATTGAAGAGTATTGTATGATCGAAGGGCTAAAGAAAATGCCAGCAAAGATGTTTTAAATCAACTACCTTGGTTTAGTTTTTTTTACTTTTTGGTTTTATTGCTTAATTATATTTTCGATTTTCATAATTTTGGATAGGAAAGTTTTTTTTCAATAATGAAATAAAGAATAATCTGAGTTTTAAGAAGAATTTAGTTTATTTACATATCCGTGCCTATACAGGGTGTAACAGAAAGGTGTGATAATACTTCAGGGTTGGCTTTTACCCATCAAACTGAACAACTTTTGTTCTACAAGTTTGTTGAAATGGCAAAATTTTTTTTGGACTTTTCATACAAATCGATCAGCTGGCGAACCAAATTTGTATGAAAAGTCCGAAAATTTCTTTGCGATTTCAACAAAGTTGTAGAACAAAAGTTGTTCAGTTTGATGGGAAAAAGCCAACCTTAAAGTATTATCACACCTTTCTGTTACGTTCTGTATATGGTAGCCTGCAAAATTCCGACATACTCCTCACTAATGCACGACCGTGTACTATGTGTGTTATATTTTTATGAAATTGTATAAAAAAAAGTTTCACCGCGAGCTGCATGCAGCTCGCGCACCGAGCGCCCACTAGTTATATTATATAAAGCTCGATTACCACTGACTGACTGATTGACATGGTTGTTTGTCCTGTTGCGGGGCTTGGAGGGTATGACTTTGAATGCAGAAGTTCGTGGTTTTTTCCAGTGAGTAGAGGAAAAGTCCGAAAAAGGCCACTTTCATTTAATAAAATTAACATAATTAAGATTTTATGAACTCCATACGACTTCACGTCATTAGAGTTCATAATGGAAAAGCAAATCACGGAATGTTGCCGTATTATGAACTATTGAAAAAGTTGGTGATTGTTGGAATAATTATAAGATGAAAAATTTCCTCCGGCAAAGTATTTATTCATTTTGTTTTTATGTATTTATATTTGTTTAGCCTCAAGTAATAACGAAATATTTTATTACGTATGTTTCTCTTGTTATTTATGACTTCAATTTTCGGGGGCCTTACGGTCGGGGATTTGAGCTAATTAAGGTGCAACACTGTAGTTTGTCCCTTTCACACCTACACAAATTACAATAAACTATCCTGCTTTCAATCAAGGTGAAAATGTCAAACTCAGATGTCAAATATTTTTACTACAGAATACACAAATCAAACGTAAACAATGTTAAATGAGTAAGAGGCAAGTTTGTTTTCAAGAAGAATGGCATTGAAATGGCAAATCAACACCTATATACGACCGATCTACAAAGGATCCGTGCCAATAGATTCTCAATCCAGATAATAGGAAGCCCCCAACCTACTCTTCACCAGGACTCCAAGGCAGGTCTTGCGTTTACGGCCTTGCGAAGCTCTTTACGAGGCGGACACCTGCGCAGAAGAATACGGGAAGGAAGAGTCACATGCTGCGTTTGCCATTAGAGATGTTTACTGATCAATGTCCATGCCAAACTGAAAAAACCAGCTAACGCTATGAAGTGAAAAGTATTGATTGTAGTTATGTGAGCAGCAATCAGCATTCAGCAACAGCAACAAGGATACTGATCAATGTCCATGCCAAATTATGAAAAAACCATTTAAAGTTACTAAAATAACATTAATAATTTTGTTAATAAATATTAATGTTGTAATATGTTGTTTTATTTATTTTGTTAGTTATACCTATCGAAACCCATAGGAGGGGATGAGGTAGTGCTATTATAAGGACACACCTACAGGCGTCCCCATACACCTATGAGCTGGTGAAGTTTGCGGGAAGCCACTGGTGCGGGCAGGGCAGGACGGTTGGTGTGAAAATCTTTGTGTTTAGGGAGGCCTTTGATCGGCAGTGGATGTCTTTTAGCTCACGGAGATGATGAATTTAATAAATAAATAAATCATAGCTCATTGTTGTCAAATGTTTCTTTATTTTGCCACTAAATACCTATATTATCTTTGGCAATATTTTACAACTATAGTCAGTTCATCAGTTTCAAACTTTAATTTATAACCCCGTACAACTTTCTATCCAGATAGTTAGGTATATCTATAATTTTTGTCAGTTTATTTCTACTAACCAAGCAAGTCTGACTTACACACTGAGGGTTCCGTACATATTTATTGCAACCACAGTTACATATTGGTGTTACATTAATAAAATGAAGTTCCTTTGTGATACCTTTCTTGAGCACAGCAATATAGTAGCCTATTATTGTTAAAAAGCAACATACATAATAAAAAGTTCTTAAATTTCTGTGGTCATTTTTGTTAGTATTACAGTTTTAAAATAGTCATGACAATATTAAAATGATGAAAATAAAGTTAATTTACTATAAGATATATCAATTTTACAAATAAAAAAAATATTTTAGGTATCTTTAATTTTCCAGTAAAAAAATATTCCTTCTATATCACACATCATCTTAAGGAATGTCATAGAAAGATGCTTTCCAGTTGTAAATAATTAATAAATAAGGTAAGCCGTCATCTCTTATTCAAAATTTAAAGTTGGGGCCTGCGCAATAGAACACAATTTGTTATTTATTTTGAGTCACATAATTAAAAACAAACAGTTATAAGTTGTTTGCTATTATATTTTGTTCTTCTTGGATTCCTTAGCGTCTGTTTTCTACATTCCGTAGATTTCATTTATTGAAATTGGCAGTTATTACATCATTTTTATGATTCAAATGTGGACTTGGGAGTCCAACTAGGTATTCCATCTATTAACGTCTTGATCTGAAAAACATAAGTAACCCTTAACAGCACTGCATCATACAAAATTATTAACAGATTGCCTAAATTGGAAGGTAACAATTGTTGAGTTGCAGATTTGTTTTTGTGAGTTTCAGTATGTATGACTGTTTTAATGTCACCTGTAGACAAACTACCAGAAATATTATCATTTATCAACCCATAGGGACCCTACTGCTGGGACATCAGGCACTTCCCTAATGTGTACTGTGGACAGATTCCATACTCTTACTGTCTTGAATCAAAATCGGTTAGACCTACTTTTCTGCTTACTGCTTTACTTTGGGTGCTTTGGGGCTGCAGAAGGTTCTGCTCACCTTGTAGATATCCTGTGTCGAGACAACAGACTGTTTGGGATGCTTATTTTATTTTTATTTCCTGCAGACTTGATCAGTTTTGGTATGACACTCTGTTACAGTAAGGTGCGATTGATGGGTCCATGGGCAAATACGTGTATCCTTTCTGAAACCTTATAAAAGAAAGTTTTATCCGATTCCACATCAGATAATTTATAAAGCAATCAATTCCTGAAAAAAAACGAAATAAGAAAAAGCGCCGCCCGCTTCGTAGTTCGAAACAAATTTTTTTTCTGTAAGTATAAGGCATAGGCTCTATATCCATACAGTCTTGTCTGATATGAAAAATCTTCGGTTCGTTAATAAATGTTTTTTTCGTTTTACATTTTTTGTTTTCTCTATTCCGCAAGAATGAAGCAAAGGCTTCTATAACCATATGCGTTTGTTGGGTCGGGTAAACTCGGGTGTCGTCGCGCACGTCGGGTGACGTTTTAATAATATGTTTCCGCCTTAATTTTTTCTTTTTTTCCGCGCCACTAGATAGTAGCCCGCCATACGATATGCCAACTCCGCAGTAGTGTACGACCTAATAGTTGGTGCATTATATTTTTTTGTGCGATTTCAACGCGGTCGAAGTTGCGTGCTTAAAATACATGAAAAATATATTTAAAAAAAAGGTTTTCATCCATGAGATTTTATATTATAAAGAACAATTGAAGAGTATTGTATGATCGAAGGGCTAAAGAAAATGCCAGCAAAGATGTTTACCTTGGCTTAGTTTTTTTAACTTTTTGGTTTTATTGCTTAATTATATTTTCGATTTTCATAATTTTGGATAGGAAAGTTTTTTTTCAATAATGAAATAAAGACTAATCTGAGTTTTAAGAAGAATTTAGTTTATTTACATATCCGTGCCTATACAGGGTGTAACAGAAAGGTGTGATAATACTTCAGGGTTGGCTTTTACCCATCAAACTGAACAACTTTTGTTCTACAAGTTTGTTGAAATGGCAAATTTTTTTTTGGACTTTTCATACAAAGCGATCAGCTGGCGAACCAAATTTGTATGAAAAGTCCGAAAATTTCTTTGCGATTTCAACAAAGTTGTAGAACAAAAGTTGTTCAGTTTGATGGGTAAAAGCCAACCTTAAAGTATTATCACACCTTTCTGTTACGTTCTGTATATGGTAGCCTGCAAAATTCCGACATACTCCTCACTAATGCACGACCGTGTACTATGTGTGTTATCTTTTTATGAAATTGTATAAAAAAAAAGTTTCACCGCGAGCTGCATGCAGCTCGCGCACCGAGCGCCCACTAGTTATATTATATAAAGCTCGATTACCACTGACTGACTGATTGACATGGTTGTTTGTCCTGTTGCGGGGGTTGGAGGGTATGACTTTGAATGCAGAAGTTCGTGGTTTTTTCCAGTGAGTAGAGGAAAAGTCCGAAAAAAGCCACTTTCATTTAATAAAATTAACATAATTAAGATTTTATGAACTCCATACGACTTCACGTCATTAGAGTTCATAATGGAAAAGCAAATCACGGAATGTTGCCGTATTATGAACTATTGAAAAAGTTGGTGATTGTTGGAATAATTATAAGATGAAAAATTTCCTCCGGCAAAGTATTTATTCATTTTGTTTTTATGTATTTATATTTGTTTAGCCTCAAGTAATAACGAAATATTTTATTACGTATGTTTCTCTTGTTATTTATGACTTCAATTTTCGGGTGCCTTACGGTCGGGGATTTGAGCTAATTAAGGTGCAACACTGTAGTTTGTCCCTTTCACACCTACACAAATTACAATAAACTATCCTGCTTTCAATCAAGGTGAAAATGTCAAACTCAGATGTCAAATATTTTTACTACAGAATACACAAATCAAACGTAAACAATGTTAAATGTGGTACGAAAAATTTTGTCTTCCTAAACTTTTGCAGTTCCAGCCAACAAAAAGGTGTTTTCGTGCAGTGGTTGAGTACCAGGGTAAGAAAAATCTGTCTATTTTCCGTAACAATTGAAATATTCAAGGAAACTACACGACTTCAGCAAAAAAAGTGAGAAGGCAGTGTTTTGAAATCTTCAGTGACACAACTTTGCCTGGGTATAGGGCTGTCACTTGTCAGATTTTTCAATTGAAAAAAAATAATTCTAGAGATTTTTTGATTTCATGAGTACATTTATACACTAATAAATTCTTAAAATATTGTTTACTGATAAAGTTTGTACGATACGTTTGTTGATACGGGGTGTAATAAAATTGGTGTAGAACCCGTTAACTGGGGCTTCTACTCATCGGACTGAACAACTTTTGTTCTACGACTTTGCTCAAATCACCAAATTGCCATTTTTGTTTGGAGTCCAACATTTTTTTTGCGATCTGAGCAAAGTTTTAGAAGAAAAGTTGTTCAGTACGATGAGTAGAATCCCCAGTTAATGGGTTCTACACCAATTTTGTTACATCCTGTATATTTGAATAAATATGTAAGCCAAAAAGTGTATTGTTTAACAAAAACACTACCTACAACAGACTTAGTTTTATGTTTGTTTCTATATGGTTATTTTTCACTTAAGTATGATTTTGGATAAACGGGTAATTCATTTGATTTTGATTTTTTGATTAAGTTCCTAAATTAAGTTCCTGTTTAAAGTAAGACATACATAATTTTAGGTTATGGAGAATAGAAGAGTTGTATTACAGATACTGTTACCAACACCATTAACAAAATAAATATATTATGTTATTTTTATCCTTAAAATACTACTTATACAAAGAAAATCGCAATACAGCAATATTTTTAGTAAGGTCACGTGATAAAAGGTAGTTGTTTTTTGTTTTCCTATTTTTATAGTCGTTATTGCACAAAACTTATGAGTTATGATTGCTATTCGTAGAAATCTATAAAACTTTTGCAAAAGGTGAATAAAAGTATATTAAAAAAAGTTTCGTTTTTTGGCATAACCCTACAGTTAACGACATTTTGTGTGGTAAATTTGCGGCAACTGCTACAACTTTGCCTATTAGCTGTGAAAAAATATATATTACCTTAATCACAATAATTTGACTGCCATGGACAAGCACGGTGCCTCATGCACACGAAAAAATAATACTAAAAAGATAAATTGGTTTATTTTTTGGAGAAATCACTCTAGGCAAAGTTGTGTATTTTACTTACAACTTTGACTACGACTTTGAGTGTCTGTGGTTCGGAAAAACTACATCATTTACAGATATTTGCACCTTATTTAGCAAGGCATAAGGTCTGTTTTACGTACTAAACTCATTGACAACTGTAATAATAAAAATACTCAGAAATATAAACAAGAAACGTCAAAATCCAGGCAAAGTTACAGCATTTTACGGTACTTTGTTTAGAAATCAGTACTTTAAAAAAATACTATCTATGCAACCGTTATCTACAATCTACTTGTTATTTATTTCTTCTGCGTAAAAATAATAATCGATATTTATAACGTTTCCGAAGCTTTAGACAATAAAATTAATTACTACTGTTTTTAGTTTTTGTACTTGTGATTTAATATATTTAATACATATTATGATTATCTTTCGTTTCTGTATCTGACCGAGTGAGACACATGCAAAATAAAACAAAATGTATATTCCTGAAAATTTAATGACTTTAATAGAAGAATAACTAAATTAAAACAGCAAGATAGAAGAAAAAACTCATTCATTATTAACATCATCTTTTTATCTGATTATTTTCAAGCAAAAAGACTAAAATTAATCAATGACCTAACAAAATATACAACAAAAGTCATTAAATAATTAAGTCCAACCAATCAGTTAGTCTACTGTGGACGATCGAAGCGATACAGTGTAGTATTATAGGTTCAAAATTCACCACTAAAATGAACGAGTTACATAATACAACTTACAATTTTGAATAATATTGTGATTAAAAGAAAAAGCTAAATAATTCTTTCCTACTTATATAATGTGTAATAATATAAAGTGTCGACTACTTAATATGTATAACTATACTTATAATTTTCACACAAAGAGCGGAGCGGGCGAAGCCGGCACCGGCGGCGGCGGCGGCCGGCAGCGGCACTACCCGGCGCCGGCGTCGCCGCGGCTCTCCTTACGCCGATACACACCACAATCTCTCTAAACGATAGGTCAATTATGCCGAATGTTAGACAAATAAGAAAACGACGTCCTCCCAAACCAAATTACAGTAATAAACAATTTAAGATGATGTTATCTAAAGGCCGGCCGTACGAGTGCCGGCTTCATGCTAATCAGTTTGGCATTATATTATACACACAGTCACCGATGAATCGTTGTCTAGCACAGAAACGCCTACATCAGAGGCTTCTGTGCCATATTTATTACAAATTGAATGCTTCCGACAAAACACAAGTGTAGTCCAGAACTTCCAAATTACAAACAACAATTTACAAACTAGGCATTATTAGGGGAGCGCGCGGGCAGCCCGCCGGCGCCGGCGCAGGCGCAGTCGGCAGCCGCGCCGCGCCGCGCCGCCGCTCCTTGAGCTTACGATGCTATCTCGATAGGTAAAAGCACGCTGTTTCTCAGGTGGAATCGTAACAATGCAGCTTTTTTGGACTTTTAGTATTTTTACAATATATAGGATTTGTTTCTATAATTAATTATATCTAATATTTACAATGGAGGTGAATGGACAATATTCAAAAACTCTACTTATTAACTCGAGAAAATTAATCCTGAAATTCCTACCCGAAACGAACGTTATCTACAACTTTTAATAAAAAATTTAAAAGTAAAACTCTCGCCACAAATAAATCTAAATATAGTATATAGATCGAGTATGCGTTTCTGATCTCGCATCTTAATCATCAACTTCTATTTGCGAAAATAGTCTCTGTCAGTACAAACGCGAAACGATAACTAGTATTGGCGGCGGATCACCGCCGTCGTCACTAAAGAACTACGCGTAAATAAGAGACACAAACTCGATCGAATATTTATTTAGAAATAAATCAATAAAGGTATGATGTATGCAGGTGAGGGGTGGGGGCGGCGGGCCGGGGCGCCGCTCATATCTTGTGTATCTTCTGGGACACGACGACCGGGTTGTTGCGGCGGATCTCCTGCGCGCCCAGCTCCCGGTAGTCGAACGAGCAGTCGTGCTTGTCGCTGTACCGGTGCACCGCGCAGAACAGCCCGCCGCAGCGGCACTCGAACCCTGCGCAACAACGTCTCGCTACACTTGCCGTCTCTAACTATGACACTACTACTAGGGGAGAATGTCGAGCGCCTCAGCCTTAGTGTCCGCGACGTTTTCAGCGTCACGTGAATACCAACCATAGTAGACAATCAAACCTGCAAAACCGGGTGTAACTGCAAAATCTTACTTCCCTCAAAAATAGACTCTTATCAGGAAACTGAACAAGTTTCCTAAGGAAGTCATAGGCAATAAGCGAAAATAAAAAGACATCTAACAATTTGATCAGCTGATCGGACAAATTACGATGGGAAGTAAAAAAAAAGAAACATTGATGGCTTGGGTAATTTTGCTCTATTTCATTAGTAAAATCTGAAGTACGGTTTTGCAATTACAGCCTTAAAGTCTAAACATAAATGTTGATACAATAACTAATGCAAAATCAAAAAGATTTAAATAATTTTGGTGCCAAAGGCTTCTAAACATTTTAAGTGACTTTTTGTTGTTAGTTTAAACGATGACGCTGACTGTACATTGTTACATGAGTAAAGGCTTTTTCAATATCCTAGCGAAGGTAATTAAACATTGTTGGAAAATAAGATAAAATTGTCGATGCTCGGCGAATACTCACTAGCGGTGCCCTGAGCCTCTGAAGAGATTGATCGCTATATGTTTTCTACCATAAATACAAATTAAAGGTTCATAGGATAAGTAAAGTATACAGGGTTACAGGAAAAGTCGTACTGAATAATAAATGACGTTATTATTCAGGTCATTTCTGATGGATTTTATTCTATGATATGGTGTCCGAAACTTAACCGTAATGGAGATATTAAACTTTAAAGATTTTTTAAAAAATCCTCAATTTTTTGGATTTTTTGTAGATTTTTTTGGGATTAGTGCTTCTGGGGTACGTTTTTTTGATGTAACTAGTTAGAAAGCATGTCAATTAATAAAAATGATTAACCAAAACGGAACCTACTACTAACAGCTTAAAAATACTGCTTGACAACGGTAAGAATTAAATAATTTTCAAAGAGTTTTTTAATTTGAAGCTCTCTGTTTAAAAAAAAAATGTATGAAACTTATTCTGCAAATCGTTTTAAAAACTTCTACGTCTCTTTAGCTATTCAAAAAGGTATAACACTTACTATTAAATAGGCAAAATATTGACCAAATAACAGTTAAGTTAGCAGAGGGTACATTTTTTTGACAACTCTTTAGTCCTTTTCAGCTCCAAACGAAGAGCAGTTTTCTTCTCAAAACTTTATTTAAGGCCTTAATTCTTGTTAATCGACTCTTTAATTTACAGATTCTCATCGATTAATAAGACTAAAGGCCTTAGGGTGCATTTCCACTGATGCGGAGCGGGGCTGAGCAGGGCGGAGAAGTTCAGAGAATAGTAGCAAGTGTTTCCACTGAAGCGGGGCGGAGCAGAGTAGAGCAGAGTGGAGCGAAGTAGGGCGGATCAGAGTAGAGCAGAGTGGAGCGAAGTAGGGCGGAGCAGAGCGGGGCGGAGCTGAGCGGGACGGAGCGAAGCGAAGCTGAGTGGTCTGGAGCTGCATGTGACGATTTTCTAGGTCTGCTCTGCTCCGCTCCACTCCATTCCGCCCTAATTCGCTCCACTCTGCTCTACTCTGATCCGCCCTACTTCGCTCCACTCTGCTCCGCCCCGCTTCAGTGGAAACATTTGCTACTATTCTCTGATCTTCTCCGCCCTGCTCAGCCCCGCTCCGCATCAGTAGAAATGCACCCTAAGGCCTTTAGTCTTGTTAATCGATGAGAATCTGTAAATTAAAGAGTCGATTAACAAGAATTAAGGCCTTAAATAAAGTTTTGAGAAGAAAACTGCTCTTCGTTTGGAGCTGAAAATGACTAAAGAGTTGTCAAAAAATGTACCCTCTGCTAACTTAACTGTTATTTGGTAAATATTTTGCCTATTTAATAGTAAGTATTATACCTTTTTGAATAGCTAAAGAGACGTAGAAGTTTTTAAAACTATTTGCAGAATAAGTTCCATACATTTTTTTTAAAACAGAGAGCTTCAAATTTAAAAACTCTTATTGAAAATTATTTAATTCTAACCGTTGTCAGGCAGTATTTTTAAGCTGTTAGTAGTAGGTTCAGTTTTGATTAATAATTTTTATTAATTGATATGCTTTCTAACTAGTTACATCAAAAAAACGTACCCCAGAAGTACTACTCCCAAAAAAATCGACAAAAAAGCCAAAAAATTGAGGAATTTAAAAAAATATTTAAAGTTCAATATCTCCATAACGGTTAAATTTCGGACACCATATCATAGAAACAAATCCATCAGAAATGACCTGAATAATAACGTCCTTTAATATTCAGTACGACTTTTCCTGTAACCCTGTAGATAACACCACTGGTATCGTACTTGCTTAGATGCGGTGGTAACCACTTATCATCATGTGGAGTGGACCGTCAGCATCTTTGCCACTTCGAAAAGTATTTTTACCTGTGAGTCCAACCTTCTTGCGGCAGACGGCGCAACGGTTTTTCTTCTTCTTGTCCTTGCTGGGGTCCTTGTCGTCAGCATCCGTGTCGGACGCTCCGGTGCTGGTGCCGCTCGTGCCGGCGCCGCTCTCCTCCTCCAATTTCTGCAAAATAACACCAACAACTACAATGCTGCCGTTTGGCTAAAAAGTCCTCGCCCTAGGCAGGTGTGTGGTGCGAGGAAGGTGTAACAATAAATGTAGCTATCGAAGGGAGTGGAATGTAAGTGTCTGTACACAATAAATTGTAAAATAATATATAAGTGTAAGGTAATTAACCATTAGGATACATGATACAATATTATTGAACAGAAAAAAAACATCTTTGCTGAAACAACAACAGTGCAATATACAGGGGTGTCGTAGAAAAATATTTTAAACAATCATTTACTATCACCTTAAAACAGCGCCTGTATAATTATCCAAGGCGCGAAACTAGATGGTATCGTGAGATCAGGCGGTTTCCTTCAATCTCGCGCATCGCGTGACCTATCATCTCAGTGTGCATGCGCTTACCTAATGTATTGTCCATCGTGTGCGATTATATAGGGTGACTTTAAATTAGTTCTTGATACCACAGGCTATGCATGTGCTCATGATAACAAACAACTTTCCCTAAGGAACCCATAGTCAAATCGCAAAAAAAATTTTGGGCTCTTCATACTAATTTGGCCGGTCCGTTGACGGATTTGTATGAAGGGTCCAAAACTTTTTTTGAGATTTGACCATGGGTTCCTTAGGGAAAGTTCTTTGTTATTACGAGCACTAGCATAGCCTTTCATATCAAGAATTTAAAGTCACCCTATATTTGATCAGAGCTATAAGGTGATTACCAAATAAAGAAATGTCGAAATGACCTAACCTTCGAAGGTCCAGATCCTAAAAGTAATAAATTAGTGAGATGGACATGCGAAAGAACGATCTCACTAAAAAGACTAGGCAAACTAATGGGTTGCCCGGGAGAAAACTGTCCGCTGTTTAATTTGTAAGATTTTGTGCACATGACACTAGTGCATTATGTACAGTAGTAGTTCATTTATTACTACGCGCTGCACGCATCGTCCCGTAAGGGCTCCATGGGCGTATATACGGGGGAGTTTAGAGGGTTCGCCCCCCCCCCCATCCTTAGCATAGGACAAGAATATCGTGGAATATTCAACGCATGACCGTTAACGTTTAATTTGTTAGGTTGGATGGCTAAATGAGCAGTTTGCATGTTTTTCTGATCCGTGTAGTATACTTCATTCCAAACAAAAAAAAGCAAAAGGTAAACAAACGAAGTATGCAGATGACATTGACATGTGTCAGTTCCATAGTAAGTTTGTTTACGTTTTGCTTTTTTTTGATTGGAATGAACCATAGTTCATTACAAAAAAAAAACAAATTTGCAGGACTCAGTTTGGTGGGTGGCAGGAAATTTTTTGAGCCCACAACTGAATAGCTACCACCGTCTTATTCTAAGTTTTTCCGCCAAACATCAATGTTAACATCATTAATGTGTTCCGGCATAAAGATAATTCCCTCATTGCGTTGGGAAATCTTGATGAGTCTGCTTCCGTCTTCGGCATCATCATCACTTACCATCAGATGAGATGATGCGAAGGGCTTACCAATCAAACAAGTAAACATACCCGCCCAATATCCCATTGAGCTTTTGGGTTTGGTGAATTCGTGCTCACTAGAGGCAATGAGGACATAAAAAATTATGCGCTCGCTTCGCTTTTTTTTATTACGCTAAAACAATTTCCACAGCTGCATAAAACATGTAAGCTTTGCGAAAAAAGTAAAAAAAACACAGTTACAAATCTCATTTCCAGAACCAAGGTACGATTTACCTAGTAAGAGTCTGTCCTTATTTTTACATAGGCTATCGTAAAGTACCTGTAAGGGTAAAAAATACTAACACGTAAGTGTTCTGGAACGCTTTGATAATTCTCATATTTCTGGACCGTCGGACCCTCCCCTTATGAAAGCTATAGGTACCCCCCTGAAGGGCTCAATGTGAAGATTAAGAATAAATAAAAAAAAATGACCTGTATGACCAACGGGTCGTCATAAAGTTTTTGTTTTCTTAGGAAACATTCTGCAGCTCAAGCTCATCGACAATAGAAAAAAATCGCTCGATGATTCTACGGTTCGAACGTGGTATCAAAAATTGAAAGAAAAAAATATGAATTTCGCGACCATCGTTCGAGACCTTCAAACGCAATAACGAGTTGAAGCAGTGAAGGAAGCTTTCAACCGAACAAGATGTTGGAGCCTGATGTCGGCCAATCTAGGAATCCCTAAAACAACTTATAACGAAATAGTTACTGAAAAACTGGAAATGTGAAAAATCAATGCGAAATGGGTTCTCTCCAGTAGTCCAATTGGAAACAAGTGACATGGGTCTCTCTCCACCGTCCCTACGAAAAAAATATTAGGCTAAACAATGGGTTGAGAAGGAAAACACACCCAAGTCCAGTAGCACAGTCAAAAAGGTACGGACCTAAAGTGATGAAGATATTAGTAATGGATATCAAAAAGATTTCTCATTACGAAATTCTGGCTGAACAAATTGTGCACCACGAGAGATCTTCGATTTCTCAAGCACCGCATGAAATATTCGCATGGTGATCGCAAGCATACCGCCGTTTGGCTTCTCGATGACAATGCTCAATCTCATCGTAGTACGTCTATGATGGCCTGGATCAAAATACCAAACTGAACGTTGGCTTCAATATGCCTATTCTTTCGACTTGAGCCCCTGCGTCTACATTTGCTTCCATGCGCTGAAGAGCTATTGGTGGTGTGGCTTATAAAGATGTGAACATCCTTCGTAATGCCATAGATACTGAGATTCGACAGGGAAACGAAATCCAGGACGCTCACAGCTCTGTATTAATACAGAAAGGCAATACCTGTAATTATTTAATATCCAATACCCAAAAGTCTCTTATACGTAACTAAACTTTTTTTAAATTATTTTATATCGGACAGTTTACTGCGGACAACCTAATAATTCCTGGCTAAAATGACAATGGCATACGATTGCCCATATTAGTTAACTAGTTAAGACGGGCATTATAGAATAACGCGCTTTCGAACTTAAAAAAATATATATCTGAAAGTAAAAACGTGTTTCATTACTTACAGATTTTTATATACCTTATAGAGGCTTGTTTCTTAAATATATATTTTTTACCCTTAACAGGCATAGACCGATTTAAAATGGTAACCCCAATCCAGGTAAAAGCCTAGCCTAGCCTAGCCCGATCTAGGTAGATAAAGGGGCTCTGATGATATCGCCTTTCAGGATGAGAGTTTCCCGTGACACTCGAGTAAGTAGCACTATTAGTATTTCCATAACAATCGATCAATTCTCATCTGGACTTAAGAACCAACCCGCTTTAGGCCTCGCTTGCTGGTTTCGGGTTCTAAATAGCTCGCATTCTTTTTGTCGAGTTTCAGTGAGCTCCTCGACTTGTCTCTTTTGGAGCCAGTAGCGACCTCCTCGTACACCTGGTTCTTGCCCTCTTGTATGTCGACCATCTTGCGCGCGGAGGGGCCGGCGGCGGCGGCGGGCTCGGGCGGCGGTGCGTCCGGCGCTGACAGGGGCGCGCCGTCGTGGCCCGCGGCGCGCCCCTGCTTGCTCTCCACGCTCTTGGAGCGCGACACGCCGCCACCCAGCTCCAGCGCAGAGCTCTGGTTGCTGCTGTTAGACTTGCTGCTGCGCCGCAATGCTTTTTTGAACAGTCTTTTCCCTTTTGACTCTTTTTTGTTAGGGTCATTTTCCATTATTATGATTTGCTAATCGCTCAGGTTGGACATGTTGACTGAAATAAAATGGGGCTTTTTATCGAATACGAGGATTCACCGGCAATTCAAATAATGAAAAATTTTACTCAAGGTGAAATTCTACATTTACCACATAGTCACGATGTGAAAAGCTCCCTCATCTGAAAGATCAATGGGAGGTCTGTTTCCGAAGTGATCAATGTTACATCTTAACTGGCTATATCACAACACTGATGAAAATTCTTTGTTATTCTAATAATTATTGGTATAAAAATAAATATTTTTTGTGACTTTTCTTGATGTTTACAAAATGTCTGTTTAAGTCATTCTTATTTTAAAAAGTTAAAACTCCATGCCAGTTTTGACAAGCGGTGCAAACAGTTTTGTCAATTTGTGTTCAGATCTTTTTAAAGGCTTTAGGTTATCGTTCACATGTGACTTTTTTCACTGTAATAGTTACCGTAAAATGCTGCAACTGCCTCTCAGCTTCAACTTTGCCTAATCTATTAAAACTGATCTCATTTGATAACCTCCATTTATTTTCTACTTGTACTATTGGGAAAAACACTATGGTTCTTTTGACAACTCATTTCAAAATTTTTCGAAGTGATAACAGTCCCCTGTTTTTATTTATCAGTTGTCAACGGTCACAAGAATAGAGCACTTTTTTGAGTTGGGTGCAAAACTTTTCTTTTTTTCTTGGAAAAATCGCGAATTGGATCTCTGTGAGTATTTAAGAGGTATAGTTCGCGTCACGTAAAAAGAGCGCTGGCTGGCGTTCCGAGGATGCACTCTGACAGCAATTGTTTAGTACCCTCTCTTTCACACTTACGCGATTTATATTAAGCTATCCTGTTGTCAGAGTGAACTGTTCTGCCCTCGGAACGCCCGACAGCGCTCTTTTTACGTGACGCGAGCTGTAAGCAGAGATGCTTTCTACTGTTTTTAATTACGTTTCTTGTAAATACAATCATATACGACTAGGGCGATGGTAGGCAATATTGCAACGTGTTTCTCGGACACTAGTCGCACAACTTTGCCTAGGTCTAGGGTTCTCATTAGTTGCCTAACTACAGTGACGCGTATGGAGGTTTATGGTTTTTGAAATACTAGCCGGGAGACCTAGCGTCGCTCGTTCAATCGGAGTTTTTATAAACTAACTTATTCAGTAGTACATATAAGATACATTTGCTATGAAACATTTTGCAAAGTGTTGTTTTAGTCGATAGTGGCCTTCTAAGGGACGAAAGGACACGTAATATTTGTTCTGAAAATAACTATAATATTTTTTTTTTATAATTTGATTCTGTTGAAAAAAATAAATGCAAATTATCCTTTTTTTGATAAAAAACAGAAAAATTTTCAATGATACGTAATATTAGAAAGTTGTTCATCATTTATTATGATATTAGTCAGTAATATCAATCAGTTTTGGCGACTTTTTTTAGAGATTTTCTTATTGCAGATGTTATCAGCGCCATCTAGTTGTGTTTAGAGAAAGCTGTGAAAAATTCCCTATTGTCAAACACGGGGCAGGGCGGCACAATCATCAGGTAATTCACTTAAATAGCGAAAGATGGCGCTATTTGTCTCTAAAATACATAGGTTAAAATATGTTTTTATCACTCTTAAGTCTTTTTATTTATTTACATAAGTTCACACAAAATAAAAAATAAAAAGACAAAAAAAAACTATAAAGTCTCATGGGTGGGATTCGAATCCGAACCTAAAAGCACCAAAATGTAAGTGGCTCGCACCAGACCGCTAATCCACCAAAGTACTTAGAAGCGACGGTTAAAAATAAGCATCATATGCGTTCTCCTTTTATGTAATTTCGCTCATATCTCCCTTAAATGAATTTTTTCGAAGATAAATTCCTCATAGGTCGATTTCTGGTGATTTTTAACCCCTAATCCGAGGTATTCGTCAAAAGGTTTCAAGCCGTTTTCGAAATCGTCGGGACACTTAACTCGTTTAATAGTATAGGATACTTTGAATATATTTTTTAAGAGTAATGATCTTTAATTTCAGTTTGATGTTTTTTTCCATTTATTTACAAATATTATTATATTTAAATTAATTATAACTTATTATAATGTTTCATAACTAGATTTCCACCCGCTACTTCGTCCGCATTAAGTTCAAAATTAAGTCTACAAATTCCGGAGAACCTAGATTATATTTAGTTTTCGATTATTATTTATATAAATAAAAAAAATATATGGTTGTTTGTTTCAAAGTATCTCGACGATTATACACAGTTTTTGTTACTTTAAAATTAAGACCAGTTTTCAAACACAGTAAATATTTATTCTGATAATCTTCTAGGCAAAGTTGCACAATTTTACTACAACTTGCCTGCCACTTTGACGGTCTTTGAACGTAAACCTAGCTACTGCTTTGGCATTATGAACCCGTATAATTTTGGCCTAAATCTTAAATTCGCGTGTTAATTTAGAAATGAGAACAGATAACAAACACTATAAGAGAAAATGATAAAAAAAGCGGCCAAGTGCGAGTCGGACTCGCCCATGAAGGGTTCCGTAGCAGCAAGTAACATAATATAAAAGTTCTTGTACTTCGTTGTAGGTAAATTGCGGTTTACGATTTATGACGTATTAAAAAAAACTACTTACTAGATCACGAGATCTAGTAAGTAGTTTTTTTTAATACGTCATTAATTATTAGTAATTTTTAATAAGTGGTTTGAACGATCAAACCACTTTTCGGAAGTTTGCATGGTAATATACAATATAAGGTGCTACTTTATTAGTGCCCGATATTTTAGTCAGTGCTTCTACTCCTGATTCTGATCAACTTTCCCCAAGGAACCCATAGTCAAATCGCAAAAAAAAATTCTGGACTCTTCATACTAATTTGGCCGCTCGGCTGATCGATGTGTATGAAGAATCCAAAATTTTTTTTGTGATTTGACTATGGGTTCCTTGGGGAAAGTTGATCAGAATCAGGAGTAGAAGCACTGACTAAAATATCTGGCACTAATAAAGTAGCACCTTATATATAATATATTTAGATGATCAAACGAACTTACCTCAAGTGAAGTTCGATCTTAATTATCCTTCCTTGTCGGATAGATTTAATTGGTTAACATGTAGTAGTCCTCGTCTACGTTTGACCCACTCGCACGTAGTTTAGCGCCATAAGAGAAAAAGAGACAGCTAGGTACTCTCCCACCTCGGCGCCATTGCACGGTCCAAGCCTCATTCATTTTAGAGAATAAAAAAGGCAACCTACATACTACAACATTGGTATTAGGGGTTTTAATACTAGCATCCTAGTATTTTCTACTCTAGGGCAGGGAGGGACCTTAAATCTATCCGACAAGGAAGGATAATTAAGATCGAACTTCACTTGAGGTAAGTTCGTTTGATCATCTAATTATCCTTCCTTGTCTTCTAGATTTAATTGGTTAACATGTAGATGTTTAGAGAGACTAACAATGTTGTAGGTAATAGGTATGAGAATTATTGCAATAAAATATAATCTGAGAGATTTTATAACTGTAATTCAATTAACAGAAATTTATTTCTGGAAGAAATTTCTTTTAGCAACAAGTTGCACCCCTTGCGTATATTTGATGGTAAGCTTTTATATTATGCCCATTTTGTGTACACAATAAATTATTAAAAAATAACACTTCCTAGAACGTTGTCAAATAAACAATATGAAAATAAAATTAAATCTTGTTCAATTTTCAACCGACTTCAAAAAAAGGAGGAGGTTCTCAATTCGTCGGAATCTTTTTTTTTTTTTTTATGTATGTTCACCGATTACTCGAAGATGCCTGAACCGATTTTGAAAATTCTTTTTTTGTTTGAAAGGGTATACTTCACAGGTGGTCCCATATAAATTTTATCGAAATTGATTCAGCGGTTTTTGAGAAAAACAACAAAAACATAACAAAATTGGAGTTGTTGCGATTGAAGTCGGTTGTTTTTAATGTATTCAGCGTGGTCAATTATATAAATGTGATTGTTAGTTGAACTTGACGTTAGGTTCTGAGTGATGAGGTTACATTTAGCATAAGTGCAGCGATAGACGATAGTGTTTTATGAAAGGTATATGCAGCGTCGTTGGGAACCGACGTCGATGCATAGGGAACCTGTTTGACATTTCCATCCTTTTAGCTATTTGGAACATCTGTTCTAAGTCCAAAGAACTGCTAAGATGGTAATCTAATACGATATTCTGGTACCTTAATTACACTATGTACCTATCGTATTTCAACAAATATGGTTTTAACCTGTACATCTTTCATGTACTGCTTGAATAATTCACGTTGAACATCTGAAATTCATTTTTAGGTAATTTGACAAAAAATGTATCACAAAATAAACCCGAATAACTATAGGTATACCCGCAATGGGGATGAGCTGTGAACAAACCAACGAATCTATACTCCTGATCGATAATATTCCCCCACTGTTTAAAGCTAGACGTGAACTGAAACTTGGTATTATCGACCAGTGATAGGAATTTTATATCCAGCACTGACGATATGCATTTGTTCGTTCCTTATACGAATGAATAAGTAAATATTTGAGACAATATTTGAAAATATAAGTTTCAGGTTCACTTATAAGAAATAAAATATAGATAAATTCTGATTTCATAACTGACCCTACGTCAGGTATGAAAACGGTAGTAGCTTGAGCAGCATTTTTTTAAGACTTATTACATAATAAGTCATAATTTCGAAATAATAATATGAAGTTCATAATAATTGGAAAAAGTGGGAATCGTTGAAGATAGTTACACAAATAAACGGAAACATTACAAAGATGTAAAAATGTACTTATTACATTTTGTATTTATTCTTTAAGTCAAAATTATTATTTTAGGCTGGATAAGCTTATTTAATAAGTTTTGGAATGCAGTAGAAATATGTTTAGTATATTTATCTAAACTGTATCGATAACGGTAATTTCAGCAAGTTTTATATGTATTCTATTGTCAATACCAGCAATAGTATTCTATTGTCACAACTTTTTAACATTTTAATTTCTTGTTCTTTTGTTGTGTGTTTACTTAAAAAAAACTACCTGTTTGGTTTATAGAGAAAAAAATTGCTGTAATTTTATATAGCCACGAAAGTATATCGCGGTTAATAAACTTTCAATTGTAAATAATTTAGTTCAAAATATACCAGAAGTTTCACGTAAGCTATGACTTATAATAATTTTGTTTTTGCAAAATTCGCTGATGTTCACATTTTTCATTTTTAATTCATTCAACATATATAAATCTTTTTAAAGTATATTTTGATTATAGGCGATCTTAAACAATGCCAATAAATAATTTTCACCATCCTCACAAGGACATCTCCAGTGTACTGTGGAGGCATCAACAAAAATTTTGATTATCCACCATCTAAGAATTCACAGATTTCACCCATCAAACATTATTGTTAATTCTTATCTGGTGATTGCAGCAGCTTAATTAAGACTTAACCTGCATTTAACTTAAAAACAGGCACACCTATGAATCATTGTCATCTAGACTGAAGACATGGCTTCATAAGAAAAAATAACGTAGGTATATGTATTTATTATAATTAATACTTCCCGAAACGCTGTCATTGCAAGTTTCGTGTAAGTAGCAGAAGCTAGGTACAAAAAAGACAATTTTAAGTATAAGGTACAGAAAACCTTATTTTATAAAATACTTTTATTTTTCTTATTATAAAATTATTAACGATTACTTGTCAGTTATGGTAACTGTAAATCGAAAGGGTTTTGAATCGTATACCGAACTGGTTTCTATCAATTAATTATTTAAAGAATTAATGTGTACAATATTGTACATACAATTTAATTCGTTGATTTAAAATATATTTGGTGTTAAGTTTAACACCTCTCAATAAGATAATAATATAATGGTGATAACATCCTCAGATGGTTCCAAGTTTTGTGTTGGCGTGGAGTTTAAGTGTGGCGTAGTTCCACAAACAATGGAGTATTTGACGTCGTGCCCTGCATGCCCAGATAACTGCAGGCAGGCAGATCTAATGAGTGCCACGGACAGTGCAATTCGCGTGGCTGAATTTTGGGCCGAGACTATTTAGGTTTGTTATCGACCGAAAAGAAGAATAACATAAAATAATATAGTAAAAACAGATTGAAAAAACTCCTGAATCTGTTCATAAAGTTAATGAACACTATAGTGTTCATAGGACTATAGTCCTATAAAAGTTGAGCACAGGCTGAAAGGTAAAACACAAGTACTTATATAGAAAAAAGTGTTTTAAGTAAGATAAAATCGTGCATGAGCACGAGGATATCGGCCTATTTTATTTATTGCTTTTACCATGTAACTGCCCTGGGCAACTATGTAGGTACGATAAAATAGATTTCAAATTATCAATATTCAAAATTTGATTAACATTTTAAATCCAGTATAAATTAAACTTGTCTTCACTTTTATGGATTATAAAAATAATACTCGAAGCAAAGAGTTTTTTATAGGGTTGCTGCGTTAACTTTTACAATTTTGATTAAAAATATACCATATTTTGGCCACAACTTGTCCAGGGCCAAAAAATTCATCTGGGGTAATGAGAGTCTTTATCTCAATATTTTGTGTAAAATGGTCTAGTTATACCAAACAATACCTTTTTAATGCATCCATAAAATATTTCCATCTACCCGCTACCTTAAAATGCGGCTGAGCTGCGGAGGGCGCGCTTCGCAGCGATCGGTCAGCGCGCCAGCGCGGGGGCGGCAGCGCGTCGTCGGCGCGGCGGCGACGCGACGGGTTGCGTTTGGGCTGGCTGAGCGGCAGTGGCACATACATACATACGTATCTCCCTGCTCGCTATCCGATGCAACTCAATTCTTTTAACTTTTTGTATATGCACTTTGACATCTTCACAAAACCACCGAACACAACACCGAATAAATGTCTCCCTTTCGATTCCAGTGTATAAGTATCACAGAACACTATTACTCGCAGATAAGTATTTTATAATATGATGAAGAAATAAATAAAAGGCTGGTATATTACTTAATTAAACTGCACTGTGCACGGGGGTTTGCCGCGAAGATTGGCTATATTAGCTATTTTCGGGCGCCCCACAGTCTACTAGGAGTCGAAGTGGTCGCCATGACTCATGACCGAAATCGGTCGGGTGTTTCATCATTCATTCAATCAGTTATATAAACTGAAATGACAGGATGTCTATTGTTTCAATAAATCAGGTTAGCGGTAGGTATTGGACATAACCGTAAGGTTATGGTTAAGAAAAATAGCTATAATATCCCTATTTTTGGCTCCATCTTAGATTAATAGTTCAGCATCGCCTCAATTTCTGGAGTTATTGTCGGATGACAAACTCGAGAATTTATTTTTTATTTTTTAAATAGACCGTCCTTCTCGAGGTTGGTTTTGAAATAATAACACACGCGTTTGGAAACACTAGAAGGAATCTCAACTGCGGATAGTAAGCATCAGTATAAACGCACGATGGCGGTGGATATGTGCCGGAAGATTAAATAGACGTGATGGTGCTTATGGTACATACCACCTGTAGGCGGCGGCAGTTTTGGTGGCGGCGCCGGCAGCGGTTTTGGCGGACGGCAGTTACAGCAGCGCCGTTGGGGAGGTTTCGGGAGGCAATCCGTCCATCGTCGTTGTCGATTTTTCAGCATCGTTGTCAGCTGCATAAGCGGCGGTGGCTGTGGTGGCAGTGCAGTGATATGAGCCACGATGCTGCCAACGCTTCACCTGTGGCGGCGAGCGAGGGTTGATGGAGCAGCCGCATAAGCATTGGAAAGCTGGTGATTCCAGTTCATACGAAACAGGAATATTATAGTGGGGTTAATGTCTCGCATTAACTCTAATAAAAGTAGCTATTGGTCAATGTCTCGCATTGACTCGAAGCAAAACTGACTATTGGTCAATGTCTCGCATTGACTCGAAGCAAAACTGGCTATTGGTCAATGTCCCGCATTGACTCGAAGCAAAAATAGCTATTGGTCAACGTCTCGCGTTGACTCGAAGCAAAATAAAATTATTTGATATTCTCCCATCATGTTTAAATAAAAATAACTTTCACTGCACTTGTTTTTTTTATTTCCTTTCCACATAATCTCCTTATCTAAAAGTAACGTAAGGATTTATTTTCTTCTAAGCACATTTTTGCACACTTGTTAAATTCAAATAATTAACGAACTTTTTAAGAAATATTTTTTACTACGTGCGGTAGCCGTGCGCGCACGAAAACGAATGAGGCTTGGACCGTGCAATGGCGCCGAGGTGGGAGAGTACCTAGCTGTCTCTTTTTCTCTTATGGCGCTAAACTACGTGCGAGTGGGTCAAACGTAGACGAGGACTACTACATGTTAACCAATTAAATCTATCCGACAAGGAAGGATAATATATATTTTTTTTAGTTTTATCATGGACACACATTTTACCACTTTGGAAGTGTCTCTCGCGCAAACTATTCAGTTAAGAAAAAAAATATGTTAGAAACCTCAATATAATTTTTGAAGACCTATCCATAGATACCGCAGACGTATGGGTTTGATGAAAAAATGTTTTACGTTTCAGTTCTTAGTATGGGGAACCCCCAAAATTTATTGTTTTTTTTTTATATTTTTGTGTGAAAATCTTAATGCGGTTCACAGAATACATCTACTTACCAAGTTTCAACAGTATAGTTCTTATAGTTTCGGAAAAAAGTGGCTGTGACATACGGACGGACGGACGGACAGACAGACAGACAGACAGACAGACAGACAGACAGACAGACAGACAGACAGACATGACGAATCCGCATCCCGATAAGGGTTCCGTTTTTTGCCATTATGCATCGGAACCCTAAAAAACCTTAAATTTCGTGCAAAGTTGCAGCATTTTACGGTAACTACGTCACTCTCATCTTAGGTGCTCTCATCAAGTCCAAATATGCGCATCATATTATGAGGTGCGCAGCGCACCCATTACGACGACGCAATCGACCAAGTACATCAAGTACATTATCATAGCGCATTCCACGGCATTGTTATTTTTTCACCAAGACAGTCGCAAGCCTTACCGAATAACCGCTACCGAATAATCTGAGTGAAGTAACTTTGAAGCGGAACACGGCCGTAATGTATGGGGTCTTCTCTTTGCCACACAAATGGTTTTCGGAAAAATTTGTTGCGATTACACAGAATATCGTCGGCGGTCGGATCATGAACGGACGTTTTTTTTAATGTGATAGGTGGCAAACGAGCAGACGGATCACCTGATGGTATTGATGGATTACCGCCGCCCATAGACAGCCGCAACACCAGAGGAGTCACAAGTGCGTTGCCGACCTTTGAAATGGGATGGGGGGATGGGGGGCCGCAGTATCTATCACTCCGGTCGAGCCGGCCCATTCGTGCCGAAGCATGGCTCTCCCATGGTAAAATCCTACGGTATCCTACAAATTCTTGATCTTGAGTTATACATATTAAAGGTAAACTTAAAAAAAACCTAACAATTAAATGGAGTTAGTTCTTTTTCTAAATGATAGCCTCGTTAACTACGTAAAAGCTTAAGGGTGCGGCCTGGACGCAAGCGACGGCCACAGCGACAACTGTTCACGACGCGGGGGGGAGGGGAGAATTGAATCACGAGCGTAGCGAGTGATTCTAATATAGACTACTGAGCGCAGTTAGTGATTTAAAGGCACGAGACATACAAATAACTTGCTCTCGTGTAAAACATACAACTTTTCACCTCGACCAGCGAGAAAAGTAAAAACGTAGTCGATTAAATTCTCTTTGAAGACAATATAGTTTTTTATTATAATGTTTTTAATTTAGAGATTGCGTTCGGAAAATGCGCTGCTTGTCATTTTTATGATGGTGTTCGAAATTCGAATCACTTTTTCTCGAATCACTTTTTCTCACGCTCGCAGCAAAAAGCGTTTTTGCTTTGAGTTTTTAGGGACCAAAGGCACCGTTTTCGTGCTGGAGAAGTGAAAGTAACTATTGATGATGGTAGATAGGAAGTGATAAAGAATGGGCTCACGTCTGTATGGTGCGGCTGTGCGGGAAGCGCGGGCACAGTAGGAGCGGCGGCGGCGAGCGGCGTGGCGGCGGGCGCGGGCGTGAGCGCTGGCGTCGGCGCGGGTACGAACGTCGGCACCGACGATACTGCCGATGGCGCAGACGCAGGCGGCTGCTGTTTCTTCTTAAGCGCTTCCTGAAACACCACAATTTATAAATTAGTATAATTTTAGAAAGGTTAAGTTAATGTTTATGTCGCCGTAAAGATAGAATAAACCGTAATTTCATGAAAAACCGGAAAAAGCCACAAAAAACTGATTATTTCATTTTACTGGCAAAGGAAAAAGAGGTTTATGATTTCGATTCAGACTATGTATGTAAGTTTTAAGACAATATTTGATATACGAGTTTGAGTGCAATAGCTATTCTATCTATTCTGCCTAGATTATCTTTGGCTGTACGATTACAGTGTATTACTCAAAATTACATGTTAATCTTTTTATCCCTAAAAAGTGAAGGGTTCACGGAGTAATATAAAAAAAAAAATTCTGAAACTTCTACGCAAAATAAGTCGATGGTACCATTGCTTAATTTAATATGCTTTAAAAGTGACACTTGGGTACGTTGATTTTCTACATACAACGAATTAATTAACATCTTCTTAATTAATTCGTCCTTGCGAGGAATTAAGTCTTATAACTTAGGTAACAATCTTGATTCATTGTCCATTGGCAGCCTGTAAGCCAGCGAAGTGACCATGATAAGTAAACTTTGCAACACGATTATTCTAATGTGTGAGTGGACACACTGACTGGCATCAATATGGTGTTGAAACACACATGACACGCGCCCCTGCCCTCTCACGATTGATCCATTCCGATGCAAACGAGCGCGATTCACGACTTCCAAAAAGTACGCCCTCATTTCTAGGCTGAAGCTCTGAACAAGGAGATCCAACGGTCGCCTCGGACAAACTGCTATAGTGTAGACTATAAATACCCAAATCATGACGAATCCGCTGTGCAACTAGATGTGCTCAATTAAATGCTAATGAACTTGTTTAACTTAACCTGCCACTTTTCACATGGCTAGGTTACTTCCCGTACACAGCCTCTTCACTATCGCTTTTATACAAACCAGATATTTACAATAAGGAAAATTTTGAACAAAGTCGATTGAAATACTCGTATACTACAAAAAATACGTTCCTTGTTTGAGGATCTCACAACATCACAAGTAGCAAATAACTAGAATGTTAAGTGACAAAAGTGTTAAGTGTTAAATTCATCGACCCACACGACAATGCCCTGCTTACATATTATAACATTATAGACATCACTTTTCCATAGCATCCTTTTCTGTTGCCATGAATAAAATAAAGCGGTTTCTAAGAATATTCATGTTTTTTTAACCGACTTCAAAAAAAAGGAGGAGGTTCTAAATATGTATGTTCACCGATTACTCGAAGACGCCTGAACCGATTTGGAAAATTATTTTTTTGTTTAAAAGGGTATACTTCACAGGTGGTCCCACCCATATAAAGAATGATGGCGAGGTGCCATGTATTTTGGGACCCAGTCTTTTCATCAACGTTCTTTAATGATATATGGTATTTCTGGAATATTGAATTACAAATAACAAAAAAGTAAATTGTGTGTTTATTGCACAAGTTGGGAGAACTTTGAAATAGCGATGTTTGAAACTGACCATTTAACATTTTTTAGGTTATACCTGGAAGACCGAGCCTAACCTATTGACCTCTACACTACTCTTTGACAAATAGTGCCCCCACCGTCAACGTTGGCTCCAGCCAACAAAAACATATGAAAATCTCAAATCTTAACCATGGCTGACTGTATCATTATTAGCATATTATACTTTAAAAATCCCCCAAAACAAAGACAGCTTCTTAAGTCTGGCAACACTGATTCCTGAGCCGCGTTCCGAGAGTGCCCTCTGACAGCAACCGTTCTGTATCTTCTCTTTCACACTTACGCGATTTATATTATGCTATCCTGTTGTCAGAGTGAACGGTGGCTGTCATGGTCTGTTGTACCGTTGCGTTTTTTTGGTACATTGCTGCGTTTTTGTTTGAATTAGTGTGGAATCAAGGCTTTTTTAAACTATTGATTCCCTGCTTCTGCTGGAGTCATTTTATTTATTTACATACTCATATATTTAAATATATAATGGAAATAATTTCGTAACTGAATGGGTCGTCTTTGATTTTTTTTATTTGGTGGGTCCAGTTCGCCATACTTCTTTATCGAAATCGATTCAGCGGTTTTTGAGAAAATCAACAAAAACGTATCAAAAATGGAGTTGTTGCGATTGAAGTCCGTTGTTTTTAACGTATTCAGCGTGGTCAATTATATTTACGTACGTCACATATTCACCAAAGTACAGCTCACGACATCGTCATCGTAGCGTTGCGGTATATTACTAGCTAGGTATATTACTCATGCCAGAGTAAAGGCTTCGGCACACCAAAAGCATGTCAGTAGCAGCGCGGTTTATTGGGTTGTTGCATAATTTTTTTCCCACTTTGGAATTTTCCGATTTCTGTGGAATGTTTCAAGATAAGTCTATTTTAGCACTAGAGTATTAAATAATATTCTCGATAGTTTTGCCGTGGGTGTATATAAAAGCGCGGTTGCCATTTAGTGTTTAGTTCTTACCGAAATGGTCAACTACATCTTAGGGCGATTTACTTGTACGAGCATTAACTAGGATCGAGTTTGAGGGAGACTGCGAAAAAGATCAACGCTGCATTCAGGCCTAACACGACTATCGATCGCACAGTGTGAAATAGGCTCCAGCGGTTTGAAGCTGGTGACACCAGCCTTTAAGATATTCCACACATCGGTCGCGCGGTTGCTTTCGATGAAGCTGTGTTGCGGCGCGAGTTCGAGCTGCACCTGGACTTCACTACCCAGGATTTGAAGAAGACACTTTAGTGTCGCTATAGCACTGTCGATCGTCACCTACAATCATTAGGTTACCACAAAGTTCTTTTGAGATGGACGCCTTATGTGTTCACCGACGACGAACTAGCAGCACGTGTCAGCGTCTGTAAAAGTTTGCTGCGGCACCCGAACAGAAATAACTTTTTTGAGTCAATCAATACGGGGGATTAATTGTGGATTCAATACGAGTACGACACACGCCGGGCCGTTGGGGTTCCTGCCGGTGAACTGCCAAGTACGCAGCCCAAACGTAGCTCGCACGTGCGCAAGCTGTTGCTGTCAGTTTCCTGGGGTTCACAGGACATGTTGTTCTGGAAGCTACTAGATAACAACAAGACTGTGATTACTAAAGCATACACGAAGCAACTCTAACAGCTGGCTGATGCTGTACGAGAAAAGTGACTGAAACTTCATCAAGTCGCACTCCTGCATGACAACGCGAAACTGCACACGGCTAAGCTGACCCGTGCGCTCCTGGAACAACTCGGTTGGACCACGATACCCCAACCACCTTACAGACCAAACCTGTCGCCATCCGACTACCATGTTTTCCGGACGTTAAAGTAGCACCTACACAAGTTTTCTTTTTTTAACTACGACGAAGTCAAATGTGACCTAGCTGACTTTTTTTATCATTAGCCGCTATCTTTCTGGAGAAGTGGGATCGAGACTTTACCCAGTAAATGGCTTAGTGTTCTAAACAATGATGGGCAATATCTTATTGGTTAATTATTAATTTTAATAAACAATTTACATATATATTGTTTTGTTGTAAGTGGGAAAATAATTTTGCAACAACCCGATAAATGCGGGCCCGCGCATGTTGTAATACAAGAAATTATATGAAGTACGTCACACCCAATTTGGACGCGGGCCCGCGCTCAAACTTCGCTGCGCCGCGCCGCCACAAAACAAATAATACAGAAGGTCCGCTCAATACGCTCACAAAAATCCTAAGCATATACATGCTTATAGACGTATACGGTCGTTGTAGGCAAGATCACGTACTGTGCGATCGTGACCTTGCCTCGAACGACCGTATATTTCTATAAGCATGTATATGCATGTTGTTGACGAATATGTATACCTGGGACAAACAGTCCAGTTAGGTAGGTCCAACTTCGAGAAAGAGATCAATCGTCGAATCCAACTCGGCTGGGCAGCGTTCGGGAAGCTTCGCAATATCTTTACGTCCAAAATACCGCAGTCCCTCAAGACTAAAGTCTTTGACCAGTGTGTGTTGCCAGTGATGACATATGGATCCGAGACATGGTCGCTTACTATGGGCCTTATAAGAAGGCTCAAAGTCACCCAAAGGGCGATGGAGCGTGCTATGCTTGGTGTTTCCCTACGTGATCGAATCAGAAATGAGGAGATACGTAGGAGAACTAAAGTTACCGACATAGCTCTCAGAATCGCTAGACTTAAGTGGCAGTGGGCAGGGCACATAGCTCGTAGAACAGATGGCCGTTGGGGCAGTAAAGTTCTCGAATGGCGACCGCGCACCGGAAGGCGCAGTGTGGGCAGGCCCCCGACTCGGTGGACCGACGACCTGGTAAAGGTTGCAGGAAGCCGCTGGATGCGAGCCGCACAGGACCGGTCGGTGTGGAAATCCTTGGGGGAGGCCTTTGTCCAGCAGTGGACGTCTTTCGGCTGATAGATAGATAGATAGATAGTATATGCATGTATATGCATGTATATGCTTACGATTTTAGTGGTTTGTATGCGGACCTTCTGTGTCTATTTTGTGGCGCCGCTCTGCAACTGCCGGACGACAAACCAGGCAGCGCGGGCGCGGGTCGTTACGTTTTTAACTCATCCCAAGGTTAAAAAAGGGTTCAGGCAGTCAGAAACAACCTGCAACCTGTCTGTTGTTGTTACGTTTTTAACTCATCTCAAGGTTCAAAACGTCTTCAGGCAGTCAGAAACAACCTGCAACCTGTCTGTCTGGAATGCTTGCTTGGAATGCGGTGCTTAATTTACCAGGATAAAATGACATTATACGTGTATTTATAGATAATATTTTGTACCAATAAATACACGTGATTTTGGGTAGGGGGTGGGGGGTAGTCTAAAACTGTACCAATAATAAGGAGTTTTAATGAAATTACTTTCAAAAGATTGAAATATGGTGTTTTTAGTATTTAATTTAAATCAAATTACCCAATCGCTTGCCACCTTGCACAACCACACTTCATGCCCGGTGTTATGGATCGAGAATTCCGGATTTCTGGAATAAGAAAGACGGGACCGTCACCCGCACCGCCACCACAGCTGCATCCCAGCCCCCACTCGGTCAACGGCCGTGCAGGGGTCGACCGCTGTGAGTCCATGGTTCACGCTAACTTGCGTACCAGCAGCTTCCTCTAGCGTTCCAGAGGAAGAAACTTCCCCCACCCCACCCGTCTCCGTCCTGCCGAAGCCGAGTGACACCGCTGCCACCGCCCTGGTCCAGAAAGTGCTCCTGCAAACCCTGGGACTTTTTTTGTAGCATAGAGGTTCAAATTTAAGGGATAAAAATTTGAAAATCGTAATTATTTTTTAATATGATTTTATGAGCGAACCGTAGGGATTTAAAAAAATAATTTTATTGTTGTCGATAGCCTTATTCCTCTGTAACATTCAGAAAAAAACAGAATAAAATTTTACCTAAATTTGTTGACGTGGCATTGGTAATTTTGTTCTAAGGTAGACATTTTCAAGCATTTCATAAAAGTGCCAATATCTCGAAAACTAGGACACTTTTACTAGTGAAATATACATTTTCTGGCTAGTAAGGACCTGGCATCAGCACTCCAAGGATTATGGTTGGTTTTTGGGACACCCTGTATATAGATATAATACACCCAGACACAGAGCAAACACATCTGCTCATCACATAAATGTTTGCTCTAGGTGGGGATCGAACCCACGACATTCGGATCAGTAGTCGGGATCACTAACCACTGAGCTACCTAGTCAGTCAATCAAAATACTTCCTAGATGATTATTGTAGAGAATTTAATGATTATTATATTCATTGCTAGTTTTGTTGTAGGTTTAACCGTTTTCATAAAAATATTGTAAAACCGCCATTTCAGGGGTCGAAACAAGTTTAGTGTTCAAAAATACTGATTTTACTGACAAAGAAATCAAAAAATACTGACTTTTACTATCTGAAATGAGTTAAAATGTAGGAGTTATGTATCCCCATAGCCTACCCTAACCCCCTTTTTATTGTGTTTTAATCAAAATAACAAACATATTTATTTTGCTATTCAGAAAGCAAACAATACATAAATGTAAATGTCAAAGGCATTTAGGTGACTTAAAGCTTCTGACACTAACGGGAATCCGTGGAATCCAAGAATCTGCCCATTCTACGAAACTGTCGAGTAGCGAATCTGCTGAATCACGAATCTGTCGAACACCGAATAAAGGCGAGGTCGGCCATTAGCCTATCAACCTCCACTAATCTGGACTTGGCCCACGCCCACGTGCCTGAGAACGGCCTAACTTTTCCTAGGTTTGTGTGAAAACGAGTGTCAATTCCTAAGTAACTGACAATTATTACTTACTTTTATATATTAATTTACTTTCGTATGTGAACTTTATAAAGACTTACACTGTATAAAGTTGCCAATAACGACATAATAGAGCATCAATCGGTTAAAAGAATTTGTGTTTACACATTAGTGAAAAACAGAGGTAGATACGCTCAAACTACTATCAAAAAATATTTCAGTTAATATAAATAGGGGTCTGATGTGAAAAATTGTCAGTGCCAATCCCTAAAAACTGACAAAACTATTTAAAAAAAAAACTGACTAACAGACCGGTTTACAAAAAGCTGATTTTACAGACCAGTTTCGACCCCTGCCATTCGGGGCACTGAAGAGGGAGGGGGGTAAAAGTTCCCACTTCCATTTTTTATTCTGCCGGATGGGAGGATTTCAAGCTGAAGCCGGACTAATGCACCTAACGGAGACCGAGTGTTGGGCTTGATTTTGAAGTTTTTATACTTAGTTTTCTGAACTTAGATTTTTTAAAATCCATTTTAAACTGACTACAAGAGAAGGTAATAACCAGCCACATTTTTTTAGCTGACTGGGCCATATTCATATACTCTTACTTATATGCCAAGAAAAGATCGATACTGTGAAAACAACGTGCTACACCGCAAGACGGAATACAACCACTGCGCAAAATATCCATATTTGTCACAATTTTCGTACATGATGTGGAATCACGATAGGAGTTCTATGCAAGAACACAGGGACAAAGATAACTTGCGAATGGAGCCACTTACGTAACTAAACGAACGTGCGCGACGCACACGTATCTCTTATCTAGCTGCATATTCCAAACATCCACGTGTACATGTGTTTTAACACATTTTTATTAACTTACTTTCTTGTCTGTCTTTTCGGTATGAATTTTGAAATCGTCTTGAATTTTGAAATCTATAACTGTACTAAGGTCGACATAATCGGTCCAATAGATTCGGAGTAAACTGGCTGTGACATACGGATAGACAGACAGACGAATGATCCTATAAGGTTCCCTTTTTTTTCATTTTGAGGTACGGAACCCTACAAAACCTCCTCCGCCACGCGCCGTCTGTGTTACGCTTAAAACTCAGTATCAGATCATACTATTCGCTAATTGTGATGGCCTTACAAAATCTAGCGCGAAACAGCGCATCGACATTGTTCAAGTTTATTGTGCAGACAACTTACAAAAAATTCATCAAAACTCAGCAAACCATGTAGACAGAAGATCACACAGATTCAGGCCCCCTTTGGCATTTGCATGGTCAGCAAATGAACTTCTTTAATACAATCCAAATCAAATCGAATCAAATTAAATTATTAATTAAAAATATGAAATGATTACCTTAAAACAGACTGAGCAAAGCCCGTCTGTGGAAGGGTTTCCATAGAACCCGCATCCCGAACGGCACAACGCCTCCATTGGATTCGATTCACGCTCCATGGTCACGTCACTAGAGTATGTAGTTCACGTAATAATCACTTTACTTGTCAAAAGTACGATTGCACTAAATGTATATATATTGCACTTGTTTTCGTAACTTTCTGATTGTCACAGAGTTCACTTACAATCTGTTCAATTTAGACACGATTTATCTTAACTTCGCCGGGTACAAGGGTAGTGGCTTTCTTTGCCAATGTGTTGTAACTTGTATTTCGGTGTCAGGATCTAAGAGGCCCCTAGAACAAATTAATATTTAGATTAAATAAGCTAAATGAATCAGTGAACACAAAAAATAATACTAGAAATTAGTAACCAGCTAATTGGCTAAACAGACTATACAGAAGCACTAAAAAGGATTTATTTAAAAATCTACCCCGAAGGGGCAAAACTGTATATTTTAAAGGTTATGCGACGACTACGCGGCATAGACCTATCTCAATGAAAAACTCTGAAAGAAGACCGGTCACTGAGGAGGCATACCGAACAAACTAAGGTATTTGATTCAGAAACTCAGCGACGACGACGTAAGGAGCTCGATACTAAGCACAACGAGCTAATGCCCCGATCACCAGTGACCATACAGTAGTTATAACTTTGTCAAAAGAGTGCTGACGTGCTGTGAGTGTAGATTCAAAAATATGTATTATTTTTTTCAGATTTGACATTTCTATACTTTTACGTCATTACTTTTCAAAAAACATCATTTAGGCACAAGAGCGCCTTAACGAAAGTAAAAACAAAACCCCAGAAAGTAAGGATTATTCGCTTCTTGGACTGGACAGTTTTACACAACTTTTACTGGTTTTGAGTGAAATAGTTACGTTTTTTTTTTTTTAATTATTATGAATAAATTATATTAAAGGTTACCTTTAACAACAAAATTATTGAATGTAATCTATACATTTGTTTAGAACGCTATACTTAAGGTGCAAACTCGATTTCGTATTAAGTAGAGGCAAAACATAACATGCATAACGTGAGGTTTGCGTAACGGAGAGAGAGCCGCGGAAAGTGGCACGCGCCCGCCAAACGCCGGCGATAACCGCCCCGCGCCAAGGCCGTGCAGGCCGTTAGCCAGTTGCCACACAGCGCCACCCCAGCGCGGTACCACTGAGGAACAACGGGACGTCTAGTGGACAGTCTAAACCGAAAATACAAATTTATGTAGAGACTAGCCGCGCATAAACAAATGTACTTGAGGTCAAAAAAAAAATGAAGACCACGCGGGAAGAACAATGAATATCAGTTAAAAGTGTTTAAGAATAGAATAGAAAATATGAACTGTCATTCCTTGTTCTTCCCGCGTGGTCTTTTAATAACCTAAAGAACTTATTTTTTCCCGGTTGCAGGAGCGAGCGTGCTGACTGACATGATATTTATATGTACTTATGGTTTAAAAAAACAGATTTCAGATTAGAAACGATCACACTAACGGTGGCCCCAGACTTACCGACTCTGTTCTGTTCTACTAGAAGAGAATTGAAATCGGAAGGCTAGAATGCAATACAAAACGTACCACTTGTCACACACCCACCGACTCGAATCGGCAAGAACGCCCGATCAGCAAGCAACTAGCTAGAATCGCCGATCAGAACGTCCTGGCCGGTCAGAAAGAGGCGTGACTTACGTACTATCTCCATATATCGTCACACACAGCCCAGTTACAACTCGGCGCCGGCGTTTTGTGTTGCCAGGTCTTGAGTTCTCCTGATTTTTCGGCAGAACTCCTGATGTCTCCAGATCTCCCGATTTCCTACTCTAAACTCCTGTTTTTTTTAAACTACCACGACTTTTTATTTAAGTAATGTATATTTTAGACGACGCATTTTATTAAATAATAACATTTTACAAGCATCTTTGTTTCGTGTTTCGGTTTTCGTACTTAAAGTTTAAGCCGTGGTAATTTTAAAAAATCGGGAGTTCTGAGTAGGAAATCAGGAGATCGGGAGACATCAGGAGTTCTCCCGGAAAATCAGGAGACCTCAAGCCCTGACAACACAAATCGCCGGCGCCGGGTTGTAACCGGGCTGTGTGTGACGATATATGGAGATAGTACGTAAGTCACGCCTCTTTCTAACCGGCCAGGACGTTCTGATCGGCCATTCTGGCTAGTTGCTTGGTGACCGGGCGTTCTTGCCGATTCGGATCGGTAGGTGTGTGACGAGTGGTACGTTTTGTATTGCATTCTAGCCTTCCGATTTCAATTATGTTCTAGTAGAAAGAACAGAATCGGTAGATCTGGGGCCACACTAATACATTTAAGTCACTTGGTCTTTTAAAAACCGGGTTGTTAATATTGTAACTTAAACCGGGTTGTTAATATTGTAACTTAAACCGGGTTGTTAATATTGTAACTTATGTCCCATGCATAGGGACGATATGGGTTGTTAACGAATTATCCGACTTAATAATGTTAATGGACAATTTCCAAATTCCAACAGTTTCTACTGTACGCACCGATGCCGTTAGCGTTGATCTTTATAATGACCACACGTCATAAAACCCTTCTAAGGTGTAAATTTTTAGGAACTGCAAGTTAGTTGAGCATTGTGGTCAATTTATATGAGAAATCTTAAAAATATTTTGCACCGATTGTATAGAGTTCCTTCCTAAAAATTTTTTGATTCACTATTCAGATTTAGTATGGGAATCTGAATGTAATTAATGAAGAGCGGATTTTTTAAATATTTTTCTATACTTGATTCTGAGTAACCCTTTAAATTTCAAAAGCACTTTTTTAACACCCTGTATATTAATTATGCCTGTAACCCAAAAATTACACGAGCCAACTGCCCCGTCTATACCTTGAGAACAGGCGGTTAATTGTATCACACGATAAGAACCCAACAATAATTATGATTATGGATGCATCGTACCACAAGACAGCTTCGATTACCGCACACCAGTCGGATAACCAATACAATAAACTCAATATTATCCAACATGGAATCCAATATGGAAGTGATGCTTCGCGTCTACGTCTGGTCTGCAAACAGCCGTCGATTACCCAAACTTTGATTTTTTTATTCTATTAAAGATTAAACTAACTGAGATCATCTTACACGTGGGTACCCAAATGATTAACTATAAAATGTTACCCACTGCTTACTGCAATCGGGTAAAAAGAAACTTCAAATTGAAGGAGGCATTCAAGTGTACCTACTTAACCCAATAATTGCAATAATGAGAGTTATGATTGGGGATTACAAGGGTGGCGCGATGGTGGGGTCATTAGAACCGCGCCCGCGCGGGGAAGTCATCGACCGACGGGCAGGCGGGCGGGCTCACGAGCCCACGAGGCTAGGGTGCTGCGCCCGAGTCGTGCCCGCTGCACTGTTTACCGTAGTCCCGTATCTCCATACACATCCTGAAATTCCATACTTGCACCCGTTCGCATGATCCAGTCACAATTACAGCATTTCTAAACGCTCTCTTGCACGTTGGCGATCACGCTGCGTGCGTGAGTAAATTTCATATTTTACACGGCACCGACCAAACAAGTTCAAAGTTTTACGCAAGTGAAATTTATTACTAAATTATTATTTAGTTTAACAAGCTAAAAATTAGTAGCCAATTTAACCAATTTAACAATAAAATTAAAATCCGACTGCATCCTAAGTTAATTTGGCAATAAGACGAATATAACGATCTCACACTCCAAAGTCCATAAAGCCGTTTTGGATGGCATGCATAAACATATTAGGTATATAATATAAACATACAACCGAAAAACGTAACTCTCCGCTAAGGTAAACAAGAAAAATTAATAAGCATCCAGCAGAACAATAGTTATTTGTTCAACTAGTGAGCAAAGTTATTTTTTACTACGAGTGCTGACTTTAAATCACCAACTAGCGAAGTAGTCTAGAATTGAATCACGAGCGTAGCGAGTGATTCTAATATAGAGAAATGAGCACAGTGAGTGATTTGAAGGCACACGCGAGACATAAAAATAACTTGCTCTCGTGTTAAAAATACAACTTTTCACCTCGACCAGCGATAAAAGTAAAAACGTAGTTGATTAAAATCTCAATAAAGTTCGTGATTTAAAGTCAGCACTCGCAGCAAAAAATAACTTTGCTCACTAGTTGAACGATTAACTATTTTTATTATAATGTTTTTAATTTGAATTGGCCTTGAATTCGTCACCTGTGCATGCTAAACAATTGTTAAAAGATAAAGTCAGTATTTGTAATGAAAAATTCTCCTTCAGAGAAATTGAACCAGACACTATTGTCAAAACTTTTGAATCTCTTAAAATGAAAAGAACTGAAGACCTTTGGGGACTATCAGTATGTTTAATTAGTAATGTAATTATGACTTTAGCGCCATATTTAGCTTGTCTTTTTAATATCAGTATTGATAGTGGCGTATTTCCGGACCTAATGAAATGTAGTAAAGTGATACCCCTATATAAGTCTGGTAACAAAACTGATCCGGGAAATTACAGACCAGTTTCTGTACTACCAGTTCTCAGTAAAATTTTTGAAAAAATTATCTGCATACACAACAGTTTGGTTTCAAAAAAGGTCGATCTACAACCGATGCAGGAGTATCTCTTATTCGTAACATCTATGATGCTTTTGAGGAATCACAGAATGCAATAGGAGTGTTCTGTGATTTATCTAAACAATTGATTGCGTTGAGCATCATACATTGCTTATAAAGTTAAAGCATTACGGTGTCGAGGACGGGGACCCTGTGTCTTCTTAATTCGTACTTAAGCAACAGAACGCAAAAAGTCCAAATAAATGGCACAAATTCATCCGGCTCTAAGGTTAAAATGGGTGTGCCCCAGGGATCTATATTAGGCCCTTTTCTTTTTCTTACATATATAAATGACTTGCCATATATGGTGCAAAATTTGTCAAACATTGTGTTGTTTGCTGATGATACTTCTCTTATTTTTAAGATTGACAGGAAAGATAGCAAAATTGACGAAGTAAACAACACTCTTTCAGAGATTCTAAAGTGGTTCACTGTTAACAATCTACTCTTAAATGCAAAAATAACAAAATGCATAAAATTCTCATTACCAAATGTAAAGAAAATTGAAAACAGTGTAATTGTAGATAATAATGTATTGGACTTTGTAAATAAGACCGTTTTTTTAGGTATAACTTAAGATGCTACACTGCAATGGGACCCACACATAGAAACCTTAGCGGGACGGCTTAGTTCAGCTGCATATGCTGTTAAGAAAATAAGACAGTTGACAGATGTAGGTACTGCGAGACTAGTGTATTTTAGTTATTTTCACAGTATAATGTCTTACGGAATCTTACTCTGGGGACATGCGGCTGATATTGAAACGATTTTCATTTTGCAAAAAAGGGCAATTCGCGCAATCTACCAGATGCGATCCCGCGAGTCGTTGAGGAATATGTTTAAAGAAATTAATATTCTTACTGTTGCTAGTCAATTCATATACGAAAATATCATGTATGTACGTAAAAATTTGCACTTGTTTCATAAAAACAAGAAGAAGAAGAAGAAGAGAGAGAAGAAGAGGAAAGAAGAAGAGGAAGAGAGGGAAGAGATCCCGTAAGGGATAAGTCCGCCCTTGTATGTCTTGTCCTTGTTTTATTGTATTGTACTTTGTTCTTTCACAATAAAGAGTTTACAAACAAACAAACAAACAAAAACAGTGACAGACACAATTTTAATCTAAGAAATATTAATAACATAGATGTTGCCTATTCGAGACTGAGTAAAGTTAAGAAGTCATTTAAGGGGCAGTGTGTAAAATTTTATAACAAAATACCCGAAAATGTGACTAGTTTGCCAGAAAACATATTCAAATTGCATGTGAAAAATTGTTTATGCTCTAGAGGGTATTACAAAATACTAGATTATGTAAATGACAATGATATATGGACATGTATAGATCCTCCAGCTCACAATTTTATTGTTGACATGAATTGTAATAGAATTTAAGATTTTATTTAAAAAATGTGTTGAAGCGAGTTTCTTTTGGGCTCGACGTTTCTTCTCGCTTCGCAAACACTTCCCGAAACGTTGAGTGTACAAGTCCCGCGTGGTAGGGACTTTGTACTAGGTAGAAAAAAAATTGACGATTTAAAAGCATGTGTAAAGCATCTACTTAAATAAAAACATTTCGAGTTTGAGTTTTTTTGATTTAGAGGTTGCGTTCGAAAACTGCGCTACTTGACATTTTTATGAAAACCTTAGATGAAAACCAAACAATATGTATTTTTAAGTAAGCGATATTTATGTTTATTAGAGTTATGAGTTTGAGTTTTTTTGATTTAGAGGTTGCGTTCGAAAACTGCGCTGCTTTACATTTTTATGAAAACCTTGGATGAAAACCAAACAATATGTATTTTTAAGTAAGCGATATTTATGTTTATTAGTACATATAAATTTTAAATATTACGTCTTTAAAAATGCATTAGCACAATTTAAATAAATAATCTCTAATTTTGTACCTATTTCAAAATAATGTCTAATTTTGTACTTATTTCAAAACAATGTAACTTGTCTATAAATTATGACGTAAATCTAGGGTATGAATTTTTGTCGATCTAAATTGTAAAATAGGCAAATTATATTAGAAAAAATACTTTTTAAAGATAGAAATAATGCAAGATATTCGCAAATTAGATTAATAAATAATAAAAAACCTCGAAGTTTGATGTTTGCATTGAGATCAAAACGATTTTAAACTGTATTTTTGTACAGGATAATCGAATAGGAAAATAGATAGAGCGTCTATCTATTTTCTTATTGGAAAGTTTTTATTTATTTATTCGTTGCCATTAGTAAATGGTTTGACTTCGTAGTTATTTATAATAACAGACCTTGGAAAAAAAAAACATCTTAGTACGTATTTCGGAAACGAACGTTGCTCTAGCTCAGCCACGCAACCTTTTGTTGGATTTTATCTTTCGTGGCGACTAGGTCAAGTTCTTAGTCGTAAATTTGTGCTTTATATACACTCGTCTTCAAAAAAATCGCACGTCCGTAAAAATAGGCTTCAAGCACTGTTAATCCTTAAGACAAGCAGTTATTCGTAGCAATATTGGTATCATTTGAGAGCCCTATAAAAACTCTTTAAAAAAATATCCATTTCATTTGATTAAAGAAAAAGCTTGACACTTTAAGTCACTGTGAATGACAATGGAACTGATTCTCCTCTTCAAATTTTGTTTGTATTGTTTTGTTTTTTGGGTATAAAAGGGTCGATACAGCTTATCGGGGGATAAATTTGCTACCAACAGTCGAAGAAGACACAGAAGAATATCTTTCATCAGAAAAACGTCCTTGAAGATGGACACTACTGCTGCTGAAGCCGCCCAAGTTATCGCACTACTGCAATCAGGACTACGTCAGTGTGATGTTGCTCGGCAATTGTACTTGAGTCGCTTTTCTGTTCGAAGAGTGTACCAGCGGTTCCTGCAGACCGGTGGCTTTGTCCGAAGGCGTGGGTCTGGTAGAAATCGCTGCACTTCTGCGAGAGATGACCGATTCGTCGTATCGAAGTCTTTGAGAAATCGGTTCTCTAATGCTGTTGAGTTGCAACAGCAGCTTCAAGCAGTTCGTAGAAGGGCCGTGAGTGTCTCTACAGTTAGAAGAAGACTAAAGGAGAGAAATATTGTGGCTAGAAGACCTGCCACGGGTCCAAAATTAACCGCAGCGCATCGGCGAGCACGCCTGCAATTTGCTCGCGCCCACGTCAATTGGACCCTGGACCAATGGAGAGCTGTTCTCTTCTCAGACGAAACGAGAGTGTGCCTTTTCTGCAACGATAGACGCAAAAGAGTATACAGAAGACAATGGGAACGTTTTGCCCAAGCCTGCATCCAAGAGACGGTAGAATACGGGGGCGGTTCCTGCATGTTCTGGGGCGGTATATCTGCCGACGGCAAAACTGAACTTTCTTGCGTCTCTCGGACCGGCGGTGCTCGCGGGCAAGGGTCGATGACTGCTCACCGGTACATCACAGAGATCCTGGAAGAACATGTGGTCCCCTATGCTGGATTTATTGGCGACGGGTTCAGATTAATGCACGATAACGCTCGCGCGCACATTGCTGGAATTGTGCAGGGCTACCTTCAAGAGGTTGGGATCCCTGTCACGCAGTGGGAACGAGAAGTCCAGATCTGAACCCGATAGAGCACCTCTGGGACCAGCTGAAACGCAAGGTTAGATCCCGTGATCCCGCTCCCGCGACTCTTCAGGAGCTCCAAGACGCCGTTATTGAGGAATGGGACAGAATCCCTCAAGAAGAGGTCCTAAAGTTGGTGCGATCCATGAGGGAGCGCATGGAAGACGTCATTAGGGCTAGGGGGGGTAACACTAGGTTTTAGGTTAGTTTTAAGCAACTTTGTTTTGAAAAATTAATCAGATTTCATTTGGGTTTTTTAAGGATTTTTATTGTTTTGTAAATTTTTCTTAGTTCCAATAAAAAACATTGAATGAATTATTGTTTTTGCATTCTCTGTTTCCTTACCTTTCAAATGATACCGAACATTACAAATATTTCATAATAAAAATACGATTGAAAGATGTTTAAAATAGATTTCTTAAAAGGTGCGATTTTTTTGAAGCCGAGTGTAGTTGGCAGTTTTTAACCGACTTCAAAAAGAAGGAGATTCTCAAGTCTCCTGTGATTCTTTTTATGGCATGTTACTCCGCAAATTATGATTGATACTTTTTTGTTTGATAGGTCATACATCAGAAGTGGTCCCATATAAATTTTATCGAAATTGATTCAGCGCTTTTTTATTAACAAAATCAAAATAAAACAAACAACTTTGTAGTTGTTACGACTGAAGTCGGTTGTTTTTAACGTGTTCAGCGTTGTCAAATACTATGATAATAAATATTATTTTCTTTTCTTTAAAAAACTGTTAACAGTTTACACATACACGTTTTGCAATTTTTCCTGTGTTTAAAGCATATTGATAGGTAACGTAATATTAGGTAAGTATTTAGGTATAATGGTCAAAGCCCAACAAACAGACGCCTCTCGCAAATATAACCTAACCTGTAGTATTCTCGCCTCGCCCGCTTCTCCAATTTTTTTTTATTTAAACGAGAACAACTTTAATGCTTCTTTTACTTTTCTTGTAAAATGTATAACAGCAGTGACGAGGTTCTAAAGTACATAGTTTTATTGGGGCTTAGGTTTTAACGTAAAAGCCGCGTTGGAGCCAGCATTGTTTTTAACCTAAAATGAATATATTTTATCACGGATGGATCTGCTCAAATTGATTTATAGCTCTTTAAAAACTTGATATGTGAAGCCGTGAAGGTACTCATTGAAGTCCTATTTTATAATATTTCGGAATTCCTTGCGCTATATTTTTTTCATTAACAACCCATAACTGCTGAGCCACGGGTCAACTTTCCACACCTCGGGAAGGTAAGGTAGGCTATACTCTACACACGGGGACCAAGTTCCGATGGGTGGAGGCTGTGGGTGGGACTAGTGGCCAACCCGTGTCAGAAGTATTCAAGCCGCCTATGACATGGCTTAACGACTACCATCTAGTGATAGCAACCAGCACCAACGGCTTCACTAACAGTCAAACCCAGGATTGTGATCAACGCGACTACGCAAGCTTCACTGAGCAACGAAAGCTGCTTTATTTATTTATTTAGAGCTATTTCTGCAATACGGTGTTTGACTAGTAGTCATTTGAGTGACTTTTTATCAACTGTCAAAACGCCATTTTATTCTGAAATTGCGTTAAAAGCCTGTGTGTGATGTCACAGTCTTTGACGAACTTTTTTCGTGTTTCTAAAATTAATATAAAATTGGAAATAGATGAAAACATCAATCTAGTAAGTAATTTTTTATCTATCTAGTAAGTAAATCATCAATCTAGTAAGTTAATTATAGGAGAAATGCTATTTAGTGAATAATATTTATTATACAATTTATTATTGATACTGTCAGATACAGTGGCGCATAAGTAGCGTAGAAATCTACACATCTCGCGCCACTTGTTCCACTTTTTCCTTCTAAAATTTGTCATAAACAGTTGATTCCAAATCACTGCCACTCTATCTATGGCATTTTCAATTATAGCGCAACGCACTATTAACGAGAGACGAGTGGACGGGCGAGTAAGTAACTGATATGTTTATTATCACGACTCGAATCCATTACTGTAAAGCTCAGTAGCCTCGACTACATTACTGAGCCTTACTAGCAGTGAACATTATAATAACAATCTTCTGTATAATTATGCCCAAAAATTATTGCTAAAATGGCAATAACTAGAACTATGAGAGGATATATCTCAATAGATAGCGTGAGTTTAGTTGCATTTGGCGTTGTTTGTGTGGGTGTGTAGACAGAGGTCGGCGCAGCACTGTCGGCGTGCCCTCCTGACCCAGTTACCGAGTGCCGAGAGTTCGCTACGCAATTCGAGCGAGCGCGGCTGCGGCTGCGGCTGCGGCTGCTCTGGCCTGCCTGCCCGCCTTCGCCATGCGCCATCACCACCCAGCTACACATGTGCCGACGCCGTACCATGTGCACGCCCCCCGGTGTTCAAACGCACACGTGTAGTCAAAAGTTAATGCGTCTGCTAACCTTAAAATTGAGCTCGCCTACCACACACGAACTACCTAGTTATCAAAAACTAGCTAACTAGCAATGTAAAACATCTTCGTAAGAAATTTTTGTAAAGGTGATGATATAAAAAAAACGAAATCGATACGAACAAACTGTATGCTAATAGATTCCTTACAATGAAATAAATAACCCTACCGAAGTCGCAACCCCCAAATTAATGGGAAATCGGAGCTATGGGGCTGAAAAAGTATACAGAAACACCCGTTATCTGCTTAAGATTTTCATAGCAGCAACACCAAAAAAATCTCTTCCAGGCAACCGTTCTTTCTATCCACAGTTAGTAATCTCTTGGCATTATCTCACCTGTTGGTAAGTGATGATGATGTCGAAAGATGGAGGCGAGCTTATCAAGATTCCCCAACGCAGTCGGGAACTGGCTACCTTAACTCCTTGCCGGAACATAGATGTTTGGCTCATAGTGTCGTTATTGTGTCAATTCAATTGATTTCATAAGTAATTTTGGTACTAAACTAATTAACATCTCAAGCAGATTAAGGGCTCCAATGCACCGTTGATTTGAAGGTGGCGACTTATGTAGGATTATTTCGTTAATTGTAAGGAATCTATTGGTATACAGTTTGTTCGTATCGATTCTGGGGTTTTGGTCCATACATTGTGGACCTTCTCCTTTATGAATGTATACAGGGTGGAATGTTGGTACGCCACCTGGTGGGAAAGTACTCTAAATACTGGAGATAGCAAATTTTACTCAAAGGAAACATTCCTTTATTTTTAAAAAGCAGCAAAATCACATTCAATGATTTTTGAAGATACCGTTGTCACACTCAGGAATCAACCGGCTAAAATAAGAAAAAAAGACATCCTGTACTTTTATGGCATTAATCGATAGGGCCGCCAGTAAGTATAATAAGGATCAAATCTCTCTAACAAACATGGTAAGTTAAATGAAAGGAAAACCATGAAAACTTAACTTATAAATTCAACGAGACACTCAAGCACTAAAGCACTTTTTATTCAAGGGTTCATCGAATTACTTATGTTAAGGCGCGACGTACACTCAATCTTGAGCAGTTTGATGCATGATAATATAATATCGACCGTAACACCACTCATTTTAAGTTCAGATCAGTGTGGGTACCGTCGCGGCGGCGGTTACGTCAAGGCCGAACGCAAAATTCTCGAGATTTCGATGTTTTTATTACTTTTCTTGGCTTTCAAATAAGTTAAAAAAAAATCCGTTCAAGGTAAATTAAAAGTATTAAAATGGCCGATTTTTGTGTGTTGGTTTCAATATAAACAAATATTGTGTTTCCGAGAGAATTTGCAATTAATACAGGGTTTACAGGATATTTTTTTTCATCAAAGTTTCTGTGATTTTTATGATTCTGTTCAAGGCAATTTGTTTTGTATTGTTTCAAGTATGTTATATATTTTTTCCATGGTGATAGCTTTAACCATTATTAAAAGAATTTGAATTGAATATTGCAATTTGGCTATACTTAGCGCCTTAAATAAAAAATTCATGGTTCATAAGAGATTCATGGTTTACCTTTCATTTAATTTACCACGTTTCTTAGAGAGACTTGATCCTTATGACTGACCCTATCGATTAATGCCATAAAAGTACAGGTGTTATTTATTTGGATTTTAGCCGGTTCGATTCCTGGGTGTGACAAGAATATTTTCAAAAATCTTTGAATGTAGTTTTTCATCTTTTTAAAAATAAAGGAATGTTTCCTTTGAGTAAAATTTGCTATCTCCAGTACCTATTTAGAGTACTTTCCCTGCAGGTGGCGTTCCAACATTCCATCCTGTATAGCATCCTGTATAGGCATGTACAATAATGATGAATGATTCTAACACAACAATAATCAAAACTCCTACAAGAACGAATTATCTCATCTCATCAATATTATAAATGTGAAAGTATTGATGTTTGTTTGTTTGTTCCATTTTCACGCCGAAAATACTGAACGGATTTGGATGAAATTTGGTAGGTACAGATTATAAGTAGCACTTATAATGATTGTCTTCTATTTATGCCATCGATATTGAAACAAACATACAGTAGGTACCCGAAAAACATTACCCTCCACCGAGGAAGTCGGGTGACAAGATACAGGTCTGACCACTCGATAAACGCTAACGGAAACAATAACGGTTCAGAGCTAAAAAAAACGTGCAATCCGGATTTCGAACCACAGCTCCAGAAAACCATAAACTGAACTACATATAATGTAGGTACCCTATCTAATAAGTATAACTTTTACTGAGCTCAAAAACCAAACTGAATAGCGACGCAAAATGGTTGTTAAACAAAAACAATCAAACTAGGTACATAAATATCTCGCAAAATTGAGGCTCAAACTCTTTATTTCTTGACACGAGTTATAAAAAATCGTAATACAAAAATCTTTACTTTGCAAAAATAACACACACCTAATGATAGTAGTAGGTAGGTAGCATCGCATGTAAAGGAAATATTGCAGACCAAAAATAGACTTGCCAGGGTCTACGTGCAATTCTTCTGCGTAATAATCAGCATTAGTAACAAGGAAGTAGAATTAAAAATAGGTCCAGTCATCCGCTCACTCATCTGATCCCAGTCAAGCAAACGAAGTCAACAATGCAAGCAGCAGGGTTTTCTGCACAGGAAGGACAATGACATTAGCATTTGAAGGAAGAAAACGCGTCATAGTCGAGAACAATGACGCGGCGACAATCTGAACGCACAGCAAGATGGCCGCCGCGGCGCGTCAGCTGATTGCGCACACGCAGCGCAGCTGTAAACCGGTGCTGTTAATATATCGCTCTCTCTTTCATTCACATTACGGAGAATGGACTCATTCGGACATTGTTTAGATAGAACACAATGAATGCTCTTCTACACACCTAGTAGGTATACAAAATATAGCGTGGGTTAGTAATTTATAACAGGTAGTTGTAGGATAGATGAAACGGACAGATATGGAAAGAATCTTGTTCAGGTAACCTTGGATCACCAATTTATCAGAGTAACGGGCAGAACTCCATGAGATAGACCGTATATAATATAGATAGAGGTATAGCATTTGTTTTTGTTACCTTTTTACGTTAGTTATTTGCATTGACTTATATAAACGTTTAAAAACAAATGGCATAACTTCAGCAAGGTAAACAAAGGAAGAAAACTCCAGGCGACTGACTCAATTGCGCACTTGCGTGCATGTCCCTTTCAATTCAAAATAAAAGCGAAATAATAAGCACAACTCCATAAAAACGAAGAATTTCTGTAGCTCTGAAGACGAAACGTGACCGCGTCAGACAATAAAATAATTTCCCCTGTTTTATTGTCACGAAGGAATTACCTTGAAGTCTTTGTAAGTAGGCAGAATTGCCTACGTACCTATTACTAATGGCTTCATTAACACGAAAGCAAAAGGTGAAGGAGCCAAGACAAGGACTTCTTCTCATAGAATGTGAAACGTGATAAATAATGTAAATAATTAGTATAATGTATGATATGATTATGACTAGGCTCAAGCACGTACCGGCCAGTCGTTTACGCCAAAAGCAATTCTCCTGAAACACTATTGAAAAATAAGGTGCAAATTATACTACATAATTATAGGTATTTAAATTTATTAATGAAAATAATATAAATATCTACACATAGAGTTGGTGTTGATAATTTTATTCCCGATCCAACGATACTTTTGAGTCCGACGAAGATGAGCCCCGTCCACTCTGAGCTGTACCTAATTCTCGAGTACAAGTCGAGAGGTAGGTACCTAAAGACTTCATAATATATCGAGAGACGCAGATCTGCGTTTTCTGGCGCAATGACGTCTTGAAAAAAATGACCCAAACTTGGAAAAAAATTGCGCAGAAGTACTTTAGCGAATTCGTCTGTCTCCACAATACATACCTGAGAATACTTTGTTTTTTAAACAAATTGTAATTACTTACACTATTATTAATTTCAATAACTATAATAATCTCATTCTAAATCTGTATTTTTTTACGTTAATTAAAAAAACAACCCAACTTGTGTTTTATAAATATTAAACCTGCATTTAAATTCACCAAGCGTATCGGTATCGGCATCGGTATTGCCGATATTTTTATAAGAGTATCGGTATTCGGTTTCGTATCGGCAAAAAGGCTTACCGATGCATCTAGTGAACCAGACACTATCAGTAATAATGACAGTTATTTTTACATCAGTATATTGACATTCCATCGCTTAGTATGCGTCAGACCATCATTCCAACCACTACACTATCAGTATAATGTCAGTATACTGTCATTATTACTCATAGTGTCTGGTCCGCTTAAAAATTATATTAGATAATTCAGTTCTGGTATAACAGGACTTTAGAGTACCTAACAGACGTAAGGATATGAATCCTATGGGGTGACTGATACAGATTGCACGGAGTCGTTAACACACGGTACATTGACCTTCCAGCCCCAAGGTCGAGGCGGCGGTGGCCTTCAAATAGCCTCGTCTAGGAGCGAGGAGCGAAGGGCAGCGCACAGCCTCCCTGTCTCGATACACAAACGCACACAAAAACATCGCACACTTTAGCTACACAGATATTACCTTCGAGTGGGAACTCGAATCCATGGCCACGTAGAAACTACGCTCGAAAGCGCCTCATTGCCACTAAAAATAATACCATATCTATCACTGTTTGTTGTATTTTATAAACGAACTGCGCAGGCTAAAACGCACAAATTATCTTTGTAGATAAAGATGCATTAGCCATGAAATGAGCACACGTTGTGTTTGACGTACACTGTTGTTGCGTATTCTCTGTCGGCCTCGCTCGGGCGAGCTCCGATCCGACGCGCACGACTCGCAGGCAAACACTGACTGAGCTGGCTGGCGCTGTGGCGCTGGCGGTCGGTGGCGCCGCGCCGCCGCCGCCGCCGCTGCCGAACCGTACGACCAGCCACGGGACTGCCGTGCTCCCCGCCGCCGCCGTCACTCTCTGCCTGCAACTATTCGCGTCATTCCACACGCGCACGCATTCACAAATAAAAACAAGCCAGCGCGCGGCCGAGCTGATAAACACACTCGAGCACCCGTCTCCACGGAATATAAGCGATATATAGTGGCTCACTCACACTTTAACCTAACGTGACTTCCTTTTGTAATACTAGAACTATAGTAAAAAAAAAAACTAACTAAACAGTATAGGTAAGGTAACCAGGCTAATGTACCTATACGAATGAAGCGAAAACAAACAGAATCTCAGTTAGTATGAAAAATATGTTGACGACCCAAGTATGTGTGTATTGTTTATTGTGAATAACAAGAGATATTTAACTAAAAAGGTCGTTCGAGGTGATCGCGTGTAGATTATACAAAAACAAAAATATGCGTGCAGGAACCGACTGAGCGATGAGGCGGCGGCGACAGCGGCTTCAGGCACAGACAAAGCCCGCGACGAGACCAAGTCGTCGATCTCCCCCGAATTAGTCCTGGTTTCGGGCGCTGACCCCGGCCCCGCCACGCGCTTTCCGCCGCGCCGCGCCACCGTTCTCCACGCTACCGCCGCATCATCACAATGCTGCTGAATCCCTACCCGAGGCATATGCCCCACACCTAGGGTGAAGTTGACACAACAATGTGACTAATCCAACTCAGAAGACAACCAAGGAACATGACAGAAAAGCAACAAAATGCAGAAGTTTAATGAAACAGTGTGTAATCTTCGAACTATTTCCTTGCATTGGAAATGTTTACATTCAATCAAAATGCAAGTCACACAATATAACCTCCTAATTTCTTGGCACTGAGCATTTCCGGATATCTTACGATACACAGTACCTACTTAGGGCGCTTTTATTGTCATGCGGATTTCTACACGCATGCGGGCCGTGGCCGCATGCGTGCGGTGTTTCCAAAGCGACCCGCGTGCGTGTACGCATGACAATAAAAGGGCCCTAAAAATGTACTGAAACGATATGTTGCGGGCGGCACGCATGCGTGCACGGCCCGCATGCGGGCAGAAACCCGCATGACAATAAAAGCGCCCATACCCCTTTCTTTGAAAGAAATGTCAACTTAATAAAAAGTAACAAAAAATATATGAGTACGTAGGTACCATTTCTTATAAACAATAAATTGGTTAATTAACATACATACACCAAGAGGAGGAGACGAGGAGTTGTGCAAGGAGATCAAAGGAGCTGCACATGTTGCCAAAATATATAAGATCATGGCCAAAACTCCCTCTAATCATCTGGGATTCCTTAAGAAACCAGACGGAAATTTCACTACCACGCCTAGGGAGACCCTTCAGCTGCTGGCAGAAGTGCACTTTCCAGGGTCGGACGTGGTCAACGCGAGGCTCACCTCAGTCAGCACGGCTCAGTCTAACGCTATACCGAAGACTGAGGACTGGAGGATGGCCTCGGTTGTATTCAGACCCGACCGGGTTAGATGGGCTATAGATAGCTTCAAGCCCTTTAAAACCGGTGGGGAGGACGGAATTTTCCCAGCCCTATTACAACAGGGCATTGATACCGTCCGTCCGGTGGTGACGAAAATATTCAGAGCCAGTTTTGCCTGGGGCCATATACCCCACAAGTGGACCATGGTTAGAGTAGCGTACATCCCTAAGGCTGGAGATCGTGAGAAGTCACAGCCCAAGTCCTACCGACCTATAAATCTCACTTCTTTTCTACTAAAAACAATGGAGAAGGTCATTAACGTGCACATTAGGGGATCTTACCTATTGGAGCGACCTCTGCATGCGAAACAACACGCTTATCAGAAAGGCAGGTCGACGGAAACGGCCCTGATGGAGCTTACCGATAGAATAGAGAGAGCACTAGATCAAAAGCAAATTGCCCTCTGCGCCTTTCTAGACATTGAGGGAGCTTTTGATAACACCTCAACTGACGTTATACTGAAATGTATGAAGATGCGGAACATTTACTTGACTACAATAAACTGGGTTAAGTCAATGTTGACTAATCGGACAGTCAAAACAACACTACTAGGAGATACTCTGGAAGAGAGACTAACACGAGGTTGCCCGCAGGGCGGAATTTTGTCTCCTCTAGAATGGTCCCTTGTGGTTGACTATCTGATTGAAGAGCTCAACGGAGCAAACCTGGACACACAGGGCTATGCAGATGATCTGGTTGTGTCAATAGTGGGGGGGTGTCCCTCTGCTATTTCAGAACAACTGCAACAGGCCCTTTTCAGGATAGAACGGTGGTGTAACGAATTCCAGCTCTCAGTAAATGCAGGGAAAACAATTATAGTCCCCTTCACCAGGAAAAGGAAAATGGAGGGCTTAACGCCTCCCACGCTTTTTGGCAGGACTATACCGCTTTCACGGGAAGTTAAGTACTTAGGAGTAATTCTTGATGACAAACTTACCTGGAACAAACAAATTGACCATATCGTAAGGAAGGCTAAGATAGCGCTAGGTGCATGCTGTCGGCTGGTGGGATCCCGGTGGGGGCTGCAGCCCAAATCGGTGCTGTGGGCCTACACATCCATAGTGCGGCCGATGGTTGCCTACGGATGTGCAGCGTGGCACAGTAAGACCCGACAATCGACATGCATCACTGCACTTAACAGCCTACAAAGAATTCCTTGTCGAATGGCTACAAACTCTATCTCATCAACTCCCACTGCAGCACTAGAGGCTATGTTAAACCTCGAACCGCTGCACATCCATGTACAGAAGGAGGCCAGGATGGCCATGCTGCGTGCTATGGACGGTGGCAGGACAGTCTGGCAATCAGTGGTAATGAGGGATCTCTTTGATGCACTCATTGTAAACCCAGCACTGGCCATGCCATCCGATGTCCTCTTAAAGGAGTACAGTTTCAACAAACTGTACACGATTCACGTACCGCGTAGGGACGAGTGGAACTGTGCGGTTCCCGAAACTCTCAAATCTGGTGACGTCATCTGGTTCACAGATGGTTCCAAAAAAGAGGGTTTTGCCGGTGCTGGAGTATGCGGAGGAGACTCGGAGACGAAGCGGTCATACAGTCTAGGCTCGCATGCGACGGTATTTCAGGCAGAGATGTACGCAATAATAAGATGCGTGCAAGAAAACCTTCTGAGGTCCTATCAAAATAGAAACATAATCATATGCTCGGATAGTCAGGCAGCCCTTATGGCACTGAAATCACATGAGATTGATTCAAAACTTACCCTTGAGTGCGCCAATGCACTTAATCAGCTAGGAAGGCACAACAAAGTCACCTTATGTTGGGTGCCCGGGCACAGTGGCATCAAGGGGAACGAAATAGCAGATGAGCTAGCTAGGAACGGAGCGGAGGCACCAGCTATTGGACCCGAACCAATAGTGGGAGTGCCTCGTTGCACCGGAAGAAGAATGCTGCAGGAATGGGCTAAGGAACAGAGTAGAACACTCTGGGCTAGTGCCCAGGCCAAAAGCATTCGAAAGCGCTCATATCTGGTTTTTCGCGGGAATACACGTCTAGAGCACTACGACTTCTTAGGCCTGGACTTAGGATTCTAGTCAGAACTCTAACTGGCCACTGCAAGCTTAACAAACATCTCTATCAAATGAAGCTTGCAGATACGGACGAGTGCCGATTCTGCCTCGAGGAAGAGGAAACTCCTCTTCATATACTCTGCGAGTGCGAGGCACTGGTCCAAGCCAGAAGCCGATCTCTAGGTGGACCGATGGTAACTCCAGAGGTCATTAGGGAACTCGATCCCAAGTGCATCCTACAGTTCATTAGAACTATTGGCCTTGAGGATATAATTTAACAGGGGCAGTGATCACAATAGATCTACCCAGGTCGCAGTGATCCAATAGGGCCCTCCTTTGGTCCTGTACCCCTTTACTCCCCAAATAATAATAATAAATAATACATACACCAACCTCACCCCATTCCACCAATAAGCAAGCTTTAAGTGGACAATACACAAGGGTACATTGTCACAAATACAATCAGATATTTGTAGTTTATTTGTAGTCAACAGATAATTTTATGCCTGTTGAATACAAATGAATACCTACTTATATTTATATAAGTTACAACAAAGCAAATAATGGGTATTTTCAAGTATCCAAATTTAATATTGTTTTTTCTTTCAGCATCCATGCATAGGGAAACTCTTACTTAGGTTGCGTTCCATAACCAAAGATTTCACTCGGGGTGATGCAATTACCCTAAATAGTTCCAAGAGAGCCGAGTAAAACCAAGGGTAACGGAATGATCACCTGACAGTTCTCCGTTGTGATTTTGGAACGCTTTCGTGAATGTGATTTTTTAACACTGTTTGATTACCGTTTAAATTCGCCTGACAGTTTATTCGGCGGGAAGTTCGTTGTCAATGTCAAACAGACTAAGACAAACAAACATTTTATCTTTGGAATTGTTCTGAAATACTATCGCTTGTATCTGCTAAGGTATTAAAGCAAAAATTAAGGCAGCACACTACGAAAAAAGCAAGAAACCTTTCTGAAATCTTTTCGATAACATTTGTTACCCATCAGAATCACTTGCAAGCGTTCCAAAATTAAATTGTTTTTCTTTGTCTTGAAATAGCTTTGTCTCTTTCATTTTTCATAGTTAAATCCTACCTTGGTTTTGGAACGACTTCTTAGTTTGCAAAAACTATGATATCATATTTGCGTAAAATTAATGATTTCTGAACAAAATATTGTTTTTCACATAACTAATTTGACTAAGTAGAAAATACCACATTAATAAATCTTAATCAATATAAAATGTTTATTTATTTGGGTATCCCACCCAATACCAATTTCAATAATAAAATAAAATAGGCTATTTTAGCCCCAAAGAGCTAAGTGGTTCAATAATAAAATACAGAAAATAATCTAATAAATTAAAGAAAACATCAAGTTCATGAAAAAATACTCATATTGGTACTAGGACTAGGATATCCTGATAATCAGATCACTGAAAGTAATTACCGTTTAGTAACACAATTCCACTGACCTGATGTTGGAAAAGAGAATTCCGTACCAGACAAATGTCTTTCCAAGTGCGCAGACCCTTCAGCTCACAACCAGGCGACACCACGTCTGTGCAGTTGAGGTCAGCATCCACCGGCATCACAATGAATGGTTACACCACCTGGACCATACATCAACACCTTAAAAACTACCACTGATAAAATTAAAGCAATGAGCAAGGTTCTTGCACACAAAGGACCAATCGACTACAGTCAGTTTTTCCTATTTTATTTAGAAATTTCATGTACCTTACTCTGTTGCAAGTTCCGGGGTCGATGGGATACACTTCTAAAACCATGACCATCTCATCCATGAGTGCCAGGTAACACAAATTTTAAAAGTGTTGAGCTATTGGTCCCCACTGGAGCTTAATAATATATTGTGATACAAACATCCCATGACTAGATATCAATGTTATGATATTGACTTTATGTTCAATCTTCAATATGTAAGTTACAATTAAATTTAGTAAGTATCTGATATAATAAAGCTGGGTAATAAAAAGGATTTCAGCTGTTTTCCAACAGTTTTTAGGTTTTCAGCAATAACATAAAAACACTTGTTTCCTAATTTATGAAGTTTATAAATCTTTAACTGAGGCTGTAATAACTATAAGTACTTATTGTAATAAATATTTAACCATGGTCAAATCACTCAAAGAAAATACTGCCATGCTTACAATAATAGCAGTAAGTATATTTATAAAAGCAGTAACTTCATCCATTTCATCATTTAAAAATGTAAGAACTAATAAATAAGACCGTTAAATGATAACGCAGTATAAAAATACTGAATCTGAGCTACACATTTAAAAATCGTATTTAAAATAATCTAAGGAAGCAATTTGGTAAATGCAAAAATATGACGAAAACTCGAAAGTGTGTTTCACAGACTTACTGCTCTTATCGTAAGCACAGCAGAATAGCAGTTGCACTAAATAAGATCACTATCTATCTATTCTATACTAGCAATTTATCTAGACTGGGCATAGTTCCTAGCAAAGAGGACTCAGACTGATAACATTAAAATTACTGCTAGATAATAATAGCTAATAACTTCAGCTATAATTTTCAACTACCCTTTAAAATCTAGACTGTAATGTTTCTTTTTTAATAAACAAGCTATTTAGTGGACCATTTGTCATATAAACATATCACACATAGCACAATGCCTGAAGACAAAAGAGTTCACAAACTCAAAGTGACAACATCTCGTCACCTGTGTGCTTATTTGTTCAATGTCCTTAACCAACACTTTATACAACAAAGTTTTTACTGATTATTTCACGCAAATTAAAGGATTTCTTACAGATTGCGTTTTCAACAGGTAATTATATTTTTAATGTTCTTAAGATCTAAATTATTAGAATCATAACCAATTGATGGAAAATTTAAACCTTATGATAACTACATTTAAAAGTAATTTTCATTAATATGGTTGATTGGACAAATAAGCACTCAGGTGACAATCTGTCAAAGAACTGACAACCACTGGACGAAGGCAGTTCCAGAGACCATGTTTGGGTAAGAGCGGTGTATTATGCCCCCCACCCAGCTAAGTGGAGCAATGACTTGCAGAGGGTTGTTGGTGACAAAAGGATGTGCACTTCTACATGGTTGCTAGTAACAGATGGATGTGCACTTCTTCTTTTTTTTGTAAATTTTGGATGTGCACTGCCGAGGATAAGTACAGTTGATGGTTTGTTGGGGGCCAATGACCAAGAGTGGACTATTACAGGCTGATGATGATAAAGAGACAATATATCATAATTTCTTATTGATGCAGTCAACTCCCGGACTGTAAGTGCATTACTCAGAATCAATACAAAGGCCTGTGCTATATTTTCAAATCAAATTATAATTAAAAACATAATGCATGATGCTGTCAGCAGTGTACCCTTTTTTCAGCTTAGAGCCAATCAAGAAAGTCACTTTCCCAATCGTAAGGTATATGTACAACAAAAACAATGCATATTGTTGGTACTAAACTAAATCCTTTGTTGCGTTAGTAAATTCAAAGATACTTTGACCTTATTGATATCGGCTAATTATTCTCCCACTTACACACATATCAATGAAAGTAGAAAAATATTAATAATAAGTATTAAAAACATCATTTACACTTACACCAGATTACTTCAACAGGAAGTTGAGGGTACCCATTTATCTAAGTACCACAAAATATCATGCTGACAAGTCTGTATTCTCCTATTTTCAGTCGTTTAAAGAAACATCAAAATTCTGTGACCAGGAAACAAACTGCAGGTAGGTATGTAGGTACCTACTACGCCTTTCATCCACGAACACTGACACCACTCATGCAAAAAATGCGTAATGACTAAAGTGCTCTCGAATATTGCAGATCCCTTGCGAAATATGGGTACCCTGAATCCTCGCAGTTAAAACTTAAGGATTTCATTTTGTCTACAAACTACATTAGTCTGTAGTAGAGATACAAAGAAAATATAAAGAATTTACTAATTGGCATTCACGAAGAAAATGGCGTCATATCACTGTTCATAGAACAAGGTACGATTTCGTCACATGGAAGCACATCTCACAAACACGAAAAAACACCACAAAAACCCAAAACATGCTTTATAATTATTTTCTTCATAAAAATTACTCACTTTGAATACGAATTCCAAAGAAAATCATCCAAAAACTCAAATGGCTGATGACAAGGCACTCCACTCACCGTATGCAAAACCCTGACTAAGTCACGTGACCAAACAATATTGCAAGTTAAGAAAAATAAATCAGTGTTGTATTTCAAATTCAGATATTTACCGATTCACTTTTCTTATACGGTTTATCCCTGTTCAGATTATTACGTGAGCGTTCAGTAAGAATCCTCATGATCATGAGTTTTGATGTTCTGATTATGCCAATATTTAGTGCCTAATTAGTGCCCAAACGAAAAAAATTGTGCTATCGTTGTTTCAGAGCAGGGTTCAGAAACCGGTTTCAGTCATTGACCCCGATATCGAAATAATTGTGGTTAAGGTTTCGTTCAGGTTTTGGTTACCGGTATATATAACCAGTTTAACCAGAACCGATATTTTTTCGAAGGAACGGAATTAACCGGTTAATTTGAAGAATATGCGACGTTGTAGGTATGTTTGCCGCGTGCGATCAGTTGAAAGCGTGCGAGAAAGTGAGCAGAAAACTCGGGCAGTGGCACCCGCGCGACGCGCCTGAACTTGACTTAAGTTTGGTTTTAATTTTAACCGGTTAATTTCGTTCTTATTTCGGTTACAAAACCGCTCCCTGATTAACCAATATTTTATTCAAATTTACCGGTTAAGCTGGAAACCGGGTTTAACCTGAACGGAATCGTTAACCGAAATTCGAACGAAATTAACCGGTATTTGTTAACCGGTTCCGAACCTTTCAGAGAAAATCAAGTTTTTCACTGAAGCTGCTAGCGAAACGTTCCGCTGGCAGCCTCATCTCTGGAACCAACAAGCAAAGAACTTGTACATATATCTACTAAAAGAGTTTTATAATGCTGGGGCTACATCTATCGCGCGAATATTATGTCGCGTTCTCGCGATAAAACTTCGTCTTCTACGACGAAGTACGATGTCCACATCATCGGGCGAATATTCGCATCGCGTTGTCGCGAACTATTCGTACGAATAGTGTTCCTAACTACTAATCCGAGAGTCTTGGGTTCGATCCCCACCTAGTGCAAACATGACGAGGAGATTTGTCTGTTCTGTGTTTGTGTATATCTCTGTATATGTATTTATACTGCTCAAAAGAAATAAGGGCCAGAAGATTATTTTGTTATATCATAAAAATAATAAAAGTAATATATTTTTTTACGTTTTAATAAAATATCTACGTTTTAATAAAATAATGCTATTGTTTAAAATTTTAGGTAATAAATGTTTTTTTATTTTATTTACATTATAAAAAAAGCGTCTGTGGCCAAGCGGTATTGACTTCAACCTCCTAACCAGAGGTGGGTTCAAATCCGAAACTTACGTGCATTTTCATATCGACTGCTTTAACGGTGAAGGAAAACATCGCGAGGAAACCTGCACATCTGACTTCTAGATGTGTATGATGGTCGCGTTGCACACGTCCGTAGGTGTAAATCTAAATGCCCTACACGTGACCGCGGGTGATGCTAAGTGCAACACTAGGCAACCGCCGTCGATACCTTGTGGATAGAACGGTTAAATGTGCCACACGATAAGAAGAATGTTTATTTATTTATTATATTTTATTTATTCAGTTATTACAAAAAACATGGTAATACAATATAAGGACATAATGGTTTCAAATTATGCTCAGTAGGGGTCTAAAAATGATGGTCTAATGATGACAAAAAACCTGCGCCCTTATTTTATTTTGAGCAGTATAGTTAAACGTTTAAGTGTATGTATATCAGTCTCTGGTTCAGGGAATTATAGTTTGGGGCCAGATGACCGTGTGTGATTTGTCCCAGATATTGATTATTACAGTATTTCAGTGAATAATTATTTATTAGTGTTATCTGGAAAATCTATCATTTTATCATTGCTTCAATCCATGGCGACTAAATAGGTGCGACGCGTTCGAGCTCTGCATATGAACTGACGAAGGCGAAGTGTGGCCACTTGGCGCGAAGTCTATTGCGATAAAACCCTTTGATGTGCGCTAGAAAACCGACAGCAACGCGAACCCCATTCGTCTTCGCGCGAATGATTCATGGTACTACGAAGTGCGTGGTCAGACCTATCACGACAACGCGAATATTCGCCGAAGCGCGTAAATGTAGCCGTAGCGGAGCATAACCAGAGTCGCAATTATGGTTTGCATTATCCGTTCAAATTTACTATCCGGATAAAACGGATATTAAATTTAAAAATATCCGGATATCCGGATAATACAATAATCCACCATCTTACTCGCTAATCCTGCCGCTAAGCAGCAGTGCTTGCACTGTTGTGTTCCGGTGTGGAGAGTAAGACAGCCGAGGCAATTACAGGCACAAGAGGCATTTCATCTTAGCCCTCTAGGTTGGCAACGCATCTGCAATCCCCTCCGGGGTTGCAGGTGTCTATGGGCAGTGGTGATCACTTTCCATCAGGTGACCCACTTGCTCGTTTGCCTTCCTTATCACATAAAAAAAAAAAAAAAAAAAAATACTGATAATTCGGATAATTTTGAAAATACTTTAGTTTTCTTCGTTAAATGTATTTTTATATAGGATGTTTATGTAAAAATGTGATTAAAATAAACAAACACACTGCTACCTAGCTTATACTATTTCTAAAACCGACCAAACGCAATAAAATAATGATTTATTTCAATTTATTTATTTATATCGCAATTCGTGACGCATACGTGCGTGAGGTTCTGTTCTAGAAGTCTTCATCAAGAGACACCTGAGTTTCCTAGCACTACATAATTCAATAGATTTTCTCATGTACTAGTATTTTAAATCGATAAATTTTGACCTTGAGCATTGAGCCCTCTGATGATGCCCATAGCATGTCTTAGTTCCGTATCACTGACAACACACACTGGTCCAAGATCTTAATTTTGAGAAACTGCGGTATTTTTAAAGCGAAGGTATTGCGGAGCTTATAAAACAACGCTCTACTGAGTCCATCGAGCACAGTTTTAAATCCACAGTTGGTAAGCCCTTGGAGTTATATTACCTGACTGTAATTGATGATGATCCTGAAAGATGGAAGCGGTCTTGCCAAGATAACCCAACGAATTATGCCTAGATCTACAAAGGTATGACTACGATATCGTCAGTATCACCACAAAATAGACACAGAAGGTCCGCTCAATACAAACCACTAAAATCGTTAGCATATACATGCTTGTAGAAGTATACGGTCGTTCAAGGCAAGGTTACGATCGCACAGTATCGTGACCTTGCCTAGAACAACCGTATACGTCTATCAGCATGTATGTGCTTAGGATTTTAGTGAACGTATTCAGCGGACCTTCTATATCTATGTATTTTATGGTATCACAGTATAAGGACATTATACAGTATGGTCACTCCCTGCCGCTCTTTGAAAGCTACCTCCCCCTCTGTGTGACCGATGTATGACCATTTGTCAAGGGGTTGGCAAACCAAAGCACAGTTTATTAACCAAAGATAATTTTATTTTTTAAGAGCTAAAGGCTTCTAAGGCTATACAGCTTTGTCTGATGTATACAGCCTTCAATCTATCTGTAAAAGTCTAGCTAACAATTACGAACAATGAGGGCTAATTGAACCTCGATTCAAACCTAGTACATCGCGCACACATTTTCATATGTACAAACATGAATGTCTATGTAGTAAACAATGGCGTGAAATTTGTATGAATTGTCCGGGGTGTGCGTCAGTAAATAAAAGGACGATTAAATTTAAAACAAGGAAATTGATGTTAATGCTAATTCCTCTCCGATCCAAAAGCTTGAAGACAGGCTGCAGTTTCTCGGAGAAACATCTATGTTACTCTCACCCCTCGCTGCAGCTTAGGTTTTTAATTCTGATCCTGGAGGCTGACTGACATGTTGGCGTTTTGGCACCGTCGGAAATATTGCGAAACGGCACAGGTCTCGATCAAATCAAATATTTTTTCATAGTCCAAAATGCCAAGCATAGTGACGAACACTCTTCAGTCTTCTGTTATGTTATCTGCCACAGCGTACTCTGTGTACGCTGTGGCAGATAAAGTGCGTTAAAAAAAGTGCGTTTGAAGGGGTTACTCAGAATCAATTATCGAACTTTTTTCCCTGTATATGTGATCTACGATACTGAAACCTTTTTGGAAACTGGCTTGTTTGGGGGTGGTTGGAAGTCGTCATACCTGCGAACGAGCGTTAGTAGACGTAATTCGATTAAAAAAATGCTTCGGTAATCGCCTTCTAAACAAGTTTTATATTATCCGGATATTCAGATAATTTACAACAAATAACCCGGATAGTAAAATTGACGGATATCCGGATAAAACGGTTATCCGGATATCCGGATTGCACGCAATCACGCTTCCATGGAAAAGTGGAGTAAAGTAACAAAAACTAGGACGTAGCTTTGAAACACGAAGTTCTTTGAAAGTGACACTATATTTGTCTCCCTCTTACTAATCGAACCTTTACAACTAAACGTCAAATAAGAAAAAGATGATGTGTTTTTAAATATTTCAATGACACTTGAATTATATTGCCAGTACTAGTAACATATTCCCTCACTGAATGAATGAATGTATGATAAATCGATATTTTTGTAACTGTAATGTAACACCGAATGGATAATATTATCTAATTATTAGTAATAATTTAAAAGCAAAAGTGAATAGGCGTAATGAAGCTTGCGAAAGTTTTTAAATTAACAGAAACTTATGAAAATATCTATTCAGTCAGAGTCATGGACGTACTATTCAAACTGGACTGAGCACTTTGCAAGGAAGACGTGACGACAGAGAGGTTTAACTAGAGCCCTGCATCTCTTTCTAAGTAGGGTGACCAAAATTCAAAATTCAAAATCATTTATTTGTTTACGTAGGTACATTAAGCACTCTTATAAAAGTCATATCATTTTGCTGGAGGAATATTTCAAATGTCATTATCATTCAAATAATCTACAGTCTTATAGTATCCTCTTGAACAAATACAGAGTTTTATATGTTTCTTAAATTTAAATTCGGGTAGTTCACACACGTCATTGGGAATTTTGTTATAAAAGCGTACACACTACCCCACAAATGATTTTTTCACCTTACTAAGCCTCGAGAAAGCTATTTTAAGATTATTTTTACTTCTCAAATTACGGTTATGTCTGTCACTATTTTTGAAGAACAAGTTTAGATTTTTACGAACGTACATGATATTTTCGTAAATAAACTGACCGGCACGGCAACTGTTAGAATATTTATTTCCTTAAATCTATCTCGAAGTGATTTTCGGGATCGTAGTTGGTATATAGCTCGGACTGCTCTTTTTTGTAGAATGAAAATGATTTCAATATCTGCTGCGTGTCCCCACAGTAAAATGCCATAAGACATTATACTGTGAAAGTAACTGAAATATACTAATCTAGCAGTTGTTACATCCGTCAAGTGCCTTAGTTTCTATAGTAATGCCGAGAAAAACTGTACTAGGAACAAAATCTAATTCGTTACCATTTAATATTACTTTATTATGAGTCTCTTTAACATTTGGTAAAGAAAACTTGATACAATTTGTTTTTTTTTCGCATTTAGTAATAGATTATTAGCAGTAAACCAGTCTAGTAACTTAGAGAGAGTGTTGTTCACTTCGTCAATTTCGATTGTCTTTCTACTCACCTTAAAAAGAAGGGAAGTATCATCAGCATACAACACAATATTTGAAAGGTTTTGCACCATGAATGGCAAGTCATTGATGTACGTCAGAAAAAGGAAAGGGCCTAAAATAGATCCTTGCGGCACGCCCATTTTCACAGTGGATCCAGAAGAATTAACGTCTTTGACTTGTACCATTTGCATTCTATTATCAAGATAAGATTTAAGGAGACCGAGTGCCCTATCCCTCACGCCGTAATGCTCCAATTTTATGAGTAAGGTTTGATGTTCTACGCAGTCAAAAGCCTTAGATAGATCACAAAATACCAGGGTTCGCATGATATATATCATTTGATATATATCGGATATATATCATGATATATATCAATTGATATTTATGCTTGATAAAAAATAACAATATTGATATTTATATTTTCCTAGCTTCTAAGAGCTGCTTCTTACGAATGAATGTGCCAAATGCAAAGAATAAAGATATGATTATCACAATAATAAATAAATGAGTTTAGTTTAATTAACTATCTTCAAATTTGCAAAAATAAAATATACATTTTAGATTCAGTTATTTCGAAAAAACATATCAGAGTATAAAATTTGAATGTTATTTTAATAAAAATCTTCAAATTATCAAACATATACCTACATTTTAAATTAAGCTATTTCGAAAATCATGTATTAAAGTAAAAAATTGAAATTAGTATGTAATTTTGATAAATATCAAAAATATCAAAGATATCGAAAATATCGGATATATATCAAAAATATCTGATATTTTGATATTTATTATAAATATCGGATATTTACGAACCCTGCAAAATACCCCTTTTGCATTTTGTGATTCCTCAAATGCCTCATAAATATTGCGTACTAAAGCAACTCTTGCATCTGTTGTTGGACGCCCTTTGACAAAACCAAATTGTTAATTATGCAGGAGATTGTTCATGTTGAAATGCTGAACCATTTGATTTAACATATTTTTTTCAAAAACTTTACTAAGTACAGGAAGCACTGAGACAGACCTGTAGTTTCCCGGTTCAAATTTTACAACTATTCAGTTCAAACTATACAATAGTTTGGGAATAAGATTTAATATAATAATAAACCAACCGAAAAGATAGTTTTCTTTGTATTGGAATCTTAGCTAGAGTATTGTAATATCATTTTAAGGATGGTGATAAGAATAAATAATAAATCACTAGTAAAAAGATTCCGATATAAATCAATACAGATTTATGAAAAAGTATTTAATGAAAACTAAGCACTCACGCACAGACGACTGTCATAGATTTAAAGGTTATGATAATATAGGCACTGGCACTGACTCCATAGGGCCAGGGGTGCCAGATCCCGCACCCATTTTGTTACACTCAAAACTGATTTCTGTCATGTTTTTTTTATCGTTCGTTTCACCTCAGAAAAATCCAAAAAAAAAAAACGGTCAGCCTGCTTTCTAAGTACATATTTAAGCAGATTTAAGCAAACAATCTAATTAATTCGTGTATTCAAGTAGTTGTTCTTTTACTTGATCATTCGTTTTATAGCAGATAAATTAAAAAAAACTAATGTTTTTATTTTTTATATATTTAGGTATTATTAAATTACTGAACAAAATAGTTTTCTACTTTCACACTCCTTTGGTATCCACTTTTAGTCTTAGGTTCTGTGTAAACATGGTCACCCTTACTTCTTATGATCAGAGAATTCATCTTTGAAATAAGAAATACGTCCAATCCATAAAAAGAATTCCACAGTTATCATAGCACTCAGTTTTGCAGCCTTTTACACAACAAACTTTCACGTGTCCATTACGCCAGCGAAATGTTGTAGCTAAGAAGGATGCGAGTATAATAGGGAATTAGAGCATCATTAGGACTGATTGTGCGCCAGCAGCGGAATTTGTGCGTCTTACAATTTCGGAGATATTCATAAAAAACAAAAGGTTTTGGCGTAATGGACACAACTTTCACAATTTTTCCACTTTTTTTCACATTTTACGAAAATATAGCGAACGTGCAATCAGTCACGATAATAGGGAATTCTCCACGGTTTTCTCTAAAGTGAACTAGATGGCGCTGATTAACATTGGAAAAAAGAAAATCTCTTAAAAAACGTTAAAACTGACTGATATTACCGTCTAATATCATAATAATGATGAATAGCTTTCGAAGATTACTTTTCATTTAATATTTCTTTGTATTTTGATCCAAAAATTAATTTTTGATGCACAAAGGTTATCAGTATTGTTTTAGTATTTCTTAAACGAATTCCAACATGATACCGAGTTATAAATTGCATTTAATCATAAGAATGTATTAAAATAAATTTATTTTTGGTTCGGAAGAAGAAATTACATATAACAGAAAAACCAGAACGCCCCAGGTTATCCATACTTGACTTAGTTGGAAATTTATCCTTTCTGTTAATTCAATTAATAAGAATCTATGTTCAGGTGGTTTTTTATATATTTTCAACAGTACTAAATCTATTTTGCTACCGAAAATTCTACGCTGCTTTTAAAAATACATTACCAAAGCTTATAAACGCCATCTATTGAGGATCTCATGAACGGTGTGACATACGTCATCTGAAAACTCCCTATTACGCAATATTATGCAATGCACGAAGGATGCCAGTAAAAAAATATGAAATATTACTAAATTATTTTCAAATACTGTGTAAAATGTCAATGGTTAAATAAGAACTAAATAATATAACAGTGGTAGAGGCGTCGAAAATATTGTCGAATTATTATAATTTCATAAAATTACATCGATATTTTAATTTATGTAAAGTTACTTCTTATAATATAATCTACCATTCCGTAATTTTATTGCGTAATAGCAACTGTGCGAGCGGGACACAGGGCTCTAGTTTGATCCTTTCACTTTGCACGTTTTCTCTACTGGGGAACATGGCAAGTGTATTGTATTTTATTACTGTACGTTAGGGTTTAGTTTCTATTAAAAGCATTTTCAGAGTACTCAGTCTAGTTTGGCTAGAATGTATGGTCAGAGTATAATACAATGTTAGTGATGAAACAATTACAATTAATTGTAATCGGCAATTATTGGCATTTTAACAGTTAATTGTAATTGCTACGTTTACGGAAATGATTTAACAATTACTGTTTTAACTTTTTAGTCAAATACGTAATAGTCAAACATTCAGATGTGACTTCCGAAAGACTTATCTCAACAGCAGGGTTAATACAAAATGAAAAATGAAAGAAAACCTAAAGATGCTGTTTTTTTATTTTTTTTTTATGTTAAATGACATAAAAAACATATAGCTTTTAGGTTTTGACGAGTAATATTGTGTCGTGTTTGAGGTTTCGTACTTTAATTTTGAATAGCTGATAGTCTTTTAAAAATCCAGCATCTTTTATTAAAACACTTTCACTCATAAATATGATAAAACCAATTTAAATTTCAATAATCCGTTGACTGCATGAAAAATAAATTACGTTATATAACTGAATAAATAGCTCTTTAATTGAAATTGTTGAAAACCTTAATCACTTTAATTTTCATTACATTTTCTATTTTAAATTTATAAGAATTTCCTAATTAGTATGCAAACTACTACTTTGAACAATGACGTCATCGTACAAAATTTCAAACATTTTTAGAACAAAATGCCGTTTTTGACATTTGATAAAAAGTTACTCAAATGACTAGCAGTCAACTACCGGATTCGGTTGTTCCAAAATAAAAGACTGAATATGCCAATTTTACTGCGTACAATGTAGGGAATGCAAAACCGGCCGAAAATAAAACCCGTTTTTTTTTTTCGGTTTTCATAATAAAAAAAACCGGTTTTCGGGTAAACCGGTTTTTAAAGTAAGTTTTTTTTGTCACTTTACAAATTATATTTTTAACTAACGTACAATTCAGGCCTCCTACATCCTACATCTTGCATCTTGCAATTTTCTAAAACAAAAAAAAGGAAATTCAAAATTTCAAAGAACATTCAGAGTTTTGTTTAAGAAAAGGTTTACTTGCTTTTTGTGCTTAAGCTAATTGTGTAGTTGCAATATTAATCAACAGTATCAACTGAACATGAACGAATTGGGTAAGTATAATGATAACTATCACACAATTCATGCATGATTTAATGGAAGCCTTAGTCTTGTGACATTGCTGTATTTTGGACGTAAAGATATTGCTGAGCTTCCTAAACGCTGCCCAGCAGAGTTTGATTTGACGGTTAAGAATTCGATTCGACGAAAGTTGATCTCCTTCTCGAATATGGATCTACCTAGCTGGACTGTTTGTCCCAGGTAAACATATCCAGGCAGATATATCCGTCAAAAATATCAAGTGTAGTCTCCAACCTCAACCAACCAGAGCAGTAGGTGTGACTGGTGTGACGTAATTTTCGTCTTGTCCATGTTAAAACCAATTTGTTGAGAGGCCCTGCTGCACGGAAGGTTCTTTAAGGCTCTTTGCAGATCCTTCGTAGATCAGAAGGCTTCCGTGCACTGGCTGCATTTCGGAGACCTCTTTGCAGAAACCGAGGGTTTTGTCTGTGCAATACAGGATCAGGTTATAGAGACGAACAACTACAGGAGGTTCATAATGAAAGACGGTACCTTGGACGTATGTCGGTTGTACCGTGAGCCAGGTGAAACCCTGCGCCATATAACCTCCGGTTGTTCGATTCTTTGTAACACTGAGTATCTGCACAGACATAACCAAGCAGCCAGGATCCTGCATCAAGAGATCTCTCTAAAGTATGGCTTCATAGCTCGCCGGTTGCCATATTACAAGTACACGCCGGAGTCGGTTCTCGAAAACGACCGCGCCAATCTCTACTGGGATCGAGACATCATCACGGACAGGTCTATTGATCATAATAGACCTGATATCGTGTTGATGGATCGTGCACAGTCAAGGGTGTTTTTGGTGGATATCACTATTCCACACGACGAAAATCTCGTGCAAGCTGATGCCGACAAGAGGTTGCAGTACCTTAACCTGGCGCACGAGGTTACGGATGTGTGGAAAGTGCAATCCACTGAAATCATTCCTGCAGTCCTGTCCGTAAATGGTTTGATTCCAGCTGACCTGGATCGTAACCTTAGGCAGCTGGGACTTCGAGGCAGACCGATAATAGCGGCTATGCAAAAGGCGGTCCTCGTCGACAATGCCCGGATAGTCCGACGCTTTCTCTCCTCGTCGCACTGACCTCCAGCCGACTGTGCTTCTGCTGGAGCCGGTCCACTGAGTCGGAAGCCTGCCTACACTGCGTCTTCTGGTGCGCGGTCGCCACTCGGCACCAGTGGGATGCAACCATGTCCAATTTCGCTGTTTTGGCTTGTTGAAGAAGGAGTTCATCATAAAGAGCCCTCCTTCTCCATAAAGCAGACCAGCAGCTGACATAGCTCACAGGATCGCTAAACTGAAGTGGCAGTGAGCGGGCACATAGCTGGTATAAACAGAACAAACCATTGGAGCATTGAAGTTCTTGGGTGGCGACCACCTACCGGAAGACGAACGAGTAACGAGAACGAGTACAAAAATTGCCAAATAAGTGATCAATTTGTCCAAATGTCCAATGAAAAGTCCAAATTTTTTTACGATTTTCGTAACGAAAACAAATTTTTAAGACACTGAAACTCTGTTACTGTTAAGCAATAAAATCAAGGCATCTGTAAAATCATTTATATTACAAACTGTTTAATTATAAATTATTAATAAAAACCCGAAAACCCGGAAACTAGAAAAAAAACCCCGGTTTTTTCAATCATTAAAAAATACCGAAAAACCGGTTTTTCGGTTTTCGGATAACCCGGTTTGCATTCCGACCTTCCTATATTACATGCCCTAGTGCTGCTGTACCAATTGTTATGTGTAACAATTCGTGCAGTAGTTCCTTGATTTCAGAGATGCGGAACGTTCCGCTAGAAGCCTTAGTGAAAACTCGATTTTCTGTGAAACTACGATAGCACAATTTTTTTCCTTTGGGCACTAATTGGCACTAATTAGGCACGAAATATTGGCATAATCAGAATATCAAATTTCGATCATGAGGATTCCAAGTGAATCAGTTTATTCTCGTTTGGTCTCGAAATTCGCTGTAGTTTTGCTGAAACCAAAATGAGGCTGCTGAATGAATGCGTTCATTATATCTTGGGTTTTACTGAAGCATTCATTTTGAAAATTTGCATGTGGGAGGCACTACTTCAGCAGTATTTTTTGATATAATAACACATAACAATTGGTGCATTAGTTCCTTGGTTCCAGCCAGAGATGAAGCTGCTAGCGGAACGTTACGCAGCCTCAGTGAAAAACTCGATTTTCCTTGAAACTACGATAGCAATATTTTTTTCCTTTGGGCACTATTTGGCAGTATTTAGGCAGAATTTATTGGCATAATCGAATATCTAAATTCGATTATGAGGCTGCCAACTGAACGCTCACTTTTACAAAGGTTTTACAGTATCAAAAACCGGTGTGAATGTACAACCACGTATCGTACAACACTAACTCTATAGGCAGAAACATATTATTAACACGCCCGTCACCCGATGTGACGACACCCGACCCGTGACGTGACGTGACCCACCCAACAACACGCATATCAAATCCCACGACTAAATCCATATGGTACGTTGACACCAGGGTTCGGAAACCGGTTTTTTGAAAATACCGGTTTCGGTCATTGACCCCTATATCGAAATAGTTTCGGTTAAGGTTTCGTTCAGGTTTCGGTTACCGGTATATTTAACCGGTTTAACCAAAACCGATATTTTTTCGTTCGAACGGAATTAACCGGTTAATTTGAAGAATATGCGACTTCTTAGGCATGTTTGCCGCGTGCAATCAATTGAAAGCGTGCGAGAAAGTGAGCAGAAGACTCGAGCAGTGGCACCCGCGCGACGCGCCTGTACTTGACTAAGTTTGGTTTTAACCGGTTAATTTAGTTCTTATTACGGTTAGAAAACCGCTTCCTGATTAACCGATATTTTATTCAAATTTACCGGTTAAGCTGGAAACCGGTTTTAACCTGAACGGAATCGTTAACCGAAATTCGAACGAAATTAACCGGTATTTGTTAACCGGTTCCGAACCTTGGTTGACACATTCACGCGATTGGCGAGGCGAATGGGCGAGGCGAGACAGTGAGCGTGAAGCTGGTAGCCTCACCATAGAATTTCAACATTATGATTATACCAGTGAAATGTCATATATCTCCAGAACACTATTCTATGTGGCAAACATGCCCCAACTATATATGGCTAAAAGTTTTATGAGTTTCTCAGTCTGTATCGTGCTACGGTCACGACTACTGATGTGCCATGCCCGGGAATATTCCCGCAAGACAGAGACAGCGCTCTATATCACATATAGCGCCGTCCCTTGGGAATATTACCATATATACCCAATATTTCCAAAGGACGGCGCTATATGTAATATAGAGCGCTGTCTCTGTCTAAGGGAATATTCCCGGGAACGGCACATGAGTAGTCACGACAACGCGTCCTCCGTATTTACTCCTGGTTACACAAAAACATGCCGAATTGCGTAGTAAAATCGTGTAAATCTCATTCCGCCAGATAATTTTCACAGGTCAATAATTATTTTGTTAAGATTTGAATAAAAATAACTTTATAAAAATTCAACACAAATTGTCGCCATTTTCCATGGTTCAGTGTTTCTTAAAAATAAAAATACGAAATACCCTAATTTGGGGGAATTTTAATGAATGAATTAATGATGAGGACGTATTACGTGTGTTTATCGATAACTGTTTAAATTGTAAAATTACTGTAACTGTATATAATTTAGAGGGTGTAACAAAACTGGTGTAGGTTAACTGGGAATATGATACTATTACTGGCAACATTATTCAAGTGTCATTGAAATATTTGAAAAGATATCGCCATCTTTTTCTTATTTGACGTTTAGTTGTATAGATTCGCTTAGAAAGAGTGAGACAAATATAGTGTCACTTTCACATAAAATCATGTTTCAAAGCTTCGTCCTAGTTTTTGTTACTTTACTCCACTTTTTCATGGAAGCGTTGTAGGTGATTGCGGCTCTTGCATATAAATCTCTTTGGATTATACCAAGCGTGTTCACAATGGCTGTGGAGTATAACCTAACCAAAGAGGTGTATTATCTAGAGTCACAATCACCTATGACGCTTCCATGAAAAATTTCCTGATTTATGGGAAAAGACCAGACCATTTGTTAGTTCCTCTATGGTGAGGCTGCCAGCTTCACGCTCACTGTCTCGCCTCGCCATTCGCCTCACCACTCGGGGACATAATAATATGTAACTGGGCTATAAAGTTTACTGACAAAAAATATAATTCTCATTATTAAGACGCCACCCGAACCGTTATTTAATTTTTTACTTTATGTCATTATATGTATAATTTTATACTTTTTAGAGAAGTAATTAAATGGTTTGCCGTTATTCAAAAAATCTGCAATTTAATCATTTGGACAGCAAACAAATATTTTGTATGCAATAAATAAAAATCTGGCTGCAACCCTTGGTCTGCAAAAAATCTTAATAATGTCGGCAATTTAATTTGTCTATTGTATTGACAATGCATCATTGTCACTTAAATTCTATGCGTAATAATTTGAATTTTGAATTTTTGAACCTTCAATTCACTAACGTTATCGTGGTCATGGCTGAGCTGAGATCTTGGAAGACTAAGGCACAATGCTCGATGGACTTAGCAGGGCCTCTCAACAAGTTGGTTTTAACATGGACAAGACGAAAATTACGTCACACCAGTCACACCTACTGCTCTGGTTGGTTGAGGTTGGAGACTACACTTGATATTTTTGACGGATATGTCTGCCTGGATATGTTTACCTGGGACAAACAGTCCAGCTAGGTAGTTCCATCTTCGAGAAGGAGATCAACTTTCGTCGAATCGAATTCTCAACCGTCAAATCAAACTCTGCTGGGCAGCGTTCAGCAATGTCACAAGACTAAGGCTTCCATTAAATCATGCATGAATTGTGTGATAATTATCATTATGCTTACCCAATTCGTTCATGTTCAGTTGATACTGTTGATTAATATTGCAACTAGGTACTCAATGAAGAATGTTAATGGGTCCGTTAAATCACTTGACACCTTATGACCGTGTAGCCTAAATGTCTATAAATACATTTTTTTTGTTTCATTTAAATCAAGCGAGTAGTTTTGAAGTTACGATAATTTTAGTTTCCGCCTTTTTCAAATACTTCGCGCGGGCGCGCCAAGCGCGCGTGACGTCATGACACAACGCGCCGCTCTCATCGTACTGTGTCCCTCATACATTGTTTTCGGATGGTCCCAATGTTCGCCCACGATAACATTTCTAACTGAAGTTTTTTTATGTGAATTGGTGTTACAGTAGTGTTTCAAGTATAATAGATGACACTTTTAAAAAGATGATTGAAAAATCTGATAACTTGCCTTAAATAGACGACATAAGCTAAGCCTACTATTTCTCAAATAACTCCGATTTCTTTACCGCGGCCGCCGAGACGCGATGATTAAAAATGTAAAAGTACTCATAACCACTGCTTATAAATTATTTTTTTTCTTTCTTATCACAAATCTGTTGATCCCTATAAGAACCTAGGTACCTATTCTTCATTACTAATATTGAATAATTGACAACGCTGAATACGTTAAAAACAACCGACTTCAACCGCAACAACTCCAATTTTGCTATGTTTTTGTTGATTTTCTCAAAAACTGCAGAATCGATTTCGATAAAATTTATATGGGACCACCTGTGAAGTATACTCTTTTAAACAAAAAAAGAATTTTCGAAATCGGTTCAGGCGTCTTCGAGTTATCGGTGAACATACATAAAAAAAAAAAAAAAGATTCCGACGAAATGAGAACCTCCTCCTTTTTTTGAAGTCGGTTGAAAATGTAGGTAATTATGATATTTACTCGAAGAATGCGTATTTGTAACAGGGTGGGTCATATTAAAATTTAAATCTAATATTGAGTTTGAGTTATTGTGCCGACATCGTTTTTATTATATCTTACATTTGGTATTTTATTACGTAATGTAACAAAGAAACTATTGTAGCAAAATAACTTTAACACTGAACCTATAAATATTGTTTTCAAAAGTAGGTTAATATAAGGATGTAGGCGATTATACTTAAGCTAAGATGAGAGGGAATGTGTCAGGTGTACCTTTCATATTATTTCCCCTTTAATATAATGCATTTTATATTTTTAAGTTACAATATAAGTGTATTCCGTACCAAAAAGGAAAAATGGCACCCTTTTATGATCACCCGTGTGTCAGTCTGACTGTCTGAATCTACCGGACCGATTAATGACACAATAACGGCACTGAAGCAGTCGTGCTCAGCGCTGCGTACGTGGTCGCGTCGATCACGTAGGTTAACTGACTTCAAATACGATCACAGCTTGGATGGACTTGACTAGCAGTCCATCCAAGCTGCCTATAACGCCTCCGACATAGCTTGACGACTGCCATCTAGTGATAGTTACTGATATTTAAGCCCATCCAAGTTATGACCGTGTCTGTAGTCAGTTAACCCACGTGATCGACGTGACCACGTAAGCACCGCTGAACCACGACCACTTCAGTGTCGTTATTGTGTCATTATATTACATTTGATAACATAAGTGGTTTTGAGGTTGGTTGCCGGGACTTGTACCGAGCACACGTCTGTTAAGTTAATTTTACAATTATTACCGTTTTAGAATAGTTTCAACGTTATTTTTGTGATGGAGAAATAGCTGTGATCCCGATTTGAGATAAGCGATAATAAGAAGAGGATTAACTCAGGAGACAGCTCCGTTTTCCGAGTTCCAGCAGCAAACCACCACGTGGAGCGTCTTTAAGTGCCCATCACCCTTAGAGCCGTCACTTTCACTTGACATTGGCGTTTCGCCATTTTTTTTTATTGAAGATTCTCCCATTTTTCACTAGACATTGGCAAAATCACGCTCGGAATGAGATGTGGAATGCCAAATAGAAAAATAGAATAGAAGTGGAAGCAGGAATGTTACCAAGCCTGGGCAAATGCAGCGAAGGTACGGGATGAAAAGACCAGCGCATTGAAAAAGGAGTTTAACTTTGCCTCCAGGTCCTTCAAAAGAGACATTGCCAGGGAGAAGTCGGCGCACATAGGCAGAATTGGCGAGAGACTAGAGCGTCTTCCTTCGGGAACTCGTGCGTTCTGGTCTCTGGCCAAAGCTGTCCAGGGGAATTTCTGCACGCCATCATTTCCACCACTGCACATGGGAAATGATTCATTGGCCCACGACGCAAAGGAGAAAGCCGATCTTCTAGGCAAACTCTTTGCGTCCAATTCGACATTGGATGACGGGGGAAACGAGCCGCCGACAATACCGCGGTGCAAGAGCTGTATGCCGGATATCCGGTTCCACCAACGCTCAGTGCGTAAAGCACTTTTTTCCCTCGACATTCATAAGTCGAGTGGGCCCGATGGAATCCCTCCCATCGTGTTGAAGGTGTGTGCTCCAGAGTTGGCTCCAGTTTTAACGCGCCTTTTTCGGCTTTCCTACTCTTCTGGCGTAGTCCCGAAGTCATGGAAAACAGCTTTGGTGCACCCGATCCCTAAAAAAGGTGACCGCTCGAATCCGTCCAACTACAGGCCGATAGCCATAACCCCCTTATTCTCAAAGATAATGGAGTCCATTATCAATAGCCAGCTCCTTCGGTATCTAGAGGACCGCCAGCTGCTTAGCGACCGACAGTACGGTTTCCGTAAGGGCCGGTCCGCTGGTGATCTTCTTGTCTACCTGACACATCGTTGGGCACAGGCGATCGAGACTAAGGGGGAAGCATTGGCGGTTAGTTTGGACATAGCGAAGGCCTTCGATCGGGTTTGGCACAAAGCACTTCTTGCGAAGCTTCCTTCTTATGGGCTTCCCGAGGAATTATGCAAATGGGTCACTAGTTTTCTTGCAGACAGAAGCATAAAGGTCGTAGTCGACGGTGCATGCTCAGATTCTATGTCTGTGAATGCTGGTGTCCCTCAAGGCTGTGTGCTTTCGCCTACACTGTTCCTTCTGCATATCAATGATATGCTGCAAATCAGCAGCACTCATTGTTATGCGGATGACAGCACAGGTGATGCCTTTTATACCGGCCGTGCTAACATTTCTCGGGAAAACGTCATCGAGAGCCGAAACAAACTTGTGTCAGAAATTGAGGACTCTTTAAAGAAAGTCTCAGAATGGGGTCGGATTAACTTGGTCCAATTTAACCCCACTAAGACACAGGTTTGCGCGTTCACTGCCAAGAAAATGCCATTTGTCGTATCACTTCGTTTTGAGGACACTCCCCTTAATGCCTCAGCTAGTATCGGAATCCTTGGTGTCGACATATCGAGTGAAGTCCAGTTCCGTGGTCATCTAGAGGGTAAGGCTAAATTAGCCTCGAAGAAGCTTGGTGTGCTCATAGATCGAGACGGTATTTCACTGCGGCCCATCGCCTGCAACTTTATAAGGCGCAGGTTCGGCCTCACATGGAATACTGTTCTCATCTCTGGGCAGGGGCACCCCAGTACCAGCTTCTCCCTCTGGACCGTATTCAACGGAGAGCAACTCGAATCGTCGGCTGCCAGGATATCTCAGATCGGCTTGATTCCTTGGCGCTGCGTAGAGATGTAGCCTCGCTCTGCATTCTCTATCGCATGTACAATGGGGAGTGCTCCGAGGAATTGTTCGGATTGATCCCTGCCGCCTCTTTTCGCCATCGTTCTACGCGACAATATATTCATCCCCATCACATAGATGGTTGGCAGTCCACAACTGTGCGTTTCACTAGAAACTTTCTGCCTCGCACAACCAAACTATGGAATGAATTGTCGCCTGCGGTATTTCCGGACCGATACGACATTCAAACCTTCAAGAAAAGAGCGTACTCCCATATCAAAGGCCGGCAACGCACTTGTGACTCCTCTGGTGTTGCGGGTGTCTATGGGCGGCGGTAATCGCTTACCATCAGGTGATCCGTCTGCTCGTTTGCCACCTATGCCATAAAAAAAAAAAAAAAAAAAAAAGTGGTTTTGAAAATCTCATACAGTTAACAGTGTTTATGCATACTCCGATGGCTCCGTGGCTCCGATTTCCCATTGATTTGGGAGTTACGACTTATGTAGGGGGATTAAGTTCATTCTAAGGGATCTATTGGCATACAGTTTATTCGTATCGATTCTGGTTTTTTTTTGACATCATCACCTTTACCATGCCCCTCACTTCTTATTTCCGAGCACTGGGCATAAAACTTAAATATATATATATACAGAAAATAGAACTTCGCTTATATACAGGAAAATATCTAAGAAGTTATCTATAAATCTTAAAATAAGTTGATAAAATTTAAAATATTGTTTGTTTGTATGGACAAAGCCCTTTGCGCAAGATTCAGACTCGCACTTGTCCGGTTTTTATTTTTTATGTGTATAGGTTAACTCATATTTATTTTATTTTAGATCGGCTAGAAATAGCTACGGCGACGACTTTACTGTTTATGTAAAAGTTATAAGATAAGGAGAAGGTGATAGACACAACTTTTGGCTTTGGGTCTGGGTGGATCAGACTTTTCATCCATTCCTTTTGACTTTAAGGTTCAAATATAACAGTAAAAAGTAACTTTTCGGGTATATTGGTAGTGCACTTTGACACAAGCATGATTTTCTAGTTTGTGGATTCGTTATTTTTAACATTTTCAACGCAAACTTCATACGTATACAGGTAGGGAGCGGGGCGCGCACTGAGCGACCGTTGTGTAGTGACGTCACAGCAGCGTGCAGCAACCCCGCGTCACTTGCCTACCTAAATAATTCAGTATCTCGGAAACTATCAAACGTATCAAAAAAAAATTTTCACCATATTTTTTCATTTTTAATAGAGTATATTTTAAGACAAAAAACAAAAAATGGTGGTATTCTTCATTAGCTTAAGCACAAAAAGCAAGTAAACCTTTTCTTAAACAAAACTCTGAATGTTCTTTGAAATTTTGAATTTCCTTTTTTTTGTTTTAGAAAATTGCAAAATGTAGGATGTAGGAGGCCTGAATTGTACGTTATTTAAAAATATAATTTGTAAAATGATAAAAAAAACTTACTTTAAAAACCGGTATTCCCCGAAAACCGGGCTTTTTATTATGAAAACCGAAAAAAAAACTACAGGTGCCAACTGAATTAGTTTACTTTTAAATTTAATATGACGGGTTTTATTAAATAATCTCATCTAAATGACCATCATCTCGATTTCGACATTCTTCTAAACGAGCACAAAAATTTTCGAAGACTTTTCGAAAAAGAGACCGTGATATTGCACGGACATCTCTTCTGTAATGTTTGCTTTGACCTTTTTGTGTTGAAAATTTTATGCACTTTATTTTTACCATATTCATGTTATGCCTCTAATCTTAAAAGTTATGGAGAAATGGGCAAAAACTTTAATTATGAGAAACAATTTTACAATTTACTCTTTATCTATTAATCCCATAATAACAATGAATAAAAACTTTTTTGTTGAAAATATTATAAACTTTGTTTCTTTTAAGGCCGCGATACCTCTTATCTTTAATTTATCAACAAATAGATGAAAAATTCAAATATAAAAATTATTTTTTCAATTTACTCTTTTTCTTTTAATTATACAGTGAAAATGAATATGACCTTTTATGTTGCAAATTTTATGAACTTTATATTTACCGTAGTAACTATACCTGTAATCTTAAAGGTTATGGAGAAATAGACGAAAACGATGTTTATGAGAAACAGTTTTGCAATTTGCTCATTATCTATCAATCCCACAATAAAAATGAATATAACCTTTTTTGTTGGAAATTTTATGCACTTAATTTTTGCCGAAGTAACTATACCCCTAACCTTAATGGTTATCGAGTTATCACCCATCGTCAGCGAAAAAACCTAAGCTATAAAAGTAGTCAGATTTTGGAACTGTGACCGATTCGCGTTGTAAGACTGAACTTTTTGTATAAGGTTAAGTGTGTTTTATCGATTTACATTGGTTGCAGACATCTTTTGTGTTTAGTTCCAAAACCGATTTTTTACGATTTCTGACCCGTGTCTGATTTGGGACGGTGACCGATTTCAGCGAAAAAAAAATGTTATGGGGTTGTCCAATGTACTTACTTTCATATCCAAATTTCATTTTGAGTTTTAATGTTTAGGCCCAAATACGACTTTTTTAAGTTTTTCTGAACATCATAAAAACTTCAGTGACCGATCTGGACTGTAAGACTCGAGCCAAACGATTGAAAACAAAAAGTCCTTTCGAGATAGACTGCTTCCAGCGTTCTTATATGTTCAGGCCCATACACCTTGCTGGCTCCCGATCTAGATTTCTTTACCGCGGCCGCCAAAACAATGCAAAAGTACTTATAAACTCCGCTTATAAATTATTTTTTTTCTTTCCTATCACAAATCTGTTGATCCTAGGGTTACCAGATGAAAAAATTAAAAGACCGGAGAAAAGGCCTGATTTCTATAGAAAAGTCCTGAGATTTTATACAGTTTGAGAATTTTCTCTCAAAAACGTATTATTATCATTTTATACACTACGAATCTAGCTTACGCGTTGTAACTTGCTCATCGCACTCAAAGCGGCGGGGCGGGGGGTGGCAATATAATTTGAAGAGTTTAACTTGTGAGGCATTTCATAAATCAATAATCAAAGATAAAAACTTACTTAAAAAAGTTTCTTCAAATATTAAATACGATAAAACTGATTAAGTAGATAAATAAGTATAGATTTTAACTGCAATTGTTACCAAAAGAAGATTATTTTTAGTATGTTTTACTTGGATAAATAAGTATTGATTTGAACTGTTCAATTGTTACCAAAAGAAGATTATTTTTAGTTTGTTTTACTTGGATAAATAAGTATAGATTTTAACTGCAATTGTTACCAAAAGAACATTATTTTGAGTTGATTTAACTTTTAATTAAAGAGATTTTTAAAATTTAACCTGTGTTTTATTGAAAATCCTGAGATATCACGAGATTTGCAAAATCCGGCCGCAATCCTGAGAAAAGTCGAAAAATCCTGAAATTTCAGGACAAATCCTGAGATATGGTAACCCTAGTTGATCCCTTTAAGAACCTACATACATATTTTTCATTATTAGTATTGAAAAATGTAGGTAATAATGATATTTACTCGAAGAATGCGTATTTGTAACAGGGTGGGTCATATTAAAATTTAAAACTAATATTGAGTTTGAGTTATTGTGCCGACATTGTTTTTATTATATCTTACAATTGGCATTTTATTACATAATGTAACAAGAAACTAGCAAAATAACCTATAAATATTGTTTTCAAAAGTAGGTCGATAGTAGGTAGGTAGATTGTCGATTTGTTTCTTTTTATTGTGTTATTATATGTTTGTGTGTTTCTTGTATGACAATAAAGAGTATTTGATTGATTGATTGATTGTAGGTTAATATTAGGATGTAGGCGATTATACTTTAGCTAAGATGAGAGGGAATGTGTCAGGTGTACCTTTCATATTATTTCCTCTTTAATATAATGCATTTTATATTTTTCAGTTTATAATATAAGTGTATTTTTTATTTTAAGGGTTCCGTACCAAAAAGGAAAAATGGCACCCTTTTATGATCACCCGTGTGTCAGTCTGACTGTTTGAATCTACCGGACTGATTAATGACCCAATAATGGCACTGAAGCGGTCATAGCTCAGCGCTGCTTACGTGGTCACGTCGATCACGCAGGTTAACTGACTTCAAACACGGTCACAGCTTGGATGGACTTGACTAGCAGTCCATCCAAGCTGCCTATAACGCCTCCAACATAGCTTGACGACTGCCATCTAGTGAAAGTTACTGATATTTAAGCCCATCCAAGTTATGACCGTGTCTGAGTCAGTTAACCTGCGTGATCGACACGACCACGTAAGCACCGCTGAGCCACAACCGCTTCAGTGTCGTTATTGTGTCATTATATTACAGTTGATAACGTACTAAGGTTATGAAAATCTCATACAGTTAACAGGTTTTATGCATACTTTGTCACCCCATGGCTCCGATTTCCCATTGATTTGGGGGTAACGACTTATGTAGGGGGATTAAGTTCATTCTAAGGGATCTATTGGCATAAGTTTATTCGTATCGATTCGGGTTTTTTTTGACACCATCACCTTTACTATGCCCCTCACTCCTTATTTCCGAAAACTGGGCATAAAACTTTTAAAAATATATACAGAAAATAGATCTTCGCTCATAAACTACAGGAAAATCTCTAAGAAATTATCTATAAATCTTTTTTTTTTTTTTTTTTCTTAAAATAAGTTGATAAATTTTACAATATTGTTTGTTTGTATGGACAAAACCCTCGGCGCGCGAGTCAGACTCGCACTTGTCCGGTTTTTATTTTTTATGTGTATAGGTTAACTCATATTTATTTATTTTAGATCGGCTAGAAATAGCTACGGCGACGACGTTACTGTTTATGTAAAAGTTATAAGATAAGGAGAAGGTGATGGACACAACTTTTGGTTTTGGGTCTGGGTGGATCAGACTTTTCATCCATTTCTTTTGACTTTAAGGTTCAAATATAACAGTAAAAAGTAACTTTTCGGGTATATTGGTAGTTGTATTGAAGCACTTTGACACAAGCACGATTTTCTACTTTGTAGATTCGTCATTTTTAACATTTTCAACGCAAAATTCATACGTATTATACAGGTAGGGAGCAGGGCGCGCACTGAGCGACCGTTGTCTAATGACGTCACAGCAGCATGCGGCGACCCCGCGTCACTTGCCTACCTAAATAATTCAGTATCTCAGAAACTATGAAACGTATCAAAAAATTATTTTTTAGTTTTTAATAGAGTATATTTTGAGATAAAAAACAAAAAATGGTGGTATTCTTCATTAAAAAAAATAGCTGAACCTCATACTTAACTCCATTCCAAACTGGGTGATATTATAGGTGACATATCCATAGGAGGTACCTTATAGTGTTTCCATTATCGTCTTTTGGGATGCGAGGCCGCGTTCAGAACATCCACTCCCGGCGCAAATTTTTACTCTATCGTTGTTCCAAACCTTCGTGTGACGTCCAGTTGACACAACTGACAACCATCAAATTCTATTCTATTCTATTTTTTCTATTTGGCATTCCACTTCTCATAACGAGCGTGATTTTGCCAATGTCAAGTGAAAAATGGGAGAATCTTCAATAAAAAAAAATGGCGAAACGCCAATGTCAAGTGAAAGACGCGGCCCTAAGGGTGATGGGCACTTAAAGACGCTCCACGTGGTGGTTTGTTGCTGGAACTCGGAAAACGGAGCTGTCTCCCGAGTTAATCCTCTTCTTATGACCGCTTATCACTGAATTGGTTTCACAGCTATTTTCCCATCACAAAAATAACGTTGAGACTACTCTAAAACGGAAATAATTAAAAAAATAACTCAGCAGACGTGTGCTCGGTACAAGTCCCGGCAACCAACCCCAACCATCAAATTCGGTGGTTGGAAAACGCTCTGACGTTTATCTGACATTTACATTTGTCAAATGTATAGAACAATGGTCAGATATGAAGTTTTTTTTTCTGGCCTCTTATTGTGTTGGCCACAATAATTCCGCCAACGTCAACGTAGAAATAATTTAAATATACGGAAGAAAATGATATGAAGTTTAAGGAAAGTTATCAAAATCAATTGAGGTAAAACAACCGCCCTGCCTAGGCCTGCCAACTCCAAAAAAGGCATTTCCGGGATTACTCAGCTCGACATCGGGGACTTGGATATATTACGCGGGACACAAAACTATATACTTATATCATATAATCACTGATTTCCGGGACAAAAGGCGTCCCGCAAGAGGTCACGGCTGGACGGCCCCAAATTAACCCAGAAGCGGGACGTCCCGGAAAATCCGCGATGGTTGGCAGGCCCTGCCGCAAGCCGTTCAGAACCTAAGAGCAAGGCTCAGACCAAAGAAACTAGAGGACATGAAATATTTGTCTATATGAACAATCAGTTATATAAATATGTGCCATTTCGATAGCGAATTCTTAATTATACTTTTATTTCTTTCTAACTTATGTAATTCTCAGTAAAAAAAGGACAACATGTATTTTTGTCCTTTACAAAATGGCAACTTTGTTTTCGTGACGTCAGCAAAATACCTATTTGCGGCCGATTCGCCATTTTCATTTCTTGGTGTCACTGGTAAATAAGCTGTCAAAATGCCTTCGCTCGCGAGTGTTTTAATTGAAAATTGTTAAAATGGTTAAACAAAGCATCCGAAAATAATAAATTTAGTGAAACAACACAGTAATTAAGATGCCTAATTGTAGTGTTACAGGCTGTGTCATCAAAATGAGCCGAAATCGGACGAACATTACACTGCACCGGTACGTATTGTTATCTTGTTGAAATATACCTTATTTTCACAAAGTAAATTACGTATTTGTTTTAATGAAGAAGATAAGCGATATAAATAACCGAAAGTAGCTTTTCAATATAATTTCAGTCTGTCTTTTAACTTTATTTTATTAAAATATTTTTCGGCTCTAACGTGGCTAGTGTTGTTCTTCGGGGCTCTTTTAGACATCGATGTTTATGTAGGATGATGATGAATTTTAGAAAAAGTTACTTACATATAATTTTTTTAGGCTTCCCCGAAGTGAATATAAAAAGAAAAAGTGCTGGCAGCAATTGGCATAGAAAACATCAACAAAACTTGGTGAATTTTATTCACAAATTTACAGTCAGTTATATAATCCCTCAGTAATTTCTGTTTACATTTTTTTATGGCAGAGGTGGCAAACGAGCAGATGGATCACCTGATGGTAAACGATTACCGTCGCCCATAGACACCCCTACATGAGGCTACATCTCTACGCAGCGCCAAGGAGTCAAGCCGATCTGAAATATCCTGGCAGCCGACGATTCGAGTTGCTCTTCGTTGTTCTGTTTACATAATATGGAAAAAAAGTGGATAAGCGCGATACATATACATAGCGCGACTTCATAATGTTGATCAATTTCGTCAGGCACGGCATTCTTCCTAAATATAATGTTAAATTCTGATTACAGAAAAATCTGAAAGGCATTAAGCATGATGTTTTAAGAGGAAAACATTGTATTATTGTACGTCCTGGAATAGCTAAAGGATTCGTACCCAGTGGCACCAAGGAAAGCAGTGACAGCAGCTTAGATTCTGAAGATGACAATGTTGATGCCATGTCAGGTGTAAATCATCAAGTTATTTATTTCGACCAGAATGTTTATGTGAATAAAACTAAATAAATTTTCTTTTAATGTCCTAGGCTTGTTTATTTTCCCATTTTTTATAGGGATGCAGAAAACAAACTATTGAATACAATGATGAAAAGTAATTTCATTTTATATTAAAAACCTGCAAGTATTAAATTCATTTAGATTGTAGTATTAAATGTTGCAATGTAAGCGATAGTGGCGCCATTATCATCATCAGCCGAAAGAAGTCAACTGCTGGACAAAGGCCTCCCCCAAGGATTTCCACACTGACCGGTCCTGTGCTGCTCGCATCCAACAGCGCTACATTATTTTTTTTTCAACTCTTTACGGCCAAGCTGTAAATTAAAATACAGTTCCGAATATTTGTCTTTATTTTGAATACCTGCACCTATAGCGCTGCAAGACACGAGCCATCTACACTCGTTTGACATCTTCTGTCTCCTACTTTTTGCCTTTTATTGTTTAAGTGTAAAAGACACAGTAGATAGTAATCATATTGGAGATTACAGACCATTTACGTACTAATTAACTGATAAAACCAATATAATTAATTTCTTGTTTCATTTCGTTAATCTGTTATTCCCATCTCTAGTCCCATCTCTAGTTTAGGAGGATATGTTAATTTTGACCATAACCGTCAAATAATAATAAAATAATCGAAAGTTCGCCATCAGTTGCGATTTATGTACGAGTAGAGTACAAAAAAAATAGACGCTCATTCTCTGCATGCCGGTGATATCGATAAAATCATATCTCATATAATGGGTATGCACTAGGCCGAACGGCCATTTTCGTTTCTAAGCAAGTTTAGGTATGCACGCTTTTTCTGTAGGTATGCCACGTCCATTATCTCCTACGTCATTGGTATCTCTACGTCATTGGAGCAAGGTAAAAAACAACCTAGAAGTCGTTCCAAAACCAAGGTAGGGTGAGGTAGAATTTAACTCGGAGAAATGAAAGAGACGTAGCTATTTTGAGAAAGAGAAAAAAATATGATTTTGGAACGCTTGTGAGTGATTCCAGAGTGACAGGGTAACAAACGTCATCGAAAATAATTCAGAAAGGTTTCTAGCTTTTTTGGGTAGTGTTCTGTCTTATTTATGACTTTAACACCTTAGCAGATACAAGCAATCGTATTTCAAAACAATTCCGAAGATAAAATGTTTGTTTGTCTTAGTCTGTTTGACATTGACAACGAACTTCCCGCCGAATAAACTGTCAGGCGAATTTTAACGGTAATCAAACAGCGTTAAAAATCGCACTTGTCAGAGTGAAAATCGCATTCACGAAGGCGTTCCGAAATCCCGACGGAGAACTGTCAGGCGATCATTCGGTTACCCTCGGTTTCACTCGGCTCGGTTTTGGAACGATTAAGGGTAAAATTCGCATCAACCCGAGTGAAATCTTTGGTATTGGAACGCAACCCTAACAACCGCACTCTGAGATTGTGAACGCAGCTGACAGTTGTCAGTCGGACATGTGTAAACGTATATAAGATCACTGGGCACACCCGCACCCCACCCCCACAGACAGTAGGTACCTTTTTTTTGAGATTTTCCAAAAAAAAGTGGCCGAGCGAGCAGTGTGACCATTTGTGGCAGATTTCTGCCATTTGGGCAAATTTGGCTACTATTTTTTAGCTCTGGCAGAATAAGCTGACGATTTAAAAAAGTGGCAGAATTTGGCAGATTTCAAGGAAATCCTTATTATTTTTGAAATACAAATAGAAAACTTAAAATTTTATGTCTTATTATTTACTTTCTTCTTTTCATGACTTATTTGATGGACTCATTGAGAGAATATTCTCCCAAATAAACTTGAATAAAACAAAAATAAGGAACAGGTGCCTAAATAAACATGTACGTGCATTCTATCTATCTATCAGCCGAAAGACGTCCACTGCTGGACAAAGGCCTCCCCCAAGGATTTTCACACCGACCGGTCCTGTGCGGATCGCATCCAGCGGCTTCCCGCAACCTTCACCAGGTCGTCGGACCACCGAGTGGGTGGCCTGCCCACACTGCGTCTTCCGTCCGGTGCGCACATTAATCACAACAAAAGAAAACTGTATTTCCTTTAAACCAATTAAAGAAATGATTAAAACGATGTCGTTAAAATCAATGTATATGTAATGAAAATGAACAAAATAAATAATTTGAAGCAAATTTTGACACAAAGTAATAGTACAGTACCTACATATTAAGTGAAAAAAATACCTATTATAAAGTAATAAAAATATTTTAGGTTTAATAAAGAAATTATTTTGAATATACTTTATTTATTTTTTTAGGTTCCACATCGCAGAGTTTCATATTCTTAAATTACTAAAGACTGCGAAGCCAGATAATTGGCTTATTTGCAGTCAGTGAGTTCGAACAAAATATGATAATTTTTCTATTGAACATAAGTAATGTTTTTTAAGTTTTCTGTTTACTTTAAGATGCATATACGAATTTTATTTATTCATTTTCATCCCCATAGAGGTTATAATATGACGGCATATTTTTGGCATTTTCTGGAGACGAGTTTGGCAGATTTTGGCAGATTTTTTGCCAGTGTCGGGCAGATTCTCCAGTTTTGAGATGGTCACCCTGCGAGCGAGGGTTTTGTGCGCGTTGTGAGGATTTATTTGTTAGAATTTTATTACCTTTCTTGTTCTTTACTTATATAGTATACTAGAAATAACTGCCAAATATGCCCACAATATCAGTTAAGCGTGATTCACTATTTGCAGCTCTTGGTAGAACTTACAGTAAGTAGCAGTATCAATAATTTGTATCTTATCATCTGAATATGGATATTCCATTCAGTATTTAATTTTCTTTTCAGCCGATGATGAGTTCCAAGATCTGTGCTTTGAATTCGGACTTGAATTGGATGAAGTGGTGAGATGCCTTAAAATAATGTGGTTCTAGACTAGACCAACTACAATATTATAACCTATCTTTGTTCACTTATCTATTAGATAGATAGATATATAATTTATTTATTTCTCTAAAAAGGCAGCACTATACAAATAAAACAAAATAAAAAAAACGATTATCACTACCTTTTCATTTACCTACCTTTTCCATATGTACTTGGTTTTTTAAGCAGCCCTCTTAACCACCGTTTCACATTACGCCATCTTTACATACAGAAAAAATCTTAATACAGTAGAATCCGGTTATAACGACGGCCAAGGGACCGGTGATATTACGTCGTCATACTAACCTGAAGTCGTATTAAAGAACTGTCAATTTTTCACCTCTAAATTTTAATTTTTTATCTGGTGTTAATTTATATAATAATCCAGTTTAATATTTCGTTGTCACAAAATTTTGCACACAAATTAGCAAATTAGGCCAAATTTTGGTTTGCCACTCGGTCACATCACTCTGTTCAACCGACAAATACCTACTCTCCAGCAATTTTTCTGGCGACAATATATTGTCTACTCTTGAAACGCTTAATCTAACTCGCGGAATAATCAAAATTAATAATGTTTAGCTCTTTAGCAAAAAAAAGCCTTTTGTTGAAGCATAGGCCCATTTACGGGTATTTCCCGATTACTTTGCAGCTTAAACCACTGTGTTAATTAACCAAACTAAAAGTGCCAAGTCAACTAGTTCTTAAGACGACACCCTCACGCGTTTCGGTTTTAAAACATTAGCATTGAACAAAGGTTCTATTTTGTGTTGATTTTTCTTAATTGAGGATATTGTCGAATGACCTACCTTCTTACCTATGATTTATTTCTAAACAACAATGCTCGTCGTCGTTGTAACCGGTCAATTTTGTGTGAAATTCCATTGTTAAAAGCGGTCGGTCGTTGTAAGCGGAGTTATATTAAAAGGATGTACTTTCATAGTGGCTCATATTAAAACCAAACATATGCCTATACTTACGTAGCTAAAAACGGTTGGTTGTTATATGCAAAGTCGTACTAAACGGACTACACTGTACTTAAATTAAATTGTTGCTAGGTTTTGAAGCATCTACACAAAACTATTTCAGACCACAGAAAAGCAGATGTTGATGAAGGAACAAGGTGAAAATGCTGGTGCAGGAGTCTCAGAAGAGATACTGTATCGTATTGACATTCCTGCAAACCGTTACGACTTGCTATGCCTTGAAGGTTTGGTGAATGGTATTTTAGTTTTCCAAGGAAAGTAAGTGTACCTATCAAATTAAACAACTCTGTATAAAAATTTTAAGTACTGAATTGGCTAAACCTTTGAAAATGATTTTCAGGAAAGTACCACCTGAATATACATTAGCAAAGTATGAAGACTGCCACTCTCTCCACCTTACCCCTGCTACAGCTCAAATTAGACCATATGCTGTGGCAGCTGTTCTCAGGGGTATTAATTTTACTAAGGAGTCCTATGAAAGTTTCATTGATTTACAGGTGGGTTTAAAAATTAAAATTGTTTATTGGGTAACAGTTCAATTCAAAAGAAAACAAAAACAATTTAGAAATCGTAAGAAAACAAGCTAAAAAACAAATAACGAAATATGTGCAAATGTGAGTTAGTCCAGTAAATAAAAGATTTGAGGTCGCATTAAAGACACCTGACTTAAATGGTTTGGAAATAAAAGAATTGGTGTTTAACTAAGCATTCGTGGTAATTTTGTGATTGTAAGGGCGTTCAACCCTTAGAAATACCTAAAGACGCCTTTTAACTTGTATACGCCAAACAATAAATGCACTTTTGGGGAAAACTGAGATTTATAACTATAGTTACCTTATAAATATGGTACTTAAGTTGTCTCTAGTTTAAAGCAATAAATTCTTAATATTACGATATTTTTTATATTATTGCGTGAAAAATAATACTTAAAAAATGGAGCCTTCGGAGATTTTTATGTTTTTTAAGTCTAATTGTAAGGCTCGAACATGTGTTAAGTTTTCACCTAGGTGACTATTTCAGAACCCAGTTAAAATCGATTTTTTAAAGATTTCTGTAGTACACATTAAAGACACTACAAATATTTTCTTGGCTGTGCCGTAACACTAATATTATCTATTGGAAATCATCATCGTCCCTTGTACAAACAAAGAAGTTTCTTCTTAAAACGCATTTTAACTAAAATGTATTAGACATTATAATTATATTTCAAACGCCGAGAAGGTGCGTCAGCTGCCACGTACGCATAGCCAGTGTGCGACAGAGACGGAGCTATTGGGTGCGAAAAAGACAAGTGCGCGGATAGCTAGATGGAAAGTGCGAAACGCAAATGTGATAAAATGCACAATATGATAGGTAGGTAGTAGTTATTTAATAATAATTGTGTCATACTCATTGAATTGTGGGCATCCAAACGTGATCATAGTACTACCGTCCTACTGATTTACAACATAGATATACCTACTGTAAATTCAATTCAAAAGAAGAAATAATAATAATATCTGGGACAAATCACACACGGTCATCTGGCCCCAAACTAGGATTCCCTGTGCTATGGGAACCAGAGACTGATATACATACACAAATACATTTAAACACATACATATATAGATAATAATACACCCAGACTTAGAGCAAACAATTCTGCTTATCACAGAAAAGTTTGCCCTGTGTGGGGATCGAACCCACGACTCTCGGATCAGAGGTCAGGATCGCTAACCACTTAGCCACCGAGTCAGTCGAAACTTTGTCCTATTGATTCGCCGAACATTTAACTCCAAAAATTATACATAATTATTATATTGTCATGACATGAGTGTCATCGCCATTTTTCCATGACTTTCCATGAGCCTGCCAAAGCAACCCCACTTCCAATGCCAGTGGGCCTGTTCTTATGAAGTAAAAGTAGTTAGGTATTTACGCTAAATTTCACGAACTAGATGCGACATATCGTCGTTGCAATTTACCGTAATTTTGGATCAAGAATCAAGACCTCAAACTTGGCATAGTTGTTCCTTAGGTGGTCTTAAGTGGAATAAGCCCGGGAGGCATCGGGAGGCATCACGGTGGCGGCGTTATTATACCGCAATAGCTGTCCACTTTGATTTCGCTTGCCCTCTTGAAGCTCTCAGTAACTGACACGTTTCGTAACCCAGCATACGAGTCACAAGACCACACCAACATAATTTTCTTCGCTTAAGGTACGCCTCAATTCCGTATACGTTTGCACGGTGTAGAACCTTTTTATATCTTATATGGTTGGACCAGTCGATGTTCATGATATCACGGAGGCACTGCATGTGAAATCTATCGAGGCAGCGTATTTCTTTCCTATTAGACTGGTGGCAAAAATAATAAAAGTGCTCTATTTACCGAGTTTTTTTCTCTGGCTCCTATATAGCTACAACAATTATCAATATTTTCGTCTTGATTCGTAGATGATCAAATAGCCAGTCATAAGAAAGGGGGAGGGGGGCCGATATAGCTATGACGAAACAAACGACCTTACGACAGGCTATTTCGTAATATCTGTACCAAAATGAATCCATCGATCTATACCTGTCATAGCTCTATATAAACACTATGTCTCTCACGAATTGAGGAGGTTTGGAATTACTTTGGACATATACACCAAGATCTTAGTAGCTAATATCATGCGACCGGAAGAATGTAGGTCTACGTTTGCCAGAAACTGCTAAAGCTGAACCAATCCCAATGATCTCAGGGTCGAGGTCACATTTGAATGTTATTACACTTCCCAAATACTTAAACTTCTCCACATGCTTCATGACATTCTAACCGAGATACATTTGGAGTTAGGTTGTTCAGTTGTCTCCCAACATACATAACATCGATCTTACTTACACTGTCAGTACTCAATTTTTTTTAATGACTCGTCAAAACTGGTCATCAGTTTTTGCAGAGATATTAGGGGATTCCGCTGTAAAACATAAGTCGTCCACGTACCTTATTGCTGTAACTATATGGCATAAAACTTTGTTACGTGCCTTCATTCGGTCTAGGTTGAAAAATTTACCGTCAGTTGTTAGTACGGACTACGGAAGTGCATAAAGATGCCTTTTGGCATGTTATGTGTGTGGCTCATAAAGTATGTTAACAACCCATTACGTTCCCACTGCAGAGGCACGGATCTCTTCCTATAACTCGGGAAGGTTAGGCCATACTCCACACACGGGGGCCAAGTCCGGATTGGTGGAGGTTGTGGGGCTAGTGGCCAACCCCAGTCTCAGAAAATTTCAAGCCGCCTATAAGGACTCCAACGTGGCTTAACGACTGCCATCTAGCGATAGCAGCCAGCACCAACGGCTTAACTTATAAATATCTTATTATGGACATCATATATAAACAATAGTGCAAACGGTGCACTCTTCGATTCCAGTAATCATTGTTTCATTTTAACGAAAGGTTATTGAGTACAAAAACTGGCAGTTCGGGATTAGACTTCGGGGCGTAAACTTGTTTTTACAAAATATATTTTTCTTTCAGTTAATTAAATAGTTTTTTAAAAAGCTTCTCGAACACCACCCCGTAACAGTGCCTTGCGAAGCATGGAAACGGTCGAGATAAATGCCACTAACAGTCATACCCATCCAGGTTATGACCGTGTCTGTAGTCAGTTAACCTTCGTGATCGACGCGACCACGCAAGCCGCACTGAGCCACGACCGCTTCTCATATAAAGTATATTTACTAAAATTAACATAAATTTGCTTAAATATAATTGAACATAGCTTTTGGTCATACCCAATCATGGCAATTTAGTAGATCCTATCCATTGCTTTTATTAAACAAGTCATTTATGGATCAGATTTGTATTCCAAAGTACCGACAGATTATTTGTTTTCGATGTAAATAATATTTTCCTTCACGATTATAAATAATTTAAGCACTTATATTGCATTTCTCAAGTTAAGTGAATTTGTAATTCTTTTTGAGAAATAAATATTTCAAACCGTGTATGGATCTTACAGCTCATAATTTTATTGTTGACATATTTTTTAATAGAAATTAAGTGTTAAAAAAATATGTGCTGAAGTGAGTTTCTTCTGGACTCAACGTTTCTTCTCACTTCGCAAACATTTCCTGAAACGTTGAGTGTACAAATTCCGCGTGGTAAGGACTATGTGCTAGATAGAAAAACTATTTTTTACTAGAAAAATAACCATTTTTTTTAAATATGTTGTCCACGTTATTCGGATTTTATGAATTTGTTATATTTTTTTTAGTGAAAGAACTTGAAAGAAGCCTTTATTTAATCAGAAATGAATTAGTCTTCCTTGAATTATCCGAAAATGATATCACACTTGACCTAGTACATAAAGTTATGGACGTATTAGCTCGAAAGAGGAGCGCGACCGAATAAAACTTTCCTTGCCTCTCCTCGCCACTTTTGTGATGCCTCTCGATGCCAATAGTATAAGGAAGACTGTTTTATATGGGGGGATTAGTTAAAAAAGTGTCCAACTGTAAGTAGTAAATAATAGTTCAAGAATCCATCAGAGTGGCGCTAATGTAGACAAGGATTATGAAAATAATATATGAAAAAAATATTTTTTTCTTATTTTATGTTTTTTGTTTTAAAGTGCGTTATAACAAAGCGGATTCTTTCCTTGTTTTCTTCTCTGTTTCTAATAACTTTTCTCGCTTTCTTTAAAATTTACCCTTTTTAGGGTTCCGTAGTCAACGAGGAACCCTTATAGTTTCGCCATGTCCGTCTGTTTGTCCGCGGCTTAGCTCAGAGACTACTAGTACTCCAGAGCTGTAAGTGCGGATATGCATATTAATCCTTATATACTTCCAGCCTCCCGAACAAGCCGGTTTCCGAAAAGGCTTCAGTACCATAGACCACATACATACGCTTCGGCAGATTATACAGAAGACCGAAGAGTATAATCGACCACTAAGCTTGGCGTTTGTGGACTATTAGAAAGCCTTTGATTCGATCGAGACCTGGGCTGTATTGCAATCTCTCCTAACAGTGCCAGATCGATTATCGATACATCGAAGTTTTGAAGTGTTTGTATGAAAATGCCAGAATGTTGGTCCACCTTCAGGATCAGAATTCGAAACCTATCCGGCTGCAGCGTGGGGTGAGATAGGGAGACGTTATATCTCCGAAACTGTCCACTGCTGCACTGGAAGATGTTTTCAAGCTTCTAGACTGGAAAGAACTCGGCATTAACATCAATGGCCAGTACATCACTCACCTTCGATTTGCTGACGATATCGTGATCATGGCTGAGACCTTGGAGGATCTAGACGCAATGCTCAAAGGACTAAGTAGAGTCTCCCAACAAGTGGGTCTTAAAATGATACATGGATAAGACGAAAATCATGTCAAACATCCGTGTTACACCCACTCCTCTGAAGGTTGGAGACTCTACGCTCGAAGTTGTTGACGAATATACAGGGTGTAACAGAAGTGTGTGACAATACTTCAAGGTTGACTTTTACCCATCAAACTGAACAACTTTTGTTCTACAACTTTGTTGAAATCGCAAAAATTTTTTTGGACTTTTCATACAAACTTGGTTCGCCAGCTGAACGATTTGTATGAAAAGTCCAAAAAAAATTTTGCGATTTCAACAAAGTTGTAGAACAAAAGTTGTTCAGTTTGATGGGTAAAAGCCAACCTTGAAGTATTGTCACACACTTCTGTTACACCCTGTATATACCTGGGACAAACAGTCCAGTTAGGTAGGTCCAGCTTTGAGAAAGAGATCAGCCGTCGAATCCAACTTGGCTGGGCAGCGTTCAGGAAACTTCGCAATATCTTCACGTCCAAAATACTGCAGTGTCTCAAGACTAAAGTCCATGACCAGTGTGTGTTGCCAGTGATGACATATGGATCCGAGACATGGTCGCTTACTATGGACCTTATAAGAAGGCTTAAAGTCACTCAAAGGGCGATGGAACGTGCTACGCTTGGTGTTTCCCTACGTGATTGAATCAGATATGAGGAGATACGTAGGAGAACTAAAGTTACTAGCTCTTTTTGAATTTTTTTTCTCTCGACTATCCCAGAGTGTGGGGTATCGTTGAATAGGTCTTTCAAAAATATTGTGGGTTTGCGAAACCTATTTTTCGAGTCATGGATTCGTTTTCGAAATATTAAGCTTTAAAGTGTAATTTTTTGTTAAAGTCATGTGATCCAACAGCTAAATGGTTATTTCTAGAAATGTGAAAAAATTCACGGCAGTAGTATATTTAACGAAGTTGAAAGGAAAACTATCACAGCTAAGTAGGCTTTACAAGTTAACGAGTAGTAGTCAGTTTTGTAAGACGGGAGGTTTTCCCCTTGAAGCAGTGTTTGTCGAAGTACTAAGAAACCCTACACTGCGCGTGGTCCGACACGCACTTGACCGCTTTTTATACAATAACACCTCCCTTACTTAACGCGTTTTGACGGACACTTTTGTACACAGAGACAGATCTCCTTACATGTACCCTCCATAGCCAATTTTTTTTCTAGCGATGGAAGCAATTATTTGTTCCAAATGAATTGGTATTCCTTTAATTGTCCGATAATTATCACACTTGCCCCAGTACATATAGTTATGGAGATATAAGCTCGAAAGAAGAGCGCGGCCGAATCAAACTTTCCCCGTTTTCCCTTGCCACCTTTGTGATGCCTCCCGATGCCTCCTGAGCTAACACTCAAGACCACCTAAAGAACAACTATATACCAAGTTTAAATCCTTGATAACACACACAAAACACAATAGGTAGACACGTGACCGCGGATGATGCTAAGTGGAACATCTATATCTTGTGAATAGTAAAATAACGTGCCACACGAAAAGAAAAGAAAGAGAGAGAGAAACATTGATCCAAAATTAAAAACAGTTCTCATACAAGATGTTGCACGAAATCCCCAGCTATAGCTTAGCTGAATAAAGAACTCGCGGGGTAGCGCGGGCGCCGCGCATGCCGCATTCCCCCGCCCGCGCCCCCCGCTCAGCCCACTCGCGTATTATAATTGTTATTAGATTATTACAGAAACTGTGCAACAGATTGACCGGGGATTTTTCTTAGTCTTAGTTTTAAAAAAATATTACTATTAGATTTCATGAAAATATTCGTAGTGTCTTTAATGTGCAAGGGTTAAAATCGAATAAAACTTAATAAAAAAATAAATAACGAAGTCACCTTGGAGATAATTCTCATGGTTATTGACAGTGGTTATGTAACCCCTAAGACAAAATATCACTCACCTTGCAGTATTTCTTTTCAAGTTATAAATTTTTAAATATATTATATTCAATATCTACTCAATGTTTTGATCTCGATCGGGGACGATTATAAATATAAATAAAACGTCTTATAAGAAGCCCTCATGTAAAAAATCACCAGTTTTCTATTTTTTGTTCACATTTAAATTTAATTTTGTTTCTTTAGGGGCTAATTACCGAAAAATCATCAAATACTCATAAGAGATTTTCATGAATTTTCATTTTGCAATTATTTAAGTAACATATTCTAAATTTTCACCCAAAGTGCATTAAATGTAACCTACTCCATACAAAAATTCGTAGATTGACTGGACTAAGTATGGATGTGTGTGCAGGGATGCCGACTTCATAAAAATATTTGGGGGTTAGGGCAGTTTTTTTTTGTTTTTTTTTCTAATATTTTCACTCAAGGCTTCGCATGCGTGGATATCATTTTTGTGGACCACAGTGCGTGAGCCGCAAGCAGTACCAGTATTTTAATAACATAAAAATGATAATGTCACTGGGGGGCTCGGGCACCCCCAGGCCCAAGGAGTTGGCGCCAGTGTGTGTGTGAACATGTATGAGTGTGTGTGTTTGGTTTCACTTGATAACTTCAAATAAGGATTCAGTTTCATCATAAATGAGGAGTTGCAACCATGACACAACAGATTTTTTACAGTCTTAATAGAGGTGCAGTTATAGACTGAAAGTTGAGTGTCGTGTTGATAGAAGTATTAATTAGTAGACTTAATATTAGAGATGCAAATAATCGAAGCCGTAATCTTGATACATCACGTAGTCAGGAGTCCCCTTGTATTAACTGGTTCACTTGAGCCTCGGAATGGATAGTAATTATTGGTGATGCTTCATCTTTTCGCACATATGCTTTTCCATAGGCTGTCCAACAAAAGTTATATTCCTTATTTATCGCAGTCTCGCGCTAAGAAGTGGAGGCGCGCCGCACAGTGGATTTTGGAAGCCGAAAAAGTGACATTATAGAGTTTTTTTCCAAAATCTGGCAGAAATATTCATATCTAAGCGACGACTTGAACTCCCGCGTGTCAAATATATGTAGTTTTTGTTTTACAGCAATTTTCAAAATAATTTCCCAAATGGGAAACAACAGAGGAAAATCTTAATAGAAACTTAATGGTACTAGCAATGAGGCAATCGATAGCTTATAGTTGAAGATATAAGAAAAACCTATATTTGAAGCCTTGTTTGGTAATTCTATTCAATGTATGTTAAGACATATTCAACATTTTTCAGTTTTTTTTCATCAATTTTTTTCTCCGCTGTTCTACCGTTTTGGGATAATTTAAATACATGAAAATGTAGGCACAATTACGTCCTACATTATTTTTTTTTTGGTTTCCCAAACGGGCGGAACAGCCGAGAAAAATAGAGCTTCCCATCTCTTAAAATAGTTTCCCAAAATTTCCACTCCTAGGGTTGTCACTTTTGAAAACTAAAAATTGATTATTGGTTGCTTTGGGAAAGTTGTTATGAATCATGAGTAGAAGCTCCAGTTAATACAGTTACCGCTGACTTTATTTAAACAAATATCACCTTTGTGTGATAAGCGTAAGGTTTTAATATTATTTATTAGCAAAATCTAGCAACAAGTAGCATCACTAAAGTTTCACCCAAGAAATTCGTGTTGGGATAGGGATGTTATCGTTTTAAAAAGTTTTATTTATCGATATATTTGGTTTAATAACGATTGACTACTACATAATAAAGTTGGTTCCAATAAAGAAAAAGTAAAAAGTAAACAAACTTAACTATGTCATTGCCACATGTCAACGTCAGTTGCCTAATACGTTTGTTTTAGGTAAAGTATCTTTCAATAGAAACCCGCAATAATGTAAACACACAATTAAACACTCCGTAGTTACATACATTTGCATATAAATCCTAATCATAATTCACATTTCAATGAACCATGCATAGTTCTTACAATAATTTTGACACGAAATAACTTCTTTTGGATAGTTATTTTAATAAAAATCCTTGGACGATGAAAATTTCAATAATTTGTCAAACTGTCATAATCATATTTTACTCATCAAAGTCTGTTTGTCTTTGAAAAGTTAGTGTTGTTTATCGTTTTTATTACTCACTCATTTCTCACTCACTCATTTGAATCACTGAGTCAGTTCTAAAAAATAAACGTAGGTTTTAAATTTAATATGACATTTGACATGACATTTGCCAACTACTACGTGAAATCACGGACTTTGTTTTTGCTTACGATTGGATTTTTTCTCAAGGAACAATCAGGAGGTAACAATGTTTTTAATTTATTATTCCTTTAAAATGTAATAAATAGATACACAGAATCTCTTAGAGATGCTATGGATAAATGGATAAGAATAATTATAAAGAATGTGTAAAATGATTCGTGGATTCGTGATATTTTTATGCTATAATGATTGAGCCGCAACCCAGTACATCAGGGTCAGGGATTTCTCACTGATATTAGTATTACATCACTATTAGATCACTATGAACATATGAACTATGAACTATGAAGATAGAGGGGCAGAAAAATTCTCGAATGGCGACCGCGCACCGGAAGACTCAGTGTGGGCAGGCCTCCGACTCGGTGGACCGCGACCTGGTAAAGGTTGCAGGAAGCCACTGGATGCGAGCCGCACAGGACCGGTCGGTGTGGAAATTCTTGGGGGAGGCCTTTGTCCAGCAGTGGACGTATCTCGGCTGATAGATAGAAAGATAGAACATAGATAACAAGGTGTCAAAAGAAAATATTTACATGATTGCGGCATTCTATTGAAAGGGACTTTAGTACCCTATACGTTTTGATTCCCATGCGAGTGTCCAAGTATGTGGCATAAACGGCCGTATATCTTGTTTGCGTTGGCATAGAAGTTTGATTTTTTCACAGCTTCAAGGGATTGCAGGCCTGAGTATTTGATATAAATTTTAACTATCTACCTCCACGCGTTCCTGAGAAAAAGGGTCTTGATAGACAGATAGGCGGACGGACAGACGGACGGTCTTCCTTTTTTTCCTTTGAAGTAGGGAACCCTAAAAACAAAAAAAAATTCACGCCATCTGTTATTTGCTGTTAGAACTACAAGAAAATAACACATGATTTTAGTTTAGCTATTCATTGGTAGATGGCGAACGTGATGTGACAATCAATGTGACGTACCGATTGATATTTATTTATTTACGATTTGTTTATCGATAATGTTTATGATATCGATATCCCTACTTAAAATATTCTAAATGCGAAAGTAACTGTCTGTCTATTACGTTTTCACTCTTAAACTGCTGAACTAATTTTGATGAATTTTAGTATAGAGATAGATGGGACCTTGGACAGACTACTTTTTGTCGCGAAAATAAAACTTGAAGGAGGTGAAGTGAAGGTAGGGGATGAAATTTTGTATAAATATCATGATATTTCATATCTATACTGTTAGTGCTGTAAATGAAATAATAGTCACGGCTCAATGTAGCTTGCTTGGTCAAGTCGATCATGCAGATTGACTGACTACGGTCACAGTCATAACCTGGATGGGTATGTCATGTAACAAGCACCATAAACGATGTCAACGCGGACGATGTGGAGTAATTTCAAAGCTTTTAAAATTTTATGTTAAATCTCGACTTCCGATTATTTTATTAACAAAAAAATGCAAATATCTCGAAAACGGTAAAAGATATCGAAAATCTGACAGAAATTTTGAAAAGCTTAACTAAACGAGACGAATATTGACTATGAAAAAAATGGCGAAATTAGTTTTTTTTTTCGTTTTTCCATACAAATTCGTGATTCGCTATTCAGGGTTAGTATAGAAAACTGAAAAAGAATATTTGTACATCGGATTTTTTCTTTTTTTTTATATTCTATACTTAACTCCGAGTAGCCTCTTCAAATTTGAAACGCACTTATTTAACCCCCTATACAGGGTGTAACAAAATTGGTGTAGGTGTTAACTGGGAATTCTACTCATCGTACTGAATAACTTTTATTCTACGACATTGCTCAAATCGCAAAACAAATTTGGACTTTCCATACAAAAATGGCAAAACGGATTGATCTGTTTGTATGAAATGCCCAATTTTTTTTGTGATTTTAGCAAAGTCGTAGAACAAAAGTTGTTCAGTATGATGAGTAGAATTCCCAGATAACGGGTCCTACATCAATTTTGTTACACCTTAACATTAAAAAAAAATCTCAAACTATTCAAGTGCACGTTTGTTTTTTAGGGTTCCGTAAGAAAAGGTCAACGGGACCAATTTTAAGCATCCGCTGTCCGACCGTACGGTCCGTCTGTCAGCGGGCTGGATCTCATGAACTGTAATAGGTACACAGTTGAAATTTTCACGGAGTGTGTATTTCTGTTGCCAGTATAATAACAAATAATTTAAAAATTAAAGTGCTCCCCTAGTAAAAACGTGTTTTTTTGCGTTTTTGCTCTATTTTAATAATGGCAACATGCAGTCAGCCATCGCTCCTCTCAACCACATTTGAGGAAAATGAACCACCCGGCTGCCGATACGCCACGAACATTTAAGCGAGCACTCATTGCTCTGGTAAATGGAAAAATGACTATTAAAAAAACTGTTACAAACACATTTATTTATTTTACATTTTAATCATGAAGTACTTATCTTTACATCTCTAATAAGTATATGACTTTAGACGGGTCCTATGTCGAAAGATACTTTCTTAGCTGATCCCCATTATAGCTTGTTTCAATAAAAAAAGCAAAAGTTAGTTAAGTTTGTTTACTTTTTGCCTTTTCTTTATTGGAACAAATTTTATTATGTAGTAATCAATCTTTATTGAACCATATATATTGATAAACAAAACTTTTTAAAACGATAACATCCCTATCCTAATACGAATTTCTCGGGTGCAACTTTAGTGATGCTACTCGTTGCTAGATTTCGCTAATAGATAATATTAAATACATCAACCTTATGCTTATCACACAAAAGTGGCATTCAGCCCCCGCAAGACAAACAAGCTGATTCAGAAACAAACAGTGCGAGTATCCTCATCTAATGTTCTCCTATATCGATGTAAATAAATTACAAAAAAAAATGGACTCTCCATACAAAAAATATAAATCCGACAATTTATGGAGATTTTTGGAGTTTTATTTTAAAGTTTTAGAACACTAACAAAATCAGCGGAAACTGTATTAACTGTAGGTTCTGCTCATGATTCTGAATAATTTTCCCAAAGGAATCAATAATCAATTTTTCGTTTTCAAAAGTGACAACCCTAGTAGCGGAAATTTTGGGAAACTTTTTTAAGAGTTGGGAAACTCTATTTTTCTCGGCTGTTCCGCCCGTTTGGGAAACCAAAAAAATTGTACGTATAGGACGTAATTGTGCCTACATTTCCATTTATTTTAATTATCCCAAAACGGCAGAACAGCGGAGAAAAAAATTTATGAAGAAAAATTGAAAAAAGTTGAATAAGTCTTAAAATACATTGAATAGCATTACCAAATAAGGCTTCAAATATAGGTTTTTCTTATATCTTCAACTATAAACTATCGATTGCCTAATTGCTAGTACCATTAAGTTTCTATTAAGATTTTCCTCTTTTGTTTCCCATTTGGGAAATTATTTTGAAAATTGCTGTAAAACAAAAACTACACATATTTGACACGTGGGAGTTCTCGTCGTGGTTTAGATATGAATATTTCTACCAGATTGTGGAATAAACTCGACAATGTCACTTTTTCGGCTCCCAAAATCCACTGTGCGCCGCTTTTGGGGTTAGTTGCTCGGAGAAGAAGACAGAGGTATCCTCCGCTACTCTATGGCCCAGATGTTTTCGCATAACTTCGTCTTGTGTTTAGTGTTGAACGACTTAGCCAGCTTCAGAACTTCTGTTTTCACCATTGTTGCATTTGTTTCTACTATGATTGGTGCTTTTGTTACTTCTTTTTTCCCACGTACCCTGTAGATATAACGAATATCCTGCTTCTCCATGCTGCATCCTACGTTTTTCGAAAGACACGTCATCATTTCAATGAGGTTTTCTCTTGTATCGTTTGATTTTTTATGAAAGTTTCTTATTTCTAAATTTGCCTTTCTACTATTCCTCTGCATATCTCCCAATCTATCTTCTAGGAAACGTGTTTACAAATGGCCAATGATGTCGATTGCCCGTGATGTGATTAGCGAGAGGGCGGGGCCTAGTGGTTTTAAAAGGTGTATAAATATAGGGTGACCCTAAATTAGTTCTTGATACGAAAGGCTATGCATGTGCTCATGATAACGAACAACTTTCCCTAAAGAACCCATAGTCAAATCGCAAAAAAAATTTGGACTCTTCATACTAATTTGGCCGGTCAGTTCATCGATTTGTATGGAGACTCAAAATTTTTTTTGCGATTTGACTATGGGTTTCTTAGGGAAAGTTGTTTGTTATTATGAGCACATTCATAGACTTTCGTATCAAGAACTAATTTAGGGTCACCCTATATACACGAGTATGTACAAATGTACTCACTCTGTGGTTGCTCCTGGTACTAGGGCTTCAGGTACTTCCTCTTTAAGGCTGCGGCCTGGACGCAAGCGACGGCGACAGCGACAGCGACGGCGACAGCGACACGAGCGACTTGATCATTTCCATAGATTTGTATCCCATTTGCAACCCGCGCCTCACGCCCCGCACCCCGCTCCTCCCCCCGCACCCCGCTCCACACCCTCCCCCGCACCCCGCTCCTCCCCCCGCACCCCGCGACTCACCCTTCCCCCGCAACCCGCGACTCACCCTCCCCCCGCACCCCGCGCCTCCCCCCACACCCCACGACTCACCCTCCCCGCCCCCCGTTCCTTCCTCACCCGCATCCCGCGTCTCTCCCCGCAAACCGCGCCTCACTCCCCGCAACCCGTGCCTCACCCCGCATCCCGCGACTCACCCTCCCCCCGCACCCCGCGACTCACCCTCCCCCGCATCCCGCTCCTCCCCCACCTGCACCCCTCGCCTCCCCCCGCACCACACGTCTCCCCCCGCACCCCACGTCTCCCCCGCATCCCGCTCCTCACCCTCCCCCGCACCCCACTCCTCTCCCCCGCAACCCGCGCCTCACCCCCCGCACACCGCTTATCATCCCGCCACACCCCGCACCTTCCCCCCCACAGAACGCTCCTTACCCCCCGCACCCCGCTGTTCCGGGACTGCTGTGGAGTGCTCTCAAATACTCTCGAATGTTCTGGACTGTTCTATTCTAGAAAATTCTTAAGGGTGAAATTTCAACCCTTATGTCTTCAAAAGCACGCCCTTTAGGCAAAAACGGAAACCTTCATGGATGGGGGACAGAGGGCTACCGCACCATATAATAATAATACCTGAGACAAATCACACACGGTCATCTGGCCCCAAACTAGTATTTCTTGTATCTTGGGAACCAGAGACTGATATACATACACATATACTTTTAAATACATACGAATATAGATATAATACACCCAGACTCAGAGCAAACAATTCTGCTCATCACAGAAAAGTTTGCCCCGTGTGGGGATCGAACCCACGACTCTCGGATCAGAGGTCAGGATCGCTAACCACTTAGCCACCGAGTTAGTCAAATAACATATCATCATCATCATCATCATCATCAGCCTGCATTAGTCCACTGTTGGACATAGGCCTCCCCCAAGGCACGCCACTTGTACCTATCTTCGGCCACGCGCATCCAGCTGTTACCAGCAACCTTGCGCAGATCATCGCTCCACCTAGTCGGGGGGCGTCCCACGCTACGTTTGCCCAAACGCGGTCTCCACTGTAGCACTCTGTTTGTCCACCGGTTGTCAGTTCTTCGACACATATGTATGTCCGGCCCATTGCCACTTCAGTGTGCTAATTCTCTGAGCAATGTCGGTTACTTTGGTTCTCTGGCGAATAACCTCATTTCGGATTCGGTCGCGCAGAGAAACTCCGAGCATGGCTCTCTCCATGGCACGCTGTGTGTGACTTTGAGCTTGTGGACTAACTGCACTGTTAGTGTCCACGTTTCACGCACTGGTTGAAGACTTTTGTCTTCAGGCATTGCGGTATATATGATGATGATGATTTTTTGGAAGTTGATTTATTTTGACAAAGAGTGTAGCGGAATAAGCATGGGCCAGATGCCCCTCGGGAAAGTTAGGTTGATATTTTTACCATGACATCAGCTTCTCAAGAGAAACATTTCCCTAAGCTATCAAACCTCAGCACGCGCTAGTTTTTGAAATAAATTTTTTTAATTGATTTTTGAAAAAAATATTTTTTTCCCTTACAACATATTTTTTTTTTGTGATCTTTTTGCAAACGCTAGATACAACAAAGAAGTATTAAACAAAGTACTTTTTAGTGTTTGCAGTGATTTATATATCGAAATACACGAATTTAAAAAATTTCAAAAATTAAAATGTCACGAATTCTGTGCGACACCCTCACAATATTTTTTTATAAATTACTCTTACTGTGCTCTATAACATATATTTTTTTCAAAATTTTAGTAAGGGTAGAACAGTTAGAAAAAATATTATTTCTCTCCATATATGAATATTAGAGCAGCGAAGTGAGTAATACTGCTCTGATTTTTAAATGTAATTTTAATAATAATATATATAGGGTGACCCTAAATTAGTTCTTGATACGAAAGGCTATGCATGTGCTCATGATAACGAACAACTTTCCCTAAAGAACCCATAGTCAAATCGCAAAAAAAATTTGGACTCTTCATACTAATTTGGCCGGTCAGTTCATCGATTTGTATGGAGACTCAAATTTTTTTATTGCGATTTGACTATGGGTTTCTTAGGGAAAGTTGTTTGTTATCATGAGCACATTCATAGACTTTCGTATCAAGAACTAATTTAGGGTCACCCTATATATATAATACACCCAGACACAGAGCGAACAAATCTGCTCATCACAGCAATGTTTGCCCTGGGTGCGGACGAACCCCCGACCCTCAAGATCAGTAGTCAGGAGCGCTCACCATTAAGTCACCGAACCAGTTAAAAAAAATTGTTTGATTACATTTGTTTCCTGTGAGTACCTAATCGTGCGCTCCAATACTCTGTGGCTCCAATACGCGACACGGCCAGAACGTACGGCGGCGAGGCGGGGCGGTGCGAGCGATAGATGTGGAACTTTCTTGACGCCAGCAGCGGCGAGATCGCTCGGTTTGCGGCGGGCGGTGTAGTGTGCGCGATGTCGATACTTCGACATTTTCACAGTTATTCTTACTAATAACCCTTATCACTGACTCAGTGATTTACACTCCAGACTATTGATCCGAGAGTGGTGGGCTCGATCCCAATCCAGGGCAAATATTTCTGCGATGATTTATTTTTATTACTGGCTAAAGAAGACCTACATCCATACTACAAACAAAACAAAAAGGCGATTTCGGCAACTACTGAAGAATTATGAAGATTAAAGTCGAAATCCGGAAGTGGAGACGATAACCGTGGGAGAGCCATGCTTCGGCACGAATGGGCCTGCTCGACCGGAGTGATACCACGGCCTCACAGTGAGTGAGGGCATCGGAGGCCCAACCTCCCCTCCCCCCCAATTCCTCCCATCCCCCATCCCATTTCAAAGGTCGGCAACGCACTTGTCACTCTTCTGGTATTGCGGGTGTCTATGGGCGGCGGTAATCGCTTACCATCAGGTGATCCGTCTGCTAGTTTGCCACGTATCACATAAAAAAGCGGCGAAGTGCGAGTCGGAATCGCCCATGAAGGGTTCCGTTCCGTTCCGGTTTACGATTTCTAACCAATTTAAAAAAACGACTTACTAGATCTCGTTCAAACCAATTTTCGGTGGAAGTTTGCATGGTAGTTTACATCATATATATATTTTTTTGTTTTATCATTCTCTTATTTAAGAAGTTAAGGGGGCGGGGGGACACACATTTTACCACTTTGGAAGTGTCTCTTGCGCAAACTATTCAGTTTAGAAAAAAGAAACATATTAGAAAACTCAATATCATTTTTGAAGACCTATCCATAGATACCCCACACGTATGGGTTTGATGAAAAAAATTTTTGAGTTTCAGTTCTAAGTATGAGGAACCCCCAAAATTTATTGTTTTTATTTTTATTTTTGTGTGAAAATCTTAATGCGGTTTACAGAATACATCTACTTACCAAGTTTCAACAGTATAGTTCTTATAGTTTCGGAAAAAAGTGGCTGTGACATACGGATCTGATCTGAGGGTTGGGGGTTCGTCCGCACCCAGGGCAAACATTGCTGTGATGAGTAGATTTGTTCGCTCTGTGTCTGGGTGTATTATATCTATATTATTATTAAAATTACATTTAAAAATCAGAGCAGTATTACTCACTTCGCTGCTCTAATATTCATATATGGATAGAAATAATATTTTTTCTAACACTGTTCTACCCTTACTAAAATTTTGAAAAAAATATATGTTATAGAGCACAGTAAGAGTAATTTATAAAAAAAATATCGTGAGGGTGTCGCACAGAATTCGTGACATTTTAATTTTAGAAAATTTTTAAATTCGTGTATTTCGATATATAAATCACTGCGAACATTAAAAAGTACTTTGTTTAATACTTCTTTGTTGTATCTAGCGTTTGCAAAAAGATCACAAAAAAAAAATATGTTGTAAGGGAAAAAAATATTTTTTTCAAAAATCAATTAAAATTTTTTATTTCAAAAACTAGCGCGTGCTGAGGTTTGATAGCTTAGGGAAATGTTTCTCTTGAGAAGCTGATGTCATGGTAAAAATATCAACCTAACTTTCCCGAGGGGCATCTGGCCCATGCTTATTCCGCTACACTCTTTAATTTAATTTCAAGAAATAACTGCTATGTGGATTTAGGCACGTGTACTCCTGTTGGTGGTCCGGGGGAAGAGGAATTTGTATGCTAATATTAGATTGGTGTAGAGACGAGACTTTCTTAAGGCTTAGTCAATCATCAATCAGCTTGTGCTATCTTGATGTGGTGGAAATGGGCCAGGTAGAATTCAATTCTTGTTCCTTCCATCCTCGTCTATCATAGTCCGTGGATATGCAGCATAGCTATATAAATGGAACTTTTGTAAACCTTTAAACTGGGAAAGGGACAAACTGTGTCAAGTAAATATTAGGTAAGTGGTTTTGGAATGGGTTCTTATGGCAAAATGTTAACATAAATATTTAAATACAATCCGGAACGGAAATAAAATAAAACCTATTTAGATTAGTTAACTATTAATATTATAAGATTATTCAACTGAACTGAACTTTAGATTACTTAACTATTAATATTATAAGATTATTATTAGTTATTTTTTTTCTTTTTATAAAATAAATCTTTAATGATATAAGTAACAGTAGGTATTATTCCTCTGAGGTAGGCAGATCTAAATAATACGTAATCGCTGGGTTCTTTTTTCCAGGATAAACTGCATCAGAACCTGTGCAGAAAGCGTACGCTTGTGGCCATCGGCACACACGACTTGGACACCGTGACGGGCCCGTTCGTGTACGACGCTGTGCCGCCCGCCGAGCTGCGCTTCACGGCGCTCAACCAGCAGCGCGAGATGACGGCCCTTGAACTCATGGATCTTTACTCTGTAGGTAATTTCCTCTGAATTGTGGTGAATAGGCGAATCGCTAAACTTAAGTGGCAGTGGGCGGGGCACATAGCTTGTAGTATAGATGGTCATTGGATCGCATATCGGATGAGACGTAGCGTAGGCAGGCATCCAAGCCACTTGACCTTTGTCCAACATTGGTTGTCTTTCGGTTGTTGTTAATGATGATAAACAAATTAAAACTCGTAACTCATTTTTCTTTTCAGTTTCCCATACTAAATTTTAATAGTGAATAAAGAATTTGTATGGGAAACTGAAAAAAAAAAATAAGTTTAGCAATTTTTTTCATACTCACTATGCGTCTCATGTATTATATGCTTTCAGTTAAGCTTTTCAAAATTTCTGTCAGATTTTCGATATCTTGTACCGTTTCCGAGATATTTGCATTTTTTGCAAAAAATAAACGGAGGTCGAGATTTAAAAAAAAATTACCCTCTCTTGGAGCGAGCTTCGTATATTAAAAGGTTTTTTTACATAGACGTTGCACTATTAGTCTATTTACAAACGGGCTAGCCGTTAACAGATACCATAAAGCTATTTTCAAATCTTAAGTTTGTATTTTTCGTAGACGTCATATTAAAATAAGTAGCTGGGAGACCGAGGGTCGCTAGTTCAATCGGAGCGTTTATAAACTACGTAAGATAACTTGTTTAGTAGTGGTTAGTACCTACCTATAATGATTTATTTTATATGAAACATTTTGCAGGGTGTGTTTAAGTCGATAGTGGCCTATGGGACGAAAGGACAAACAATATTTGTTCTAAAAATATCTATAATATTTTTGTATAATATGATTCTATTGAAAAAAATACATGCAAATTACCCTTTTATACAGGTGTTGTTTTGGTCGACAACGAGCTTTTCAGGGGTGATAGTATACATGATACTGATGCCAAAAAAAATATAAAAATGGCACCTTAAATTTTCATAAGTAAATCTTAGAAAATAATTAATTATGGTATCCTTGTTTCCGTGCGTAACGTATTTTAACATTGAATGGTTGCCTAGCAACGAGGCGAGGTGTGCGGGGGTGCGCGAGGGGCCCGACTGCGGCGGCGCCGCGCCGCGGGCGGGCAGTCTGCTGCATGCCTCCGCGCCGAACCCGCATTCCTTTTTCTTAGCGAGAGCAAGCGCCTCTGCGCGTGAACTTACGCTACGGCTAAGATCAGGAACAAGTCTTTATTCAATAGTCGTACACTGAGCTATGTAGTTGTTAATACATCGCTCAGTTCACGACTATCGAAATGTTTTTCGTGTGGTGTAAATCAAGTCGAGTGTGTGAGATTTGGAGTTATTTGGAGTGACGTCGCGCCGCCGTAATGTGTTACGCAATAAAAACATTATTTACAAACTCCGCAAATCGTGTTCTACCGAAAAAAACATCCCATGCTCGAGATAGAGCCCAAAGTAGACAAGAGTTCAAGGAAGAAGCTATCTTGGAATTCTTCTCCCGACAGGTTCATGTGAGTGTCATTGACCTTTTTGTAGGAAAATTCGTGAATGAGCCGGCCGTCATTGACTGACTGCGTGAACATGCGTTTTGATAATTTTAGGAAAATTTGTAGGTAATTTTTTCAGTAGAATCAATTTATTAAAAAAAATATCATAGGTATTTTCAGAACAAGTATTTTTTATACTTTCATCCCTTAGAAGGCCGTTGTCGACCAAAACAACACCCTGTATAAAAATAATAATAATACCTACTTAATGATAATGAAATAAATAATAATAAAAAAAAACCTATAATAGGAAATTTTCAGATGACGTATGTCACACCATAAAAGCCACAAACACATAGATTCTTATTAATTGAATTAACAGAAACGATTTTCAACTTGATCAAATATGGATGAGCTGGGTGCGTTCTGTTTTCTCTGTTAAATTATGTATCTTCTCTTTTTGTTCCTGTTCTATCAGTCAACCGTTATTATATTTTTACTAATATAGTTTTAAAATCGTAATAAGTCGTTAATTCAACATTCATACCAAAACACGTATGAATATTGTAAATAGGTATATTGTATTCTGCAAGTGGGTAGTTTCGTTTTTTTTTTAATTATCAGACTGACAAATATTTGGATATTTCGAGCAACTATATGTTGTTCAAAACTATATGAAACTATACCATACGTTTATCACTATCAAAACAAGAGCCAGCATTTATAAAATTTCTCTTTTCACCATGAGAGTATGGTCTACTACACATTGAGAGTCCTTTGTGGGCAAATACACTGTTTTTCTTTCTGATTTTATAGGGGTAAATGAGAAGAAATGCTTGCAAATGAACAACATCCAGCAAAGTGAACAACTTCCATCAAAGCGAACAACTTCTATCAAATTAAACAAATTCCCACAAAGTAAACAACTTTCACAAAAATGAACTACTCCCCTATATTTGGACGGTTTCTAGAAAACACTTCAAATCAAATCAATGAGCTGTCCTTCCCTTTCATTTCTTTTGGTATTTTGTTTACAGTAGGTAGGACCTGGCAATAGCTATAAAAGAACTTTACGTTTATTGTATAATAAATACGATATTATAGGCCTCTCAAGCAACATGTCTTACAACAGCTAGTATGACGAATTTACTTTACTCTGTAGAATCGGTGGGTATTTTGAATTTATAATTTTAATAATTAAGAATAAAGATTGCGGGGTAAACACAAAGTTAACGTTAACAGTGCAATTTTTATTCTTCAATGCTGACAAAAAAGTGCATGGTTGCACGTTGTGATTATCTTCTCTTTTGAGAGAAGCAAAATCTATTGAAGCTTTAATAAACTATAAACCGTCATTGTTTTTTCAAAAAGTTATCCGTATTTATAATGATTACAGTCGAAATTATCTACCTCTGATGTTAAAATAAGGCATAGTTTTATTCGTCTGGTTTATTGTATAAAAACTATATCGAGCAGTTTGACCAACTACGTGTTTAGATTTTTTTTAAACGTCTTGGATCCCGAATAAACTTATAAAATTTAATTTCAGCTTTTGTATTTGAATAATATTGCACACAGAAAGGAGGTAAATAAAATCATCAATAAGGAAAGAATACACAAAAGGTACAGCTTATTTCCACAAGAAATTTCCTCCAGCAGACCTTGGACAGTGAAAGGTGTAAATAAAATGTCAAAAGGACGTGTACAAAACAAAATTATCTCTAGAGGTGAATCTTTGATACAGTGCCGAAATAAAATGACTTACTCATTATGTATATTTGCTATAAAAAAAAATATTTGCATGTTGAATATCGTGGTGAAATTATATACATCAAGGCTGAGTTTATAGACCTTATCACTGCTTGTCTTAACTGTATTAAACTATGGGTAAATCAATGGATTTGGACTATACTAGCACCATGACCTTCCAAGCTGCAAAGTTCTCACATTTCGCCTACGTCTCCGGCGGCACGGCATTTGCCGCGGTGTAGCAGCTCGTCCTACACCCACGCTCCCGGCGCGATGTAGAAACTCGTTCTGCCGCAATGTCAGTGCGGTCCCGACGTACCTCCCAAGGGAAAACGAGTGTGTATTAGCAAAGGTTACCTAAAATTGAAATACTTAAAAACTGCGAAAGCTATAAACAATTTCCATACCAAGAGAGCTACGACTCGATGCGAGGTAGTATCTCATCAGCCGCACTCTCGGTGGCGGCACGGTGCGATGTAGCAGCTCGTCCTACAGCCACGCTCCCAGCGACTCGATGCGATGTAGCAGCTCATCAGCCGCACTCTCAGCTGCACGATGCGGTGTGGCGGCTTGTTCTACAGCCACTCAGGAAACCCGTCTCTCTTGCGCAGGCTCCGCTGCAACGTCAGTGTGGTCCCGACGTACCTCGCAAGGGAAAACGAGTGTGTATTAGTAAAGGTTACCTAAAATTGAAATACTTGAAAATTGCGAAAGCTATAAACACTTCCCATATCAAGAGAGCATTCCTCAGATGAACTACTCGTTGTAACTGTAATAAGACAGCAACTGCATATCTTGGAAACGGCTAATACGAAAATTTAAAATGTTGCCGTTAGGATAGAGTGGTTGCATAACAATGTTGAGAACACCCCAAATAATAAAAAAACTCCATCGCTAAATTATTGCAACAGTTTCTATACGAACTTGTGTTCTGAAAACCTATTTTGAACGTCGTACTTAAGAACCATGATTTTATTTATTCATTGAATACGCCAATAAAGTGATCTTAAAATAAACGTTAACATTCAAAACATACATATTTTCCAAACATCCAATCTAAGGCGATATTCTTCTTATCGTGTGGCATATTTAACCGTTCTATCCACAAGGTATAGACGGCAGTTGCCTAGTGTTGCACTTAGCATCTCCCGCGGTCACGTGTAGGGCATTTAGACTACACCTACGGACGTGTGCAACGCGACCATCATACCCATCTAGAAATCATCTAAGCTAAGGCGATAAAGGAGTGTTAGTTTTTACGTATGTCTGTTTTTTTTTTTTTTTTTTTTTTTTTTTATGTGATAAGGAAGGCAAACGAGCAAGTGGGTCACCTGATGGTAAGTGATCACCACTGCCCATAGACACCTGCAACCCCGTCTGTTGGTGGAATGCAAACTTTTGTAGGTATTTTTTTGTAAGTATTACCTTCATAATTAATAAAACATTTCGTAGGTTTAACTAAGCGAATAAGGCCATGAAAAAAATCTATTTCAAATAAAACTAACACATACCTTTAAACGTGAGCGAATCCCACTTCTGAAATGAAGAAAAACACGTGGAATATAACTTTTAAATAGGCTTTAATCTTCCTTTGACACAAGAAATACACTCAGTTTATGATATTTCTAACTGAATATTGAATACTGCACAGCGCTATTTCCAATTAACTGTCTCACTCGAAATTCAAAGATAGACTGACGCGCACTCGCCACCATTTCCCTCGTGCAATGCTCTCCCCTGTACTTTGATCCGTGGCGCCCCTGTGCGTCAGTCGATCTTCAAGTTTTACATTACTTGATTTACTCTTTATATTATTTTTAACTGTAAATATATTATGTTTCGATAATATTAAGCAACAATTATAGTGATTGTTTACAGTACAACAAAATATAGCTAACAATTATCTGCGCTAACTTAATTGTCAATTTAGGTAATTATCGTAATTTTCACCCTAGTAATACACATCTTTGTTCTACTGATACATATTTATCATTTTCACAATAATTAAAGTTCGTTTAACTCATAACATACCTAGTGGCGCCTCTACCTATGACTAAACTACCTATGATTAAAGACTGGAAATCATAGGTAGTTTAGTCATAGGTAGAGGCGCCACTAGGTATGTTAGGTTCAGACTATTAGTTAGTACAAGTCAGTAGAGTACTTATTTAATTACTTTTTCACATCATTTTCGACAAAAAATATTTTTTCTGGTGTTTGCATGTAGTTGAAGATAAGTGCACGCGTGTTCATAGAATTTGGGGATTGATTTATGGAGGTAAAATATTTCTTCAAAATATATTATTTTAATATTCACGCTACGCCCACGCTGAAATTAGCCGTAGTCATTTACATCTATGTCCCCAAAAGTTGTGCACATAGTTATCTGTTCCTAACCTATTAGTTTAGTGCTCAGTTTTGATTTTATTTGTTTTGTTTAAAGTTGTTTATCTATATTATTATGTAAGAAAATTATTTTAATTTTTGAATTGAGTCTACAAGTTCCAAAAAAAATACGAATGTGTAAACTGTAAAGCGTCTACTTAAATAAACAAATATTTTTTTAGTTGAGATAAATCCTAACTATGTTCTGCGTGTTCAGTTCAGTGATCCCCTATTACTAATGCTACGGCTACATCTGCGAGCTTCGGCGAATATTCGCGTTATCGCGATAGGTCTGGCCACGCACTTCGATGTACCGCGAATCATTCGCGCGAAGACAAATGGGGTTTGCGCTACTCTGCCGTACAAATTAAGAACACAGTAAGTGACAGATTTGGCGCGAATGATTTTGAACCTTGTATCGCGTTTCGAATAAGGTTCAAAATCATTCGCTTAATTTGTACGGCAGTCTGTCGCTCGATGATGTGGACATTGTACTTCGTCGTAGCGCGAAGATGAAGTTTTATCGCGATAACGCGATACGAATATTCGCGCGCATATCTGGCCCCAGCGTGAACTAAACACTGGGGGGCGAGGCTCAACAATTACTGATAACATCTCTGAGTAATCTCCAAAATCTATGAAGAAGAGTACTAATAATATCGATACTTTGATACTGGTTTCCAAGATACAGGCTCTGCCTAGTTTAGAACCAACGATAAACTACTCTGTACACCATGTTTATGTAATAAAGATATTATTATATTATATTAAAGATATTATTATATTATACTTCTGGGCCCAAAGGGCGTATACGCCTAAGTTATATTTAGCGTATACGCCCTTTGAGTCCAGAAGTATCGATATGATGATATCAATTTTGGGCTCGACGAAATGTTTTAATGATCTATTAATTACAAACGTGACCGGTAGTTCTTCCTCCTGCTCCCTAGAGCCACGCTCAGCTGAAGCAGTACCTGCACATCATCCGCGACAGCCCAGTCTACCCGGTGATCAAGGACAAGCACGGCGCTGTGCTGTCCATGCCGCCCATCATCAACGGCGACCGCTCCAAGATCACGCTCAACACCAAAAATGTGTTCATCGAGTGTACCGCCACCGACCTAACTAAGGTACAGCCAGCGACAAAATGATCGGGTAGGTTATCCAACATTATTCTGAAGGAAATAAATTCAATTTAATCTACATTACGTAACTACCGTAAAATACCGTAACTTAAGTAGTCTTATTGTTGCAAGTGACTGTTTACGATCATCAGCTTTATTAATGAGAAGACATCGAAACTGTGGCCAGAATGAGAATAGGCTAGGCTGTGTTTCAAGCGGTATATTATATATTTTGTATATTTAGGTATATTTTGAACATTTAAAAATCTTCCAGGCCACGATAGTGCTGGACACGATAGTGTGCATGTTCTCGCAGCACTGCGCCACGCCGCACCAGGTGCAGCCGTGCAAGGTTTATGCGCCGGACGGCTCCTACGAGCTCTACCCCAAACTGGCCTACCGCGACCAGACGATATCGCTGCAGAAGGCCAACACCTACTGTGGGATTAGGTATGTAAAATACCGAACCTTTAAATAAAAACGTGCATTGTCCAACGCAAAAGGAGTGGCTCTATCTGTGTAGCGATAGGCGATGAAATGAATACTTCATAGTCAAACTGTGAGAATAATCAATCTTAATTTGCTATTATGTATTGCTAGCTATTAAAGATTTCTGTACCTCTTAGTCTGAGGTTTTCAATACAACTGATATTACCAAGTTCTGAAACGTAAGAAACCATACTGTGTGCAGTGTTTTTACTGGGTACGTGTGGGGAAGTCCGAAACTGTTAGAGAAATACACTTATTTTAATATATTAAAATTAGCTTAGCTACGTTTTTTTTTAAATTTAATATCACCAGCTATTTTTATTCCAGAACGTAACGGCTATACGAAATTATGACGTTATAGTTCGCTATTTGAAGCATTTTTAGAAAAAGTTCGGTTTTGTCATTTAATAAAAAGTAACTCGGTAGACTAGCAACTACTATTACATGTAAGAGCCGTCAATGAATCCTTCAGAACAACAAGCGTATATGACTATACAGGTGTTAAAAAAGTGCGTTTGAGATTTTAAGAGGTTATTCAGAATCAAGCAAAGAAGGCAAAGGCAGAAGAAGAAAAAAATCCGATTTACAACTGTTTTTTCAGTTTCCCATACTAAATCTGAATAGTGAATCAATACTTTGTATGGGAAACCAAAAAAAAATGAAAATCTTTTTAACCGACTTCAAAAAAAGGAGGAGGTTCTCAATTCGTCGGAATCTTTTTTTTTTATGTATGTTTACCGATTACCCGAAGACGCCTGAACCGATTTGGAAAATTCTTTTTTTTAAAAAAGTGGTCCCATAAAATTTTTATCGAAATCGATTCAGCGGTTTTTGAGAAAATCAACAAAAATATAGCACAATTGGAGACTAGAGTAGTTGCGATTGAAGTCGGTTGTTTTAACGTATTCAGCGTGGTCATTATGAGTTACCCCTGATGAAACGCACTTTTTTTAACACCTGTATAGCAATATGTGGTCTGCCGCAGCGAGCCGGCGGAGCAGGTGGCGGCGCTGCTGTCGCGCATGTGCCTGCCGACGCGGGCGCTGGCCGGCGCGGGCGCGGGCGCGGGCGCGGGCGGCGCGCTGCGTGTGCGTGTGCCCCCCACGCGGCACGACGTCATCCACGCCTGCGACGTGTACGAGGACATCGCCATCGCATACGGGTAGGTGCCGCGCCGGCCGGCGGCCGGAGGCTGCTCACTCGCAACTCTAGCCTCTGTTTGTTACTCCTACCCATCGATAGGAAAACAGTAGATGCGAGTAATATTACACGACAGTGTAGTCACTTATAGTGGTTTTCTCCACAATGGCGCTACTCAACATAATGGAGTAAACCACTTTAAGTGACTACGCTGTCGTGCCATATAGATGCAATATAGACTTAGTGTAAGCAGATCTACTCGGTGGACCGATAACCTGGTGAAGGTTCCGGGAAGCCACTTGATGCGGGCAGCGCAGGACCGGTTGGTATGTAAATAATCTTTAATGGAGGCCTTTGTCCAGCAGTGGATGTCTTTTGGCTGATAATGATAACGAGGGGTCGTGAAACCCTCGTCTGTGAGTCTGTCTGTGGTATCATAACGACAAAAAGATTGAGCCGATTTCGATTTAAGATAGTTCAGCACCATGATTTTTGGATATTCAACTTAAGAAATTTTAAACTAGCTAATCTTATACTATTAAACGAGTTATCTTGTAAGCGTAGACGATTTCGAAAACGGCTTCAAACCTTTCGACGAAAATCTAGGATTAGGCGTTAAAAATCACCAGCAAACGATCTATGAGGGAATTATCTTCAAAAACATTCATTTTAGGGGAGATTTGAGCGAAATACACATAAAATATTAACGCATATGATGCTTTTTTTAACATTGCTTTCAATCGCTAAGTGACCTGGCGGTCTCGGCGCAAGCTTTCTTTTATGTAGGTCCGGATTGGAATCCCACGAGACTATTTTTTTTTTGTCTTTTTATTTTTTATTTTGTGAGAACTTAAGTACACAGGATGTTAAAAAAAGTGCGTTGAAATTTTAAGGGGTTACTTAGAATAAAGTATAGAATCCAGGAAAAATATTGAAAAAGTCCGCTCTTCAAATTTTTTTTTTTTCAGTTTTTCATACAAATTCTTGATTCACTATTCAGATTAAGTATGAGTATCTGAAAAAAAATTGAAGAGCGGATTTTTTCAATATATTTCCTGGGTGCTATACTTGATTCTGAGTAACCCCTTAAAATTTCAAACGCACTTTTTTGACACCCTGTATATTATGTAGGTACTTAAATAAAAAGATTTAAGAGCGATAAAAAAAAACATGCACGCGGGATACGAAGTAATGTCGAAAATCCTATAAAAATCCTATCAACATTTTTTTTTTCAGTTTCCAAGATCAGAATATATTGAAAATGTTTTAAATATATTCTATACTTACCCCGTAACGCACTGTTTTAACCCTGTATTATTTGTGTACTTATTTGTTTATCAGACTACAATGGTATAATAAACTGGCTTCCGCCTGCGACTTCGTCTGCGTGGACTTCAGAATTGGGTCCAAAGTCCAGAGAGAAAACAGAAATGTGCGCCATGTAGTGACGAAGTGGAAATTTTGAGTTTTTACTTTTTAACCCTTAAGTTTTCCGGGATAAAAAGTATGTGTTAGCCGAGTGCTTTATCTATTTACGTCCCAAATTTTATCCAAATCCGTTCAGTTGTTTTTTTTTACCCTCATTCGGTAAGCCAATCGGCGTGAAAGTGGAACAAACAAACATCTATACTGCCTTCATGAGAAAGAAGGCCGCAAAGTATACGGAAACTTCATATACTTTGCGGCGTTCTTTCTTATAAGGGTAGCATACTTTCGCACTTAGAATATAAGTGAGATGAAATGCGTCGGTCCCCAGGTACAACAGGATCGCGAGGCGCGGGGCGCGGGGGGCGGGGCCGGGCGGCGCGGGGGGCGCGGGCGCGCAGCAGCCGGCCAACAAGCTGGCCGAGCAGCTGCGCGCCGAGTGCGCCTGCGCGGGCTACACCGAGGCGCTCACCTTCACACTGGTATGCAATCTGTTTCCATTATCGTCTAACACTTTGGCGCGCGGCTTTTGGACCGGTCAGGTTATGCTGAGTTACTAATTTTTTATATAAAATTAGACTACGCACATAGCCGTACTGTCTGGTATACGTTTACAGCATTTACAGATTGCGCCAGTAACGGCTATAACCGCACAACGGGAGCCTCCGTTCCGTCATGTCTTAGCTTACCTTGCGCTTCTGAAGCGCCATATAATAATAATAATAATAATATCTGGGACAAATCACACACGGCCACCTGGCCCCAAACTAGGATTCCCTGTATCTTGGGAACCAGAGACTGATATACATACACATATACTTTTAAATACATACATATATAGATATAATACACCCAGACTCAGAGCAAACAATTCTGCTCATCACAGAAAAGTTGGGATCGAACCCACGACTCTCGGATCAGAGGTCAGGATCGCTAACCACTTAGCCACCGAGTCAGTCGACTTCATGTCATATACTTCGTGTACTAACCGTCCGACATGCATCTATCGCTGACCACGCTCGGCGAAGCACTGACTGAACCCCCTTCCCCGCTCACGTCCATAGATTTACATCGGTCATACATAACCGTACTGTCAGTACTACCAAGTCTTGCGTATGTGTGCGTGACATTCATCGAACATTAGATTAGGGAGGTTGACACTATAACTAAATCTGAGCTACTCATAATGACCGTATTCTTGCTCTTTATATGGCGCTCATTCATTTTGCACGGGGATTACCGTAGTAATGATAAGAATCATTTAAATACAAACGGGGTTCCTCGCACTGTCAAACTTTATGGAAGCTGATAAACGGGTGTTCCCGCTACCGCGCGCCAAAGTGATAATCGATGACTGACTAATCGATTTGACCGACTCGGTGACCGTATAGTTAATGTTCAAATAGAGTCTGGCTAATGAAACATGATAATGAAAAAGCGCGGCAAAAAAAAAATCCAGCGATGGTTATCCTAATAATAGTCAGGAAAATTGCTTTAGATATTTGTAATTTAATGTTAGAATGTTTAAAAAACCTTAGCTCTTTATTAATCGACTTCAAAAAGGTGGAGGTTCTCAATTCGACTGTGTTTTTTTGTGTTTGTTACGCGAGTACTCCACCAATCATAAGCGTTTTTTGTAAAAATCAACAAAAAGAAAAAAATATTCCTACACAGATGAGAAAAGTACACGTGTCACGACTGAACGCGGTTGTTTTTAAAATCTTTAGAGTTGTCACTTATTTAAGAAAATATAATCAGACCAGGGTTGTTGCGGATGCCGATTTTTTTAGATCCACGGATGCGCATGTGCATATTTAAAGCTCATATCCGCGGATGCGAATGCGGATGTTTAGAATTTTTTTTGAAAAATTGTATGGGCATAAATAAATAAAAAAACCAGCCAAGTGCGAGTCGGACTCGCGCATGAAGGATTTCGTACCATCTAAAAACACGTCTTTTGTATGGGGACCCCCTTTTATTTTATTATTATTTTTCTACGCGATCTTCCTACCCAAAGGCCAACGGGACCCTATTACTAAGCCTCCGCTGTCCGTCTTTATCTCATGAACTGTAATAGGTAGACAGATGAAATGCTCACAGAGATTGTATTGCTATAGTCGCAAAAAAATATTAATAAAATAAAATAATACGTGTTTTTTGGAGTTTCTTGTACCATGGTACGGAACCCTTCATGCGCAGTCCGACTCGCGCTTGGCCGGTTTTTTGTAATTAATTCTTATACCTACAATGTACAAATTTCAATTCCTTAAAAACTTAATATTACAATTATTAGCTATGCTGCCCTAGATCCGCAACCGCATGAAAATCCGCATTGAATATTGCGGATCAAAATCAAAATCAAAGTCAAAATCAATGCGGAAGTTCCGCATTTGCGGATATTCGCAACATCCCTGAATCAGACTATAATATTTGAAAGTTATTGACTAGTCACTAAGCACCTCATGCCCATTCTGCTTAATAATTTCATCCACTTCAAGTATTGGTTCCGACTTGCGTTGGTTAACTGTTAATCAAACACAAAAGTTCAGATTTAGTCTGAAAATCTTCATATGAGACATTTTGTTGCCTTAGCCAGTTTTGTATTTCCGCCTTTCTGGTTTGGGTTGTCGGCGGCTTATTAATTTGGCAAGAGTGGTAACTTGCATTATCCATGATAATTACACTTCGTTCTTTCAAACCAGGTATCAGTTTTTCATTTAACCATTTTTTTAAATAATCTGCATATCATGATGATAGTCTGCCATTTTTGATTGATTGATTGATTGATTGATTGATTGATATACTCTTTATTGTACACACACAAAAATAATAATATATAAAACAACAAAAGACACAATATTAAAATAACAGTGGTACAATTTGGGCGGTCTTATCGCTAAAAGCGATTTCTTCCAGACAACCCGGTGTCCGGAAAAGAAAACAGGAAAAATAGGTAGAGCAAAAGTTACATACTAAAATAAAGAAACTTATCAATATAAATTAAACTTAAATGTGAATAATGGATATATATATACTAAATATATAAACATAAATAAAACATATACAAAATACCTAAATATATACAAAATACAGTATGGTGCAAAACTGAGTCAACAGTCAAAAATTTTCCGTACAAGAGCATCATAATTTTAACTTCTAGTATTTAATTAAAAAAAAAAAAAATTAACATAAACTACATTCATTCACGCACAAATACATATAGACTTTGTAATCTAAAATTTAAATTTAACACTAGTTTAAAATATTTTTTAATGGTTCAGTTTTGCACCACCTTTTCCTGAGTTATAAAATTCAATTTCAAAATTTGTTTCAAAGACCTTTTGCCCTTTTAACAGCGTAGAATGTGCCTTTATACTTTTTACAAGTTGTTCACACACATTGGGTGCGATTTCATTCCATTGATCTTGTATGCAGTCCCATAAAACATTAAGATTTGATGGTGGTGAATCATATTCATTTAGCAATTTACTTTTGAGATAAGCCCAAAGTTTTCGATTGGATTTAGATCGGGACTCTGCGCTGGCCACGTCAACATTTGAAACTTTTGCTTTTTCAACCAATCTTTAATTAATTTTGCCGTATGTTTAGGGTCACTGTACTATTGGAATATTACATCTTCCTCTGAATCTGACTGAATACGGCATATTTTCAACTGTTTTGATTTAATGCCTTTTAAGAATAGCTAAATATATTTATCTTGTTCATATTGCCTTCGATTCTACATATCGGTTCGACACCATATACTGTAATATAACCCCCACACTTGCACATTACCACCACCATGAATAACAGCCTGAATGTAATGTTTTACTTGTTTAATTTCATTCTATCACTTTCAGTTCCACCGACGTCCATCCGCACTAAATCGATGAATTTTAGTGTCATGTCACCAAATTACTAGATTTAGTACGGATGGACGTCGGTGGAAATGGAAGAGACAGTATGAAAATAAATAAATAAAAGATTACATTCAGACTGTTCAGGTGGTAATGTCCAAGCAAAGAAGTTTTATATCGTCGCTCCGCTCCTCTATAGAACGCTAAGACGTCAGTTTCAATATGAAACCGCGTGGGCGAAGTTGAGGGGAAAACCTGAGGTGCGGGAGGGGGAAGCTTCATAACTGTTCGAATTTTTGAATCTAAGAATGTCATATGTTTGAATTACGACCAATCACTGCAAGATGTCAACTGTCTAAGGATTTAAATCGTCGAATAGCAATAGAGTATTTGAAAATGACAAAACTCAAAATACGACTGAAAGATCTAGTGATGGAGGTAGTAGAAAGGATCACACATATCGAAAATTCATACGATAATTTGTAAAATAAGGATAACAAAATAAATTAAGCATATTGTTCCTTGTTAAATCTTAATACATAAACAATACTAATAGAAATTCAAAAATATAATACAGTAAAAATACATATTAAATAAAACAAAATATATATATTTTAAAACCAAAAATCAAACCGAATCATAATTTCCAAAACATATCTATAGCCAAGCTGGGCGGAAATGTTAGGAGAAAATTTTCCAGCTGTCGTGTCTGCTCATAGTCTTAATTCTCGTTTAAGTTTATTTGGGTTCCTTTGGAAACTGAAAATAATTAGAAGAAAAAATAAGTCAAACACATTTCATGTCTACGTTGGATAAAACTATGTAAATATGCAGTCAGATATTTTTGTTGCTAAACTATTTTGCTATGCCTATCGAAAAATCGATGAAGTGTTACATCACTACCATATGTTTTGCAACGAAGTTATTTAAATAAAAATTAGTCAATATATGGCTTACTTCTGGTATGAAACCCCGCACATTTGATTTATTGAGATGCCCAGTGCGGTTTCCGCATCAGACAACGATGCAACTTGGCATTTTTACGATAAATTTACACACATTTTGTCCGATGTTACCTCGACCATTGACAGAAATAGACTGAAAGATGAAAATTGAACGAAAATGACATTTCAATTTAACTTGGCCATCTGCCCACCTTGCGGCGAGCGGCCGATGCCCTGTATTGCTAGTCTATAGGGGGGGGGGGAGCGGGATGCATGTCTGTGTGTCCAAGTGTGGGGTTGCGTTATGGTGTCGGACCCATATGTAGAATCAAATGCAATATGAACAAGAAAATACATTTAGCTATTCTTAAAAGGCATTAAATAAAAGCAGTTGAAAATATGCCGTATTCAGTCAGATTCAGGGGAAGATGTAATATTCCAATAGTACAGTGACCCTAAACATACGGCAAAATTAATTAAAGATTGGTTGAAAAAGCAAAAGTTTCAAATGTTGACGTGGCTAGCGCAGATTCCCGATCTAAATCCAATCGAAAACTTTGGGCTTATCTCAAAAGTAAATTGCTAAATGAATATGATTCACCACCATCAAATCTTAATGTTTTATGGGACTGCATACAAGATCAATGGAATGAAATCGCATCCAATGTGTGTGAAAAACTTGTAAAAAATATGAAAAGCATATTAAACGCTGTTAAAAGGACAAAAGGTCTTAAAACCAAATTTTGAAATTGATTTTTATAACTTAGGAAAAGGTGGTGCAAAACTGAACCATTAATAATATTTTAAAACTAGTGTTAAATTAAAATTTTAGATTATAAAGTCTTTATGTATTTGTGCGTGAATGAATGTAGTTTACGTCAACATATTTCTTTTTTAATTAAATACTACACGTTAAAATTATGATGCCCTTATACGTAAAATTTTCGATTATTGACTCAGTTTTGCACCGTACTGTATATATAATAAACCAAAGCAAAAACGGAGGAAGGAATCAAAGCACATATTATTACGCTCGTTAAAATTCAAGAAGATGTGCTTTGACTAGATTCCGAAAGGAGTGCAGGGATGAAGCTTGTCTTGTGGAGACGGGGAGGGAATTCCAAAGACGGATAGCTTGAAGAGTAAAAGAGTGAGCATAGAAGTTTGTAGAGTGAGGAGGTACATAGAGGCGAAGGTTGTCTGTAGAGCGAAGAGGTCGAGTGTGAGTTGAAGAAAGGAAAATAAAGCGTTCTTTGAGATACATTGGGGATTTCCCAATAAAGAGGATAGAATATGGAAGTCACGGCGTTGACGGATTGGGAGCCATTTAAGTTCCTTGCGGTATTCGGATACATGGTCATATTTACGTAACCCAAATATGAACCTAATCGCAAGGTTCTGCAAGCGATCAAGCTTGTTTAGGAAAACCACGTTCAAATCAGGGTAACACACGTCAGCGTAATCAAGGATAGGTAACATAAGTGATTGTGCTAGCAAGATTTTAGTGGCTGTGGGAAGGAAGTTACGCAGGCGATTAAGGGCCTTGAAGGAAGCAAAAGTCTTTCTGCTCACCTCACCAACCTGGGCCTCCCAAGACAAAGTTTGATGGAATAAGATACCTAAATTTTTGACCTTACTGCTGTACGGAATACGGATGCCATTGAATACAACAGGAGGGAGACATGCAATGTTAAGCCTGGAAATAAAGTAAGGACTACCAATTATGATGGTCTGCGTTTTACTTGGATTAACTTGTAGCCCAAAGGACTTACTCCAGTCTAGAATTTTAAAAAGGTCTTCATTAGTTGTTTCGATGGCATCCGTAATGTTTGAAAGTTCGGCCTGAGAGTAGATTTGTAGGTCATCAGCGAACAGATGGTAAGAAGAAGAAAGTTTTTGTGTTATAGAATTAATAAATATAGCAAAAAGAAGCGGAGACAACACACCACCCTGAGGCACGCCGGCAGTCGTTGGACACCAAGATGAGTAAATGTCATTAACACGAATACGTTGCCTGCGGCCGTGAAGGTAACTGTGGAACCAGGTAATCACGGTCGGAGAGAAATTGAGTGAACGCAACAACCCCAGCAAGATGTCAAAATCTACAGTATTAAAAGCGTTACTAAAATCAAGTAACGTTAAGACAGTGAGCTGCTGCTTTTCCATACCAAACCTGATGTCGTCGGTAATTTTGGTCAGCGTTGTAGATGTGCTGTAACCAGGGCGAAAACAGGACTGGAATGGATTAAGGAGGTTGTTAGAAGCAAGGAAGGTACTGAGTTGTACATGCACTAAGCGTTCCAGTACCTTAGAAAGGAAGGGTAGAATGGAAATTTGGCGATAGTCAGAAGGAGTTACGGGATTGGGTTTTTTGGGTAAGGGAATAATGCTGGCTTCTTTCCAGACTTCTGGGAAGGAACTGTTGCTAACAGAGAAATTAAGAATTCTTTGATTTATTACTAAAGCTCAAAAGAGCATTAGATACAAATCCATCTTTTGTCCCAGTGTGTACAATTATGTGCCGCTTCCCAGGAGAAATTTAATAGGCCACTTGTTGACGGACCCTGCCAAGATAGCTTCGGTTTATAGTTTTGATGAACATATGTTTCATCTAGATAAACAATTTGTTTGTTTTGCCGCCTTCTTGCATTTATTTCTCTTAGAAATTTATGACGACGAGCTGATATGTCATATCTTTCTATAAGCAACGATCTTTCATTTTTATTTTTTTTTCAACTTATAACCATTTTCAAGAAGAATTTTTCTTAGCGTTTCTTTACATCCAGTAAACCCAATCGATTCCCTTAAATCCACGAGCAAACTGCACAATGTGGGTACTTGCTTTCGGACACAGTAAAATTCATTTATTTTGTTTCTTATTGCGGCAATGTCAAAACTGTCCAGGTTTGAAACGGTACTTTTATGTGGTCTTTTTTTTCCTGGAGTACTCCAGATATTATTGTTGGTTTTTCCTTCTTTTTTAATCCGATTGATTGTAGCAATACTTACATCTGTGATAAAATAAAAAATACAGTTCGTTAGCGTTTTTAAAAACACAACAAATTACTAACACAAATAATTTCAATTACTTGTCAGTGATGATATTTCTTCAATATATTGGCTTTCTTTAAGCAACAAATCCTTATTTTCTAAATCTTGGAGTTGTTTCACAGCCTCTCTAAACTTCTGTGTATTTATTTCAGGAGCATCTAGAGAAAAAAAAAACACTAAAAGTGTGTGATTTTATGGTATGAGTAGCCGACCAGACTGGTATAGAGTTGGGAAAATGAGAGGTTTTTTAAAAAAAAACAATGTTACCGATCATCCTCAGTAGATGGCGTTGATGAAAAGTGAGCTGCCATGCTCATGACTCATGACTTACTGGGCGGCGTTCAGAATCTGCACTTTGACAGCAACCGTTTCTAACCCTCTCTTTCACACTTATGCGATTTATATTATGCTATCCTGTTGTCAGAGTGAACGGTTGCTGTTAGAGTGCAGGTTCTGAACGCGGCCCTCGTGACACCGAAATGTCACTAGACGAGTACTGGCTGACTTGATTTTTTCGAGTTCGTTCGTGGTTGTTTGAGTTTCTATTGTAAAGGATTTTCCCAACGTTTTCTGCTTGCCTACGGACTTAGATGAATCTTGCCTTGCCGACACTGTGATTTGCTTGTGAACCGGATTTCGACCTTGTTTACCTGATTGACTCCTCGCTGGCCCATTGGACTTTGATTCTTCATTTCTCCGACGACTCTGGCGCGTATTTTGGCTTTCCGATATGGGCAAGGACTATGGCTCATGGTCTCTCGCAGACCTTAAAAACGAACTTAGGAGGCGTGGTGCAAAAATCAATAGAAAGAAAGCTACCCTAGTGAAAAGGTATGTAACTTAAAAAATCTTTTATATGTGAATTCATCTACTTGCACCCCGCTCCCCCTTAAATTTATCTTATATTGAACATTATGTCAGTTGGCTGTTAGTACACAAAATCAAGTTCATAAAAGACACAGTAGTTTATGTCATAATCAAGTTCATAAAAGACACAGCAGTACGTTACTGTAATCCAAGGAGTTTATATGTAGTACCTACTGTAATCACAAAGATTGTATTTATCAGTACTCATTCTTTTTTACTCTTGTTTTAGATTGGAGGATTATGACAATTTATTTGGACCACTTGTGAATGAACCACAAACGGTGTTTAAAATAACTGTGCCAAATCCAGATAATTTCCGGGACATTACGAGTGACTCTGCAATGCCCATACTTAATGAAGATGCCTTGGAAACGTTTTGTGCTCTGACTGAAAGGCAAGATATAATAACATCAAAAAACATGTATGAGGAAAAATTTTTGGTGTCATGCCGCACTGCATGTCAAGACGGTGACTATTTTTTCATAGGACAGTGTGCCTCAGAAATGAGAAAAAATATGTCCTACAGTGTAACAATTAGAGCAAAACACAATGTGATTCTTGAGGCACAGTGCGAGTGTGCTGCGGGTGCAGGACCATATGGGCAATGTAAACATATATTAGTTGCCATATATGCCATTGTTGATTTTAATCAAACAAAAACAATTAAATTAAAAGAGAGTTGCACAAGCAGACTTCAAACATTCCATCATCCCAAAAAAAACTATACGGGAAATCCAATTAAGGCAGAGAACCTGACACTTAAATTTAAAGATGAAAAAATGAAGACAATGACAGTGTTTGACCCCCGATCAGCAATTGAAAATTCTGAAAAATACAGGGAAAACTTTAAAAGTTTGATTGTAAACTCCTCTAACGAAAACCCAAATATGCCCATAGCCCAATTAGTGTTGCCGGCTGACAAACGCAGTCTTTATTCAGACCACGATTATTTAAAAAAAACTGCTGAGGATGATTATTTGCAGTCTATTACTTTAAATGAAAATCAATTAATTGATTTAGAAAATAAAACAAAAACAAATAAAAAAGAGTGGCTTAAGGAGCGAAAACTACGTTTACAAAGTTCGGATTATGGAAAAATTTGTAAACAAAAAAATAATAAGCACAAATTGGCCAAGTCAATTATAAAAGGCAACAATCTTCAAACTCCTGCTATTAAACATGGCAGGAAATATGAGCCTGAGGCTATAAAAAAATTTGAACAACTGACAGGATCACCGATCACAAAATGCGGTATCATTGTGCATCCACAAAATCAATTTTTGGGTAGCACTCCAGATGCTCTAGTGGGAGAAAATGAAGTGTTGGAGGTTAAATGCCCATATGGTGCAAAAAATGAAAATATTGGTGTTGAAAATGTGCCATATTTATACTTATGCGAAGAAACGGGGACATTAAAACTGAAAGAAAATCATGAGTACTACTATCAAATTCAGGGCCAAATGTATTGCACACAAAGAACCATGGCAAACTTTTTTATTTATACGGTAACTGATCATTACCTGATCAAAATTAAAAAAGATGAAAACTTTATAAAAACCATGATTGAAGAGTTGAAATCTTTTTATGATAATTATTATAACATACAAAGTAACTGATCATTACCTGATCAAAATTAAAAAAGATGAAAACTTTATAAAAACCATGATTGAAGAGTTGAAATCTTTTTATGATAATTATTATAAACAAGTGTTGTTTGACAGATTTTTGTATAATAAGAGAAATTAACCAATAAAAATATTCAAGTTTGTATTTTAAGCATTTTTATTTATTATGTTAGACCTAAAGTTAACAAGCATTGCGATAACAAAAATAATATCGCTTGATAGTAAAATCTCGGTTTGATTCATCGGCTCTGTCAATACTTTGTAGGTTTTCAATGATCCAATCACTCGTTCAATATGAACACGTTTACTTGCAACTTTTCGGTTACAGGATAATGTTTCAGACCCAATTTGGTTACCTTTCCGAAAAAATGCTGGCATATTTACCTTTACGCCATGGGATACAAAAATGTCTTGAACGTTTAGTCCTTTATCAACCATTAACTCATCATTATAGTCAAATCTGTTCAATATAGTACTTCGTTCTATGATTTGTCTGTCAGTTGCTGATCCACCGTATGCTGGAGATACATAGCTTATCAGTCCACCAGGAGTAATTCCTATTAGAACTTTGATTGTGTTTCGATTCTTATATGAGGAAAATGTAATTTGCTGTGCTAAGGGCAATTTCGGTTTTTTTATTGGACATTCTGTAGCATCCAGCACTACTCTGGTGGCTGGGTATTTTTCATGAAAGTCAAATGGGAAATATGCTTTCACATGTTCCCTATCCACCCATAAATCTAAGGTTTTCCACTGGAGAGACATAAATCGAATCCATGTGATAAAAATACTGTAAACATCTTTAAGTGTGATCCTAAACAGCATTGTTATTTCTTGAAATGTTTTATGCCTGCGTAACATAATCAAAGTTATAAAAAATTGTTCCAAGGTATCTATTCTTTTAGGTGGTTCACCATAGAAATAGTTTAAATTATGTACAGAACTCCCAAGTGAGTAGAACACAAGTATTATCTTCTTAAAATTTTCTAGACCTGTGTGAAAGTGAAGAAATTCGTCATCATCTTTGTAGTTGTGAATACTAAATCCACTTGTACTATTAACGTGGGTTTGTGTTTGCACTGAAACAGAACATTCCTGTGTTGTTAAAACTGTGCTATCTTGTGTTTGTGTTTGAACTGATTTCGTCACAGTTTCTATTTCAATAATTTGTTGAATCTCATCATCAAAATGTAAATCTTGTAGTGGATCCTTTTCAATATCTTGTAGTGTATCTTGATGAAAATCAGTTTCTTGATCCAACGTAACTGTCTCTTTTTCTTGAAATTCTAATTCTGGATTAAATAGTTGTAAAGGATCTTCACTTGTATCTTGTTGTGTATGTGTGTCAAAAAAAGGTGACATTTCAACAAATTTTATTGGCGGAGCTGTGGAAAAATAAGTCATATAATTTTGTGTAAGTACTAAAATACTACACCTAATGCACCTTACTTATAACCAGACAAAAGTTCTTCAATTCGTTTATATATACCATAGGAGTTTTCAAATTAATCTAACTTACTTCGGGAATATGTTTTTTGTGCTTTTGTTACATCAAACATTGATGACTGTGATGAAGAATGTTGTTCTTGATATGATTCAGTTGGTTTCGAAGAAGCTTGATTCCATGGGAATATAGAGGGGATAGCATTCTTTTTTAGAATTTTATTAGCCCGATCTGTAAAAAAGTAAGTTAGTAATGTCAGCAGTTTTAAGTAACAAAATGAATTATTCAAACAAGAACATATTAGTATTTATAATTAGATTTGTACCAAGCTATTAATATTTTTAACATAAGTAGGTACTTGTTCTAGTATAGATTACAAAAACAATTGATAAAAATTAATAATTATTAGTTTACGTAAGTATATTCAAGATACTTACCTAATTTTGTAAAAGATGTTGGGGTTATCGCAAAATCTGTTCGTTGAAAATGTGATGAACAGATGCGCGAACTTTTCCGAATAGGTTTGTCGTACTTTATCACTTCTATCCATTGCGTTTTCCTATTTTCTTCTTTAGGGAAACAGTGAGTCCCAATGTTTTTGCAACCCCTAACAACACACGGGTACACCATGACATTACAAAATGTATCTTCTTTAATCTTTAATGCTCAACAAAGAATTGTATTTACTTACTCAAAGGTAGGTATTACTTTTATAAAGTTATATTTTAAAATAAAAGCAACTTATAAGAATCTTGTAAGCATATTATTTTTTTCTTTTTGAAGTTGACTGACACTCATGTTTAGTAAAGCGCCATCTATTGACACTGATGAAAATCACTGTTTTTTTTTTTAAAGAAAACCTCTCATTAGAGATGTGTTTGAAAAGGAGTGAGTTTTCTACTAAAAGTAACTGATTATTTCATGGATCTACTAACCAATACATCTGTAAAACGCTGATATAAAATCTTACTCGTATCAGAACGCACCATAGGGGGAAACTATAATTTGTGCGAAAAAGTACCGTATTCATTATCGTATAATACCGTATTATTAGGGATCATTATCATAACAACGATAAAATGGGTGTAAACAAGAATAAAGTACCAAATTTACTAAGTTGTACTAACCTATTGCTTCTGAAATACAATAGCACGTAAACACTGTTCTTTTTCCTTGAATAGAGCTTTCCTCTCTTCCTTTTTCTGTTGATATTTACTAATCATAGTAAAAATTAACTTCCTCGCTTCGCTTTTTATGGGTTTCTTCATTTTAGAAAAAAGAAATTCGCACAAATACGATAACCGACAAACACTTGACAACGCAGTGCAGTGACTTATGTTTGACATATATTGGACAATAGTTTGGGGTTGCCACACGTTGAACGGATTATAAATGCCATTATCATGTTTCCCCAGACTCTATTTCTGTGATGAGCGAGTTTGCTTGCAGGCTGTGTCTGGGTGTCTAATATCGACCGTCACCGTTTCACCGTTTTGCATGTATAATGTAATATCTTGCTGATCTCGAGATCTTCATGGAATACATCGTGTGACTGTAATCGCAGCGAACTGGCGATCGCGACTCAACCGCCAGAATGTAGCACGCTGCTCGCCGGCAGTAATAGAGCGAACAACTACGTTCCGACGCAGTTGGACATTGCATAATAAGACCCTATGACCTCCGAGATCGCAGCCATCATTTACAGCTCACGTTTAGTCATGTTTCAAGGTAGTACAACATTAATCACACCCGGAAACTTAAACAGTGGGTTTCACTCATGAAACTGTGAAACTTTTCCCGTACTGATTCCTAAAGAAAATTCCGGGTAGTAGTATTTTTACAGCCTGTATTTATTTACATTTATGGCCTTTTTAATTTTTTCAAAAAATATTTTTATTTTCGGCAGTGCTCGAAAGAAGACGTGTCGGCCAAGTTGGGAGTTAAAATCGAGGATGTTCCAGCGGTCCACATCTCCAACCCCAAGACACTGGAGTTCCAGGTGGTCCGGACCACCCTCCTGCCGGGGCTGCTGAAGACGCTCGCTGCAAACAAGAAGATGCCTCTGCCCATCAAGTTGTTCGAAATCAGTGACGTCGTACTGCAGGACGAGGATGCCGGTAAGTTGACAGGACCGTTGAGCGGTACGCCTCAAGCTGGTAAAACTGGAGCAAGGAAAGCTTTTCTCACGTTGTTTACTTATAGAAAACTTTTAAGAATATTTATCATGCGGGATACGCCTTTTAAATGCCACGCAGACAAATTCACGGGCGCATACAAATAATACTTATACGGCTGGGCGTTATTAGTAGCACAGATTTTATAAATCTAACGTACAGATACCTCATGTCATACAACGAAATGCGACTGCCGTAACTCGGGCTATTCTTCGGGCAATTTTTTTCACTCATTGAGAACTACCGCTACTAGCGACATCTAGGGCGCGGGCTATAAATGAAGACATTCTGGTTGCTTACCTGTACCTCCATTTGCTTTTGTTGATTTTTTTTGCACATAACCTACTAGTATAATATTATCTGTGATATTACTAAATAAAAATACATAATTTGAAATATGAAAAACAAAACGTAAACCACCTATTACGTTTTTCAATCGTATTGTATCAGCGCCATCTATCAATTCACGCTATAAACTGGTACTCAACTAGCATGTGTCATTCCTCAACTCAGACAAGTTAAGACGCTGATGTGGACGAAAAACAAACAGTCTCATACTTATATTATTACTAGATTAAAAAATGCAGTTACACTATTCCCTTAATCTATAAAATATTTAAATAGTAAAGTCTGTTCATCCGGAATTAATACCAAAAATAACTGAGCAGAGAAGCGACTATATATCGAAGGAATCTAGAATCTAGGGAGTTGGAGAATTATTTTTTATATTGATGGGAAGTTATTTGTGTATTTATTATTAACGATGTTTTTCAGAGTAACTTGGAATTTTAATTGGATTATTTGATTTAATATTGTGAAATTATTTAATGGTAATATTTTGGAAATTAAGATATGTTGAATTAAGTCAGTGAGTTTAGATGTTTGACACAGTATGTTGGATTGAAGGGGTGTGTCGAGAAAAGATATTTTTATGTAACAATCCAACAGACTGGCCGTCTCTTAAGACATGCATTTTTATATCGAATGTTTTGAATGCAGGCGTGATCGAGTCAGTCGCACACCACTATCAGTTCGGCATGAACGTATTGCCTGTTCTTAAATAGTGACAAAAATAAACGTCAGTTATGTGTTATGTATCTGTATGTATGGGGGTCGTCCATTAATCACGTGAGGCTCAAAGGGGGGGGGGGTCGGAAAAAATCACGAAATATCACAAGGGGGGAGGGGGGGTGTACTGAGATATCACGTGTATTTATTTTCCTTTGAACGCGCGATTCTAAACGTCCAAACGTCGGACTGTTGTTGTTAAGGTGTTTTTAACTCATCCCAAGGTTCGAAACTGCTTCAGGTAGTCAAAAACAACCTGCAACCTGCAACCTGCAACCTTTATGTCTGTCTGGACATTTTTATCACGGTGCTTAATTTTCCAGAATTACATTAAATTATACCTCTATTTAAAGATATTTTTTTACCCTCAATTGGTAAGCCCTTGGCATCATCTCACCTGATGGTAAGTGATGATGATGCTTACCAAGATTGAAGATGCAAGCGGGCTTACCAAGATTCCCCAACGCAATGGGGAACTGGCCATCTTATCTTAACTTAACTTAACTTATGTTAACATTGATGTTTGGCGGCAAGACTTAGATAAGATGGTGGTAGCTAGCCAGGCGGGCTCAGAAAATGCCCTACCACCAACCAAACCGAGTCCACAAATTGGACCCCGCCGGGAATCGAACCCGCGACCTCCTGATGTGAAGCGAGCAGCAAGCCACTACGCTACGGAGGCGGTTAAAAGATAGGTTAAAAGATAAAAGATAATATTTTGTACCAAAAAAATACATGTGATTTTAGGTAGGGGGTGGGGGGTAGCCTTAAACCTCACCACGTATCACCAGGGGGAAGGGGGGGGGGGTCTAAAAAGTTGCAAAAAACATCACGTGATTAATGGACGACCCCTAGGGGTGGACGCGGGCGGCAGTTGTGTTGGAGCCGGAGGAGACGGCTGTCCCACCGCGACCTCGAGGAGGTCACGCGGCAGGCGCCTCCGGTCCTAGGGGTTCGAGCGGTAGGGGGGCAGCTTCCGGATGTGCGGGAGCGCCGACGCGTCTACTCGCCCGTACATTGACTTGGCCAGCCGACGAATAAATTCGTCCAGGCTTTCTATCTCGAGGTCCCGTTCTGTGGTCGCGTTCCAAAGCGGGGGGCAGGATTGCTCTAGCTGCGCGAGTCTGCCCGACGACAGATGTGACGTGGTGTTTCATGGACAGGTTTCGGTCTATGGTCACCCCGAGGTATTTCGCCTTGGGGCTCCACTCGACCTCCTGTCCATGAAGGCGCAGAGCTGGCGAGTCGCGGCATCTGGGCCCGATGACTAACGCCTGGGTCTTCGACACGTTGACGGTGAGCCGCCAGTCGGCCAGCCAGGCCGGGGAGTGCGTCGAGGCATGCAAGACACAGCGTGACGTGGACTCATGGAGCTGTAGAAGTACGCCGCATCGTCGACATACAGCGCCAGCTGAGTCCTCCCCGACACAGGGATGTCGTCTGTGTACCTGGCATAGCACACGGGCGACCATCCGGCTTGGATGGGGCCCTCTGAGGAGACGACGTTTTCCACTGCCACTTAGAAACGCCGATCTGCCAGGAAGGTGGCCACAGTCTGCACGACTCGACTTGGAGTCGTGGACGTGGACAGCTTGTAGAGCAAGCCGGGATGCCATACGCGGTCGAAGGCCTTTTCCATGTCGAGGAATACAGCAACCGAGTGTTCCCTCTTGTTAGAAGCCACGGACATACTAGTACCCTTGACAGTTGGAGCGTGGTGGAATTTTCGGCTTGGAAGCCGAACTGCTCGTCACGCGGCATTATTTGCGGAACCAGACGCCGCAGAAGGAGTTTCTCGAACACCTTGGAGATGGTCGGAAGCAGCGTGATAGGCCGATAACTTTCGGCCTTCAGGATATTCTTCCCTGGCTTTGGCAGCATTATGACACGTCCCAGCTTCCACGTTTACGGGTAGTGCCCCGTGCGCAGGATTCCATTGAAGAGCCGTGTCACCGCCGCGATTGCGCGCGGCGGGAGGTGGCGGAGGGCTTCGTTGGTAACCTGGTTGGGTCCTGGGGCTTTCCGGAGCTGTGTGCGACGCATCATGCGCTGCACCTGGCCCGGAGTGAATGTCACTGGGCCCTCGTCGGCAGCTATCGGCTCGGCGAAGTAGGCTTCTAGGTGGTGAGAAATCTCCTCTGCTTTGGTGTCATCCTCGTGCCTTGGTTTGAAGGCTTTCCAGGGAGTCTGCGAAGATCTCAGCCCGGTCCTCAGCTCGGTAATGAGGCGTTCCGTCACTGGCGAGGAGTGGACGGATCGGATTCGGGACGCCCGATGAAGCGTTGCCAAGACTTTCGTGACTGTTTCCAGTGCAGTCGAGATTTTCTCGGCAAGTGCGTTCAGCTAGGTTTTCTACGTGGGGCTGCGTGTCCTTTGCCACTGCCTGCGTAGTCTACGCTTCTTCTCCAGCAGCCTCTTGATGAAGGGGAGTGTCTCTCTACTCTTCACCAGTGAGGTGGAGGACTCTTCGGCAGAGGCTGCGAGTGCGGCCTGCATGCAGTATTGGACTACTGAGATATTTATTTTTCACTCAAACGATAATGTACGCGTCTGTACACATTTTAAAAGGTAAGCATAATGTACTGCGCGGGCGCTTTTCTGTGACCATCTTAACTTGGTCGGGCTACCACGGTCATGCACTTCACAATGTCTCTTTTTCGATTATCTCGTTAATTATTCAATGTAGAACGCTGAAATTTTAAAGTTACGAAATTGAACTAGGCAACTAATTGTTGACATAACATTCAGTTCAAAAAACCACAAGAAACTCTGTCAATCGGTGATCAAACAACTCCACTGCGTATCGTGGCCCCAACTGAATTAAATTTCATCATAACTTATTAATTACTTACAGTATACTTATAAAAATTCACAAACATTGAAGGCAGCTTAAGCTACAAAATAACGTTTTAAGTGAGTCTTGAGAGCTCTTATTCGTCGTGCTAGGACCTTTTAAAGGAAAATTCTATTTATTTATATAACTTTTAAACGGTACATTATTGTTGTTTTTTTATTGATGAACAAATTAGAACTAATTCATAAGAAGTGGTATACGAAAAGTTATAAATGTGCGCTTAACCATTTCAGAGATCCAGAAAACCTGCAAACATTATTCCAGCCGGAATTTGAATAACTTCGCAACCGTAAAACGTATCAGTACAAAATAAGTCGCAACATTTACTTCGTCTAGACCAGTGTTTTTCAACCTGTGGGTCGCGACCCCCCGGGGGGTCTTAGTCTGTGACGTGTAACTTCGTCAAAGTCTGTGACGTCACATGCTGTTATGCAAACAATTTCAGAAAAAAATTTCGTTTTTGACAGTTAATAAAAAAATCACCCTATTGCAGTCATATCCTATATTATTAAACGACTTAAGTGTCCCGATGATTTCGAAAACGGCTTGAAATCTTTTGACGAAAATCTAGGATTAGGGGTTAAAATCACCAGAAATCGATCTATGAGAGAATTATCTTCGAAAAAATTCATTTAAGGGAGATATGAGCGAAATCACATAATAGGAGACCGCATATGATGATTATTTTTAACTGTCGCTTGTAAGTACTCTCACACCCATGAGACTATAAAGTTTTTTTGTCTTTTTATTTTTTAATTTGTGTGAACGTAGGTAAATATTATATAAATAAATAAAAAGACTTAAGAGTGATAAAAATATATATATATTAACCTCTTTGTATTTTAGAGACAAATAGCACCATCTTTCGCCATATAAGTGAATTACACACCCTGATGATTGTGCCGCTCTGCCCCGTGTTTGACAATAGGGAATTTTCCACGGCCTTCTCTAAACTCAACTTGATGGCGCTGATAACATTTGCAATAAGAAAATCTCTAAAAAAAGTCGCCAAAACTGATTGATATTACTGACTAATATCATAATAAATGATGAACAACTTTCTAATATTACGTATCATTGAAAATTTTTCTGTTTTTTATCAAAAAAAGGATAATTTGCATTTATTTTTTTCAACAGAATCAAATTATAAAAAAAAAAATATAGTTATTTTCAGAACAAATATTACGTGTCCTTTCGTCCCTTAGAAGGCCACTACTAGAGTTTGTGTCCCGGGACTTCAATTAAATTTATTGTTTACTTTATGTCTCGAATGTCTCGAAAGTCCCGGGAAATTTAGCTTGAGACGTCTCGAGTCCCGGGACTTTCAAAACCTCGAGACTTGACAAACCCTAGCCACTACCGACTAAAACAACATCCTGCAAAATGTTTCATAGAAAATATATCTTATATGTACTATTAAACAAGCTATCTTAGTTTATAAAAACTCCGATTGAACGAGCGATGCTAGGTCTCCCAGCTAGTAAGTGGTTATGTAACCAAGACAGAAATGTAAAAAGGAAAATAAAAGAAAATAGCGTACAGACCGATGTATACGTTTTAGCCACATCTTTACGCCTTGAGTTTCGAAGCGTGAGTGGACAGTGGAAACGGCGAGTGCCGGTTTATCACCGTGCATGCACTGCCATAAACCTTGGTGCGGTGACAGTTTCGTCACCGATTTCCCACGCATCTGTAAACAAGAATGTACCCCACCTCCGTTAATTTACCATGGACGTGATGAGAGTGACGAAACTGTCATAGTGACAAGTCATTCTTGTGCAATAGCTCTATTTGATACGAGCATCGGGCAATGACGTAGCATTATTCACTTATGTTGCAGAAACGGGCGCCCGCAACGAGCGGCGCCTATGCGTGGTGCTGAGCGGGCGCAGCGCCTGCTTCCAGCTGGTGCACGGCCTGCTGGACCGCGCACTGCAGCTGCTGCAGGCGCCCGGCAGCCTGCGCCCCTGCCACGGTACTGCCACACTGCACTGTACAGATTGCACTGCCACACTACACCATACTGAGCGGGCGCAGCGCCGGCTTCCAGCTGGTGCACGGCCTGCTGGACCGCGCACTGCAGCTGCTGCAGGCGCCCGGCAGCCTGCGCCCCTGCCACGGTACTGCCACACTGCACTGTACAGATTGCACTGCCACACTACACCATACTGAGCGGGCGCAGCGCCGGCTTCCAGCTGGTGCACGGCCTGCTGGACCGCGCACTGCAGCTGCTGCAGGCGCCCGGCAGCCTGCGCCCCTGCCACGGTACTGCCACACTGCACTGTACAGATTGCACTGCCACACTACACCATACTGAGCGGGCGCAGCGCCGGCTTCCAGCTGGTGCACGGCCTGCTGGACCGCGCACTGCAGCTGCTGCAGGCGCCCGGCAGCCTGCGCCCCTGCCACGGTACTGCCACACTGCACTGTACAGATTGCACTGCCACACTACACCATACTGAGCGGGCGCAGCGCCGGCTTCCAGCTGGTGCACGGCCTGCTGGACCGCGTGCTGCAGCTGCTGCAGGCGCCCGGTGGCCTGCGCCCCTGCCACGGTTACCACACTGCACTGTACTGACGCGCAGTTGTTACGCGCGGTCTCCAACCGAAATTCCTTCTGGTCTTCATTCAGTGTGTGTGTGTGGCACCCACAGATATATAAACTAAAGGGAGATATGGTATGAGTACCCAGATGTTCGAGTCCCGGTGTCGCCGTTAAAAGTTACAATTACATATGCACAGTAATACGAACAAGCGCTCACTCACACTTTAATAATTACTAACACTCAAGCGAGCCAATCACGTAACGGCAGATCGTAACGTAGCGATATACAACTACATTCACAATTCACAGGGATTGCCGTATCGATAAAGAATTGTCGATAGTTTAAAAATAACAGATAATTTGACTTTTATGCAGTAACAAATGATGTGGTATATTATATATGACTTCGAAAAAGAGTGGTATTTTTTTGATATTCGACCACCTGTGTAAAAGGCGGACTAAACAAGTTTAAAAATAAAAATAAATTGTACGATTTAAAGTTTCTTTATTTTACCAAATTTTCTTTATTGCGAAAATGTTCATTATTTTACCAATAATTAAGGCAATGTCGTCAATTTTATTTTTTTAAGAATTAGTGTCAATAACTCAAAACAGTATTGAATACACTTTCACAGAAAATAATTCACTTTTGTAATTTTTATTAAAATACTATATCCACAATGAAAATGGCAGCGTGGTGATTTGCTGTTTCACGGTCAAGAAACGAGTTAAACTAGGGCGGTGTGTTTCATTTATTGTTTGTTCAAGGCAGCATCGTCATAACTAATAAGTAATGGTCAATCTATTGTAATACGATACAAAACATTTTGCAGGTGTTTGAGAAACTAAAGCGAAAAATTATCTATCTATTCGTTGTTGTATTGTGTATTTTTATTGTATTGTGTAGTAAGCAGGTATCTAAGTAAATTACTTATTTTTTAATATTTGCTATACGCCAGACGAGGGGAACTATTGGGATTAATTTTGTACAATGTTTATATTGCAATAAGAGTTCATAAAACCAACACCGCGGTGTTCGTACATTCAAGAATCCCAAAACATATCGACAAGTCTTCGCCATAGTAACGACACTAACTTGCGGCACTGAGCAGCGAGCGTACCAAGTAACGGTGAAAATATGACCCCGTTGTTTAGCATTACCTACATTGCCGCTTTAGTATTGCTTGGAAGCTCGGCCATACTTGCCTGAACGGCAATGTACGATCTTAAACTCGAAGTGATAGCCTAGACCACCCTAGACACCTTTTTTTTAATTTTGTGGATTCTGTCGTAAGTAATAAGTAATTACACTGTTATTAGCTAAAAACAAACATTAATTGAGTACTTATCGATGATAGGTGATACCATACGACTTGTAGTTTTTTGTGACACTTCGATTTTTACAAATTACCACCGAACAACTTGGCATTTTTACATAAACAAGTGATGCGCTTCCTGTGACGTTGCTTTCACGACTAATCAACGGCGCCCGCGATTGTTTCCGTTTTGTGCATACAGCGTTCCTACGCGCCACGCCCCCTTGGCACATCTCCCTTTAGTTTATATATCTGTGGTGGCACCCATGTGGACAACTTACTGACCAACCCCAAATCTTCCGTCAAAACTATATACTGTAGTATTGGGGATATCAAGATGCTGGCTGAGACGTTCCACGGACTAGTTATCTGTTTCACGCAATGCCTCCTTAATTTTCTCAGTGGCATCAGATCTAGAAGATGATATTGGTCGACCCTCCCTAGACAGGGTTTCAGCATCAACTTTTCCTTCTTTGTAAAGCTGGAGCCATCTGGCTCACTGTCCTTCACCCACACACTTTACTAACAACTTATGAGAAACCCCCGACGAATAATTGAGAATACAACAAATCTTCAAAAAAACCCGTTGCTCTTAAACGGAAATAGTTTTTTTAGGTTTTCCATGTTTATATCCACATAAACCAATGACTAAAAGAAACCTGCACGTCACGGCTGTCGCATGAACTAAACTGTGCCGGCTTAGGTTTTACACACTCACAACAGTAAACATAAAACATGTCAGAACTTGTGGAATGACCCGATACTAGTAACCTGACAGAAAATACATTAATTTGCTAACCGAATCGGGACAATCCTGAAATAGGGAGAATGCCCTTATATAAGACGGCCGCAAGCTAAGGGCGTTATATCCCTGTTAAGGCTTTAAATTAAAAGTCGAAAATAGAAGTAAAAATGACCGTTTTATTTCGCCATAATTTTTAACTCTAATTATCATATTTAATTAGATTATTAACTACACAAAAACAATTAAACACGAAAAACAATTAAACATTAATACTCACAGCAAGACGTCTTAACACCTTGAAATATCGCACTGGAATTACTTCCCACTAGTGCAGTCGGCCTATTTATACTGAGACGTAAACAAGCGCAGGTGGGGTGATCACACGATCACGTCACCACGTGTTTTTTTTGTACAAACAGTGGTCTAAATTAATTTAAGTTAAATAATCTTTTAGTTTAATTATAGTTATACAGTTATATTATTTATTATAGAAATATACAATAATTATACATAATAATATATATTACTTTATAAATGATGACAGTCGGCCATCTTTTCATAAGCATGACCTCATGATTCTTAATACTTACAATGACTTTTAACTAAATTTTATTTACTTTAAGAAAATGAGACTATTATTACATACACACTATTACTATTACGTTTATATACATGTACATATATATTTGTTTGTTTATATTTTGTATTCTTTTTTTCTTTTTTTATTTACTCTCTTTTTAAAAAAAGAACTACAATAAATCATAGGGTTATATATTTAATTAGATTAATCCTTAAAATATTTGCTTACATATTTATAAATGACATATTTCCTCTTCCGTCTCAAAATATAAGAGACCCTTCTGTCTCACAAACAAGAGAGACCCTTCCGTCTCACAAACATAACGAGATCCTTCCATCTCACAAACATAACGAGACCCTTCCGTCTCACAAATATAATGAGACCCTTCCGTCTCATAAATATCAATAGAAAGTAGAGGCTCTTCCGCCTTTTTAGTAACACCAAATTATCTTTATATAATCATACAAAATATTCATAAGATTTTACGTATAGGTTAAGACAATTATTTAAATTTTAAAGCTATTTACAGTAATTATTAGTCACTAACTAAATCATCATCCCTGGAAGATTGATTGTCACTATCGTGCGGTCGATTAAAATTAAGCCAAGGTTTTATTTTATCAACAGCTACCACAGTGGAGTAGGGTCTATTATTTTTCTTAGTCAAAGGAGTATCTACTATTTCATAGCGATCATAATCAAGCACTTTAGTAATTTTATACGGCCCCTGAAACTTTGGTATTAGTTTCCTACTTTCTCATATTATGTGCGATGATAAGCGACAAGGAATCAGGAAAAATAATGAAAATGTCCGATCTACAACTTTTTTTTCAGTTTTCCATACAAATACCTGATTATTATGGGAATCTGAAAAAAAAATTGAAGAGCGGATTTTTTAAATATTTTCCTGTATTCTATGCACTGAAAAAAATGTCTGGTACCTAGAATGGTAACTAAAATCTCGTTATCCGTACGATATTGTCTAGTTCTATTTGTGACGACAAAATGCTTTGTCGTCATTACTATGATAATCTAGTTAAATCAATTTGTGAATATAACAGAACATATCGATATGTGTACAACATTTCATGTTCACCTTACAATCCAATTATAATGACAACAAACCTTATTGTAAAGAGTACCGTTTTCCAGTATTTATTACTATCGCATCATTAATGCTTACTATGCAGTGGTAAACACTACAATTTGTGTTTTAACTAGATTTAAAAAGTAAATATTACTAATCGCTTAGTGCATGCTGCAAAAAAATATTTTACTAATAACTAGATTTTTGTTAGAATAACTATTTTTTAAACAACTATACGTTCTTGTTGTATTGTAGTCAAAAACTTTTTTCGGTGTGCTTGATTCGGTAACCCCTTAAAATTTCAAACGTACTTTTTTTAATACCCAGTATAGACTGCTAAAATCATTACCGTTTCATTTGGCTATACTGCATTCTGTTAAAAAAATATTTAAAAATTGCGGGTCGCGAATCCGACTCGCAATTTTTCAATGAAGGAAGAAGGACTCTGTACCAAACTCCAAAAACAGGTCTCTTGTATGGAGACCTCCTTTAATTTTTAAATATAATTTAATTATATTACCATTTTTAGCGACTATAGCAATAGAAACTCTGTGAGCATTTCAAGCGTCGACTTGTTGTCATTATTAAGATCGAGCAAGGAACGCGAAAACAATAAGTCTCTTGTAGGGGAGCCCCTTAAATTTGTAATTTATTTTTATAGCGGCAACAGAAATACACTGTACAAATTTCAACTGTCTCCCTATTAGGGTTTATAAAATTTCAACTGTCTCCCTATTATGGTGCATGCTCGCTTAAATGTTCGTGCGGATGGTGGCGTATCGGGAGCCGGGTCGTTCCCTTCCCTCAAATATGGTTGAGGGGAGCGATGGCTGACTCTCGCGTTATACTCGCGATCGGGTGCTGTCCGTGTGAACTGGCCTGCTCTTGTCATTGGTTTTTGAATTGTTAGTCATTAGCTACAAATAATTTTTACTTTTATCTCTTTTGAATTCTTTCTTTCTTTATTCTTCTTACTTTATTCTTATTTTTGCATATTTTATTTACAGACATGACATTGTATAATTCATTTATTGATCTAGCATTAAGATGTAATAGAATATAAGACTTTAAAAAAAAATGTGTTGGAGGGAGTTTCTTTAGGGCCCGCCGTTTCTTCTCACTCCGCAAACACTTCCCGAAACGGTGGGTATACGAGTTCCGAGTGGTAGGAACCTCGTGTTAGGTAGATAAAAGAATAACGTTCGAAAAGTGTACACTGCTACCTACTTCGAATAAAATATTTTCATTTCATTTTTCATTTCATTTCATTTCATAAGATACAGCTCGCTGACGGACGGACGGACGGACGAACGGACGGACAGCAGAGGCTTAGTAATAGGGTCCCGTTGGCCTTGGGGTACGGAACTCTTAAAAAGTAATAGTAAAAATAACAATCTTAAAAATCTTAGACAAAAATACTATGTAAACCTAGCTTTACGCTGTCAGTTTTGTTACTTTGTCGGTCAGTTTATATCATCGATATGGGAAACATTAGATAAGGTTACTCGCCCTGTTTGTTTCTGAACCAGCGTGTTCGTCTTGCGAGGGCTGAAGCGGGGTGAAGAGGGAGGCATTTATTTAACAAATATCGCCGTTGTGTGATAAGCTTAAGGTTTATGTATTTAATGTTATCTACTAGCGACGAGTAGGGAGGCATGTATTTAATTAATGTTATCTACTAGCGACATCTAGCGACGAGTAGCGTAGCATCACTATAAAATGACAAAATATTCATAAAATAACAAGAATAAAGTGATAAGAAATGTTGCTGTTAGTTTTGTTCTTTATTTTTTTATTGTTTTAGCACATTTCACTGCTCTGTAAGACATATTTTCATTTAAACACGGGATGTTTACTCGTCGCTTGTCAGATTGCGAATGGTGCGCGAAAAGGCGGCGCTACTCAACATAGGGGAGCAAACCACTATCAGCGACTACGCTGTCGTGGAGTATTAACCACATCTAATTGTTCTCTTATATCGATGGTTTATATGTTACTGTACTTACAATAACAAAACCGAAGTAACATATTGTGTCTATCTTGTATTTAAAAAAATATATTACCATTGCAGTTTCTCAGTTAGTTAAACTACATACACCAATTTGTTCATATAAAACTAAGTATTTCTTTAAAATATCTGCAATTAAAAATGTGTGGTAAAGTTACAAATTACGTTATCACAAACCTGACGATCAATTTTTCTCTAGTCCAGCCACACGCACAACTTACTTTCACCGTTGACAAGATGAAAATGTAGAATTAAAAAAAGCCGATCTAATGTTGAAAGATAGTTTTGCCATTTGGAGGACAAAAACTTTTCGTTAAATTATTTATAGAAGAATTTGTGATAACAAAACTGACATCTCCGGATGTAGCAAATTTCGGGGACAACAATTTGGCTATGATTTAAATAGATTTCATTAATTTTATCCCACATAATAAAACCTTAGCAATAAAGAATAATATTACTTTTTTAAAAAACAATAAAAAACGTAACGGAATTTCATGAAAATTGTCAAGTAATTCAACTTTAAATGTTTTTGTTGACACTGGGGACAAGCCAAAATCAACGAAACAGTTTTCTTAAAAAATAAAAATATAAAATAGTCTTCGATAAATTTAAAATAGAAAGAAAGACCGAAAATTGAATTTTGAAATACTGTAAATGTATCAACGTTAAATAAAAGTACCAATTTAAAAAATAAAATGAATTTGAGGGACAAGCCAAAATGACCGTTGTACTATTTTTTTGAAATTCCTCACAGATTTAGAGCATCATAAAGTGAGTCGGACTGCAAAGTTTCATGAATGTCATGTCAATAGTTATTTCGCTAGAACGCAAAACCTGCTCCACGTTATTTTCAAAAACCTTTCTAGCAGTCACATGAGATCTTAGCAATTACAGCATCTTGGTTCAAAATGTTTATGCCAGGATTTAGAGCAACAGTATGCTCGATAAAGCCAAGCCAATGTTTCATCCTTGCTGGGTGGAAGTGACAAAATTGAAAAAGCTGTATAGCTTTGAAACTAATATGAATACAAGATTGTTTCTTGTGCTCCAGGGTGTCCACTTTCTGGAGAAGTCAGGGAAAAGTCAGGGAAGCTTTTGGTGGTCTGGGGAAAGTCAGGGAAACAACCTGGTGACCTGGAAAAGTCAGGAATATTTGAGTTTTCCCAATAACAGTAATAGTATGCTCTGATATCTCCTTGCCTTTTCTGATATTTAATCCAGACTTTTGAACCATTTTTTTTTTTCAAGTTATCAGTGATCTACATCATGACTTCGTATTCCATAGCTTGAGGGTTCTAGGTAAGAAGTACCTCTGAAACCTTACGGTTCGAGACCAATTTGGCTTTAGCTGGTGGAATGAATTCCACTTCGATGGCGAGTATCGCGGTGATAAAACTGTACCGTAGGCATCATGTCGAACAGTTCCTCAGTACACAAGCCGTTGTATAAGGCGGAAAACACACTGCTCCGCTCACCGCGGCGAATGGCGGTGGCGCGGATTTAAACTTTGTACTGTAAAAAGTTGATTTGTATGGAAAAACCGCCGGGTACCACACACTGACACCGCTTCTCCGTCCGGAGGCGCGGTTCGCTTGACGGATCCGCGCTCCCGCGTGGTGCTATTCGCAGGGTAAAGCGTGAGTCTCGCAACATAACGGGGAGCGGGGGGGTTGCCTGACGCGGGGGAGAAGGGTGCGGCGCGCGGGGGTGGCGGTGTTGCAGAGCGCGGGGGGTGCAGAGCGCCGGGGGTAGTGGCGCGAGGGGCCTTGCGGGGCGCGGGGGGAGGGTGTTACGGGGTGCGGGGGGAGAGGCTGTGACGCGGGGGTGGGGGAGTGCGGCGCGGGGGGAGGGGGAATGCTGCGCGGAGCGAGGGGGGAGTGCGGCGCAGAGGGAGGGTGTTGTGAGGCGCGGGGGGAGGGGGGTGCGGCGCGGGCGGCCTTGCGGGGCGCGGGGGGAGGGTGTTGCTGGGCTCGGGTGGAGGGGCTGCGGCGGCGCGGGGGGAGGAGGAATGCTGCGCGGAGGGAAGGGGGATTGCGGCGCGGGGGGCCTTTTGGGCGTGGGGGGAGGGTGTTGTGAGGCGCGGGGGAGGGGTTGCGTCGCGGGGGGAGGGGGTGCGGTGTGAGGGGCCTTGCAGGGCGCGGGGGGAGGGGCTGCAGCGCGGGGGGAGGGGGAGTGCGACATGGGGGGAGGGCGCGGGGTTGGGGGGTGCGTCGCGTGAGGGATTCACGAAATGATCCTTGTTACAAACAAAAACAATCTTTGTTACATACATACACGTTCGAATATTAAATAAACGCATGACAAAAATCGTCGTGCACCGCGGCTTCGGACGAAATTCGGACGGAAACCGCCCGGTGGCGCGGAATCCGCGCCTTCGTCGTGCACCGCGGCTTCGGGCGAAATTCGGACGGAAATCGTCCGGTGGAGCGGACCGCTGCCGCGCGCGAATTCCGTTACTCCGCGCTCCCGTCCGGATTCCGCCTCAATGTGTTTTCCGCCTAATCGGTAGAACATACAGAGAGAGCTGAAGTCACCGAAAACTAAAGAGGTTCTAGACTGTTTGTGAGCTCTGGGGCGTCGACAATTCTGATCGCGCGTCGCAGGGTGGAGCTGAAGGGGTTCAGTTGCACCCAGCTCCTGCCCAGAGATATGAGCAGTTCTCCATATGCGGCCTCACTTGACCTTTGTATAGCTGCAAGCGCTGCCTGGGTCTGAAGTACCGCTTTTGCTTTATTGAGCACCAGGTTTTTTCGCTGCAAGGGTAACCTCGCGTTCGAGGTGACTTCGAAGTTGGACGTTGCTAGAAATGTCGGCACCTAGGATCCCGATGCTCGTAGCAACAACAAGCGTTGTTCCTTGGAACTGACGCGCTAGAGTAAAGAAAATAGAGTAAATTGTTATCACCATCCCATAGAATAAGAATACATTTTGGCAGTAAACGCGCAGAATTGCGACTTCGTGGGGTTAAAATGGACTAAGTTTAGTCTACCCCCATTCGGAGACTTGCTACAGAGTGTCTTCGACTACAGACACAATCCTGACACGAGTCTCCTCCACCTCGGCCCATGGGATGTTGCTCGGCATCCGCATGTTTACGGCTCGTCACCCGTACTGTCATCCGCATAGCAATGAATACCGCGTATTTGCAGATCATTGATATGCATGAGGAATAGAGTTTGCGAGAGTACAGAACCCTGCGGGTCACTAGCATTAATGTATTTAGTGTCAGAGGACCAGTTGTCGCAAAGGACTTCAGTGTTCCTGTCACACAGAAAACTGGCTCTCCAATTAATTAATTTTACACAATTCCACGGCTAGACCGTATTCTGTTTATTTCGATAGAAGTGCTTTATTCCAGACCCTGTCGAACCCCTTGGCTATATCCACTACTAATGCGTCCCCTCGACTTTCAATGGCTTCGGCCCAGCGGTGTTCAGGCATATTAGAAGATCACCACCTGACCGGCCACGATGAAACCCACATTAGCGGTCATTGATAAGGTCATGATCTTCTAGTCTAGATAATATGCTAGGAGCTGTGTATTAATTACACGTTCAAACTTCTTTAAAAGAAGGGAGATAAATATATGATCTATTGAAATCAAAATGAATGAATCATACGAGCTATTGAAAGACAGTCCAGCACGTTGAGCTCTTTACACTGCTGTGACTGGAGGCTCTTCATTTCCACAGCACAGAAACTCACCCCAGTAAGATTGTTTGTAAAACATTCTTGTCTTGAAAGAGCACAATTTTTTTTTTACAAGGTGAGCCAATTTGTAATAGATGAAACGGTCATAGAAAACCACCATCAAAACTTTAAGAGATTAAATAAAAATCCCTTTAGCCCAGTCATCGAGGAGTTTCTTTGTATGGAGACCCCAACATTAATTTATCTGTCAGTGAAACTTTGCACGATTGTGAAGGATAGTGTATAGATGGAAGATGATAGATAACAAAGAATCCAAAAGATTTTGTGGCTGGAAGTAGGTATTTTATACCTAAACATGAAAATTGCATTTAAAATTCGGTGCATAATTTCTCAGTTAATTTGTATTTTTCATTATAGTTTTATATCTTGTTGGACATCTTTTTGTATAAGTATCCAAAATATTTTCCTTTAATATCATAGCATAATAGTTTTTATGCAATAACGAATTGTGTAAAATTTCTCAGTCCATTTTTATTTATTTATATGGTACATAATAATAAATGTAAACAGTATTTCAGGTTATGCAATAAAATCGACACATTAAACTCATGTATAAAGTGTCACACACGTAAGGTCACGCGACCCAGTGGCCGGCCACTACCCATTTCCGGCCTTTTCGCACTTTATTTAGTATAATAGTAATAGTTCCAAAAAAATATGTTCGAATTTCGTGCAGTTTGATCTGCACAAAATTCACGCGTAAGTAGGTATTCCACATAAAAAAATACAATACCTATGGCGGTGTCCAGCGCCATAGTACGAAAGCTAAAAAATACAAAAAAAATAAAATAAAAAACAAATATACATAAAATATAAAGGCATATGATGCGTTATTAACCATTGCTTTTGAGTACTTCAGTAGACTAGCGGTTCTGGGCCAGCTTGCTGCTTTTAGGTCCGAATTCGTATCCCACCCACGACACTGTATATTTTTTCTTTTTTATTTTGTGTGAACTTATGTAAATAGAGTGATATGTAAATGTAATGTAAAAAAAAAATTTAGGGTCATTTGAACGATTTTTTATTTATACCGCCATCTTTTGCCGTATAAGTGAATTACATACCTGATGATTGTGCCGCCCTGCAAGGAATTTTACACGGCTTTCTCTAAACTCAACTAGATGGCGCTGATTTACATTTAGAATAAGAAAATCTTTAAAAAGTCGCCAAAACTGATTGATATTACTATTATCATAATAAATGATGAATAACCTTGTAATATTACGTATCCTTGAATATTTTTAACAAAAAAAAAGGTTAAATTGCATGTATTTTTTTCAATATAATCAAATTATAAAAAAATATTATAGATATTTTCAGAGCAAATATTGTTTGTCCTTTCGTATCTTAGAAGGCCACTATCGACTAAAATAACATCCTGCAAAATGTTTCATAGAAAATATATTTTATGGATACTACTAGACAAGTTATCGTAGTTTATAAACGCTCCGATTGAACGAGCGACGCTTGGTCTCCCAGCTAGTTAGTTTCAAAGCTATAGAACTTTTTCACTTTTGTCACTTCCACTCAGCAAGAAAGAGACATTGGCTCGTAGCACAAAAAGTACAGATTTTTGGGATTCAAAAATGTTATATTTATAATTAAATATTTTATATTTCTATGTATTTTTAATTGTATTGTTTTGTTAATATATTCCTAACATGTCTTTTTTATGATGCCAGAAATAAAGAATATCTATGTCTAAAAAAATAATTGAGCATAGATCCCTACCCTACATTCGCTCTAAATCCTGGCATAAACATTTTGAACTAAGATTTGAAGCTGTAATTGCTGAGATCTGATGTGACTGCTAGAAAGATTTGTGAAAATAACGTGGAGCAAGTTTTGCGTTCTAGCGAAATAAGTATTGACATGACATTCATGAAACTTTGCAGTCCGACTCACTTTATGATGCTCTAAATCTGTGCATCAATTTTTTTTCCGACGTCTTGGTAGTTTTTGTGCACTAGTTGTGCTTGCTGGGTGGAATTCCATCCAGCAAGCACACCTTTAGGCCATCCTGGGGTTAGGGACACCCATAGACCGTGATCCAACGCTAATCTACCGTCCATACGTGAACGAACTTTGGTCAGTTCGTCGTGAATACTTGAATTCGTGAGGACCGGAAAGTGAGATTGCGTAAACAGAGTTCTTTTATTCGAAAGCAACATATTATATGACGTGGTATCCCTTTAATTATAATCTTTATTTCAGATCCCGCATACTTCCCTGGTCGTTGTGCAGAAGTAATTATCCAGGACAAAGTTATTGGAAAAATAGGTGTGATTCATCCCAACGTGCTTGCTGCGTTTGAACTCACAAACCCATGTTCTGCCTTTGAGATCAACATACAACCTTTTGTCTGAGATTTAATATAATATACTTACATATTTATTATGATATAATTTATAAATAAATTGTTTTTGTACAACTTGTTTATTATTCATTCAACATTACGATAATCACGCTTTGTTCACTGATAATTAGGGTCAACGCAGATCAGGTGAAATAATTTTCGAGCAAAAAAAATAATTAAGTAGGTACATATATTTTATACCGATTTAATTATAATTTATGAAATACATATTTATTTGATCACATAATATGTGTCCCAAATCTAATGCAACGAAGTTTGGCTGTGTTAGACGGATATCACACTGGTGTGGAAATCGGACGGGAGTCCGGAGCGACGAAATTCGCATGCGACAGCGGAAACCGAAACGGATTCCGGAGCTCCGGACGGAAACGGAGCTGCGGTGCACGACGATTTCTGTCATGCGTTTATTTAATATTCTAACATATGTATAGTATATATTTTTGACTCGGATACTTCTTGTTTTTGTTTGTAACAAGGGTCATTTCGTGAACCCCGCCGCGCGCCGCACTCCTCAGTCCCCTCGTGCCACGCAACTCCCTCTCCCCCCGTGCCACACAACGCCCCTCCCCCGCGCCATGAAACCCCCCACACCGCATACCTCCCTCCCCTAGTGCCGCGCAACTCCCGTCCCCCCCACCCCGTAATGCAACCCCCCCGCACCGCATACCCTCTAATTTCCCTCCCCCCACGCCGCAACACCCATGCAACGTAATGCCCCCCCCCCCGTGACAGCAACCCCCCTCCCCGCGCATTACAAACACCCCTGTCCCCGCCCCGCAACACGTGCCACGTAACACGCCCCGCATCCTACACCCCCCCCCCCCGCGCTCAGCAACATCCCCCCGCGCCACGCAACCGCCGAAACTACTGAACGTATTTGGATGAAATTTGGTAGGTAGACAGATAAAGCACTCGGCTAACACATAGGATACTTTTTATCCTGGAAAAGTTAAGGGATCCCGCAGAAAAGCTTGAAAACTTAAAATTTCCACTTCGTCATAAGATGGCGCAACCTTACATTTTCTTTCTTTCTGGATCCAATTCTGAAGTCCACGCAGACGAAGTCGCGGGCGGAAGCTAGAAATAAATAAAAATGAAATAAGAATGCAACGTGCGCGCACTTCCATACAAGCCTTGATGCTAGAGACGCAACTGTTGCTGAGATATAAATTACTTGTGCGCGCATCTTCATCGCAAGAAATAGGTGAAAGTTTACATTCTTTAGGAGCATAATGATTTAAATTTTAGAGTAGATTATTTGTTATAGGGTTTTCCTATAAAAAAAAAACTACAGTAAAAAATCTATTATAACTTGAAAACTATAAACTTTTGCGACACATATCGATGACGGAATCTTCAATTCATGTACTATTTTTTTTTTATCCACAGTTGGTAAGCCAAATATTCTTAAAATATAGCATATTACCAATACCAATATTTTATTACTTTTTGATATTTGTTTAAACTATTGAAACCTTTTCACAATTTTGGTTGTAAATTAAATACTTAATACAATTTTGGTAAGCTTTCCTGTAAGTTTCAGCTTTGAATAACGTTGATTTAAAAAGTTTTACCCAAAAGAAGAAAGAACGAACATTTTCCCTATAACCCGACCAAATTAGAATGTATACGCGAAAGCGGCCGCGCCATACAAAAGGATAACCTTCCTAAATGAAAGGTATATTGAAGGAAGCTTTGTAAGTACAGTTGCGTGCAAATGTTTTATTGACGATTGTTTTCTTAGTACCTACGTGCTCGTTTAGCGGCCGGGAGGAAGTTATTATAGAAGATACTTGTAATAAGATTTCTAGATAGTAAGTATCTTATCTAAGTCTTGCCGCCAAACATAAATGTTAACAGCACGGATGTGTTCCGGCATGAAGATAGCCAGTTCCCCATTGCGTTGGGGATTCTTTGGTAAGCCCGCTTCCATCATCGGCGTCATCACTCAGGTGAGATGATGCCAAGGGCTAAAAACAGAGGATTAAAAAAAATCAACATTAAGTAGTGTTTAATTTGTAGCATACTGATTAATAGTTCGAGAAGGTTAAAATAAAAATTAAAAAGAAGAATGAAACAATGAAGAGTTCTGAGAGAAGAAAGAAGAGATCTGCTAAAATCTGCCACACTACGTGGAACCCTGATATTATGGATAATTATGTATATGGTTCACCTACATAAAATTAATAAACGGGAAATTCCCGTACTACCTAGCATGAAACAAAAGTTGCTAGCTCAGAACCTAATTAAAATAATTTTCTAGTTAGCAAGTCATAAAAAAAATATATAACTTTTCTATTGCTATTTAAAAAAAGTATTTCCTTGAAAATACTTTTTTTAAATAGCAATGTTATGATGTTAATATATGTTTTATTATTTGGCGTCGTATTTAAATTAACTAAAATCGGGTAACATCGACAATTTGAACAACAAACTTTTTGATGTATCGGCATAAAACTCAAAATGTTTAAGTAGATGCTTTGCACAAAGTCAAAGTCAAAATATTTTTTATTTAAGTAGATGCTGTACGCATACTTTTAAATCGTCTTTTTTTCTACCTAGTACATGCTTTTAAATCGTCAATATTTTTTTTCTACCTAGTACCATAGAACAAATACCATACCATAGAATAGCATAGAAGTAATTAGTACTTTATTACCTCTATGTGTTGAGGTATATTTCTCGCAAAGCAGATATAATCAAATCAATGCTTTCTTAATTTCTGATCAAAGTGTTTATCTTATCGCTTTGAACTGAGCTGCGCTTCTCACACAGGTAGCCCCCGGGGCACGGGTACAGGTGATGAGCTCCCTCCGTCGCGCGAGTTGCCGTGTTTTTGAAACCCGTCCAGATGTGCACCAGTCCATGTGGCAGATTTCTGCCATTTGGGCAGATTTGGCTACTAAATTTTAACTCAGGCAGAATAAGCTGACGATTTAAAAAAGTTTTTGGCAGTTTTCAAGGAAATACTTTTTTTAAATAGCAATAGAAAAGTTATATATTTTTTTTATGACTTGCTAACTAGAAAATAATTTTAATTAGGTTCTGAGCTAGCAACTTTTGTTTCATGCAAGGTAGTACGGGAATTTCCCGTTTATTAATTTTATGTAGGTGAACCATATACATAATTATCCATAATATCAGGGTTCCACGTAGTGTGGCAGATTTTAGCAGATCTCTTCTTTCTTCTCTCAGAACTCTTCATTGTTTCATTCTTCTTTTTAATTTTTATTTTAACCTTCTCGAACTATTAATCAGTATGCTACAAATTAAACACTACTTAATGTTGATTTTTTTTAATCCTCTGTTTTTAGCCCTTGGCATCATCTCACCTGAGTAATGATGACGCCGATGATGGAAGCGGGCTTACCAAAGAATCCCCAACGCAATGGGGAACTGGCTATCTTCTTGCCGGAACACATCCGTGCTGTTAACATTTATGTTTGGCGGCAAGACTTAGATAAGATACTTACTATCTAGAAATCTTTTTACAAGTATCTTCTATAATAACTTCGTCCCGGCCGCTAAACGAGCACGTAGGTACTAAGAAAACAATCGTCAATAAAACATTTGCACGCAACTGTACTTACAAAGCTTCCTTCAATATACCTTTCATTTAGGAAGGTTATCCTTTTGTATGGCGCGGCCGCTTTCGCGTATACATTCTAATTTGGTCGGGTTATAGGGAAAATGTTCGTTCTTTCTTCTTTTGGGTAAAACTTTTTAAATCAACGTTATTCAAAGCTGAAACTTACAGGAAAGCTTGCTAGCAGGACGCTCTAATTTTATGTAAAATTTCATGTTTCATAGTCTTATAGAAGCACTGAATTCAATCTTTAAAATTTCGCTAAATTAATTTCGTAATTAAATGGTATATCTCACTAATTGACTGGATAATACAATCCACAATTGCAGATATTATTAGGGTCTACTAGAGGAATATTTGAGTGCTCTTTATTCAATTGCAACTTCACTCGTTTCCTTGTAAATTAGAATTTCCTGATTTTTCTAAACAAATTAATTACTAAAAAAATATCATATATTTCAAAAAACTAACATTGCTCAAATTACGCACAAATTAAGGTGTACTAGTGGTTTTTTTTTTCGAAATTTCTTCTATCAGCCGTTTTCAAGATACAGAAAACCCAAAGACGTTACTGCAGCGGAATCTTGAATAATTCGAAAACCGTAAGATGCACAAATTCCGCTATTTGCGCACATTTATAACACGACGAAAGCTACTCAGTCATGTACTTTGTTATGAGCTAGACCGTCTTTTTCCAAATCATGCCGCTGGGGGAACGTGACCCTGGCGGAATCGGTTTTTAATGAATATCTCCGAAATTATAAGACGCACAAATTCCGCTGCTGGCGCACAATTAGTCCTAATGATGCTCTAATTCCCTATTATACTCACATTCTTATTAGCTACAACATTCCGCTGGAGTAATGGACACTGAAATGTCGCATCTGTTCTATATTTATTATTGGAAATATGACGTGACACTACTACCGCGCATGCGCCACAGTGTTGCCAGATGGGGGGATTCCCTCCAAATGTGGGGTGTTTTTAAGTCACGGGGAACAATATTTTTGGGGGGATACTTGGAGAAAAATAGCTTTTGGAGAAAATTCGGGGATTTTTATTATTAAAACTATGTCTGAGAAATGACAATAAAAAAATAAATTTAAAGCACTAACTGCGAACGCTTCCATTCGGAACGGAACCACAATGTTGCGCACGATGATAGCCCCGAAGTCCGAAGTTGCCTTCCGCGCGCATTCCGAGTGTTTTGTGATCTAAAGCATTTGATTGTGTTGAACATCAAACATTACTTCTTTAGCTCAAGCATTTACGGTGTAAAGGATAGGGCTCTCAGTCTTCTCAAGTCAGGTTACAAACAGTCCAAGTATTTGGCACAAATTCTCTCGGCTCTACAGTAAAAATAGGTGTTCCCCAGGGATCAGATAATGAGTCAGCATTAAATGAAATAATGTAAAATATGTGTCAGTTTTAATAAATATGTATCATACAAAATATAAAAAAATTAGTTGTAAGGGTTTTTTAAAAACCTTTTTTTTTGTGGGATATCGGTAAAGGCTTGGGGGGAAACATATAGAGTCATCTGGCAACACTGCACACGCTCGACGCGTCACGTGATTGGTGCAAGTCATAAGTCATTACTTTTGAGTGTCTGTTCTTGTACTTTATATTTCGATGATAGACGCGCTGATTAAAATTTGACGCACGACCATATTTACATCCCGTATACATATAATTATTTCCAAAGTATGATTGGAGAAGTGATGAGTTCTTTAGACGTCAAGAAGATATGCTTGTTTTTTATCCTTTTTTAAAGAGTGCAGTGATTGGGCTTGTCTGATGGGTACAGGAAGGGGACTCTAGAGGCGGATAGCTTGATGAGTAAAGGAGTGAGCTTAGAAATTGGTAGAGTGAGGAAGAATATGGATTATCGGAGGAAGGAAGAGGACGACTGTGAGTAGAAGATAAAGTTGAAACGTTCTTTAAGGTACATTGGGGATAAAAAAAAAAGAAGAATATATAAAAAAGATGTAACAGGGTGTGAAGGTCACGACGGTAACTAATTGGAAGACGATACCGGGACACGTGATGATATTTACGGAGATAAAAGATAAATCTAATAGCAAGATCAGTGTGATTTTGAAGACGCTCGAGTTTATTTAAAAAGTTGAAATTTATAAATGGCTAGCAAACGTCGGCGGATTACTTAATTTATGAATTTACAGATCAGGTTCAAAGTGTGGATTTATTTTTTGATAGCCAGAACATAATTTTTAAAGCTATATGGTTATTTATTAACAATAAACTTTGTCTAGAAATAACTTAATCTAACATATCTAATAAGGTAATAAGTTAACATATATATATATATATATATTTTTTTTTTGGAAGGCGTCTTAGTGTTAAACTGTAAGCCTTCCAATGAATTGTAATAAATAAAATAAAATAAAAATATGCACCATTTGAAAATACGTCCACATCCCAGCATGATAATTTCATAATCGCCAACTTTTCTTAATTACTTCATAATAACTTTCTAAACTGCTAATAAAAATTTGGCTACTTCTTTAGCCTAGGAACTTGTATGGTTGCCTGTTGCCCCTTAAAACAGCAGAAGATGTTAAGAGCTCATCTAGTAAAATATCATAATACCTTTACGATGTTTAAGGGGCAATCTCGCATCTGTAGGCCTCTGGAATCTTTGCGAATGCACGTGCGTATGCTTTTGTCATTCTTATTCGTATACAATGTGCAATCTTACTGCTCAGAGTGCGGTCCTCTAACAATATCATAGCATATGAGTATGACGCTCTGTCAGGCTAAGCTGAATATAGAGGATGACAGAATTGTATCGTCCTAGTCTGAGCTGTTGGAAGAGATTAAGAAAATCTACGGGCAATAATACGCAACCACAGGTTTATCTATCAGTAATTTGGCTACAGATCTGAGAGCCAGATTGAAGCGATACAATGCTGAAGATATCTCTGACGTCAGCCTGTACGAAGTTAACTCTAAAACATCTTAACACTTTGACGCGCGGTAGCGGGAACACCCGTTTATCAGCTTCCATAAAGTTTGACAGTGCGGGGAACCCCGTTTGTGCGTGACATTCGTCGAACATTAGATTAAGGGCCTTAAGGTTGACACTATAACTAAATCTGAGCTACTCATAATGACAGTATTCTTGCTCTTTATATGGCGCTCATTTATTTTGCACGGGGCTTACCGTAGTAATGATAAGAATAATTTAAATACAAACGGGGTTCCCCGCACTTTCAAACTTTATGGAAGCTGATAAACGGGTGTTCCCGCTACCGTGCGCCAAAGTGTTAAGAACAACAAGGCACTGGGAGATAAGTGATGATAGAATTACGAAAGAACTTCTGAAAACAGATGGAAAACCGGCACTGCAAGCTACCAGAAGCTGTTTAATTACATTGTAATCAATATATGAACAGGTAAGGGATTGCATGTGGTGGTACTCTTCTTCAAAAATGATGATAGGACCCTGCTGAAGAACTATAGAACGTAATTTAACTATAGCATTTAATTCTGTCTAGACCAAGGCTGTGCTATAGTCACTCCAGCAGTGACTATCAATATATCAACGTGTTGATGTGCTTGTACGAAAACGGTACCATATTATTCCGCCTCCAAGATTAAAATTGGAAAATTATCCGGCTGCAGCACAGGGTAAGACAGGGATACATTATATCTCCGAAGGTACTCAACACTGCCCTGGAAGTTGTTTTCAAGCTTCTGGTCTGGAGAGGATTATCATCGTCTTAGCGAAGACCTTGGAAAACTAAGGTACAAAGTTCGATAGACTCAGTAGAGCCTCTCATCAACATGTGGGTCTTAAAATGAACATAAGCTAGACAAAAAGATATCATAATATCCTCTGAAGATTGGAGACTTATGACACTTGGAGTTGTTGACGGATATGTAGTCTGGGACAAATAGTCCGTGTCCATTACGCCAGCGAAATGTTGTAGCTAAGAAGGATGTGAGTATAATAGGGAATTAGAGCATCATTAGGACTAATTGTGCGCCAGCAGCGGAATTTGTGCGTCTTACAATTTCGGAGATATTCATAAAAAACCGATTCCGCCCTCCCGAAACCGGTTCCCTCAGCGGGATAATTTTGAAAAAGACGGTCTAGCTCATAACAAAGTACATGACTGAGTAGCTTTCGTCGTGTTATAAATGTGCGCAAATAGCGGAATTTGTGCATCTTACGGTTTTCGAATTATTCAAGATTCCGCTGCGGTAATGTTTTTGTGTTTTCTGTATCTCGAAAACGGCTGATAGAAGAAATTTCAAAAAAAAACCACTAGTACATCTTAATTTGTGCGTAATTTGAGCAATGTTAGTTTTTTGAAAAATATAATATTTTTTTAGTAATTAATTTGTTTAGAAAATCAGGAAATTCTAATTTACAAGGAAACGGGTGAAGTTGCAATCGAATAAAGAGCACTCAAATATTTCTCTAGTAGACCCTAATAATATCTGCAATTGTGGATTGTATTATCCAGTCAATTAGTGAGATATACCATTTAATTACGAAATTAAGTTAGCGAAATTTTAAAGATTGAATTCAGTGCTCCCATAAGACTATGTAACATGAAATTTTACATGAAATTAGAGCGTCCTGCTAGCAAGCTTTCCTGTAAGTTTCAGCTTTGAATAACGTTGATTTAAAAAGATTTACCCAAAAGAAGAAAGAACGAACATTTTCCCTATAACACGACCAAATTAGAATGTATATGAGAAAGCGGCCGCGCCATACAAAAAGGTAACCTTCCTAAATTGGTAGCATACAACCAGAACTAATTGGACAATTAAGCAGAATTTTTTTTGTTATAATGTTTATAAATGTTTTATTATTTGACGTCGTATTTAAATTAACTAAAATCGGGTAACATCGACAAGTTGAACAACAAACTTTTTGATGTATCGGCATAAAACTCAAAATGTTTAAGTGTTACACATGCTTTTAAATCGTCAATATTTTTTTTACCTAGTACCATAGAACAAATACCATACCATAGAATAGCATAGAAGTAATTAGTACTTTATTACCTCTATGTGTTGAGGTATATTTCTCACAAAGCAGATATAATCAAATCAAGGCTTTGTTAATTTCTGATCAAAGTGTTTATCTTATCGCTCTGAATTGAGCTGCGCTCCTCGCACAGGTAGCCCCCGGGGCACGGGCACAGGCTCCCCCGTCGCACGCGTTCCCGTGTTTTCGAAACCCGTCCGCCTCGCAATGTGACCATTTGTGGCAGATTTGGCTACTAAATTTTAACTCTGGCAGAATAAGCTGACGATTTAAAAAAGTGTCAGAATTTGGCAGTTTTCAAAGTAATATATTTTTTAAATAGCAATAGAAAAGTTATATACTTTTTTTATGACTTGCTTGCTAGAAAATAATTTTAATAAAGTACTGAGCTAGCAACTTTTGTTTCATACAAGATAGTACGGGAGTTTTCCGTTTATTAATTTTTAAGTAGGTAAACCATTATACATAATTATCCATAATATCGGGGTTCCACGTAGTGCAGCAGATTTTAGCAGATCTCTTCTTTCTTCTCTCAGAACTCTTCATTGTTTCATTCTTCTTTTTAATTTTTATTTAAGGCAAGGTATACCCAAACACTCACTTCAAAACCAGTTTTTCTCATAAATTCTTTTGCTTCCTTGGACCCTTTCTCTACAACAAAATCAACCAGTTCCTAGCTATTTACTCATTACCCAGGTACCAATGCAAAAAAGTGATAACATCATGGTTGCTTACCCTCACGTATGCAGAAACTGAAGACTTCCTTGTATACTACGCCGGACGCCACCACACACACACACACACACACACACACACACACACACACACACAAACACACACACACACACAAACACACACACACACACACACACATTCAGACACACACACAACTAAGATTACCTATCTTATTATCTTATGTTCTATTTCGTTGTTTATTTTATAATTTGATATTACTTTCTTCGTGAAAATACTAGCACTAATGTTGTGTAAAGTTAAATCCGTGGGGTGAGAGCCTGGCGATCTGTAATACAGGTTACCCTAGTACAGACACCAGTCTCTCACAAAGGAACATTATAAATTTACTATGTTACACAATTAATTATAGTATAGAGAGTATAGTAAAGAGAAATAAACGAATATTATAAACGAAACGAATATTATTTTAACCTTCTCGAACTATTAATCAGTATGCTAGAAACTAAACACTACTTAATGTTGCATTTTTTTTATCCTCTATTGGTAAGCCCTTGGCATCATCTCACCTGATGGTAAGTAATGATGACGCCGAAGATGGAAGCGGGCTTATCAAAGAATCCCCAACGTAATGGGGAACTGGCTATCTTCATGCCGAAACACATCCGTGCTGATAACATTTATGTTTGGCGGCAAGACTTAATAATAATAATATAATAATATCTGGGACAAATCACGCACGGTCATCTGGCCCCAAACTAGGATTCCCTGTATCTTGGGAGCCAGAGACTGATATACATACACATATACTTTTAAATGCATACATATATAGATATAATACACCCAGACTCAGAGCAAACAATTCTGCTCATCACAGAAAAGTTTGCCCTGTGTGGGGATCGAACCCACGACTCTCGGATCAGAGGTCAGGATCGCTAACCACTTAGCCACCGAGTCAGTCGTACTTAGATAAGATACTTACTATCTAAAAATCTTATTACAAGTATCTTTTATAATAGCTTCGTCCCGGGCGCTATACGAGTACGTAGGTACTAAGAAAACAATCGTCAATAAAACATTTGCACGCAACTGTACTTACAAAGCTTCCTTCAATATACCTTTCATTTAAGAAGGTTGTCCTTTTGTATGGCGCGGCCGCTTTCTCGTATACATTCTAATTTGGTCAGGTTATAGGGAAAATGTTCGTTCTTTCTTCTTTTGGGTAAATCTTTTTAAATCAACGTTATTCAAAGCTGAAACTTACAGGAAAGCTTGCTAGCAGGACGCTCTAATTTTATGTAAAATTTCATGTTACATAGTCTTATGGGAGATTTAAAATTTCGCTAACTTAATTTCGTAATGAAATGGTATATCTCACTAATTGACTGGATAATACAATCCACAATTGCAGATATTATTAGGGTCTACTAGAGGAATATTTGAGTGCTCTTAATTCGATTGCAACTTCATTCGTTTCCTTGTAAATTAGAATTTCCTGATTTTCTAAACAAATTAATTACTAAAAAAATATTATAATTTTCAAAAAACTAACATTGCTCAAATTACGCACAAATTAAGGTGTACTAGTGGTTTTTTTTTGAAATTTCTTCTATCAGCCGTTTTCGAGATACAGAAAACACAAAAACGTTACCGCAGCGGAATCTTGAATAATTCGAAAACCGTAAGATGCACAAATTCCGCTATTTGCGCACATTTGTAACACGACGAAAGCTACTCAGTCATGTACTTTGTTATGAGCTAGACCGTCTTTTTCAAAATTATCCCGCTGAGGGAACCGGTTTCGGGAGGGCGGAATCGGTTTTTTATGAATATCTCCGAAATTGTAAGACGCACAAATTCCGCTGCTGGCGCACAATTAGTCCTAATGATGCTCTAATTCCCTATTATACTCACATCCTTCTTAGCTACAACATTTCGCTGGCGTAATGGACACAAAGCTCCGCAATATAGGGTTACTTAAAATTTGTTCTTGATACCTAAAGGTGTGCATGTTCTCATGATAAAAAACAACTTTTCCTTAGGAACCCATGGTCAAATCGCAAAAAAAGCATACTAATTTGGCCAGTTAGTTGACCTATTTGTATGGAGTCCAAAACTTTTTTCGATTTGACTATGGGTTTCTTAAGGAAAGTTGTTTGTTATCATGAGCACATGCATAGCCTTTCGTATCAAGAACAAATTTAAAGTCATCCTATATATTTACGTCCAAAATATAGCAGTGTCTCAATACTAAGGTACTTGAGCAGAACGTGTTACTAGTGGTGACATAAGCCACTGAGACATGTTAACTTACTATGGGCCTCATAAAAAGTATTAAAGCTGATCAAAGATAGAAAGATATATAAAACGTTTAATTTAAAGAACAAAGAGAAACTACGATCGAACTCAAAAAGAGATACGCAGGAGAACTAAAGTAACCAACAAAGCTCACAGAATCGCTAAACTGAAGTTGCAATGGGCGGGGCACATAGTTCGTAAAACAAAAGGCTGTTGGGGCATTAAATTTTTGGAGTAGCGCGGAAGATGTAACTTAGGCAGGCCCCCCACTTGGTGGACCGATGGTCTGGTGAAAGTTACGGGAAGTCACTGGACGCAGGCAACCCAGGATTGGTTCATGTGGAAATCCTTAGGGGAATCCAAAGTTTAGGGATATGATAAAATGGTTTTATTATTTTAACATATCCTGGGATTTGATCATATCACTGATTTTAACATATCCCTGCAACATATAAACTGTTAAAGCTCTGTTTTGAAACTTTTTTCTACGTAACACCAATACTTTTACATAAATACCTTGCTTCAGTCTCTGGTCGTAAACTGGACAAAGGTGGTCGAAAACTGGAACATCTGGTCAAAAACTGGTAAAATCGGCATTTTGCGCATTTTTACCGATTTATTCAACAACGGTAAGAGTAAATAACAGTTTTTGTTTGTTTTATTGAAATTAAGTGTATTTACCATATATGGAGAGCTAATTCCAAACTTGACAACTCCACTAAATCGTCGAAAACTGGCGGGATTATCGTACTTCCCCACCACAACAATCTTTTATTTTAATTGTAATCTTATTTTTTTTCACTTCACTTCCTGCTTCACAGACCGCGGTGGCGCTAAACTGGAGTGAATTCCGCATGACTCTTCACCTACAAAAGTTTACCATCTTTCTTCCACCTCTCGTTTGCATAAATAAAGCAGTGTGTTAACAACCCATTACGTCCCCACTGCAGGGGCACGGGTCTCTTCCCATAACTCAAGAAGGTTTTAGGCCATACTCCACACACGGGGGCCAAGTCCGGATTGGTGGAGGTTGTGGGGCTAGTGGCCAACCCCAGTGTCAGAAATTTCAAGCCGCCTATAAGGTCTCTGACATGGCTTCACGACTGCTAGCGATAGCAGCCGGCACCAACGGCCTAACGTGCCTTGCGAAGCACGGAAACGGTCAAGATAAATGCCACTAACAAGTCAAACCTATCCAGGTTATGACCGTGTCTGTAGTCACTTAACCTGCGTGATCGATGTGACCACGCAAGCCGCACTGAGTGACAACCGCTTCTAAATACATGAGAATGAGACATACTTAGATAAAGCATTATGTATGTCTCGTTGTACGACCTTGACACGCGCCCCGCCCGAACCTCGTTTGAAAAAATACCCTTATAAACCCAGTTTTCATATGTCTAATGAACGGGTTACCCTTTCAAAAGGGTTAACCAAATGAAACGGTTACCCGTTCGATTGGGTAACCTATACATTTGGGATATGCTATCGAAGGGGTTTTTATTTTAAGCGCTTAATCGTGGAAGAGGTTGTCACGTCCCTGCTAGCAACTACTCTTTTAATTGACTCGGTGACTCCTCCACTGGACCTTCTCGTTGGGACGCACGTATCCCACACATTGTTGCTTTGTAAGACCATGACGAAAATGATATAATAACCCAATCATCACCTCGCGTTAACTCAGCCAACCTAACTATTATTTTTTTATAATTTAGGAAAGAACAGTACGAGTATCAAATTTTAACTAATAGTAATATAATGAACTGAAGTTTATAATACGAGTATTACCCTCAAACAAGTCTTACTTCAATCAGGCGTACGACAAAACTTCCGTAGTTGACTACGTATTTAATTGAGCCTTCCTTATTTTGATAAATTCCTTATTTTGAGCAAAAAACTATACAGGGTTACAGGAAAAGTCGTACTGAATATTAAAGGACGTTATTATTCAGGTCATTTCTGATGGATTTGATCCTATGATATGGTGTCCTAAACTTAACCGTTATGGATCCTGTGATATGGTGTCCTAAACTAAACTTAACTCTGCTCTACTCTGCTCCGCCCCGCTTCAGTGGAAACACTTGCTACTATTCTCTGATCTTCTCCGCCCTGCTCAGCCCCGCTCCGCATCAGTGGAAATGCACCCTAAGGCCTTTAGTCTTATAAATCGATGAGAATCTGTAAATTAAAGAGTCGATTAACGAGAATTAAGGCCTTAAACAAAGTTTTGAGAAGAAAACTGCTCTTCGTTTAGAGCTGAAAAGGACTAAAGAGTTGTCAAAAAAATGTACCCTCTGCTAACTTTAACTGTTATTTGGTCAATATTTTGCCTATTTAATAGTAAGTGTTATACCTTCTTGAATAGCTAAAGAGACGTAGAAGTTTTTTAAACTATTTGCAGAATAAGTTCCATAAATTTTTTTTTAAAACAGAGAGCTTCAAATTTAAAAACTCTTGTTGAAAATTATTTAATTCTAACCGTTGTCAAGCAGTATTTTTAAGCTGTTAGTAGTAGGTTAATCATTTTTATTCCTAAAAGCCAAAAAATTGAAGATTTTTTAAAAAATCTTTAAAGTTCAATATCTCCATAACCGTTAAGTTTCGGACACCATATCATAGAATCAAATCCATCAGAAATGACCTGAATAATAACGTCCTTTAATATTCAGTACGACTTTTCCTGTAACCCTGTATATTGTTCAGGGGCGCCGAGTACGTGGGTGCTCGGGGGCTCGGGCACCCACGATACTTAAAACAGTGGGTGCTGAGCACCCACGTGAATATACATAAGACTGATTAGTGATTTCTGAACAAAACGAGGTCGAAAACTGACCTAAAATTTCTTAAAGTTCTGCTACTAATCTGAGGTAATTTAATTTTTTTGCGCTCGCTTCGCTCACGTTTAACACAACAATCGGTTCTACTGTCTAGTAAATAACACTACTGTCGGGAATTACGCAAAGAACGGCGTAAAATTAACTTTAAACTTCTTAAAAACGTAATTACTCTGAGGTCTTCGTTTTCATAATAAAACATTTTCGCGCTCCTTTCGCTCACGCAATTTCGTATCTACACGATAATCAATCCTGCCGCTTCCTGAGTTACATAATTGGAGGGACATACGTAAAGGAGCGTTTTTTTTTCTTAACACAATTTGGTCTGATATTTTTTTTCTCAAAAATGGCTCTGATGGTTTCGGACGAAACGTTGTAAAATACTTCATTTTTTTAACGATATATTTTACTAAGTATTAAGTTGGTTAATTCAAATTAAATTAAGGTACCTCCCAAGGTACAAACCGATCTTCTTTTGAATTATTGTCCTCAAAAATAGTTTTAAAGATTTTAATGAACATTTTTATGTTACCTACTTACTATAAATTATATGGAGTACCTAAATAGTATCTACTATACTAAGATATTAATTATCCTTCCTTGTCTTCTAGATTTAATTGAGTTACCATGTAGAAAGTCCTCGTCTACGTTTGGCCCACTCGCACGTAGTTTAGCGCCGTAAGAGAAAAGAGACAGCTAGGTACTCTCCCACCTCGGCGCCATTGCACGGTCCAAGCCTCATTCGTTTTCGTGCTACCGCACGTAGTAAAAAATATTTTAAAAAAAAGTTCGTTAATTATTTGAATTTAACAAGTGTGCAAAAATGTGCTTAGAAGAAAATAAATCCTTACGTTACTTTTAGATAAGGAGATTATGTGTAAAGGAAATACGAAAATCATTTAAAAAAAAACAAGTGCAGTGAAATTTATTTTTATTTAAACATGATGGGAGAATATCAAATAATTTTATTTTGCTTCGAGTCAACGCGAGACGTTGACCAATAGCCATTTTTGCTTCGAGTCAATGCGGGACATTGACCAATAGCCATTTATTTTTGCTTCGAGTCAATGCGGGACATTGACCAATAGCCATTTTTGCTTTGAGTCAATGCGAGACATTGACCAATAGCTACTTTTATTAGAGTTAATGCGAGACATTAACCACACTATAATATTCCTGTTTCGTCTGAACTGGAATCATCAGCTTTCTAATGCTTATGCGGCTGCTCCATCAACCCTCGCTCGCCGCCACAGGTGAAGCGTTGGCAGCATCGTGGCTCATATGACTGCACTGCCACCATAGCCACCGCTGCTTATGCAGCTGACAACAATGCTGAAAAATCGACAACGACGATGGACGGATTGCCTCCCGAAACGGCGCTGCTGTAACCGCCGTCCGCCAAAACCGCTGCCGGCGCCGCCACCAAAACTGCCTACAGGTGATATGTACCATAAGCACCGTCACGTCTATTTAATCTTCCGGCACATATCCACCGCCATCGTGCGTTTATACTGATGCCTACTACCCGCAGTTGAGATTCCTTCTAGTGTTTCCAAACGCGTGTGTTATTATTTCAAAACCAACCTCGAGAAGGACGGTCTATTTAAAAAATAAAAACAATTTTCTCGAGTTTGTCATCTGACAATAACTCCAGAAATTGAGGCGATGCTGAACTATTAATCTAAGACGGAGACAAAAACAGGCCACTGCCGCTCAGCCAGCCCAAACGCAACCCGTCGTCGCGTCGCCGCCGCGCCGACGACGCGCTGCCGCCGCCGCCGCGCTGGCGCGCACACCGATCGCTGCGAAGCGCGCCCTCCGCAGCTCAGCCGCATTTTAAGGTAGCGGGTAGATGGAAATATTTTATAGATGCATTAAAAAGGTATTGTTTCGTATAACTAGACCATTTTACACAAAATATTGAGATAAAGACTCTCATTACCCCAGATGACTTCTTTGCCCTGGACAAGTCCTGGCCAAAATATGGTATATTTTTGATCAAAATTGTAAAAGTTAACGCAGCAACCGTATGAAAAACTCTTTGCTTCGAGTATTATTTTTATAATCCGTAAAAGTGAAGACAATGTTAATTTATACTGGATTTAAAATGTTAATCAAATTTTGAATATTGATAATTTGAAATCTATTTTATCGTACCTACATAGTTTCCCAGGGCAGTTACATGGTAAAAGCAATAAATGAAATAGGCCGATTTCCTCGTGCTCATGCACGATTTTATCTTACTTAAAACACTTTTTTCTATATAAGTACTTGTGTTTTACCTTTCAGCCTGTGCTCAACTTTTATAGGACTAGTCCTATGAACACAACTTTATGAACAGATTCAGGAGTCTTTTCAATCTGTTTTTACTATATTATTCTATGTTATTCTTCTTTTCGGTCGATAACAAACCTAAATAGTCTCGGTCCAAAATTCAGTCACGCGAATTGCACTGTCCGTGGCACTCATTATATCTGCCTGCGTGCAGTTATCGGGGCATGCAGGGCACGACGTCAAATACTCCATTGTTTGGCGAACTACGCCACACTTAAACTCCAATTTGGAACCATCTGAGGATGTTATCACCATTATATTATTATCTTATTGAGAGGGGTTAAACTTAACACCAAATATATTTTAAATCAACGAATTAAATATATGAACAATTGTACACATTATTTCTTTAAATAATTAATTGATAGGAACCAGTTCGGTATACGATTCAAAACCCTTTCGATTTACAGTTATCATAACTGACAAGTAATCGTTGATAATTATAATAAGAAAAATAAAAGTATTTTATAAAATAAGGTTTTCAAGTCTTTTTTGTACCTAGCTTCTGCTACTTACACGAAACTTTCAATGACAGCGTTTCGGGAAGTATTAATTATAATAAATACATATACCTACGTTATTTTTTCTTATGAAGCCATGTCTTCAGTCTAGATGACAATGATTCATAGGTGTGCCTGTTTTTAAGTTTAATGCAAGTTAAGTTAAGCTGACGCAATCACCAGATAAGAATAAACAATAATGTTTTATGGGTGAAAATAATCTGTGAATTCTTAGATGGTAAATAATCAAAATATTTGTTGATGCCTCTACAGTACACTGGAGATGTCCATGTGAGGATGGTGAAAATTATTTATTGGCATTGTTTAAGATCGCCTATAATCAAAATATACATTAAAAAGATTTATATATGTTGGATGAATTAAAAATGAAAAATGTGAACGTCAGCGAATTTTGCAAAAACAAAATTATTATAAGTCATAGCTTACGTGAAACTTCTGGTATATTTTGAACTAAATTATTTACAATTGAAAGTTTATTAACCGCGATATACTTTCGTGGCTATATAAAATTACAGCAATTTTTTTTTCTCTATGAATGAAACAGGTAGTTTATTTTTTAAGTAAACACACAAAAGAACGAGAAATTAAAATGTTAAAAAGTTGTGACAATAGAATACTATTGCTGGTGTGCACAAAATAATAAATATTATTTTATATTCGCATCACACATATAAAACTTGCTGAAATTACCGTTATCGATACAGTTTAGATAAATATACTAAACATGTTTTCTACTGCATTCCAAAACTTATTAAATAAGCTTATCCAGCCTAAAATAATAATTTTAACTTAAAGAATAAATACAAAATGTAATAAGTACCTACATTTTTACATCTTTGTAATGTTTTCCGGTCATTTGTGTAACTATCTTCAACGGTTCCCACTTTTTCCAGTTATCATGAACTTCATATTATTATTTCGAAATTATGACTTATTATGTAATAAGTCTTAAAAAAAATGCTGCTCAAGCTACTACCGTTTTCATACCTGACGTAAGGTCTGTTATGAAATCAGAATTTATCTATATTTTATTTCTTATAAGTGAACCTGAAACATATTTTTAAATATTGTCTCAAATATTTACTTATTCATTCGTATAAGGAACGAACAAATGCATATCGTCAGTGCTGGATATAAAATTCCTATCACTGGTCGATAATACCTAGTTTCAGTTCACGTCTAGCTTTAAACAGTGGGGGAATATTATCGATCAGGAGTATAGATTCGTGGGTTTGTTCACGGCTCATCCCCATTGCGGGTATACCTATAGTTATTCGGGTTTATTTTGTGTTACATTTTTTGTCAAATTGCCTAAAAATGAATTTCAGATGTTCAACGTGAATTATTCAAGCAGTACATGAAAGATGTACAGGTTAAAACCATATTTGTTAAAATACGATAGGTACATAGTGTAATTAAGGTACCAGAATATCGTATTAGATTACCATCTTAGCAGTTCTTTGGACTTAGAACAGATTTTCCAAATAGTTAAAAGGATGGAAATGTCAAACAGGTTCCCGTATGAAATTTTCAAGTATATATCAATAGATTATTCATTAATTACTAAAGTAATTCATATCCGGTTATGTAAGACGTCTAGAAAAAGCATACTTAAACGACGCTGCATATACCTTTCATAAAACACTATCGTCTATTGCTACACTTATGCTAAGTGTAACCTCATCACTCAGAACCTAACGTCAAGTTCAACTAACAATCAGACTATCAATCACATTCATAAAATTGAACAAGATTTAATTTTATTTTCATATTGTTTAGTTGATTACCTTCTAGGAAGTGTTATTTTTTAATAATTTATTGTGTACACAAAATGGGCATAATATAAAAGCTTACCACCAAATATACACAAGGGGTGCAACTTATTTCTAAAATAAATTTCTTCCAGAAATAAATTTCTGTTAATTGAATTGCAGTTATAAATTCTCTCAGATTATATTTTATTGCAATAATTCTCATACCTATTACCTACAACATTGTTAGTCTCTCCAAACATCTACATGGTAACTCAATTAAATCTAGAAGACAAGGAAGGATAATTAGATGATCAAACGAACTTACCTCAAATGAAGTTCGATCTTAATTATCCTTTCTTGTCGGAGAGATTTAAGGTCCCTCCCTGCCCTAGAGTAGACAATACTAGGATGCTAGTATTAAAACTGACTGACTCTATGGCTAAGTGGTTAGCGATCCTGACCTCTTATCGAAGAGTCGTGGGTTCGATCCCCACACAGGGCAAACTTTTCTGTGATGAGCAGAATGGTTTGCTCCGAGTCTGGGTGTATTATATCTATATATGTATGTATTTAAAAGTATATGTGTATGTATATCAGTTTCTGGTTCCCAAGATACAGGGAATCCTAGTTTGGGGCCAGATGACCGTGTGTGATTTGTCCCAGATATTATTATTATTAGATATTAGATATTAAAACCCCTAATACCAATGTTGTAGGATGTAGGGTGCCTTTTTTATTCTCTAAAATGAATGAGGCTTGGACCGTGCAATGGCGCCGAGGTGGGAGAGTACCTAGCTGTCTCTTTTTCTCTTATGGCGCTAAACTACGTGCGAGTGGGTCAAACGTAGACGAGGACTTACTACATGGTAACTCAATTAAATCTCTCCGACAAGGAAGGATACCTAATTAAGATCGAACTTCACTTGAGGTAAGTTCGTTTGATCATCTAATTATTCGGGAAAAAACGAAACAAGGTACCTTAAACCCAGACTATTTATTTTCATTTTTTCTCAATTATAATCCAAGTGCTGGATGAGCCTATAAGCATATTAAGTAATCCCTTAGGGCATCACGTCTCAGGGCACCATAAACAGTACCCCAAAAAATATCTCATATTCTGATGATTAAAGATGCCTTAACTTCTTATATCTTAAATTTTCGCGCTCGCTTCGCTCGCGCTCTAAGAGTTGCAAAATACACTAAAAATTGTTTAAAAACAATTAATTTGAGGGGCTTTGTAAAATAAATTGAAAAAACGTTTATAAGCATATAACTTGACTGCACACGATTAGCCGAAAACTAACACCTTATAATAATTCCAAAATTTTAAAGACCCCGCCCCTTTGTTTTGAAGTCTGGATACGCAGCTGAACTTTGTAACATATTTCTCACTCGAGCCACCTGTTTTCAAACTTATCCCGCCATTTCTCCTTCTGCGCCCAGTCAATAGTAGACTTTACTAGTGGATAAAGGGCCCACAGACGTGGATTTCTTAGAGCATCAAATATAACCCTGCACTGCATTATCCCAATCTCAAGTTCCATTTTTTGCCATGGCAATATTTAATTCGTGTCTTGAAAGTAAAAAAAAATACCTATGCTCGTTTTGATCTAAATGTAGAAGAGCATAATTGCGAGCAAATAAATAAAATGCTTCGAAAAAGCAGCAAAACGTCAGTGGCTCACACCAAAACCGCTAGTCCACCGAAGGTGTGAGCGACCCCAGCAAGCACTTTTTTCCTGGGGCTCCTAGGATAATCCAACCTATCTCAAATTTTAGAGCATAATTAGAGCAATCATCATGCCAAAGGAAAAAATTAGAGCAATCATACTTTTCGAGATACGAGCGCCTAAAGGTGTGCTTGCTGGATGGCAGTCCACCCAGCAAGCACAACTGGTGCACAAAAACTACGAAGACTTGGGAAAACATTTTGATGCACAGATTTAGAGCATCATAAAGTGAGTCGGACTGCAAAGTTTCATGAATGTCATGTCAATAGTTATCTCGCTAGAACGCAAAACCTGCTTCACGTTCTTTTCACGAATCTTTCTAGCAGTCACATCAGATCTCAGCAATTACAGCATCTTGGTTCAAAATTTTTATGCCAGGATTTAAAGCAACACGAAAAACCTATGCTCAATTATTTTTGAATCCCAAAAATCAGTACTTTTTGTGCTACGAGCCAATGTTTTTTCCTTGCTGGGTGGACATAATAAAAGTGACAAAGCTGTATAGCTTTGCAACTAATATGAATACAAGACTGGTTCTTATGCTCAGATTTAGAGCAAAATAAGAGCAATCTGCTAAAAAAACTAGAATCCCAAACGTTATAGTTACAGCGGTAGACGCTAAAAACTGATTTTTCCCGCCAATTTTTTGAATAATTACGGCGACTCGCGGCAGATTGCGACGTTGCCGCTCTTATTTATTTCTAGTTCAAACAATAACTGACTTTGTGCTGTGAGTATAAGGTACATTTGAGTTTCAAACTATCGATTGTCATTTACACTGATAGACAAGAAACAAGCGGGACAAATATGTATAAATGGAAGTGTTGGTGATCTTACAATACGTAAGGGTTTAATATGACAGGAATTGGTATTATTGTATCGAGCCGGACGACGTACTGCCGTTTTAGTTGACAGCTGATATTATATCTTTGTATTTTATAGCTTATAAGACATGTCACGAGGTCACTGAGTGTTAATAAAAAAATAACTCTTGAAAAGCCTAAAAGTAAGAGGAAGTCGGCTATCGTTGTTTAGACTTCAGGGATCAGTGTCACAAATTAAACGCATTTAGGGCTTTCACATTTTGTTTAATAATCAGTCTTACGCAGCAAAATATATGTAGAATCTTTTTATTTACCTAATAATTAAACTGTGTGTAAAAAAGTACCATGCCAAACCAACTCCATAATCAGTAAATGTGTGATCAATTCTTTAACCTTTATACAAGTAAAAATATAGATATTAAAAAATATATATTTCAGAAACAGACATCCATAATCAGTTTTTTGTAACTTTTATGCACACGAGGGTTTTAGTCAAGCCGAGCTTCCCTTGTTTTGTTTTGTTGCATATAATTTTTTTATATTTCATTCTGTGTGTTACCAACGCAATAAACTAATGACAAATAAATTTTACCCTACATTAACACATTCGGCCAATGCAACGATGAAGACCGACAGTAATAAAAATCGGTCACCACAGCCGCAGTTCAGTGTGACTTGCACTCTTGCTTTTTCGCGTCGATAACGTAAGTTAACTGAATAAAAGTTAGATAATTATCAGGATAAGTTTTTCTGTTAGTGACATTTAACTCGACGGTTTTCGCGTTTTTCAAGACACTCTGACACATTCGTGCCAATTAATATCTTTAGATGGTAGTCGTAAAGTTATTTCAGGTGTCTGACAGTGGCGTTCACCACTAACCCTATAATCACCATACAAATAAAAATATTTTTATTTGAAAAAAACTGACTTTTATGTAGGTACAGTGGTTTTGAACGCGGCACTAGGTATACCTTGTTTCAATCCAATTTAAAAAAGGCACACAATCTTATTAGGGAACTGACACATGAAAACGTCAAAAATTTCGTACCTGCTTCATATTTTCATTGATTACTTTGATGAAGTTGTACCACGGAACCCTACACTGCGCGTGACCCAACACGCACTTGACCGCTTTTTATTCAGTCGAATTTATAGGATTTAGTACGGAATATGAATATGACTAATGTGTTGGTCGAATGTGTGGATGTAGGGCGTTTTGCGTTTTGTTTTTGTACTGCTATATACAAATATTGGAGCATGGCTGAAATCGGAACGATGCCGCTGCCGCCACCACCAGCAAGACGCAATGATGAACCACAAGCGTTCCGTATTATAGGTATTCCGCTATCGTATGATTTACATGTATTTATTCCCATAGAAATATATAAAATCGTCCTTGTTTCTAGTCTATATCAATGTAAGTGACAATCGATAGTTTGAAACTGAAATGTACCTTATACTCACAGCACAAAGTCAGTTACTGCTTGAACTAACAAAATTAAGAGCGGCAACGTCGCAATCTGCCGCGAGTCACCGTAATTATTCAAAAAATTGGTGGGAAAAATCAGTTTTTAGCGTCTACCGCTGTAACTGTAACGTTTGGGATTCTGGTTTTTTTTAGCAGAATGCTCTAATTTTGCTCTAAATCTGAGCATAAGAACCAGTCTTGTATTCATATTAGTTGCAAAGCTATACAGCTTTGTCACTTTTGTTATGTCCACCCAGCAAGGAAAAAACAAGGAGAAAGAAGAAAAAAAAACAAAAAGTACTGATTTTTGGGATTCAAAAATAATTCAGCATAGGTTTTTCGTGTTGCTCTAAATCCTGGCATAAAAATTTTGAACCAAGATGCTGTAATTGCTGAGATCTGATGTGACTGCTAGAACGATTTGTAAAAAGAACGTGAAGCAGGTTTTGCGTTCTAGCGAGATAACTATTGACATGACATTCATGAAACTTTGCAGTCCGACTCACTTTATGATGTTCTAAATCTGTGCATCAAAATGTTTTCCCAAGTCTTCGTAGTTTTTGTACACCAGTTGTGCTTGCTGGGTGGACTGCCATCCAGCAAGCACACCTTTAGGCGCTCGTATCTCGAAAAGTATGGTTGCTCTAATTTTTTCCCTTGGCATGATGATTGCTCTAATTATGCTCTAAAATTTGAGATAGGTAGGATTCTCGTAGGAGCCCCAGGAAAAAGTGCTTGCTGGGATCACTGACACCCACCAAAGTACTTTTATATGATGGTTAAAAATAAGCATCATATGCGTTCTCCTTTTATGTAATTTCGATGATATCTCCCTTAATAAATTTTTTCGAAGATAATTTCCACATAGATCGATTTCTGGTGATTTTTAACCCCTAATCCTAGATTTTCGTCAAAAGGTTTCAAGCAGTTTGTAACGGACCAAACTACGTTGCATATTCACAAATGCAATTATTTAATAAAACTTTTACGAATTTCAATAGATTTAAAGTCTAATATAAATAATGCTTCACTTAATGTATGGAAGGAAAATCGCTGAATGAATGTTGGAACGAGATGGCGGAATGCATGAGAAGGGAGGCGAAGGAAATTTGTGGAGAAACAAAAGGGAAAGGAATGATCGATAAGGAAACGTGGTGGTGGAATGACGAGGTGCAAAGAAGGATAAAAGAAAAAAAGGTAGCTTTTAAAGAATGGCAGAGCGTATCAAATGAGAGCGTAAGTGTAAAAAATGCAAAGAGAGAAGTGTATAAAGAATGTAAGAAGAAAGCAAAGAAAGGGGTTGCCATTGCTAGAGCTGAGGCGCAGGACAATCTGTATAAATTTCTAGACTGTCCTGAAGGCCAGAAACAGCTCTATCGTATAGCGAAAGCAAGAGAACGGCACGCAAGAGATGTATCACATGTAAAATGTATAAAAGATGATGGTGGAAGGATTCTTGCGAAAGATGAGGAGATAAAAGAGCGATGGAAGGTATATTTTGAAAGATTGATGAATGAAGAGAATGATTGGAGTGGAGTACTATTGGATCCACCGTTGAATCTAGGTATGGTAAGAGAAGTAGATGTGTCAGAGGTAAGAATGGCCGTGCGAAATATGAAGAATGGAAAATCGGTGGGACCGGATGGAATACCAGTTGAAGTATGGAAGTTATTAAGTGAAGATGGTTTTATGTGGCTTGCTTTGTTCTTCAATAAGTTGTTGCATGAAGAGGTAATCCCCGACGAATGGTGTAACAGCTTGCTGGTACCCATCTTTAAAAACAAGGGTGATGTACAGGATTGTAACAACTACCGAGGAATAAAGCTTATGTCACATAGTATGAAAGTGTGGGAGAAAGTGATTGAGAGACGCGTGAGAGAAGAGACCGAGGTTTCACGAAGCCAGTTTGGTTTTATGCCTGGTCGAGGGACGACGGACGCAATTTTTGGACTTCGTCAGTTGTACGAAAAATACAGAAGTGTACACAAAAACTTGCACATGGTGTTTGTCGACCTCGAAAAGGCATATGACCGAGTGCCTCGGGAAGTGTTGTGGTGGGCCTTGAAAGAGAAAGGAGTGCCTGGGAAGTATGTGGAGTTGATTCGCGCCATGTACAAGAACATCCGTACACGAGTCAGATCCGTCGCTGGCACCTCGAAGGGGTTCGGAGTGGCGGTGGGCTTGCACCAATGGTCAGCATTGAGCCCGTACCCCTTCCTGTTGATTATGGACGCTTTGACGTCGGACATACAGGAAGAGGCACCCTGGTGCATGCTATTTGCCGACGACATTGTCCTTGTGGGTGAGGATGGACCTGAGGTGCAGAGCAGACTGGTTGCATGGCAGCAAAGACTGGAGAACGTTGGCCTGAAAATCAGCAGAACCAAAACCGAATATCTGTTCTGTGATTTCGGCGGTCTCTCCAGTTGTACACCGATAGCACTGGATGGTGTAGCGCTACCGGTCTGCTCCGATTTCAAGTACCTAGGTTCACTTATTCAGAGCGACGGAGACATTAACAGAGACATTGAGCGCCGAATCAACTTGGGACAGCTCACAGGGACTACCTGCGACCCCCGATTTCCCCTTAAGTTTAAGGGGAAGATATATAAAACTATCATAAGACCTGTCGTCCTGTATGGATCGGAATGTTGGGCCACTAAGGGAAAGGATGAAAGACGATTGCATGCTGCGGAGATGCGAATGTTGAGATGGATGTGTGGAGTAACAAGAATGGACAAGATTAGGAATGAGAATGTAAGAGGAAGTTTGAAAGTTGCGCCAGTGATAGAAAAATTGAGAGGAAATCGTTTGTCGTGGTATGGGCATGTAATGCGGAGGAATGAAAGACATGTTACAAGGAGAGTGTTACAGATGAGTGTCGATGGATATAAGGGGAGAGGGAGACCAGAAAAGAGATGGATGGATTGTGTGAAGGATGATATGTGTCGAAAGGGTGTGAGTACGGAGATGACAGCTGAAAGGGATGTATGGAAAAAGAAAACATTTTGCGCCGACCCCAAATGATTGGGATAAGGGCAGGAGAATGATGATGATAAATAATGCTTCACATTCAATCTTCTTGCGAGTCATTTCCAGGAATATAATCTTTTTAAATATTTTCATCTCCTTTACGCTTCATGAAATTAAAAGAAAAGGAGTTCCTGCTCAGCTGTGCAAATTATTGTTTTTGGGATACGACTTTTTGGCGGGAACTCGCGGCAAGAGTTTCTCATTTTTGTTTTATTATCCGAAAAAATAGATATCGTGGTTTTTAATGCATAATATTGATAGTGTATTGTTCAATAAAGTGCCATTTAAGTGTCTAATATGTAGGATAATGAAATAAAAGTGTGTAGACTGTGTTTCGAGTGCTCTCAAGAAGTCCATGAAATCTTCATCAAAAGTGCTATCATTTTGCTGAAGAATAGGAAAATTTAAATACAAAAGAAATGGCTTTGGCCTCAATTGAATTTTCCTATAAAGACGAAGAGATACGGAAGAAATGGCTTTTGGCCTTTAAATACAACAGCAGATTTACAACAGACCAGGCTGTATGGCTCTGATCCTTTGCCTTCCCCATCTCGGGGTAAAAAAAAAGAAAGTTTTTGGGATACACTTGGGACTTCGGAATGGAATCAGAAAGGAAGTACCTAGATGAGTTTTACAAATTAGAAGTGGAGAAATTTATTTCAGTTTATTTAGATGGAAAAATGGGTTGCGGGATAAATTATGTGTTTGTATTGAATTATATATTGTGAATGCGCCATGGATTTTATGTTTTCGTATGGTTCGAGTGATGGTTTGAAATATTGTGTATTATTTACACATTATTTACATGGGTGTCGGGGGTGTCTTCCTATTTGGACCTAGTTTTATTTAATTTGCGGTTTGAACTTGCATGCTTTTATTTGTCTATTTTCATGTGTTTTATAATGTGACATCTTTGTTTTGCTTGGATACAAATCTCTACTACGCAGTATGCTTATTTTATCCTGCTATTTAGTTCTATGGAACTTATTCTTTAATATCGTCGAGAGCTGAAGCTACTCAGTAAAATATCAATAAGAGATCAAACTATTTTATCCTGCTATTTAGTTCTATGGAACTTATTCTTTAATATCGTCGAGAGCTGAAGATACTTAGTAAAATATCAATAAGAGATCAAACTACTCAGATATCTACTTCAAACAACCTCCGGGTTCCTATGTCGGTTCTTTGGTGCTACTGCCGAACCTGAAAAGTACTAAGCTTTAAAGCATTAAAGAACTGCAGTTTTTACTATGTCTTCATGTTTATTTGCCAACGTCGCTAGATTCATTCCAAACCTATGCGTTTACACTTGGGTTCTTAGTGGTGTCGCGAAACCTGAAAAGTACTACGCTATGACAGCATTATTGACCTGAGTCTTGGATGAATTTAGATAGCTACATCCTACGGTGATATTCTACAAACTCGTCATCCAGAGAACTTCCGCTTTCTGCGAGATTTGAGTAATCGACCGATCAGTTGTCCAGTGAGATGGTTCCGGGCGGAACAACGCTGTCATCTACAGTGAATAATTTATTACTCTAAAAGAGTGAAAAGTATTCTTGTTTCAAGCGCTGTTTCCAACATTTACATGAAAAGAATATGATCTAAATTATGGGGACAGAGCACTATCCAACTTAGGAGGGTTGAGGTGCATGGAACGTTGCGGGAGCGCCTAAATTTAACTTATTTATTTATACAGAGTTCAGTTCTCTGATTAATGACCCTTGTTCGTTTTGGCTGAATTTATACATCAAATATAATGCGCGACTAAATTATAGTTAGTATTTATCTTGTTAGGTTCTAGAATTTGTGGTTCAGGGATTTAAGGTTCTTTTTAGGGAAATCCGTGCAGTTGACTTTTCTTCAATCTCAATCCATTCTAAAAGAATTAGGGTTACATATTTCTAGACGATCACAACTTAGGGTTCACGCTACTATAGTCTATTCAGGGAGACGAGCTAGTACCGACGAAATTCACTTTTCTGTCATTGGCCGGAGTAACGTCGCTAGGGCTCTGTTCACAGTACACAACTTTTTAGTCTGTTCGTGCAACTCATGCTGTACAGACGTCTCCACCACTACCGCGTTGCGATCGATGTATTATTTCGGATTTTGTCGTTACTTTGGACTGTTTCTTCTATTACTGTGTGACCTGACTTGTGTATTGGATTTCGAGATTGATTGCATTATCGACGACTTGTCGAGTTTATACCGGACGTGTACTTCGTTTATCTATTACTCAGTGGTAAGTTATATTAAATATGAATTTATATCTGTTTTTATGTCCGATCTGTTTTAAGTTAAATTAACTACCTAAGATGGCAAATAAGGAGTAGGTAATATAATAATGAGTTTTGAGTTTTTTGTACTTTGTGTAAATGTAGTTCATTTTGTATGAACGTATTTTCTTTTATTATGATAGTAGTTTGAGAGTTATATTTATTTCTTTAATATAAGAAAAAAAACATTTTATACAGGGTGTAACAGAAAGGTGTGATAATACTTCAAGATGGGCCTTACAACTTTGTTCAGTTTGATGGGTAAAAGCCCTAAAGGTAATATTGATTATTCTGCTTGTAGAATATGGCTGATATTAACAGAACTGCACCAGTTTCTTCTGTAAAGAAGAGACAACGACGTGCCTTTTCATCAACGGAAAAGGTCATGATGTGCAATATGTACCACACATTCAAGGAAGCATCACCATCGAATTCCACGAATGAAATATGTAAAACCATTGCAGATTCAATGGGTGTGCACTGGGTCTCTATATACAGAGTCATGAAGGAGCAGAAAGAGAACAATGGGGTCACGAAGTCTCCCAAAAAAACAAAGCTTAGGGTGTCAATCATAAACAAAATTGACGATTTTATGAAATGTGCCATACGAATGATGGTACATAATTTTTTTCTCCGCAAAGAAATACCAACAGTGGATAAAGTTTTGAAGGCGGTAAATGACGACAACAGTTTGGGAGTATTTAAAAGAACCACATTTTATAAAATTTTAAGGAAGATTGGTTTTAAATTTAATAAAAGAAGCAGGAACAGTTTTTTGAATGACCGAGATGACATCTTCTTTTGGAGGCGCAATTACCTTCGAGAAATTAAAAAAGCGAGAGAAAATAAAAGACAAATTTATTACATGGATGAAACCTGGGTAAACGAAGGCCATACCACATCCAAGACTTGGATTGACACTACTGTAGGTAACGCAAGAAACGCATTTATCAGAGGTTTATCTACGGGCCTTAAAAACCCTTCTGGTACGTTTACTAACTTATCTTTTACTTCCTATTTTCTTTTGAATAATGTATTCTTTTGTTTAATTTTGGCGAGCCAGCTGCTTTGCCGGCATACTTTGACTCGCAACGTCTTGCACGTGCGCAATCTATTTGTTTGTTATCAGGTTCGGTTCATTTTTGTATTATGTACAAAACTAATGTTTATATATTGTTATAGGAAAAGGGAAGCGGCTAATAATAACCCACATTGGAAGTGAAGACGGCTTTGTGAATGGCGGCCTATTGATGTTTGAATCAAAAAAACAAGGAGATTACCATCAGGATATGAACGCCCAGGTGTTTGAAAATTGGTTTTCCAATATTTTGGACAAATTGGAAGACAATAGTGTTGTTGTGATGGACAATGCCTCGTATCACTCTCGGAAATTTGAACAAGTCCCCACAGCTAAAAATAGAAAACAAGAAATCATCGACTGGCTTAAAGAAAAAAACATCCCTTTCCTGGAAGATATGTTTAAAGGGGAATTATTAAACATTGTTAAAAGGTACCGAGACAGATACGAGGCACGTGTAGTTGACGAAATGGCAAAGGCCAAAAATAAAATTGTACTTCGCCTTCCTCCGTATCACTGCGAGCTAAATCCAATAGAGCTTATATGGGCTCAAATCAAAGGACACGTCGCTTCCAACAATAAGACTTTTAAAATGGCAGAGGTAAAAAAACTAATGATGGAAGGGATAGAAAAAATTGACAGTAGGAAATGGAAAAAATCCATACAACACGTAACAGAAGTTATTGAACCTAAAATGAATGAAATGGATAGGAATATAGAGGTAATGACAGAAAATTTGATAATAAATGTAGGAAGCGACAGTAGCAGCAGTGATACAACGGGGGATAGCGAATAATGAATATTTTGTTTTAATTGTTGTTATTTTATCCAAAAAAATGTGCATAGTTTTAATAAGTTTAAATAAATATCGACATATTTTATCCAAATCTTCTTTATTTTTCCTCTGAATGTATAAGTTTATAATTACTATATAAAAGCTTATACCTACTTTTAATTTAAGTATATCAAATGGGTATCGAAATTTATAGTAATAAAAAATAAAAACGTTTCTGTTACAAAATTAAAGTTCAGTAAAAATATAAAAGAAGCGCGAGGTATGTGAACGCGTCTTTAGCTTCGAAGCAAAAGTTGACGCCTCCTTTCTCGTGTGACGCAGTTTTCCATCCTTGTCTTTTGTATGCAATTGTGTGATAGAGACAGCGCTCCACTAGTTCGTCTCCCTGAATGAACTATAGCGAACACTGGCCATTGATATTTTTAAGATCCCCTATTATTTTGTTAGATAGGTTCTTTATATATTTAGTTTCCTTAAGCTAGGTAGATTGTAACACCCCTAGGTGTTACAATTTGGTACACGTTACCAGGATGAGTTAGTAAAGTTAAATCGTACTGGTTTCTTTAGTTTAGTTTGTAGGTTAGGGTGGGTTGTTACACGTTTTCGAAATCATCGGGACACTTAACTCGTTTAATAGTATAGGATAGGATAGGATGACTGAAAACACAATTTTATTAGGTACGTATACATAATTTTGTAGGATAACAATGTAAGAACACAAACATTTAAACGAATCACATTACAGAACAGAGTACCAATTAAATAATCTATTCTATCCTCTAATATTGGAGTCTGTAATTGAATTAGGTATTACAAGACTTGTCTGGAACGGAACCTTAAGGTGGAACGTTTTAGTATTGGCGCTAATTAAAAACAAATTAGTGTTATGTAATTTACACTTCTAAATCAACTAAGTATATTAGTGTCAGCCGCCAAGATCAAACTGTTCTATCTTAAGGCATAAGCGAGCTCGCTGAAAAACTTGCTACTTCTAGACCCACCACGCCAACGCACTCAATTGCGCTCCCGCCTGGTGGTCCCACCGCGTTGACCCACTGGTGGGTCGACGAGTAATTGACTGTTTACTCGTGGTCCCAACGATTCACTCTTGACTGTTCTTGGAGGATATGAAACAATGATGTAACAATTTGGAATCCGGGAACCCGCTCTCTCAAATGACGGCCGCCAAAATTAATATAATAATTGTAATTACCTTTCTTCTGGTGTATGTACCTCAATCGGATTTATTTCTACTAATAACATGAGTCTATAGAGCAGAATACACAGTAAATACAGTATGGACACTTCCTGCCCCTCCCTAAAATAGACCTCACCTCCCTGCGGCTATTAATCCAAAAGCAATGCAACAGACAGTCACATTTGCGCGCGCACATACGTCAAATTTTTGTTGTGTAATCTGGTTGTAATATGTAGTTGTAATTGGAGTGTCCGGGTGCAACTACAACTACATACAACATCAACACACTCAATTCTCAAATGCACTTTAAACTAATACAATGATATTTTAGATATTTTAACACTCAAGAAAGCCCAAGCCGCAGATGTGGAAGCGGTGCGCGGTGCCAGAACCAGAACATTATAAATTCCCACCCGGGAACGCTCCCACACCGCGCCGCTTCCACCTCTTCGTTGCTTGGGCTTAATAATAGATCACCTGCCTTGTAAAGGACACGTTTCATTTTGTGCCTGGACATGTACGGAGTACGAAAAATATAGGCTTTCTAGGAAAAATAATGAAAAAAATATTAGAAGCAGGGTTGCGTGGTTCAAGCGTAATGTTTTGTCAGCACCTTTTACAATATAAATGGTAACACTGAAGCTTGCAATAGAAGGTCACGTTCAGAAATTACGGCTTCGTCCACATATTCCTCAGATGCTTTCTCTGACTCTGACTGGCTGAACACCCTTCTGTTCTGACTTCTGACATTGGTGTACGATTTTTAAAATCTGCGGATATGCCTTGCCTCTTTTACAAGCATAACAGCTGGTTTTCGAGTTACTTGTCGGACAACTAAATTATTAATTTCAATGTTATGTACAAAAATTTAGTTTCTGAACGTAAAATGCTCAAAATTGCGCTCGCTTCGCTGGGTGATTTATGTGTTGCGATTGTTAAATCTGAGAATTTTGATGAACCACGCAACGAAAGTAAATCGAAAGAAATGTACAATTAGAAAAGACTATGTTTTTAATGACTTATTTATGATGTTTAGTATACAGACCAGGTCCAAGCTCCATAGTCCCGTGAAACGTCTCCTTTCTATTAACTTTTCTTCTAACTTTCTATTCTTTCTCTTTCTTTTCTTTTTTTCGTTTTTTTGAGGAAAATAATTTTATGTTCAGGTATTTTAGAACGCGAGTGAAATATGGGGTTATTCAGGATCGCTAATAAAATACAAACAGTTTTATGCACACACACCACCAGCGTTTGAGCGTAGCCCTAGCTGGCCTAGCATCGACGGGGCTGGTTTCATTTGTTCCTGACAATTTGATTGAATTGATGATTTTTATAAATACCTATCCTTATAGTATATTACATATTATATTGTTGACTGACACCCAGTCAGTATCTAACAATATTATAATTATTTAGGCCAGTCATTCAAGACATCGGAGGTCGCATTGATTGCAACAGTTCTGATTTTTTGGTATATTGTTAGGATTGATACCAGTAGTGTGAAACTATGTAATTTTGCAGCTTCGAAAGACCTGTGCTAACTGCGTGGTGCTCCAAAAACATCGAAATTTTCGGACTTTTTTCAGATTTTGGATTATAATTTCTAAAAGGTGCATCCTACGGAAATACAGTAGGACCTCGTTAATCCGAACCCCTCCTAATCCGAACCCTTCTAAAATCCGAATGACCCCCCCATCCGCCGTTTCTCAGTAAGTCGCTGTACCACGCGTGCATTACAGTACAGTTATAGATCTGAAGTGGTACACGAATTGTATTTGACTGCTCCGCGTTACGCGTTTGCATAAATTAAGGGATAAAGCTTGTTCAATGTCACTAAATACTAGTCGTCAAAGTATTTTCAACGTATCAGCGACATGCCTCGGCTTCGCACTACCCGTCATGGAAATGATCTAGTGTCGCCAGCAACGAAACTTACTCTCTACATGGTCCATAACAGGAACAGTCCATACTACATGGCCATAAAAGTGTTCAACCACTTGCCAAACTCGATCAAGGCCCTCCGAGGTAGTAAATGAGAACGCTCTAAAGAGCTTACTAATGGACAAAAGTTTTTATTCCATGAAAGAATATTTTAATGATAAATTATAAGAGATGATATGATGTTTATTTAATTTTAATTGATATAGCCATAGTATTATTTGCTATTGACATTGTTTTAAAGTTTACTTTTACAATTTTATAATTTTATACTGTTATTACTGGATTATTGACATTATTATTATATAACATTATCATATTAATTGAATTGTATTGCCTGCTTGATGTGTATTTTCACTAATGCCTTGAAAAGGCTATTTGTGATTATTTTAACACCTTTTATACACATACTGTGAGCTTAACATTACAAATAAATTGTGAATAAATGATATGATATCTGAAATTCTTTAAATACCAAATCTTCGCCAATACCAGATGAGATGTCAGAAGGCGCACTAACTAATACAAAAAATTATGAGAAGTGGATGGAAACAAATAAAGTGAATGATTCAAACAAATTGGTAGAGACAAAAAATGATTACGAAGAAACTACCGTAACAAAACATATGAATACAATCACACCTAGAGTATGTAATGAAATATACAATAAAGAATAGATAGACTTGGGTGATGAAATGAAAAAGCTAAATCAGAGAGAATCCGAAGAAACAGAAAATCCAGTGGACGCCTCTACAAAGAACATAAAACAAAAACAATTCTGCTCGAATAATAAATCAGAACCAGACAAGAATAATAAATTTAAAGAAAACCAAAAGCAAATTAGAATACTAGGAGATGAGGAAGTATCAGGAATGTCTTCAAAATTACGGAAAATCCGCCAAAATACAAATAAAAAATATCAGATATCTTCATTTGTGAAGCCGTATGCACAGTGTGCAGAGGTGTTAAGTAAAAGTGACTATTGTGAATCTCTACAATACACTATTAGTGAAAATGATAGAGTCGTTATTGCTGTGGGATCAAATGATAAAAATCCATTTAAAATAATATCGGAATTAAGTAGTGTGTTATTAAAATTTAAAAAAACACAAGTTTACGTGTTGGAGGTGATTGAAAATAACTATCTAAGTGAAAAAATGTTAAACACACAAATGAAACTTTTGATAAATACGTTTGAAAAAATTCATTGAAATAGTAAACAAAGAGCACTTTTATAGTAAAACTGACATTATCGATGCTCTATGTGAGAAAATTAACCATGAAATTAATTATTTTGACTATCACAACATGTACATTAAGGGTATCAAAAAGCATATACATAGTACCGAACGCATACAACAAGGATCACTCGAGAAAGGCACAATTCCTTGGTACTTTTCTAAACAGAACAAGTGTAATAAAACTGTCACACATTTGAAGCAAACAGGAAATTCTAGCCCAAAAAAGGGTACCATTCCCTGGTACTTTGCCAAAAATAAGAACAATAAAGCTTCAGATGATACGGAAAACCCAGAATCTTCTCAGATGTTTCGTGATCAAAGAAAATAAGTTTCGTATATTGCATCAGAATATAGCGGGAGTATGAAATAAACAAGAAGAAATTGAAATAGTATTAGAAGAACTTAATGATAAAAATAAAGAAATAAGCGTGTTATGTCTGACGGAGACATTTATGACTGCAGAAACAGAGTTCAACCTCAAAATTAACAATTACACTTTAGCTGTGTCATATTCCCGAAACAAAGAAAAGAGGGGAGGGTCATGTATACTAGTCAGAAATAATTTTAAATTTAAAAAGATAGACACTGATCAATTTAGCGAAATGTATTCATTTGAATGTTGTGGGAAAGAAATTCTGAATAGTAATTATATGTATACAGGTTGATTGGTAATTCGACGTGATCCTTCAAAGGGGTTATACTAGAGGTCATTTGCAACAAATTAAATCCTGTGAACCAGGGGTCAAAAATGTATGGTTACTGAGATATTAGGGTAGGGTGGGCAACAATGAGCCAGGCGTATACAATGAGCCAGCTTGTCTATCGGTAAACGCGACGTTGCCGCTCTGTGCCTTTGAGGTCTATGGAACATATTTCCAACAGCGACTCTTTCTATCCAGTTGCGATGAAGATCTCAGTGACAACGCCGGTTTGCCGCGCAAAAAATACTTTTAGTGCTCAAAATCCAAAAAAATTGGGTGAGTATTTTTTCTTTTCATATTTTTGTCCTTAATATTAATCACGATCTTCGATAATTAAATAAATAAAGTGTATATCGGAGATTATTTTGCAATCATATTGAATTTATTCACGTGTTTCTTTTAAAAGCTACATAACCTCAAAAACTTTTTGACAGGGGGTGTACACAGTGAGTCATTATTTTTACGTCTACAGTGAGCCAGGCTCATTGTGTACCACCTTGTTAAATACATATGACTTAGGAAATCATAAGAAGTACCTTTTATTTAAGTGCTTTTTTATTCTTTTTTTTGTGAGTCTTTATAAAGTGCACATATGAAAGGGGGTGAAATAAGACCCAATTTTAACGCCCAGAAAAATTGGAAAAAAATTAAAAATGTAAAATTTTTTTTGTAGATGTTTACTTTTTTTATATATCATTTGTTGACCCCAAGTTAACAAAACGTTGTAACTTGTAAATTAAGCAGGCTAAAATGTGTAACAAAAAAGTAAGCATTGACAGTAGATGGCCGTGCGACTGAAATAAAGAAAACCCAAAACTAGCATTTAGAGCAAAAGTGTATTAAAAAAATTGCGTATTTGAAATACCACAGTTTAATAGCTCATAGAAAACGTTGTGTGTTGGTTAGAAACTTGGGGTTTTTATTATTTGTAAGCTAAACTAATGTAAAATATCTTAAAGTAATAAAAAACTAGGGTTAATAGGTATTATTTTATATTTTTTGCAATTAAACACAAAAAATGGGAAAAAATCTGTAAAATAAATGCTTATATTTAATAATAATAATAATAATAAAGACTTTTAATAATAATAAAGACTTTAATTAATTTAATTGATAGTGTTTTTTTTGTGTAATTTTTTATTTCAGTGACACAGCCATCTACTACCAAATATATATTTGGTAATGAGAAATATTCGTTAATACAAAGCTTTTTAATTTCAGCATGGGTCGCCACAGCGCTGTTACTACGGGGGGCCGGAAAAAGGGGTGTACGTTGCCAGATACTATGCAAAGGGCCATAGATTTGCATGTGCTACATAAAAAATCAATCAGAACTGCTGCTAAAGAAACTGGTGTACCGTATCCAACACTTCAACGGTACGTTACAAACTTTAAGATGGGCAAATTAAGCAGACTTGTACCGAACTACGATGTCAACAAAGTTTTTACGCATGAGCAAGAATTAAGCCTTCACGACTATATTATTGAGTGCGCTGAGAAATTTTATGGCCTAACCACTAAAGCATGTCGTCGCATTGCTTACCAAATGGCAAAACTAAATAATATTAAGATGCCAAAATCTTGGGAGGACAACGAGATGGCCGGAAAAGATTGGCTTAGAGGCTTTAAGAAGAGGTTCCCAGACCTGAGAGTCAAAAAACCTGAAGCATGCAGTATTGCACGTGCAACAGCTTTTAATAAAACAAATATTGAATCATTTTTCAAAAACTTGAAAAATGCATTAAAAAGACATGCTTCTTTTGGTAATGGCACCAGAATATATAATCTGGACGAGACTTCGACGACGACTGTGCAACGCCCTCAGAAGGTAGTGGCGGCAAAAGGCCGTAGTGTGTGCAAAGTAACGAGTGGTGAACGTGGTGTTCTCGTCACTACCTGTTGCATAGTCAATTCACTTGGGCAAGCTCTACCACCAGTAATGATATTCCCGAGAAAAAAATTTCAACCCCATATGCTTCATGGTGCACCACCAGGGACTCTGGGACTAGCCAATCCAAGTGGTTGGATGAATGCCAGTCTGTTTACGGAGGTAATGCGGCATTTTATCACGCATACATCGGCGTCAAAATCCAATCCCGCGCTATTAATAATGGATAACCATGAGAGCCATTTGTCCATAGAAGCTCTCGATTTAGCAAAGGACAATGGAGTTACGGTTTTGACACTCCATCCGCATACAACAGATAGAATGCAACCATTGGATGTTGGATTGCTAGCACCATTTAAGAGATACTACAATGCAGCAGTTGATTCTTTTCTTATGCGCAATCCTGGAAAGAGCATGACAATTTACAATGTTGCGGAGTGTGTTGGAGTAGCTTATTTGAAATCTATGACACCGGTTAACATAATAAACGCCTTTAGAAAATGTGGCATCTTCCCGTTCGATGACCAAATATTTGATGAAATAGATTTTTTGCCGAGCAGTGTAACGGACAGGCCTTTTGCAGACGAAGCAGTGGACAGAAACGATAATGCTGTAGATAGCGAAATTCCCTGCAAATCTTCATCCATCCGTATTGTGGCTCAAACAGACGATGAAACAGATGCGGAAGAAGTTTCTTGTGACTCTCCCTCTCTCTTGAATGATCTGGAACTAAACCAAAAACTTACAATGAACCCCCCACTTCTTCAAACGTTGGCTTTTCAAACTGTTCTGCCGGCTCTAACTAGCACAATGAAAACTCCAAATACCGAAGTAGAAAACGCCACCGTAACTGCTAAAATACAACAGTCAAACATAAATACTGGACACGATGTTCCTGGACCAAGTAAATTTATAACTCCACAAGAATTCAGACCTGCTCTTAAAGCTCAACCAAGAAAAAAGAGACATCAAAGAAAACGTGGGAAAAGCATGATCGCCACAGATACCCCTGAAAAAGAGGCTCTAAAGGCAAAGAAAATAAAGGTTACTAAAGCTGCTAAAACCAAACCTAGAAAAAATATTAAAAAAGTCAAACACGATTTATTTAATGACAGAAAAAATATATCTAAGAAAACGTCGGCTGTCGCTTCAAGTTCCTCAGATGATGAATACGAAGAATTTAAAGCTAGCGGATCATCATCTGGGGGCCAAGAGTTTATAAGTGAGTCCGAAGATGAAGAATTTTGCATGACAGACAATTTTCCGCCGCTGGAGAGAGAACCCAAAGAAAAAGACTACGTTCTTATCCGCTTTACATCCAAAAACGACGTCTACTATGTTGCTGAAATATTGGAAAAGCTAGAGGATGATGATGAATGTGATTTTTTCGTGTCTTATTTAAAACTTAAAAGTAAAATGCAGCAAAAATTTACACTTCCGCTTATTCCTGACACAGCAGGGGTGAGAAGGGAGGATGTTAAATATATTTTACCACCTCCAACAGAAATAGGCACAAGTCGACGCACATCGACATTCAAATTTCCGATCAACATGTCTCTCATAAACTTACGTTATTAGAATTTGTTACTTTCTGTGTAAGTAAGTAATTTGATGTTTTTTTTTCTGTATTTTGTTATTAAAAAAAATCGTTACTATGTCTATGAGACAAATTTATGTTTTGTTTGTTTTAAGAAAAGTTTGATTTTGTTTTTTTAGTTTATTAGAAATAAAACTGACTGCTGGAAGAGATTAAAAAATACTTAATTTAAGGCTGTGATTTTGAGACTGAAGTTATAACTGTAATGCTACTTTATTTGAAATAAAACACGTTCGGAAAACCAACTGACTTGTTATTTAAGTTTATTTGCAAGTAATGGGAATATTTCATAATTATTTAATACGATTGGCTCATTGTGTACTCACCTGGCTCATGGTGTACCACCCCCCGGCTCATTGTGTACCACGGGGTGTGAACAATGAGCCGTTTCTCCCACACAAAGAAATCGTATTTTACACCTTATATATTTTTTTTGTGATATATTAAAGAACATCAAATGAAAGTTATTGAAATTCTCGATATAACAAAATAAACAAGATATTGATTGGACATACCGGGACCACATCAGAGTGATTTAAAAAAAAAGTGGCTCATTGTCGCCCACCCTACCCTACTGTTTTTAGATTTTTTTGAAATTTTCGACCTTGTTACCAAAAACAATTAATTATGAAAAAACGATTACACCGTTAACATTAAATTGATACTTTTTTAAAAGCTGAGAAATGAGCGCTTGCTTTGAAAAAAAAATCCTTGCCCAAAACTCACATAGTCTCAAAAATAAACGGTTTTATGTTGCATAAACATATTATTTTGTATAAATTTTCCATAAGTAATTAAGTATTACTAGAAAAAAATGTGGTGAACTTGGCGTACAAATTAATGACAAAAGTTCCTTGTTTCATAAGCTTTCTAAAAAGGTACAGATGTTACCAACTTTTGCACGGGATCGAAAAAAAAAACCAATAAACCAAACAAGAACACATTTTTTCCATACATATCCTGCACGGTGCCGCCCTCTCTTTTACTCGTGTCGTGCGTGACTCGTGAGCTTAACATAATTCGATAATTTGTAGCAATCTTCGCGACAGTTCGTGGACACGAACTCGCACAGTTTCCAACCAGATGGTTAGTTCGTGCGTACAGAAAAGTCACAGTATTTGTTAAATAATAGTTATTATCCTTATTAATGCCTCCGACATGGCTTAACGACTGCCACCTAATGATAGCAGCCGGTGCCAATGGCTTAACGTGCCTTGCGAAGCACGGAAACGGTCGAAATAAATGCCACTAACAGTAAAAACCCATCCAGGTTTTGACCGTGTCTTTAGTCAGTTAACCTGCGTGATCGATGAGACCAAGCAAGCCACACTGAGCCACGACCGCTTCTTTGTTCGTGCTGAAGAAGCGTCCCAAAACCACGCATATCAAAATTAAAAGTGTTTAAACGTAGTTTTAGTCAATTAACAAGGATATCAACTATTATTTAACGAATACTGTGACTTTTCTGTCCGCACGAACTAACCATCTGGTTGGAAACTGTGCGAGTTCGTATCCACGAACTGTCGCGAAGATTGCTACAAATGATTGAATCATGTTGAGCTCACGAGTCACGCACGACACGAGTAAAAGAGAGGGCGGCACCGTGCCGGATATTTATGGAATAAATGTGTTACTTGTTTGGTTTATTGGATTTTATTTTTCGATCCCGTGCAAAAGTTGGTAACATTTGTACCTTTTTAGAAAGCTTATGAAACAAGGAACTTTTGTCATTAATTTGTACGCCAAGTTCACTACATTTTTTTCTAGTAATACTCAATTACTTATGGAAAATTTATACAAAATAATATCTTTATGCAACTTAAAACCGTTTATTTTTGAGACTTTGTAAGTTTTGGGCAAGGATTTTTTTTTTCAAAGTAAGCGCTCATTTTTCAGCTTTTAAAAAAGTTAAAATTTAATGTAAACGGTGTAATGGGTTTTTCATAATTAATTGTTTTTGGTAACAAGGTAGAAAATTTCAAAAAATCTAAAAACAGTAATATCTCAGTAATCATCAGTGATCGGAGTAGGTAGATTGAAATAGGGTCAATGACCGCAAACGTATATGTTAATATGGACATGCCGCGCGGATTCCGAGAGTTTAACATTTTTTTAAAGACAATAACGAATATTTATTTTGTTATTCTACATATAAATACATTGCTTCCTTCAGAATTAATTGATTGAACCAGATTTACTTTAATAATACTCAACTCAATCCGGAAATGCCGAAACTTTGTTGAAAAAATGATTGTCTATGTTATAAAATCACAATGCAAGTACCAAAAATCAATCTACCTACTCCGATCACTGGTAATCATACATTTTTGACCCCTAGTTAACTAGACTTAATTTGTTGCAAATGACCTCTAGTATAACCCCTTTGTAGGATCACGTCGAATTAACAATCACCCTGTATATAGAATACCACAATCCAATAAATTAAACATGTCAAAATCAAGATGTGCTAAAATGTTCTTAAATAAACTAGATACATTACTGCACAAATTTATAAAGAATAATAAGAAGGTCGTAATCTGCGGAGATTGGAATATAAACGTATTACAAAAAACGTATGAAAGCCAAGAACTCAAAAGTATAATACATAATTTAAAAAATCATATTAAAGTACCCACAAGACAAAAATCCTGCCTAGATCTTATAGTGAGTAATATTAAAAATGTTGAACCAGAGGTGGAACTAGCACTGTCGATCATAATACTGGACAAATAATATCATTTACCACAAAAAAAATGGGACTCATTAAATTATTGGATTGAATGTAGGCGAGATACATGCGAGTCTAATAAAATTAAATCTTTTAATGCTATTGAATCTCTAACTTTTCATGAAGTTTTGCAAAAAACGGATGCAAATGAGTCTTTTATTATTTTCCACGATACATTAATGCTTTTTTATGACCTCTGTTTCCCGGTATTAAAGTGAAAACTGTAAACAAAGCTGGAAGATCTAAGTGGATCACTTGAGGTATTATAGTTCTAAAACCAAAAGGTTATTATATTACAAGTACCAAAATAGTAATGATAACAAAAAGTGCAATCATACGAAATTCATTCAATACAATAAATAAGTTGTTCAAAAAGGTTATAAAATGCTCACAAAAAATAAATAATTTTAAATATATAAAGAAAGCCAAAAGTAAAGTTAAAGCTACATGGAATATCATAAACAGTATTTCAAAACACAATCACAATATTAAGGAAATAGAAAAAGTTTCGAGTAACGGTGTAGTATATGATGATCCAAAGACGATATGTTACGTATTCAATGACTATTTCATAGATGTAATCAGTAAAAATGACAATCCACACGTAAATAAAAACACAGTTAATGTAAAATCTATTAGTCCTTCGATATTTCTAAAATCAGTTAACGCAGAAAAAACCTATAAATTGATTATGTCATTAAAAAACACAAATGCAGTTGGTTTTGACCAACTGGATACAAGAATAATCAAACTGATTGCAAATAAAATATCAGCTCCATTGGCGCATATAATAAATTTATCTCTGGAGCAAGGTATATATCCGGGTAGACTAAAATATTCAATCATTAGACCACTGTTTAAAAAAGGGGATGAAAAAATGTTGAACAATTATAGACCGGTAACATTGGTACCTATCTTGTCTAAAATATTTGAAAGTCATGCATGAACAAATTGAATCTTTCCTTAATACGCATAAAATATTACATGAAGAACAGTATGGTTTTCGGAAAAATCGATCAACAACACTGGCGTGTTTTAACTTGATTAATAATATTTTACAGAACTTAGATAACAGAATTCCAGTAGTTGCATTATTCCTAGATATGTCTAAGGCATTTGACTTCGTCTGCCATACTTTGCTTCTCAAAAAACTATACACATATGGAATACGTGGTCCAGCGTATGATTGGGTGAAAAGCTACCTAGATAATAGAAAACAATGTACAGAAATAAGTAGAATCACTAAAAATAGTAAACAGATCTACAGATCAGAATTTAGAGAGAACAGATATGGTGTGCGACAGGGAAGCATATTAGGACCACTTTTATTTTTGTTATATATAAATGACTTACCCAATCATATTAATAATAAATGTATACAATATGCCGATGATACCACAATAATAGCTCGATGTGTTGACAAAAATAGTTTTAATAGTGACATAAATAAGTCGTTAGCAGAAATTATAAAATGGATGGATGATAATAACCTCAATATTAATGTAACGAAGACAAAATTAATTCAATTCCATGCATATAACGCATCGACGATGATGACTCGAGTGGACTATAATGGTGATATGATCGAAGAAGTTGATAATACAAATTTTTTAGGCATAGTGATTGACAAAAATTGTAATTGGAAAGAGCACATTGAGTCTGTTTGCTCCAGGATTGATAAGTTTGTTTTCGCATTGAGAAAGATTAAGAATGTAGCTTCAGTGGAAGCAGCGATAGAAGCTTATCATGGCTATGTTGGATCTATACTTCGTTACGGCTTGATATTATGGGGTAACTCAGTAGAGTCTCACAGAAAAAATGTATCAGAGCAATATTTGGAGCCTCAGGGTGTCCACTCAAAATTTCCAAAATACTTCCCTGACTTTTCCCTGACTTTCCCTGACCATTTTGTAAAACTTCCCTGACCTTTATAATCCATCTTAGAACCGTTTTTGGAGGATTTGTTTGACTGCTGGTTTGTTTTTTATTTTCATCTGGAGACGGCGCAAAATGGTTCACAATCTGCCATAACTGACTTCACAGCAGCTAAACGTACTTTTAACAAAGGGATTTTCATTGAATCTCTTAAATTTTTTGATTGTGGTTTTCTGGGATCGTGTCATTTATAACCTACAAATTGGCTCACCTTGTAAAAAAAAGTGCTCTTTCCAGACAAGGATCATTTTCCAATCATCCTACTGAGGTGAATTTCTGTGCCGTGGAAATGAAGAGCCTCCAATGATAGCAGTGTAAAGAGCTCAACGTGCTAGACTGTCTTTAAATAGCTCGTACATAGATTTCAATACATCCTAATGATGATCATGACATCCTATACTATCGTCCATCGTGTATGTAGACCACAACCTTAGTACTGAATTTTCACGCTCTTCTACTCCACAGGCCATGTACCAACATCCTGGAAAATTGCAAATGTGCAACCAGTCCGCAAAAAGGAGGATAGAACTGACCCGTCGAATCACAGGGAAATAGCGTTTATCTCCCTTCTTTCAAAGGTGATAGAACGTGTAATTAATACACAGCTTCTATCATATGTAGAAGATCAAGACCTTATCAATGACCTCCAATACGGGTTTCGTCATGGCCGGTCAGCTGGTGATCTTCTAGTATGCCTAACACACCGCTGCCATTGCCAAGCCATTGAAAGTCGAGCCTGCCTGGATATAGCTAAGGCGTTCGGGGGTCTGGAATAAGGCACTTCTATCGAAATTACCAGCATACGGCCTACACGTGGGATTATGCAATTGGATCGACAGCTTTCTCTCCTGTGTAACCTCTTCTGTGTAACCTTCTTCTGTGTAACAGGTCGAGGTGGAGAGTCGTGGCAGGATTGTCTGAAGTTGAAGACTCTCTGGAGAAAGTCTCCGAATGAGGGTATACTAAACTTAGTCAGCTTTAATTCCACGAAGACGCAGGTCTGCGCGTTCACCACCAAAGTCCGTTTAACTGTGGCGCCTCGGTTCCAAGAAACAAAACTTGCCGTTGCTACGAGTGTCGGAATTCTAGGTGTCGAAATTTCTAGCATTGTCCAATTTCGGGGTCACCTCGAGGCCAACGAAAAAACCTGGAGTGTTCAATAGAGCAAAGCAGTACTTCAGACCCAGACAGCGATTGCAGCTATACAAAGCTCAAGTGAGGCCGCATATGGAGCACTGCTCATATCTCTGGGCAGGAGGACCCAAGTATCAGCTGAAATCCCTCGACTCCACCCAGCGACGCGCGATCAGAATTGTCTCTGATCGCGCAATCAGACTCATAAGCGCTCAGAGCTCAAAAGCGGTCTAGAACCTCTCAGTTTTAGGAGACTTCAGCTCTCTTTGAATGTTCTATCTACCGCTTATACAACGGCATGCGTTCGAGATACGGCACAGTTTTATAAACGCACCACTCGCCATCGGAGTGGAATTCATTCCCACCAGCTAAAGCAAAATTTGTCTCGAACCTAAAGGTAACCGTAAGGTTTCAGAGATTCTTCTTACCTAGTATCCTCAAGCTGTGGAATGCGAAGTCATGATGTAGATCACTAATAACTTTAAAAAAATTGAAGTCTGTGTTAAATATCAGCAAAGAAAAGGAGATATCAGATTAGAGCAGGGATGTTTCTCTCGCTAACGATTATTGGGAAAAACTCAAATATCCCTGACTTTTCCAGATTGGCAGGTCATTTCCCTGACTTTCCCTGACAACCAAATGCTTCCCTGACTTCCCTGACTTTTCCAGAAAGTGGACACCCTGAGCCTACGTTCTTGATTCTTGTAAACCCCTTTTTCAGAAGACCAATATCTTACCACTACCGAGTCTTTATTGTATACATGAGATTTGTATGTTTGTAAAAAAAAATGTCATCTATTTAAGACAAAAAGTGAGATGAACATGTATAGCTCTAGATACGGACACAAACTATATGTACCGAAAGCAAATTTAAGCCTCAACCAAAATAATGTAAATTACATGTGTAATAAAATATATAATGCACTGCCTAATGAACTAAAAGAATTTCCGTTGCCATCATTCAAGAAAAGACTGAAACATTACTTACTTGAGCACTGCTATTATTCAATTATTGATTTCTTTACGATTAATAATGTATTATTTTAATTATTGTTTTTGAATACAAATTTAAAATTAATTGCAAAAATATTATTTTTTACATTACATTACTATTACTTTTATTATTAATTTGTTTTTATCTGTATGTTGTGTTTAGAGAATACAATCCCGAGCATGTTTTTCAATCCCGGGATTACGGGATTTTTGAAGCGTAATCCCGGGATCCCGGGCCTATCCCGGGATTAGACTATGTGGTTTCTAATTGGGCTCAAATTAAAAAAAACTTGAGTAATTAAAAAACTTTATAATGTCTTTGCACAACAGTCAACACAAATCACAATAATAATAAGAAAATAAAAAAGACAAAACAAAAAAAATATACTTTTGCAAGAAATTAAAAAGACAACACAAATATACTATTTAGTATTTCGAAAGTATAATCGCAGAAATATCAAAGCATCCAATGTTTGACTTCCAAGCCTGCTTCGTAGTTTATTGCCAACATAAGCGGCAGCTGAAAACGCTCGCTCAGGTTCAACGCTGGTTGGAGGAATAGACAATAGATACTTGTATGCTGTTTCTAAGTGATATCCACGAACTCCTCCATTTTCGAACAGGCTCATTTCACGTCTAATACTATTTGCCAACCCCAATTCATTTTGTACTTGTACATCAGGATCTGGGGATTTCATACTCTTGTTAATTTCCAGCTGTAACTTTTCCTTTAATGTCAATTGGGGTTGGGAGGTTTCTGGCCTTAGCTCATCATCTATTTGTGATCCTGACCTTTCTTCTTCTTCTGTGTCATCTCGACTATTAAGTCTTTTAACAATACTCTTTATTTGCTTCCTCACTATAGCCTGTGTCGGAACTGGAAATAAGTCATGCCATTCCAAATCCGATAACAACTGATTTTCATCATCCATTCGTGGATTTTGTAAATAATTCAATACACCAGTTAAATTATCACTTCGTCGTTGCTTTATACGTTCCACTAAGGATGTTTTCATTTTTTTGGCAAGTGCTGAGTTTTTGCTAGACAGTTGTTTTATAAGAAATTTCAAAGCGGCATCAGCTGTGCATAAATTAGCATCTCGCCTACAGATTGCTTCTACTGTCAATTTAATTGGGGTCAGCACATCAACAATTTTATTTACCAATTCAAAATCAACATCTTCTAAACGAATTGGATGATTGAGATCTATAAGAGCTTTTTGAATGCATGCTTTTAAAAGATAAAATCGCTCCAGCATTGTTAAAAGACTATTCCATCTGGTTTTACAGTCCAAAAGAAGTGACAGCTCTTTTCCATGTTCAATTTTCACATATTTTTGAAGTACTGTTTCATTTTTTAATGGTGATCTTTTGAAATACACTACAACTTTGCGGATTTTCTTTATCAGCTCATTAATATTTTCATATTGTGTTAACTCTGGTACGTGTTCTGGCGCAAGATCATTTTGTGACATTACGATTAAACCTGATTCTGGACAGTCTAAGTCTTCTAAATCGTGTTCATCATCGCTGTCGTCCATATAATCAACAGTAACAGCTGGTTCATTCAGAGTATCATCTGAGGTAGGGCTATGTTGCAAATAATTATGTTTTTCATAAAGCACATCACAGACCGCCAAATTGATACCATGTGCGAGACACAGTTGATGTTCGGTGCAAACAAGCCGCCCCACCTTTATCATAACATTCGGTCCATCGGTTACAATAGCCACGATGTCAGTTTCCAGGGAAATATCAAATTCACTGAGACGCTCTTTCAATATACGAAGACAATTTTCAGCTGTCATACTTCCGTAAATAGGAACAAGTCCTAAGTTCCAAAATTTTTTATATGAATGAACGTTGACAGCCATGTATCGTTTATTGGAAGTTGAAGTCCACTCGTCGAAAGAAAAACTAAATCTTTCACCTGCACTTTTCAATTGTTTCAATTCTGCAATTACTTGCTTTTTGATTTTTTCACTGTAATTCATAACACGTTTTCGAACAGTGACGGCTGACTTTGGTAAATCCGGGTATTTTGCTAAGAGCAATTTTCTCAAATCATCTGAAGCTATGAATACACTGAATGGAAATCCATCTAATGCAACCATTCTTGCCAAAACATCATCCAGGCTATCGTCGGCACTTTTAGTAAAATAATCATCTAACTTTCGCTTGGTTGGCGGCGGAGCTGTGTTCATATTTTCAGAATCTTGACTTGTTGAAGCTGATATAACCTTGATGTTATGTTTTGATAACAAATGTGTATGTAAGCCCTTAGTCGATCCACCCAAAGTCTTGAGAATGGCTGGGCGCCGCTTACATTTAGCACTATTCCCATCCTTCGCGACTAAAAAATAACTCCACGCTGACGTCGCATCACTGTCTTTTTTATGTTTAACAAAGTCTGCCGCCATTTGAAATACTTAATTTCAGGTAATTTACTTTAAATTTAAATGACGAAACCTTCGTAACCCGTCACTGACAGAATAATAAATAAATAAAAAAAATCTGATTAGCATATTTATACTTTCATACAGGGAATCCCCGACGGGAAAATACCCGCAACAATACTATGATATGAGATGATCGGGTGATTTCCCTGTTGGTTCGTTGGGGACTTGGGGAATCACCTTAAAAGTAGCATATTTAATACTTTCGTACAGGGAAACCCCGACGGGAAATACCCGCAAAAATATTATGATATTATGAGATGATCGGGTGATTCCCCTGTTAGTTCATTCATTGGGGAATTACCTTAAGAGTATTGTATTGAAGTACTCAGAGTGGGGAAGTCCCTTCTAAGTTTACAACAAACATATTGAGACTGTACCTGTGTAGTGAATAGTACGTATCGTATGACGGCGTATCTAAAAGTGTTTTTTGTCGTTATGTATTAAATGCTATTAAATAACCTAGGCAAGGTTATCGTCAAGGCGCAACGGACTACGGCATATAAACTAAACTTGTATGTGGCAGTCCCGAAAATCCCGAGATTAGCCAAGTGCAGTCCCGGGATTTTCGGGGCCAGAAAACGGTCGGGATCCCGGGATCCCGAATCTCGGGATTGTATTCTCTAGTTGTGTTTAATTATATTTACTATGATGATTATGTTAATTATTTTCTTGTTAATTTATTTAATCATATATTTTTTAATTCAATTCAATTCAATTCAATGCGTTTATTTGTTCAAGAATTCGGTACATTTTGGTGTTAACAGTGTGGAAGATCACGAATTTAACCTTAGCTTAAGGTGTACAAATTTCATAAAAAATAAATGATTAATATAGTTTTAGCACAAAAAATTACATAGTATTGTACTATTCATTGTAAATTATATATAACATTATTATTTCATGCAAACGTTCTTATTAAGTTGTTAACCAATAAAATAACTTATTACCTTAAATAAGTTATTTTATTGGTTGACAACTTAATAAGAACGTTTGCATGAAATAATAATGTTATAATTATATATTACCTTAAATAAGTTATTTTATTGGTTGACAACTTAATAAGAACGTTTGCATGAAATAATAATGTTATAATTTACAATGAATAGTACAATACTATGTAATTTTTTGTGCTAAATCTATATTAATCATTTATTTTTTATGAAATTTGTACACCTTAAGCTAAGGTTGAATTCGTGATCTTCCACACTGTTAACACCAAAATGTACCGAATTCTTGAACAAATAAACGCATTGAATTGAATTGGCAATTGCAGCTCTGTAGGTTTAATAGAACCCAAAATACAGCACGTTTGAACATTGGCCATTTTCCCTAAAAAGATCGAAATTGTATTAATAGCCGCCTTCCGAGCAGAATATCGGCTGTAATACTCATTCAACGAGAAAGTCATTAAAAAGAAAGTTCTAGAGCAGTTATTTAGCTTTAATTTAAGCAGAAACGGAAGTTTGTAAGACGAATAGTTCCCTTGTAATCTGGACAAAGCAAAAAATTAAGTACCTACTTAAATCTGATTTTTCAAAAAAAAGGAGCCTGAAAAATTGCAGGAGTTCTGTAAGGGATAAGAAAGACATAAACCCAAAGAGGTTTATATATCCAGAGTAGCAATCACCTATAACGCCTCCATGAAAAAGTGGAGTAAAGTAACAAAAACTAGGACGTACCTTTGAAACATGAAGTTATGTGAAAGTGGCACTATATTTGTCTCACTCTTACTAAGCGAATCTATACAACTAAACGTCAAGTAAGAAAAAGAGGGCGATATGTTTTCAATGACACTTGAACAATGTTGCCAGTAGTAGTATCATATTCCTCAAATGAATGAATGAACGAATGAATGATAAATCTCTAAGTAACATATTTTTGTAATGTAATACCGAGTAAATATTATCCAAAGTTTATTGAAAAAATTAGTTACATTGATATTATAAAACTTATATTACATCACTTAGTGATGGCGGGACCTCAGCTAACACCTGCGCCTGAAAGATACAAGAAAATGACAATTAATATTTATTATAATTAATTACAACGAAGGGGTAGGTATTTTATATTAGGATTACCTTTACGCACTTAGCGACGAAACAATCGTGTTCTTTTAGAAGGTTTGGGTTTGTCTGACAGCTCTTCCTGGGACTATAATACTCATTCGACGAGGAAAGTCACTAGAAATGAAGGTGTAGAGCAGTTATTTAGCTTTAATTGAAGCATAAATATAACTTTGGAAAACCAATAGTTCCCTTGTAATCTGGCGAAAAATTAAGGAAATCAGATTTTTAAAAAAAAAGGACCCAGACAAATTATAGGACTTCTGTAAAGAATAATAAAGACATAAATCAGTGTAAAATAATGCATACTGATATTATAAAACCTATATTATATCACTTAGTGATGGCGGGACCTCAGCTGACACCTAAAACACAAATATACAACAAAATGTCAATTAATATTTATTATAATTAATTACAACGAAGGGGTAGATATAAAATATTAGGATTTCGTATATGAATCTTGCGAATTCGTAGGCGAATTGGAGTTCGAATGTTTCAAAAATAGAGCTCCTGTTATCTTGCAGGAGTATCCTCCCTTTTCCGCACCCGTTTTACTTTCGAGCGACGAAGGAGTAAGAAGGTATTGTCATGGCAAAAAAAATCGAAATCTTTTAGAGCCCAAAAAACATAAAAATAAAAAATGTATTTAGCGCCAAGACCACTGGACGGATTTGGATGAAATTTGAGTTAGGGCAATATTTTATTCATATCTCCAGCCGTTTTTGTTTTTAATATCGTCATTTTTAGGGTTGCCACCATAGTAAAAAAGCACTTTTAATTTTTGTGTTCCAAAAGGGCTCTCACGATTTTGATGAAAATTACTATACACGCTAGAACATGAGATAATTGGTTACTCTGGGAAAAATCGGGTTCTGATACCTTCCATACAACCCGAAGTTCTTTTTTACTTTTTCTCAAAAATGACTATTACTATTTCAATGAAACTTTGTATGTTTCTACAACTTTATAATTACTTATATACTAGGTAATTCATTATTCCAGGCAATCTTGAAAAAAGGTACCTCCCATACAAAACAACATTGTTAATTTGTGAAGTCTACCACTTGATACTAATTATGAGTGCTTATTGCTGATTTAAGTAGAACGACGTCAGTCTAGTATACGCCAGATGAAATTTATGGGATTCGCGAGAAAGTATGCACAGCGTGGCTGTACAATTTATTTGCACCTGCATGACGGGAATTTCATAAAAACATGTTACAAATAGTTTCATAAATACTCGGCCCCAAGACAGAGCTACGAATGGATTACCTTACCTGCATGACAGAAATTTCAGTAGGGTTTCCAACGCTGCTGATTTCTTCCTTGAGTCACTAGTGTCAGTCCCTACTGGCTCCTTGAGGTGTTGTCGCAACCATTGAATGCGTGAAAGAACAACTGTATTCCAGAGAGGGAAGAAAGCTCTTCTTGAATTAACGATGTTGAGGAGAACTCTCGTGTCTGGCACTTTCTTGGAAAAAAAAATGTTTTATGTTGGAGCCCAATCTATCAGTCTATGCTGGTAAAGAACATCAGAGGTCGACATCCTCTACTTAATAGATTAGGCCCAACATAAAAATGTTTTTTTCCAGGAAAGTTCCAGTTGCGAGAAGTTCTCATCAACATCATTCACACAAGAAGAGTTTTTCTTTCACGCATTCAGTGCTTGCGACAACACCTCAAGAAGCCAGTAGGGACTGACACTAGTGACCTCAACGAAGAAACCAGCATCAAAAACCCTGCTGAAATTACTGTCATGCAGGTAAGGTAATCCATTCGCAGGTCTGTCATGGTGCAGCGTATTTAAACTATTTGTAACATGTTTTATGAAATTCCAGTCATGCAGGTGCAAGAAAGAGTGTGGAAAAGATAGATGCTTCTGCAAGATAACAGGTCTGAAACTCTCTGCAAAGTTTGTCAGGGGAAGACCTTCCTCAGTACTCGGTCCTTAGCCTTCACTGAGTCGGATGAAGAGGACGACTTTGACGATTCCGCCATTACAACAAGCAACAGAGCAGTTTCCTGAGTCCCAGGAAGAGCTGTCAGACAAACCCAAACCTTCTAAAAGAACACGATTGTTTCGTCGCTAAGTGCGTAAAGGCAATCCTAAGATAAATACCTACCCCTTTGTTGTAATTAGGTAATCATAATAAATATTAATTGACAGTTTCTTGTATCTTTCAGGCGCAGGTGTCAGCTGAGATCCCGCCATCACTAAGTGAAATAATATAAGTTTTATAATATCAATATAACTAATTTTACACTGATTTATGCAGTGAAATGTTATATCTATAGAAGACTATTCTATGTCGCAAACACGCCCCCACGGCAGATATGTCTTAAGACATCTTATTGTCTCAGTCTGTATCGTACCACGGTCATGCATGACAACATATCCTCACTACTCGCTCGTTGTTACACGAAAAAATGCCGAATTTCGCTGTAATATCGTGCAAATTTGACTATACCAGGTATCAAGAGCACCGGCATCACATTTCACAGGAAAATAAGTATTTCGTTAAGATCTAAATAAAAATAAGTTTACGAAAATTCCACACAAATTCGTCTCCATTTTCTATAGTCAGTGTTGCCAAAAAATCAAAAAATAAGAAAAACCCCAATTTGGGGAAAATGGAATGAATGAACGATGAGGACGTATTATTTCTGTTTGTTTATTGATAACTGTATATTTTCTGTATAAAATATATACATTTCAGTGTGTGTCTCTGTTTAATAATCCTATTATTTTTATCCATTTTTTTCTCTTTACGGGATTTTTGGGGATCCTATTTAAATTATATGAAGTGTATGTTTTAAATCAATATAAAATACAAATACAGGGTAACATTTTATTTATTTCAAGAAACAGGAAGGCTCATTTCTTTATACCAGGTGTCAATAATTTGAAATTGAAAAAATCCGATCTACAATTTTTGTTCACTTTTCCATACAAATTCTTGAATCATATTCAGATTTAGTGTGAGAAACAAAAAAAAATGTAGATCAATTTCTTTCAATATTTTCCTGTATTCTATAATTGATTCTGAGCCCCTTAAAATTTCAACCGCACTTTTTTAACACCCTGTATAAAGAAACGAGCCATCCTATTTCCTGAAATAAATGTTACCCTGTATTTGTATTTAAAATCAATTTAAAAAATGGGTAAAAATAATAACATTATAAAACAGGACACACATGAAATTACATAAAATGGGCTCATCAGCATATCGATCTGTATTCTGTATGAATAGTTCAAATATTTTTTGGAAAGAACCACCACCAAAGTAGCGTTATCTTAATTACAATAACCATGTGTAAAACCGTAACGGTAACTAGTACATTTCACTGGCGCCGACTCCATAGGGCCTGGGGATGCCCGAACCCCCCCCCCCCCATTGACATTATCGGTGGAGCTGAGCCTTCCCAATATTTTATAACTTTTTTTTCTCGGCATACTTTTATTCCCAAAAAACTCATTTCCATGCACGCTCAACGGTAATCTCAAAAACTATACCCACGCGAACGAAGCCGTGGACGAAAGTTCCTTTTTTTGAAAAATCAGATTTAAGTACTTAATTTGTTGCTTTGACCAGATTACAAGGGAATTATTGGTCTTACAAACAAAATTAAAGCTAAATAACTGCTCTAGAACTTTCTTTTTAATGACTTTCCTCGTTAAATGAGTATTACAACCGATATACTGCTCAGAAGGCGGCTATTGCTACAATTTAGAACTTTTTAGGGAAAATGGCCAATGTTTGAAGTGCTGTATCTTGGGTTCTATTAGACCTACAGAGCTGCAATTACCCTCTAATTACAGGAAATATATAAGTGTACATAATAACTATTTCCGTGGGATGCACCTTTTATTAGCTGAAATTAGTCCGATTATTAGTCCGAAAATTTCGTTGTTTTTGGAGCACCACGCAGTTAGCACAAGTCTTTCGAAGCTGCAAAATTAGTTTTACACTAGGAGTCGTCCATTAATCACGTGAGGCACAAAAGGGGGGAGGGGGTTTAGAAAAAATCACGAAATATCACAAGGGGGGAGGGGGGGGGGTTACTGAGATATCACGTGTATTTTTTCGTTGAGCGCGCGATTTCTAGAGTAATTTCCAAACGACGGACTGTTGTTGTTATGTTGTTTTTAACTCTTCCCAAGGTTCGAACGGCTTCAGGCACTCAGAAACAACCTGCAACCTTATGTTTGTCTGGATTTTTTTCTAAACAGTTGTTAAAAAACATCACGTGATTAATGGACGGCCCCCTACTGGTATCAACCCTAACAACACACCAAAAAATCAGAACTGTTGCAATCAATGCGACTTAACGCGATTTTTATGTCTACGGTAACTGGCGTAATAATCCTTAACGGCCTTAAGATTACCTATATATACTACGTATATATTGAGAAAATATATGAGTAGGTATGAAGACCTGCTTCTATTCAATTGACTCCAAATTTTATCACCTCTGTACTAAGGCACTTCATTCAACAATAATTGAAGGATCCTTAAATTTGAGAAGGCGGAAATACTGAAGAGTTTAAGTATAATCATCAAACATACACATACATAAAAATACTATGTAAATACAAACAACACTGGTTCAGAAAAAATCTGGTACCAGGTACTTATGTTATCGGCAATTTGAATAATGCAGGCATCTATTAATTCCTCGGAATTTTACAAAATGCCTGTTTCACTCAGGGTGCTGGTAACAGTAATAAAAATAAGCTTCAATTTAAAAGCGTTAAATACTACGTCAAAAACATTAGTAATACAATAATCACTAGACATCTAGATGCAACATGCAAACTGAAAGATTGAATCACATTCAACAAAAAGAGTTGACAAATTTGAATTTACATAAATTCTTAAATTCCACTTTCCTGTATAATAAACATAGTAAGTTATATTCAAAAGAATAAATAAATGTATAAAGGTGGACGGATACCTACGCTACACTTATTGATTAATAATTTGTAATTTTCAATCAAGCAGTAGTTGTATACTGAACATTTTCTCTAGCTCTGACCTATTGAAATCTGGGGCAATGATGAATGGGCAAAGATAAAAAGACAATTCTTTTAAATTAGGTGCACTTATTTTGATTGTTTTAGCAACCTGCATGGTCACATGTAGGCATCGAGACAAACTAAGGTAGGTCAGCTGATGAAATGTGTTATTTGAAAAATATGCAAGCAAGGCACTTGTCGAGAAATACCCATGTCGCAACTTCAGAGATCTTAAACTTTTGAGTCTGTAGAGATGCAGTAAGCTAGAATCAAACAGAGTTTTACAAGTCATAATATGCAGCACTTGCAAGAGCCTGCAGTTAGAGATGTATCGCACAATGTCATCATTTAGAGTATCTCCATAGATATGTAACGCTCTCAAAGTTGATTGCTTCGTTCTCAGAAGTGACTCCAAAAATTCAGATGGAATATTTTTCATTTTTTCCATATTTATACTGACCAAATTGGTACATTGCAACATGCTGTACAAACTACTTTGTGTCAGAGCAAAGTTTGATAGGACTAGAGTCTCAAGGTATTGCAATTTCTCGAATGGCAAATGGTATACAAAGTTCCCATTAGCATTTTCAGAATTTTGTACTATTAGTGAATTACGGAAACTTAAAAATTTGAGATTAGGCCAGTAACGTAGATCATCAAATATACAACTATCCACTTGAGATATGCTTATTTCTAAATGAGTCAAATTAGGGCAATAACTTATGAGGGAAGACCTGACTTGAGAATACAACTTGAAATACTGCAACTTGACATTTTTTAGGTATTTAGCAACAAAAGGCACAATGTTTTCACTGATCCTGGCATAGTTCTTCATGCAGACTATGAGACGGGTGTTGTCCCACACGCATGGTGTCAGACAAAGTTGTTGCCATCTCATACACACTTTAGCTACCGCTAGCAGGGACTCAAAATCTATCATTGAGAATATGTAGATCAGTATTTCATTTGGTAGATCATTTATGGTCAACACAGCATTGGTTGGTGTTACATCTGACATCTTGAGATGAACCATCCTTGCCCTCTAAACGCTGTACGTCCTGGACCCTGTAATTTTTTTTAAATTTATTAAACACTATTTTAACATGAGACAAAACAATTTATACAATATACAAAATATCACCAAACAAGAATAATGATTCTAGTAAGGTCACGAACCTTGAACAAATGTAGCAGGCATGCCACCAGCTATATAAATACATACATATGGGTACTAATCCTATGAGGTCCATTGTAGAAATATAATAAATATTCAGAACTTACCTTATAATTACTGTGCTACTTATTCGAGAAAATTTTACTGATTGCTTTAAAAAAATCATAATTTATGTATACTTTATTTCTAAATATAGGCACTACACACACAACACGTTACCTACAAAACACGTTAAATGAAAGTAATACTTTTCATTTTGAGTATTATTTAACATTTTTGTGTCAAAACTATATAAATCTAAAACATTTTGTTGTATGAAAATAACACAAATAACTTTAACTTTTTAAGCTATTTTTACAATGACGGGTAACATGACAAGTGACTGAAGGATTGATGTTGGGCCGCGTTCAGAACCTACACTCTGAGAGCAACCGTTTCGGACTCTCTCTTTCACACTTAAGCGATTTTTATTATGCTATCCTGTTCTCAGAGTGAACGGTAGCTGTAAGAGTGCAGGTTCTGAACGCGGCCTTGTGACCGTTCATTCTGCCGTGTCACACCAACATGTACTATCTTAAGTTAGTACAGTTACGCGTAACAAGTGTAAAATGATTTTTTCCCTTCATACTATACCTACAATCAAACACAATTGAAAAAAGTTAAGCCATTTTCGAGATATTGAACTTGTCAAACTGATATAACTTCAATATTTTGAGGTGCTGTCACGCCTTTCTGTACTATCTGAACTAATTATAACAGATAGGCGTGACAACAACTGTTTAAGTCTCCCCCGGAATACAATATAGTCCTTATAAATCCCTGAAAATGTAAACTACATATTATACTAATGAAACTGAACATTTTTCCACAAGGAACTAATAATCATAATACAAAAATATAATTTTTTGGACTTAAAATAACCATTTAACCACAGTCAAAATGCACAACAATTAGCAGAACCTACAGTAAGTAAAAATATACTATGTACTTCGCGAAATATACAAGTCGCAAAACGTACAGTACGCAAAATTTACAAATCTCAGAACGTATAGTATGTATAATAAGCAAAAAGAAGATTGCACAAATAGAGTTGCAATACAACGTATATACCTAGATATTTTTAAGGGTGCAGTAATGATATGAGGAACACATACCTAAAACATACCAGACATTGTAAAATACCTGAAAAATGACACAGGACTCTACTCATAAAACTCAATAACTTTTTTGGGGGACTTATACTCAATTCGTAAAAAAATGTTTTGGTTTCAAATAGAATATTGGCGGATCAATTGATAATGTAGTATGAGCAATCCAAGAAATTATTTCTTAATATTTTGATAAATATAGTACTGTTTCCTTGGATTTATAACATACCTAGACAGTTTAGTAATATAAGGTCGTTCCGTCTGTTCGTTTCAGTCGGACATACATATTGACATAACATATGAAATATTATTTTATATGAGCTTTTAAGGATGGGTGACCTCTCCATACCCATTGTTGTAAATAATATTTCTTGAACTCGATATTTTTCTAAATATCGTAGGAACTATTTCCGTGGAACTTCTCAGATTTCAGACTTCAACATCAGGTCTTGGAATCCACCAGTTACAAGGTAATCAGCGATAAGGTCGTGTCTCGAGTTATAATGATTTTTTCAAGATCTGATGTTGACACCTGATATACTAATGTTACAATACTAATGTTTTGAAGTGTTTCGACGCTGTGACTATTCATACAGAAGAAAAAAAGGAAGTAAAGATGTGTCTGTCGAATCTGAGTGTAACTTATCAGGTGATACACTGACTTTCAAAAGGGCTTGCCACTCTGATAGATCACCCAAGTAGAGATCAATATTTTCAGGACCCTCTAAGTTTCATACATGGGCGTGGTATGGATCATGATCACTCAGTCTTTGCGCGAGTCTGAGTAAATGATTCAACGGCTCTCAAAGTGTCTTGAAACAGTACCTATTCATCCAATCTGAGATGATCTGAGATCGACAGGAGTCTTTATGCTCCTAAGATGTGCTTGTGTAAAACCCCTTCACCTAGTCTTTACTGAGCCTGAGCAGGCGATGCAGCGGCTTTCATAGTGGTCTGACGCTGTGCCTTTTCATCCACGTGTAGATCACTATCATCAGGAACCTCTAAACTTCAAAGATGTTTTGCTAAATTCCAACTGTCTTGAAAAGCAGCTTTTAAAGTGACTCGACCCTGTGCCTTTTCGATTTTGAGATTTTTCAGGTGTGAAAATTGTTTACTGAGTCCTTGTTGGGACTAAATAGGGTTTCATAGATTATTAAAGCGGCTTGATGCTTTGTCTGTTCATCTAGGTGAAGATCAGTATCAGTAGCAACCTTTAAGTTAAATCATTACTCATTACTCAAATTTGAGTATGTGCTTCAGCATTTTTTTAAGCGGCTGGACACTGTACCTGTTTATCCAAGTGGAAATCAATTTCAAATGGAGCTTCTGACTTTTTATGCTTGGCGAGAAACCTATGCACACAGGCTGATAAGTATGAGTAAGTAGTTCAGCGGTTCTCAAAGAGGCTTCATACTATACCTGTTTATCCAACTGGAGATCAGTATCTACAGGAGCCTCTAAGTTTCTGAGACTTGGCATGTATAAAACCTCTTGATTGACTCTTTGCTGAATCTAAATCGGTTATTTAGTTGCTGTCAAGGCAAGCTTATACAAAGTCTCTGCGTTTGAAAATGTTGCCGCTACCCTCGATCCACTTGGTTCCTCTTGGCACTCTTTAAGTTTCGTGCTGCAGCGGCCTAACCTTTATGGAATTGAGAGAGAGGAGCAATTTAAAACTTTGTTAATTGCATTTGTTAATTCATCGTAAGATACATTTTCCGGTTCTGTGTAAATATTTTAATCTAGCAAACTGGAATTTCGGGAATTAATCTGTTCGTATCTATATATTGTTGAAAAATTATACCTGGATGTAATTGTTTATGTTAGTATTGCAAAAAATACTGTGACTAACCTGAGAAAAAAAGAAATGACTATCCTAATTATAAATATTATACAATATTATACTGGTATTTTGGGAATTGGTCATTTTGCGACTCCAGTTTTGCTGTTTTTATCGATATTTTTTGCAAAAATATAGGTACCTAAATATACATATTATTATTTTTAAAATATATTATTTAAGTAATTATGATACGAAATCATCAATCAATCAGTCTGCCTAAAAGCACCTTTTAACTCAAAAAATATAATTTATATTAGAGATCGATGTCAAGCCTATCTGTTATAACTATAGTTAGAACTTATCGCATGACAACGTTTGTATGAAACTGTTGTCACGCCTAACTGTTTTCTTGGAAAACAGTTGGAAAAATACGAATATTTTCAAAAAAATTATTGAGACCTCTTGTTGTACTCGACTTTAAGAAACTTTTGTGATTTAAATCATTTCAATACACCATGTAGTTTATTTTCTAAATAATAAAATATGTTTAAAACTTTAAAGATCATTATCTCAGATTGCCCTTTTTTGAGATAGTACAGATTCGTATGACACGGCAGCATTGGCAGCCTCATCATAGAATTTAGATATTCTGATTATACAGGCTGCTACTACTGATGTGCCATGCCCGGTAATATTCCTGCAAGACAGAGACAGCGCTCTATAATACATATAGCGCAGTCCCTTAGTAATTTACCCATGGGAATATTCCCAAAATTCCCAAGAATGGCGCTATATGTAATATAGAGCGCTGTCTCTGTCTAAGGGAATGTTCCCGGTAACGGCACATCAGTAGCTGCAACAGAAAGGTGTGATAATACTTCAAGGTTGGCTTTTACCCATCAAACTGGTGTCCATTACGCCAGCGGAATGTTGTAGCTAAGAAGGATGTGAGTATAATAGGGAATTAGAGCATCATTAGGACTAATTGTGCGCCAGCAGCGGAATTTGTGCGTCTTAAAATTTCGGAGATATTCATATAAAAAACCGATTCCGCCAGGGTAACGTTCCCTCAGCGGGATAATTTTGAAAAAGACGGTCTAGCTCATAACAAAGTACATGACTGCGTAGCTTTCGTCGTGTTATAAATGTGCGCAAATAGCGGAATTTGTGCATCTTACGGTTTTCGAATATTCAAGATTCCGCTGCGGTAACGTTTTTGTGTTTTCTGTATCTCGGAAACGGCTGATAGAAGAAATTAAAAAAAAAACCCACTAGTACATCTTAATTTGTGCGTAATTTGAGCAATGTTAGTTTTTTGAAAATTATGTTTTTTTTTAGTAATTATTTGTTTAGAAAATCAGGAAATTCTAATTTATAAGGAAACGAGTTAAGTTGCAATCGAATAAAGAGCACTCAAATATTCCTCTAGTAGACCCTAATAATGTCTGCAATTGTGGATTGTATTATCCAGTCAATTAGTGAGATATACCATTTAATTACGAAATTAAGTTAGCGAAATTTTAAAGATTGAATTCAGTGCTCCCATAAGACTATGTAACATGAAATTTTACATAAAATTAGAGCGTCCTGCTAGCAAGCTTTCCTGTAAGTTTCAGCTTTGAATAACGTTGTTTTAAAAAGATTTACCCAAAAGAAGAAAGAACGAACATTTTTCCTATAACCTGACCAAATTAGAATGTATACGAGAAAGCGGCCGCGCCATAAAAAAAGGTAACCTTCCTAAATTGGTAGCATACAACCAGAACTAATTGGACAATTAAGCAGATTTTTTTTTGTTATGATGTTTATAAATGTTTTATTATTTGGCGTCGTATTTGAATTAACTAAAATCGGGTAACATCGACAAGTTGAACAACAAACTTTTTAATGTATCGGCATGAAACTCAAAATGTTTAAGTATTACACATGCTTTTAAATCGTCAATATTTTTTCTACCTAGTACCATAGAACAAATATCATACCATAGAAGTAATTAGTACTTTATTACCTCTATGTGTTGAGGTATATTTCTCACAAAGCAGATATAATCAAATCAATACTTTGTAAATTTCTGATCAAAGTGTTTATCTTATCGCTTTGAACTGAGCTGCGCTCCTCGGACAGGTAGCCCCCAGGGCACGGGTACAGGGAATGAGCTCCCCCAATCGCACGCGTTCCCGTGTTTTTGAAACCCGTCCGCCCCGCAGTGTGACCATTTGTGGCAGATTTGGCTACTAAATTTTAACTCTGGCAGAATAAGCTGACGATTTAAAAAAGTGTCAGAATTTGGCAGTTTTCAAGGAAATATTTGTTTTTTAAATAGCAATAGAAAAGTTATAATTTTTTTTATGACTTGCTTGCTAGAAAATAATTTTAATAAAGTACTGAGCTAGCAACTTTTGTTTCATACAAGATAGTACGGGAATTTTCCGTTTATAAATGTTTAAGTAGGTAAACCATATACATAATTATCCATAATATCGGGGTTCCACGTAGTGTAGCAGATTTTAGCAGATCTCTTCTTTCTTCTCTCAGAACTCTCTTCATTGTTTCATTCTTCTTTTTAGTTTTTATTTTAACCTTCTCGAACTATTAATCAGTATGCTAGAAACTAAACACTACTTAATGTTGCATTTTTTTTTATCCTCTATTGGTAAGCCCTTGGCATCATCTCACCTGATGGTAAGTAATGATGACGCCGAAGATGGAAGCGGGCCGGAACACATCCGTGCTGTTAACATTTGTGTTTGGCGGCAAGACTTAGATAAGAAACTTACTATCTAAAAATCTTATTACAAGTATCTCTTATAATAGCTTCGTCCCGGCCGCTATACGAGTACGTAGGTACTAAGAAAACAATCGTCAATAAAACATTTGCACGCAATTGTACTTACAAAGCTTCCTTCAATATACGTTTCATTTAAGAAGGTTATCCTTTTGTATGGCGCGGCCGCTTTCTCGTATACATTCTAATTTAGTCGGGTTATAGGGACAATGTTCGTTCTTTCTTTTTTTGGGTAAATCTTTTTAAATCAAAATTATTCAAAGCTGAAACTTACAGGAAAGCTTGCTAGCAGGACGCCCTAATTTTATGTAAAATTTCATGTTACATAGTCTTATGGGAGCACTGAATTCAATCTTTAAAATTTCGCTAACTTAATTTCGTAATTAAATGGTATATCTCACTAATTAACTGGATAATACAATCCACAATTGCAGACATTATTAGGGTCTACTAGAGGAATATTTGAGTGCTCTTTATTCGATTGCAACTTCACTCGTTTCCTTGTAAATGAGAATTTCCTGATTTTCTAAACAAATTAATTACTTAAAAAATATTATAATTTTCAAAAAACTAACATTGCTCAAATTACGCACAAATTAGGGTGTACTAGTGTTTTTTTTTTACATTTCTTCTATCAGCCGTTTTCGAGATACAGAAAACACAAAAACGTTACTGCAGCGGAATCTTGAATAATTCGAAAACCGTAAGTTGCACAAATTCCGCTATTTGCGCACATTTATAACACGACGAACGCTACTCAGTCATGTACTTTGTTATGAGCTAGACCGTCTTTTTCAAAATTATCCCGCTGAGGGAACGTTACCCTGGCGGAATCGATTTTTTATGAATATCTCCGAAATTGTAAGACGCACAAATTCCGCTGCTGGCGCACAATTAGTCCTAATGATGCTCTAATTCCCTATTATACTCACATCCTTCTTAGCTACAACATTTCGCTGGCGTAATGGACACATCAAACTGAACAACAACAAACTTTTGTTCTACAACTTTGTTGAAATCACAAAGAAATCGGACTTTTCATACAAACTTGGTTCGCTAGCTGATCGATTTGTATGAAAAGTCGATCGAGACATGGGCTGTGTTGCAGTCTCTCCAACGGTGCCAAATAGGGAAGAAAACTGACAAAGCTCGCCGATAGAGGCGCTAATATCGCTAGACTCATACTAACTGTCAAAACGTATAGAAAAAATTGTTTACGTGAACTAAGCATAAGATTATTAAAAAATGCCGCGTTGTGTGGCGATTGGTTGCAAAAATAATGGAAATCATTAATTTCCTAAAGATTCTCGCATGAAGAAGACGTGGGGAAAGTTACGTTTTCAATTATGTATTTTTCAACTTCGCCTATAATTGAGGAACAGTCCAAGTCGCATACATTTTCCATTTAACAATTTTACCAAAAAAAAACTCATTTATATCACCTCGATAATAAAAACGCGAAACTAATGAAGAATGTTAATGCGTCCGTCAAATCACTTGAAACTTTATGACCTTGTAGTCTAAATGTCTAGAAATACACCTGTTTTTGTTTTATTTAAATCAAGCGAGTAGTTTTGAAGTTACGATAATTTTAGTTTCCGCCTTTTTAAATACTTCGCTCGGGCGCGCCAAGCGCGCGTGACGTCATACAACAACTCGCCGCTCTCACCGTACTGTGTTCTTCATACATTGCTATCGGATGGTCCCTATGTTCGCCCACAATAACATTTCTAACTGGAGTTTTTTTTTTATGTGAATCGGTATTACAGTAGTGTTACAAGTATAATCGATGACAGTTTTAAAAATTTATTGAAAAATCTAATGATTCCTTAAATAGACGAGATAAGCTACTACGAGTATTTCTAGAATAACTCCGATTTCTTTACCGCGACCGCCGAGACACAATGATAAAAAATGCAAAAGTACTTACAACTTATTTTTTTCTTTCTTATCACAAATTTTTTGATCCCTCTAAGAACCTACATACCTATTTTTCATTACTAGTATAGAACTTGATATTTCGGAAATAAGGAGTGAGGAGCATGGTAAAGGTGATGGTGTCAAAATCACTTATGTATGTCATCAACTGTAATATAATGACACAACAATGACACTGAAGCGGTCATGGCTCAGCGCTGCTTACGTGATCGCGTCGATCACGCAGGTTAACTGACTACAAACACGGTCACAGCTTGGATGGACTTGACTAGCAGTCCATCCAAGCTGCCTATTACGCCTCCGACATAGCTTGACGACTGTCATCTAGTGATAGTTACTGAGCCATGACCGCTTCAGTGTCGTTAAGGCTTTGCCACACCAAAAGCAGGTCAGTAGCAGCGCGGTTTAAATGCGGGCCCGCGCATGTTGTAATACAAGAAACTATATGAAGTACGTCACACCCAATTTGAACGCGGGCCCGCGCTCAAACTGCGCTGCGCCGCGCCGCTCTGCAACTGCCGGACGACAAACCGGGCAGCGCGAGCGCGGGTCAGAAGCAGCGCAGGCGCGGCGCGGCGCAGTTTGAACGCGGGCCCGCGCTGCTGTATAACTATGGCAACCATGTTAGCATGCCACACTGGGGGCGGGGCGGTCGCAGTGCAGCGCAGCGCGGCGACGCGGTTACACAACAGTTGTATTTTTTTACAACCGCTTGATGGATTTAAACGAAAAAAATATCGAATTAATGCGTGGGAACATAAATATATACGATTTTCGAGAGAAATATTACAGAAATATAATATTCAAGTAAAATTTTCTTTTTCGACCTAGAGTCAAAAGCAGCAAGAATCCGTTTGACATCTTGCAGCCAACTAACCTCCACCCGTCAACGTCACACTGAACGCGGTTTTAACGCGTTTTAGCGTTGGAACTGCCGTCTGCATTCAGTGTGCCGTCTCCTGCGCTGCTACTGACCTGCTCCGCGTCTGACCTGCTTTTGGTGTGGCGAAGCCTTTATTGTGTACATAAGTGATTTTGACACCATCACCTTTACCATGCCCCTCACTCCTTATTTCCGAAAACTGGGCATATAACTTAAACAAATTATACAGAAAATAGATCTTTGCTTATAAATTACAGGAAAATCTCTAAGAAGTTTCTATAAATCTTAAAATAAGTTGATAAAATTTAAAATATTGTTTGTTTGTATATGGACAAAGCCCTCTACGCGAGAGTCAGACTCGCACTTGTCCGGTTTTTATTTTTTATGTGTATAGGTTAACTCATATTTATTTTATTTTAGATTGGCTAGAAATAGCTACTGCGACGTCGTTACTGTTTATGCAAAAGTTATAAGATAAGAAGAAGGTGATAGACACAACTTTTGGCTTTGGGTCTGGGTGGATCATACTTTCTCATCCATTTCTTTTGACTTTAAGGTTCAAAAATATAATAGTAAAAAATAACTTTTCGGGTATATTGGTAGTTGTATTTAAGCACGATTTCATAGTTTGTGGATTCGTCACTTTTAAAATTTTCAACGCAAACTTCATACATACAGGTAGGGAGCGGTGCGCGCACTGAGCGACCGTTGTGGAGTGACGTCACAGCAGCGTACGGTGACCCCGCGTCACTTGCCTACCTAAATAATTCAGTATCTCGGAAACTATCAAACGTATCAAAAAAAAAAATTCACCATATTTTTTTATTTTTAATAGAGTATATTTTAAGATAAAAAACAAAAATTGGTGGTATTCTTCATTGAAAGTTGTTATGAGTCAAGCGTCCGTAGCGCCATCTGCAAATAGCTTTTTCAACGATAAGACGATTTAAAAGTATGCGTACAGCATCTACTTAAATATTTTGACTTTGACTTTGACTTTGACTTTGCGTTTTCTTCCCCATTGATTATCGATACATCGAAGTGTTGAAGTGTTTGTATGAAAACGCCACCATGTAGAGGTGGGTCGGTACGCGATATTCCAATACCGAAACGTAACTAGTTATCAGTACCCAATAACGGGTTTTGAAACTATTTATTTTAATAACTATGTATCGGCGACCGAGAAAACGATACTGGCATTGTAGGGTGTTGGTATTTCTACGTTACCAGTTATCTGTGGTTGTCGGTGTTATCGCGTTATAGTGGTAAACATGGTATTGTGTGTTATTGGTGTCCTTTTCACACATGCGAGATTTGCTATAGTCCGTCCTGTTGTCAGACCGAACCGTTGCTGTCAGAACGTAGACTTGGAACGTACTCCTGTGTTTTTTCGTTGCTCGTGCATGTTCTGAAACACTTCCGCACGAGAAATTATTCCTTGATAGCAGGACGGTCTTTTGCAAACCTCGTAAGTGAGAAAGGGACACTCTTGCCAAATAATGCATGACTTGCAATAACTTGAGATTTGAAACATGCTTCTCAGATGTTCCCAATAAATAGTTTCGGAAATACATAGTTTTCGTAATACCGAATACCGTATTTCGGTTATTGCACCAATACATAGTTATGTACAGAAACTATTTACGTTTTAAAACGCCCATCGCTACCACCATGTCGGTCCAACTCCAGGATCAGAATTCGAAACATATCCGGCTGCAGCGTGGGGTGAGACAGGGAGACGTTATATCTCCGAAACTGTTCACCGCTGCACTGGAAGACGTTTTCAAGCTTCTGACTGGAGAGGACTCGGCATTAACATCAATGGCGAGTACATCACTCACCTTCGATTTGCTGACGATATCGTGATCATGGCTGAGACCTTGGAAGACCTAGGCGCAATGCTCGAAGGACTCAGTAGAGTCTCCCAACAAGTAGGTCTTAAAATGAACATGGATAAGACGAAAATAATGTCAAACGTCCATGTTACACCCACTCCTCTGAAGGTTGGAGACTCTATACTCGAAATTGTTGACGAATCCAGGTATACAACCTGGAACAAACAGTCCAGTTAGGTAGTTCCAACTTCGAGAAAGAGATCAATCGTCGAATCCAACTCGGCTGGGCAGCGTTCGGGAAGCTCCGCAATATCTTTACGTCCAAAATACCGCAGTCTCTCAAGACTAAAGTCTTTGACCAGTGTGTGTTGCCAGTGATGACATATGGATCCGAGATATGGTCGCTTACTACGGGCCTCATAAAAAGGCTATGCTTGGTGTTTCCCTACGTGATCGAATGAGAAATGAGGAGATACGTAGGAGAACTAAAGTTACCGACATAGCTTTCAGAATCGCTAGACTTAAGTGGCAGTGGGCAGGGCACATAGGTCGTAGAACAGATGGCCGTTGGGGCAGTAAAGTTCTCGAATGGCGACCGCGCACCGGAAGGCGCAGTGTGGGCAGGCCTCCGACTCGGTGGACCGACGACCTGGTAAAGGTTGCAGGAAGCCGCTGGATGCGAGCCGCACAGGACCGGTCGGTGTGGAAATCCTTGGGGGAGGCCTTTGTCCAGCAGTGGACGTCTTTCGGCTGATAAGTAGATAGATTGAAAATACAAACTACAAAATACTGTATTTTATTGGCTTTTATTTGAAATACAAAATACAAAAATACAAAATACGTTACTGAAATCTCGAATTTACTTTTATACCTCATTCCAAATTCCAAACAGAATGATATGGGTGATATACAACGTAACATGGTCATTAAAACTAGTGGTGTGACTGAAATGAGATAATCGTAACGTAATTATGAATCAAATCTACTTAAATAAATAAATCCATACTAATATTTTAAATGCGAAAGTAACTCTGTCTGTCTGTCTGTCTGTAACGTTTTAACGCCTAAACCGTTAAATAAATTTTATTGGTATGGAGATAGACCTTGGAGACGAACATAGGCTACTTTTTAGGGTTCCGTAGCCAAATGGCAATAAACGGAACCCTTATGGATTCGTCATGTCTGTCTGTCGGTCCGTATGTCACAGCCACTTTTTTCCGAAACTATAAGAACTATACTGTTGAAACTTGGTAAGTAGATGTATTCTGTGAACCGCATTAAGATTTTCACACAAAAATAGAAAAAAAAACAATTTTTGGGGGTTCCCCATACTTAGAACTGAAACTCAACAATTTTTTTTCATCAAACCCATACGTGTGGGGTATCTATGGATAGGTCTTCAAAAATGATATTGAGGTTTCTAATATCATTTTTTAGGGTTCCGTAGCCAAATGGCAAAAAACGGAACCCTTATGGATTCGTCATGTCTGTCTGTCTGTCTGTCCGTCCGTCCGTATGTCACAGCCACTTTTTTCCGAAACTATAAGAACTATACTGTTGAAACTTGGTAAGTAGATGTATTCTGTGAACCGCATTAACATTTTCACACAAAAATAGAAAAAAAAACAATAAACTTTGGGGGTTCGCCATACTTAGAACTGAAACTCAAAAATTTTTTTTTTCATCTAACCCTTACGTGTGGGGTATCTATGGATAGGTCTTCAAAAATGATATTGAGGTTTCTAATATCAGTTTTTTTCTGTGCAGGACCGCCCTGTCGTACTGTAGTGGACTGCGCTGTAGGTGGGGTCGCACACACCAAACTGTGCTGGATTGGAGGTACCGTCGGTGGTGAAAGAAGTAAAAAACTGTAAGTCGGGGAGGAGTCTGTGACTGTAGCTGTAATGACTGGTATGATTGTAATGACCGAATGCTCGGCTGTAATAGATGGAATGCATAGCGGTCCGCAGGGCGACCGTATTTATGGGTCGGACCGCGTGCGTACCCTGCCCCGCTACCCCCGCACTGAACTATCTTTATTGGTGATCTGTATTTACATTTACTTACAATCTTATTTTTATCTTACATTATAGTTACACTATATTATTTAAAACTGTTTTATATCTAGAAAGCCTATCTGTAATGTCTTAATTTTAACATAGTAACTCTATTTCACTGTTTCCCGCCAAACGTTGGGGCATCGCGTCATGACGCCGTTACTGTTGGAGTCCCGCTATGTGTACCGTTAGGCAAAGGCAAAAGATGTCGAACGGATTCTTGCTGCTTTTGGCTCTAAGTCAAAAAAGAGAATTTTACTTGAATGTTACATTTCTATAATATTTGTCTCGAAAATCGTATATATTTTTGTTCCCACGCATTAATTCGATATTTTTTTCGTTTAAATCCATCAAGCGGTTGTAAAAAAATACAACTGCTGTGTAACCGCGTCGCCGCGCTGCGCTGCACTGCGACCGCCCCGCCCCCGGTGTGGCATGCTAACATGGTTGCCATAGTTATACAGCAGCGCGGGCCCGCGATCAAACTGCGCCGCGCCGCGCCTGCGCTGCTTCTGACCCGCGCTCGAGCTGCCCGGTTTGTCGTCCGGCAGTTGCAGAGCGGCGCGGCGCAGCGCAGTTTGAGCGCGGGCCCGCATTTAAACTGCGCTGCTACTGACTTGCTTTTGGTGTGGCAAAGCCTTAAGTGGGCGCTCCGGAGTCGACGATTTGCGCGCCGGTTCAACGGGGCTCACACGGAGTGGTGACTTTTGGAAAGGATGCGGGGGCGGGGGCGGGCGCCTCCACAACCATTGGCTCCTCAGGGGGGGCGCTGCGCCTGTTGCGGCCACCGCGGCGTCTGCGGCGGCGGCGGCGGCGGCGACCGGGCGGTGGGCAGGCCGCATTTCTTGTAAAATGTGTGTCCCCCCCCTGTAATTTCTAAAATAAGAGAATGATAAAACTAAAAAATATATATGATGTACATTACCATGCAAACTTCCACCGAAAATTGGTTTGAACGAGATCTAGTAAGTAGTTTTTTTGATACGTCATAAATCGTAAACCGCAATTTACCTACAACAAACTACAAGAACTTTTATATTATCTTACTTGCTGCTACGGAACCCTTCATGGGCGAGTCCGACTCGCACTTGGCCGTTTTTTATTGCATTCTTTATAATTCATGCATTAGAGGGTTAATGATATTACAGACATAAATTATATAATTTCATACATTTGTTTACATTGGACAGATAAAATCAGAAAAGGTTTATAATGTGTATTTGTATAGTTTGACCCAGGTTTGTTTGAAATGCAGTGACAGTGGGTTGAATTACTTGGAGCCCAGGGTTGCCAGGTATCCGGATTTAGCCGGACATGTCCGGCTTTTTACAGTCGTGTCCGGCCAAATAAATTAATAAATACATTAAGTAATCGAGTAGGTATAATACTAGAAAAAAATGTAACGAACTTGGCGTTCAATCAAATTAAAGACATATTTTATAAGCTGTCTAAAAAGGTACCTACAAAATATGTTATCAACTTAAGATCCTTTATTTCTGAGAGTATATGAGTTTTGGGCAAGGATTTTTTTAAAGTGAGCGCTCGTGTCTCAGCTTTCAAAAAAAAATCTATTTAATGTTTACGGTGTAGTAGTTTTTTCATGATTAATTGGTTTTTGTAACGAGGCAGAAAATTTAAAAAACAATCGAAAAGCCGTAATAGCTAAGTAACCATACATTTTTGACCCCTGGTTAACTAGACTTAATTTGTTGCAAATGTTCTCTAGAATAACCCCTTTAAAGGACCACGTCGAATTACCAATCACCCTGTATATTCATCTTTCGTACTCGTAAGGGGATGGTTTGACTAAAATTTTCTGGTGTATAGTATTTTCAAGTGCGTCAGTCGCATCGGTCGCTCTAGCCTCGGAAGAGAAGTAAATCCACAACGATTTATTTGCCAAATATTTATTTATTTTAGCACTGGTGGCAAGTAAGTGACAGCTGGAGTAGACACTTTGCCCTCGTTAGGACTTTGCGATGCAATTGGCGGTAAATAAGCAGGAGTCGGCGTTTGCGGCGTAGGAGACGTCAACCTTGGTGAACTGGAAGTGCCGAAGGATGACGACGTCGCCGTTGGTGAAGAGTTCGGTGGCAAGTACGCAGCTGACGGAGAGCCTGAAGTGGTGCTGCTTCCGGGCTGCATCGAAACAGGTGGTACATAGGAGTCTGATGGCGATGCCACTTTGGATCCTTGAGTACTCGTAGGAGTGGTAGAGGCTACATTTAAAGATATACCTATAGGTGATCCTCCTCCTCCTATGTTAACAATGCTTTCGTCAATACCAATAGGTGGTAAATATTTTGGGGCATTAGTTGAGGCCAGTGCCGCTTTAGCTTGAGTTACACTGGATGTGGCTGTGGTGGTGCTCGGCATTCCGTAATTATAACCTGTGACTTGAGATCTGACTGTCCCACTCGGTACAGCTGTTCCTACTGTAGTGGCAACTGTTCCTGCAGTCGTAGCTTGAGTGCCAATAGCAGGTGATCCGTAGTTATAACCAGCTCCACTTGTGCTTTGCAAAGTAGTTGAACTACTGTAACCACCTGAATTGGATCCACTGCTATATCCACCAGAAGAGGTGGTTGATGTAGAGCCAGAACTCGAGAGCCCGACGTTGACTGAGTTGCTTGACGGAGCAGAGTACGCGTAATACATCTGTTGTGCCTGAGTGCTCCTGTCAATTGTGGCTTGAGTGGACACGGGCGTAGCTGGCCGCGTGGGCAATTCGAACGCTACACTTGGCCTCTTATACACGTACCCGTTTTGCCTTTTTATGCGAACATGTTTTGAAGCGTTATTTTTTTCCACGTCACCAAGACTAAAAGTCAAAACTAAAAGGGTGATCACTACTCTTAGAGTAAACTTCATCTCAGGAATTATTAACGCTGTGACGGTCTATGCGTCCTAAATTGTGAATCAAAAGACGATGATTGTTTGGTTCACCTCCATTTATAATAATTTAGAGGAAGTAAGCTCGTCGTTACGAAATCCTTCCATGGTTATGGTTAACCCTACGAAACATTACCTACTGTTGTGACTAGGTATACTGTAGAGACTCTTTATAAAACTTTTTACACATTTGTCTAAATTGAAGCGCTGAGAGCAAGAGTGGCGTAAGCCCATTTTCGCGTAATGGAGATATTTGACTTTAAAAAATCCTTGGTTTATACATCATAAATTTTTAGATAAAAGATTCGTTTATCCATGTTAGTAACTATACTTAGTTTTTTCTTACTTGTCTTATTTTTGAAAACATAATAGCGTACCTACTCATAATTACTGATATTTCATAGAGTTGGAAAAGCTATTTTATAACAAGATTTCTCTATACTATGAAATGTGAATGGTAATGAGCATGTAAGCTATTATATTTTCAAAAATAAGACAAGTAAGAAAAAAATTGAGTAGGTATATGTCAAGGCCCAAGTAACACAGGAAGCATTTTAACAAACGAAAAGTCAACTTATGTAGAACTTAAGGTCCGTATAAACTCTTATATCGTCCCGCGCACCACTAAGTCACGTATCTCAGTTTTTTGATGATTTGAGTTAGGACTGCCGCTGACTTTCCTTTAACTCACGCTTCTGTATGAATACTGGTTCTCATAATATTGGTATTTACATAGTTAACCTATCTAATAAAAATTCAGGAAAAAATTCAACTAAGTAACGTAAGTAACTCACTTAGGGTTTTTAGTCAAAACCTGTTTTAAGACTTTGATAAAATATTATATCCTATCTCATATAGGATATAATATCCTAGCAATGAGATACGATACGATATTATTATGTTCTTTATTTTGGTGGGAGACAGACGGTTGATATGCTGTTAGGCCGCGGGTGCACTCATCTGATCCGATCTCTTAAAAACTGTCAGATGTACGCGGGTGCACTGGTCCGGTAAACTGTCGGACGGAAACAGTCATTCCACCATCCTACAGCGCTGCTGCACTAATCCGATCCGGTCAGATCCGACAGCCAAGCCACATCCACCTGTCGGTTCTGTAAAAACCTATCGGATGTACGCTGCTGCACTGGTCCGATAACTGTCGGATGGAAACAGACATTCCACAGCTCCGCATAGCAAGCGCCGTCGTCGCTTTGAATAGTGTTGCCTGTTGTACGATAAAAAATGTGCTCGACTTTTACACCAACTATTATAATATTATTTAATCATTTTTACTCGTATGTTTAGTTATATTTATAGCCCATAGGCATATTGTATGAATATATACGTAAGTATTTATTTTTCATTAAAAATGCATTACGCTTATGTACTTGGATGGTAACAGAACTTAAACAAATAAATATTAAAAACTGAAAAATCTAAATATTTTATATAAGTAGATGCTTTACACATTTTCTTAAATAGTATTTTTCACTTAGTACAAAATACTATAATATATTCATACATACATATGCATTTGAATATTCTATAAATTTATATTGATTTCGGTAGGTACCTATAAAACATTATCATATCGGGGGTTCACGGGCGACTTGTATTAAGCGACATTTTTGGAAACACAGGTAACCTCTACTTTAAAAATTTATTTCTTACAAAATACCTCACAAAAAATAACTTCTGAATAATATTTAAAATATTAAGAATATCGAGAATCTATATAATACTAAGAAGTTAAGTTTTAATGATTATTTTTCTAAGAAATATTTTTTTAAATCAGTCTCCTGAACATTTCTAAAAATGTCGCTTAATACAAGTCGCCCGTGAACCCTTGATATTATCTATCTATCTATCTATCAGCCGAAAGACGTCCACTGCTGGACAAAGGCCTCCCCCAAGGATTTCCACACCGACCGGTCCTGTGTGGCTCGCATCCAGCGGCTTCCTGCAACCTTTACCAGGTCGTCGGTCCACCGAGTCGGAGGCCTGCCCACACTGCGTCTCCCGGTGCGCGGTAATGAATTATCATATTATTATATATGTAAATCGATAACTAAACTCTACATGACGATAAATTATGCACAATACTTCGTCTAGTCCTGTAAGGATGTCAGTGTCCGACTGTGTCGGATGAGTGCAGCACGTTCATAGAAAATGTACAGCGACTAGTGAGAGCCGATAAAATAAGATCCGTTTTATAAGTTATAAGTCCGGTAAACTATCGGAGTCGGATGAGTACAACCGGACGGTGACGGATACTCATCATACTCATACAAAATGTACAGCAACTGGATCGGACTCTGACATCATGTGTCGGATCTGATCGGATCGGATGAGTGCGCCCGCGCCTTTTGGATGTTTGCGGGGGTGAACGACGGTGGAGCAGGGAAGTTCTGGCTAACTAAACTATAGGACTTGGTGATAAGTAGTTCTTTAATGATTACTTATATTTTAATACATATAGGTTGAAAACAATACTGTTGCTCCTATTACATAAGGTTTGAACAAAGTACAATTTTGTACAATTTTGAACAAAGTACAAACTAATATTATGTAACAAATCTTTTATTTGGGAAATTTTCCTATTTTCATAATAAAAATATGATCAGTTTATTATTTTCATAAACTAGTGTAGTTAACTGTAGAATCGTAAGTGGAAAATTATTCGGATATTGAAAAACAAAGTTATCATAAAGTCTCCTATCTGTTTTCAAAAATCCAAAAAAATATTACTAATACAATTAAGTGAGTAGATAATATATCAAATGAAAGCAGAAACTTTACTCTATATATAGGTATATTAGTTTTATCTCAGCATGTCCTTGGAATTAAACTATAATAGAAGTTTGAAATTCCCTAACTAAAAACGGTTGTTTTGAAGAACTTGCAAAAATTAGATACGTGAGTTAGTGGTGCGAGGGACGATATAAGTTCACCGAACATCTTGACGTTTTATATTGGCATTTCAATACCATTATAATGCTTTACACTGCATAACGGTTGGATAATGGCACATAAAATGCTTTTGTAAAGCCTTTAGTTTTATTGTAGCAAACTACAATGCAGCTGTACAGATTTCAGCTGTTTTTAGTGCATTCGAATCTACAATAGCATTTTTAAGTAGTAAATAAATGCTTAATGATGTTTAATAGCATAAACATGAACCATTATAATGCTACGAAAATCCGCTATACAGCTTTCAGCTGATTTAGTGCCTTAGGGTCTACAATAGCATTTTTAAGTAATAAGATAATGCCTAATGCTGCTTAATGGCATACATTTGTACCATTATAATGCACCGAAAATCCGTTATAAAGCTTTGAGCTGGTTTAAGTGCTCTTTGTTGTGTAATAGCACTTTTTAAGTGGTAAGTAAAAGCCTAGTATTGCTGAACAGCATAAACGTGAATCAATATAATGCTTGCATTTTAAAGATCAACTGAGTTATGTTGTACAGCTAACAGCTCTTTTATCAAATACACGTGAGTTATTTTAATGCGTTAAGCTATATATACTTCATTCCAATCAAAAAAAGCAAAAGGTAAACAAACGTAGTATGCAGATGACATTGACATGTGTCAGTTCCATAGTAAGTTTGTTTACGTTTTGCTTTTTTTTGATTGGAATGAACCATACATTCATTATACTGTATTCGTAAAACCATTTGTCGGCCATATTGGGAAAAAGCACAAGTATATAGGGTAAAGTGACCTTATTCTGGCACCCACCATTTACTGGCACCATTTAATCCGCGAATTAATTATCGATAATAAGGCAACAATAAATTTCACGGTGTTGCAACTTAATCTACAAATATAGTAAAATTCTTATCCATCATACTGGCCAAACAGAAAAAATAACTAAATCGTTTTAGCGTCTTAGTTTGATGAAATCAAAGCGTGCATCGAGTTGACCAGTGATAAAATATTTTTTTGCTAAGGTTCGACCTTTTTTAGTCTCATCAAATCTACATCATTTACATGCCCTACTTTGTTGTTGGTTTTTAAATTATTTCTTTACATGTTTTTTGAGCTATTTGAAAACTTTTTTAAAAGTAATAAATTGTTTTCATAATTATATTGCGGTGCAAACATTAAGTACAGTAAAGCTTCTCCATTTTAATTTATTTACACTGATATAAAAAAATGGTTTTTCTTTGATTTTACTATTTATTGGCACTAGGGCCAATAATTAGGATTAATTATGCTAACAATTGGTCTTTTTTTTATGGCAGAGGTGGCATACGAGCAGACGGATCACCTGATGGTAAGCGATTACCGCCGCCCATAGACACCCACAACACCAGAGGAGTCACAAGTGCGTTGCCGGCCTTTGATTTGGGAGTACGCTCTTATAACGTAAGGTTTATATTTTTCAGTCTACCTCTTTTATTTCTTTCGTAAGTAATATAAAGGTTATCTTTGTCTGTGTTCTTTTTTTACTTACCTACATCTATACCTAACGAGTTTTGTGATAATTACCTTAGAGCTCGACATGCCAATAAATGGATTGAATTGTGATAATAATTGGCCAATTTATGCCATTAATTGGGAAATCGTGCTATATAGAAAAAAACAGAAGTTATGTTGATGTACATATTCATTTGACATGTTTAAAAACTTATAATCTGCAACATTGTCATACTTTTTTTGTAGGCAATTTTCCATTACAGGTATCTTGATTTCTGCAAGAAGTGGTCCTTAAAGTGCCAATAATTGGGTACTTTACCCTATGCTTTTTTTTTGCAAATGGGTTTTATTGTTTTGCTTAAGAAGCCCCAAAATTGCGTTAAAGTAATGGCACTATTTCAGTCTACATCAAGTCTACTGGTGTACCTGTGAACCCATATAGAACTACTTTATGCACAATGGCACTGCAGTTGTTCATCAAATCTCTTCTCTCTGGCCTCTGGCTTAATAGTTGTTCACGTGTGAGTATTTATACTGTTGGCGGCATAAATTAGCCTTTTTAAAGGTTCACCGGGCTGCTATAGAAAGACACCATTTTGTAAATATTTTATAACCAAAAAATATTATCATTCGGACCTATTTATAAAAGCAAGTAGACCTAAATAATAATGATATAACTTAATATAATACTGCCCAACCAATACTACTACGTTAATTATGCAAAATTCGTTCTACACTAGAAATACACAATTGTTTTGGCTATTTCACACATATCTTTATATAAAATTTTATATCAAAACCACAAAATATCTAAGGTGTATGAAAATTTTCAATAAAACCTACATAGACATTTACAGTAAACTAAATTGCGCAGTAATATTTGAAGGCATGAAATAACAAACAAGTCAAAAACTTTCCTAGTATTATAAATTTTGTATTCATGAAAACAATATGGTGTCACTCACTCAATCAGTTTCGACTTCGTCCATATTATATTGCGAGGCATAAGTTAATTATATTATAACATTTGTACCGCGCGTATTAGAGATGTTTTGGCAATGATGTAGGGATTCTTTTATTTTCTAACTGTGAACACTTAAATAGCTCCAATCATCCTTTTACTACTTTCTAAAGCTAGTATAATGCTTTTGTAATGCAATTAAGATCTTCATTATCAATAATATTGCCAATATAATGCGTCTGTAATGCGATTGGCAACTTCATGGACCATAATAATGCTTCTTTAATGCGATTGATAGCTTTTTGACCACAATAATGCTAATATAATGCGCCTGTAATGCAATTAAACAACTATTGTGAACCTATTTAGGATCTAAAGCCGTATAATTTGTACCCAAATAAGCATTACAGTAGCCGTATAAACGTTTATGCTACTATAGAACTAACTCAAAATGCTAAAACGATACAGAAATGCTGTAAGTCGGCCGTTATACTGCTTTGATGTGTTACTTAGGGGTGCATTAAAATAGGTCATTTTTATTATGATTTAGGTAGGTAATTTGGCAATCCCCATATTTGGGACTGTGTAATACGAAATATTGACTAACACCAATTGAAACATTGGTGTCGATTCGGTTTTCACCATTTAACTTATTTGACAGCACTAAACTTAAGTGTTTGTCTTTTTCTCTCTATATTGAAAAGACATATATAGGATAAGTACTTAAATTAAGTTTAGTCCTGTCAAATAAGTTTAATCGTAAACACCGAATCGTCATCATTGAGTACAAAATTTAAAAAACTTTTTATTAATTTCTGTTTTAATAATTACCGTCAAACCATCAAACTTTGCCCTAAACGGATATTTTGCCCACTAAGTCTAATCTAAGATCAACCTTAAAAAAGAAAAAATATATTTAATTTCAGAAGATTTTGTTTGAATTAGCAGAAAATTGATTATATTTATCACAACACCGTAAATTTTGCCCGCGCGAAAAAATTTACAAGGGTTGTCACTTTATTATTTTCATAATGGTAAATTTAGTTAAACGATTTTTTAATGTTTAGTATTAAGCGAAAATTTAAATAGGTACATAGTATAAAAAGAAAGTATGTATTATAATGTTTTGACAAATTTATAAGACTATAATATGTACGTTGGATTACCTATTTGGCCAGATCTTATTTTGACAACCTGTATAAAGCAAGACCATAAAAGCTGGCAGTATTTATTGTTAATTTATGCGCCATCGTGGATTATTTCATGCTACTGTAATACGTATGTTACATGTTATCTTTTTAAATGTTATTGATTTCGCTAAGAAAAATATGTGTTCCTACTTTGTATTAATAAGTACCACACACATTATTTAAGATTATTAAAAATCTACCAATATTTTTTTATAACCAATCAGATTTTGACAACCCTAGACCTACAAGTTGCTTGTATGAAAACAAACGGAGTTAGGCAGGTAAATTTGCCCATTTGTTTCTGGACGAATCTATTATTACTTAGCAATTGACAATATAAATAACAGACTAGTCAAATATCTGGAGAAAAACTCAATACTGTCAATGGCTCAGTTTGGTTTTAGGTCTAAATTATCAACAAATGACGCTGTACATCAACTCACAGACTATATAGTGCAGGAACTTGACAAGGGTAATAGAACAATAGGAGTATTTCTGGACCTCGCTAAAGCTTTTGACACAGTTTCTATTCCCATTCTATTAAAGAAGCTTGAATCGCTAGGAATAAGAGGTACTCAGCTTAATTTATTCGCAAACTATCTATCAGAGCGTACCCAGTGCGTAAGACTAGGCAATGTACTCAGCGATGATCTGAAAAATACTTCATTTGGAGTTCCCCAAGGAAGTATCTTAGGTCCTACTTTATTTTTAATTTACATTAATGACTTATGTGACCTTAAATTAGACGGTGGTAAAATCATAGCCTACGCCGATGATACTGCCTTGTTATTTTCTGCAAAGACAGAAGAACAGGTCTATGAATATGCACAGCGAGGCTTTAATATTGTTAATAACTGGCTCCAGCAACATCTACTAACCTTAAACGCGGATAAAACTAAATACGTTCATTTTTCTATGCGTAAATCAATTTCGGCTCAACCTATTCCACAGCTCCATGCTCATCATTGTAATTACACTACGAACAACTCGTGCAAGTGTCCAGACATAGGTATTACTAACAAAATAAAATATTTAGGTATTATGCTTGACGAAACTCTGTCGTTTCGAGACCATATCAATGCTTTATGTGGCAGAGTGCGTAAGTTAATATTCATTTTTAAAAAACTACGCTCCATAGCAGAATCAAAAATAATTAAACAAGTTTACTTTGCTTTATGCCAATCGATATTAACTTATTGCATTTCGTCATGGGGTGGCACAGCTAAAACCTCATTACTATCTATTGAACGAGCCCAGAGAGCGATTCTAAAGGTTTCAACATCCCGTCCTTTCCTCTTTCCCACAGTACTTCTTTATAAAACCTGTAAGGTACTCACAGTTAGGCAATTATTTATATTGAGCACTGTCCACAAACAGCATGCTGCACTTCCCTACAACACAGAATCTACTAATAAAAGACGAAAAGATATAGTTTGCCCTCAAAATACTAGAACATACCATGCATTATCTTCCAGATTTTACGTGTTCCTAGGACCGCTTCTCTACAATAGATTAAACGCCAAATTATGTATATATGCTCTTAATTATAATAAAACTAAAAAAACGCTTCGTGAGGCACTTCAAAATATGTCCTATGACGATACAGAGAATCTATTAACTGTAACAAAATGAATATATATTGTTATTTTCGATATGTACAAATTATATTCGGTTAATATCTTGCTTTTTTTAAATTTAGATTTATAATTAATCATTTACCTACTACTAAGGAGAAAATTGTATTTTGCAAGTAAACATTTAAGTTAGTAATGTAAGCCTTTTTTCGCCTGAAACACAGGGCAACCTAGTTCAGGCACGTGTTTCTGTATTCTAATAATATGTTTAGTCTTAGTTATTACATTGTCATTTAAGTTTTATCTCAATAAATATTATTATTATTATTATTATATTATTAATATATTAGAACGCCAATTTTGTCCTTAAACTTCAAATGGTTCTTACACATAGACGGCATAAGAGTTATAGTTTAACAGATCATGGGAGTGGGCAAATATGGACGAAAGTGAAGGTAAATTTGCCCGCTATCAAAATATTAAATTGCTTGGAATCGCATTCAAATATAACTGAATATACAAATATAACCCAATTCTATGATCCCATAGGTTATCCTTAGAAATTAAAAAGTAATGCTTATCATAGATAATTTTTGATAAAATCAACAAAATTATAAAAAAGCGGGCAAAGTTAGACGGTTTTACGGTTTTGTGCAATTTTTCAGATAATATACATAATAATGAGAAATTGCTCTTACATATAATTATTTATATTTATCTATTTATTTTATTTGGATTGTTTTTTAGTTTACGAAACTGCTTAATATATGTGTTCCTATTTTTGCCTGCTTACAAAGAACAATTATCAGAAGAAAATGTTCCTATTTGGGTTTGCTGGATTGACCGTTGTAACCAGGTTGTAACAAACTTTTATCACCTGGATTTTATTTGCTTATACCTATGCGAAATAGCTATCCTCCTTTTAAATTATTTGTAGTTAGATAGAATCGAGGCGCTGAGAGCAAGAGTGGTGTAAACCAAATTTTTTGAAAATATTGTTCTTGTTTTCTACGGATCGCTAATGTTATACCTATACCTTCGGGGCGCTTTTATTGTATTCCTAATTTCTAACTAATTCAAAGGCAACGTTTTTAGTTTTTTCATTTACTGTTTTTCACAACAGTTTTGACGTATGCTAGCTTACACCAGTCTTATACCAATATTGCAATTTTTTGCAAAAATTAAAACCATTATGTCGTATGCCATAAGTGCCATTTGAAACAATAAATTTTAAGAAGCGTAAATCAGTTCCAGTTACACACCTCAACCTTATATCCCAATGGAAATACTTACAATAACAGATACAAAGAAAAAAGATTATATAGAACTGTTGGCCTACATTCCTCCCGTGTACCATGACTTTCATCAAGATGTATAATAAGAAAATTAAAGTTCCTAACACAGTTAGAAAAAAAATAATTATAAGAAAAAGTAAACAATAGAGATGCGCCGAATGTGGGTTCAACCGAATACGAATATTCGGTAATAAAATAAAATAAAATTCGGCCGAATATTCGGTCCGAAATATACCGAACCGAACATTCGGCCGAATTATTCGGTTTATTTATTACGCAGTAAATAGTCTACGGCTCTCGGAATTGCTTGCTCGTGGAACGGATGGCCGTTGGGGCAGTAAAGTTCTCGAGTGGCGACCGCGCACCGGAAGATGCGGTGGTGTGGGCGGGCCTCCGACTCAGTGGACCGACGACCTGGTGAAGGTTGCGGGAAGCCGTTGGATGCGAGCCGAAAAGGACCGGTCGGTGTGGAACGCCTTGGGGGAAGCCGCCGATAATATCAAATTGATCAGATGTTTTACCTGTATCGAAATTGATACTCGTATTCTCAGTGGATTGTATACTTATCATATCACCATAATCTTTCTCTTTAGTAGGTAAAAAAGTTGTATGTTTACATAATCTTTATTTTATTGCATTCTGTGACTTTTAGTACTATATTTTAACAATAAAAAAACTTTTAAGTAAAACAGTCTCTAAGGTTTTGCTGAACAATGAAACCCAGTATTTTTGCGGTTTGGTAAATTACAAACAAGAAAATTAAATTATAAATGGCACCTAAACTACCTATCTAATAGAATGAGTGAGATCATAGCACAGTGAGATTGTTTACTTACAGTCGTGCCATAGTCTATAAATCTGATAAAGTATAAAAATCGTAATCATACACCCTTATTTAGATGTCTTCAACTTCATTATTATTCATCATCATCATCATCATCATCAGCCTGCATTAGTCCACTGTTGGACATAGGCCTCCCCCAAGGCACGCCACTTATACCTATCTTCGGCCACGCGCATCCAGCTGTTACCAGCAACCTTGCGCAGATCATCGCTCCACCTAGCCGGGGGGCGTCCCACGCTACGTTTGCCCAAACGCGGTCTCCACTGTAGCACTCTGTTTGTCCACCGGTTGTCAGTACTTCGACATACATGTCCGGCCCATTGCCACTTCAGTGTGCTAATTCTCTGAGCAATGTCGGTTACTTTGGTTCTCTGGCGAATAACCTCATTTCGGATTCGGTCGCGCAGAGAAACTCCGAGCATGGCTCTCTCCATGGCACGCTGTGTGACTTTGAGCTTGTGGACTAACTGCACTGTTAGTGTCCACGTTTCGGCGCCATAATATGTCATCACGGGTAGGACGCACTGGTTGAAGACTTTTGTCTTCAGGCATTGCGGTATTGGGGACGTGAATATGTGACGAAGCTTTCCGAATGCTGCCCATGTCATTATTATTATAGTTATTTAATTCTAGTCAAATATCAACTTTAAAGATCGCCAGTGAAATCGAACTTCCATACAAACAAAGTATACTTATTTTAATTTACATTAGGTACCTACGTACAAGATTTGACCAAGAGTTTTTGTATTTCTTTTTTTATTACAAAATCCGATCCGATATCAAATTCATTTGCGTGGACATTCGGGTGCCCCTCAGAACTGTTGAGTGAAAGGACCGCAACTCGACGTCTTGAAAGTTGTAGAGGTTCCAGTTGCATGTGGTAACAAATATTTTGACATACGATGTTGTACCACAGTGGCGGCGCGGCCGTTTTTCGACCGGTTTCTATTTGGGAGATAGGTATTGAGATGTATTAGTTAATTAACTACTATAGCTAATTTTACACTACTGTTTAATTACACTGTCTGTAGACAACATTTTCTGTAAAGTTAACACGACAAATTAGGAATCTACCAAAATTCGTGTATTTACTTCAGATTATGGGGTGCTGAAACTGTACGCGGTGTCCGACGGACCGCCATCGCTGTCGGTGCGTCAAGCGTTGGCGGCGCTGCAGGTGCCGTTCCAGCTTTATGTTCGCCCTTGCGAATATGCTGCGGTGAGTGGAATCCTTCTTTTGGATATTTATTTTACATAGTACGTTAGTAGTACGAAAGTAATTGGTGCAATTGTTACAATGAGGTCAAGTACTTGGCGAGGAGTAGAAGAGAATGGAGTTAGTCCACTGACAAAAGGCCATCTCCTATGATAGAGAAGAAAACAATATAAAATCGTTCGCAACAGTGGCGTAGCGTGCGGGGGGCGGCGGAGCCATGGCCCCGGGAGGCACATGGACAGGGGCGGCACATGGAGGGCGGCGAGTGAGCGCCGCATTTTTTTAGCATCAGTGTTATTAGGCGTCGATGAACTGGACTTAGATCACGCTCCTTAAGATATTGACAGAGAAGAGTTCAAACTTGAACGTGTACGTCTTTAGGCTTCCGTAGCTGCAACAGACCCCAACTTAGTTGTGAGAGAAGCTTCTCTAAACTGCTGTTAATTAAAAATTACCTAACATTGACTATATGCAGACCGGCCGCAAGCGGGCGTGTAAGGCGTGCATAGCACGCGGGTGGCACGACCAGAGGGGACGGACGGCAGATTGAGTGAACGAAATATCTTCTTCTTCTACTTAGCGTTATCCCGGCTGGAGCCAGGGTCCGCTTTCCTACTCAATCTACTCCACTTTGCCCGATCTTCAACATCCTCTTCAGTGAGGTCATTTTCTCTCATGTCCGCTCTCACAACGTTAAGCCAGCGCTTCCTGGGCCTTCCACGGGATCTAGGGCCATCAACGATAAGTTCAAGGCATCTTTTACCGACGTACTCTGGCGGTCTGCGGCTTACGTGACCAAACCATCGGAGACGACTTTCCTGCAATTTGTCCGCTACGTCTCGGACACTGAGGCTACCACGGATGTGCTCGTTACGGATGCGATCGAGTCGCGTAACGCCACACATCCACCGCAGCATTTTCATCTCCGCGACGTGAAGCTGCTGGACATGTCTTCCAAGGACTGGCCACGTCTCGCTGCCATAGAGTAGTACGGGGCGTATGATGCACTTGTACACGAGGCCCTTCAACTTCACCGGCATCCTGCGGTCGCAAATAACCCCGGTGACTTCCCGCCATTTCGCCCAAGCTGCGCTAATCCGGGTATGAACGTCATGGTGAATTAACCCAGACTCGTGCAGGACAGACCCAAGGTATCTAAACTTGTCAGTCTTAACAACGGACTCTGCGCCTACCTTTATGGGTTCAGGATCCGTACTACCACAGGCCATGTACTCGGTCTTCGCGACATTTAGCTTCAAACCGCCGCTCTCAAGCGCACCCTTCCACAAGTTCACCTTATGCTCCAGTTTCTGCTTTTCCTCGTCTATCAGCGCAATGTCATCGGCGTACATCATGAGCCAGGGTGACGGCTCATGGACTTTTGCCGTGACAACGTCGAGCACTACGCTGAAGAGGAAAGGACTCAGGGCGGAGCCTTGGTGAACACCAACTGTTATTGGGAATGGGCGAGTATCGCCAACGGCGGTCTTTACTACGGATACCGAATCACGGTACATGTCTCGAATTATGTCAATAAAGGTTTGCGGCACGCACTTCACCTTTAGGGCCCACCAAACCGAGCGTGGGACGCAGTGTAGGGGCTTTTTCTTTTCCCTGTACGCTTCGGTCAGTATCCTCAAGGCGAAGATAGGGTCCATAGTGCCGCATCCAGGGCGGAACCCAAATTGACAGTCCGAGACAGTGCACTCTTTTCGGAGCCTCGATAGAGTGAACGAAATATATGATAAAAAATATTCAAAGTTATATGACCCAGCTAAAACGTCATTGTGTGTTAGTTAAGATAATGCTGTCTCTCTTTCTTATTTATACGTGTTTCTCTGCTCCTATTATTAATTATAAGTCTCTTTTATATTTTGAAAGGTTGGCTGGAAGAGTATACAAACAAACAAACAAATACACGTCATGAAAACAGATGTTATCATATGAAGAATGAAACTCGTACAGTAACGGCGCAGTTAGGTACTATTTTACACAGGGCCGGCCTTTGTGTCGTGCCACCCGTGCACAGACACAGGGCGCCGAGTTCATGAGGCGCCAAGCACTCTGGTAGTTGGGGTACCTACCCTAACTAAAACGGCGCTGAGCGCTCCAAGTAAAAGGGTTTTTGTTGGTTTAACATAAATATTCTTAGATATAATTATGTACGAATTACGTATATTAATTTAATTTTGTATTATTTTTATATTAAAATAGTTTGCATAGTAACAAAAACGAAGTCACGTACCGATGCTGTACTTTGGTCGCGACCTACATTTTGGTGCAATGACGCACGTTAACTTAGCATAATTTTATATTTTTATAATTAGTGTTCAATTAGAAGCCGTTTTGACATCTCGTTTGCATTTTCATTATTTCTGACATAATCCCGGTGGGACACTCAGTGACAACTCCTTGACATTTACATTGACATTACAGTGCATTTTACATTCTTTTTTGGTCCTTCGAGCCAGATAATTATATCATTCATTATATGTATGTAATTCGATGACGACAAAGGAACTGAAAGTCGCCGAAAAAATTATTGTGAGAACCGTCCAATCACATGTTTTCAAGGATGACATTTCGAAGCTGAGAAGTGACAAACCTTTAAACAAAAATAGTAATTTATTGACTTTAAATCCATTTTTGGACAATGATGACATCATGCGCGTCGGAGGAAGGCTCAATCACTCGAATCTGGAACACAGTGTAAAGAATCCAATGATTTTACCACATGATAGTAAACTCACTGATCTTCTCATTTATCGAGCACATTTACAGACATTACATGGCGGTCCAAAGTTGACACTGACTCATCTTAGACAAAATTACTGAATTCTAGGAGGACAGCGTGCTGTTAAGCGAGTACTACACAAATGTACGACATGTCGCCGATACAATGTAAGGACTCAGTCTCAGATTATGGCAGATTTACCCGAACCTAGAGTGACAGTATCTCGGCCCTTCACACACACGGGGGTTGATTTTACTGGCCACATCGAGATAAAGGCTAGCAAGGGACGAGGCATAAAAACTTTGTTGGCTTATGTCGCTGTTTTCATTTGCTTAGCTACAAAAGCTATCCATCTGGAGGTGGTAACTGAAATGACAAGTACTGCCTTTCTAGCAGCCTTGAAGCGCTTCTGTGCAAGACGAGGAAAACCCAGTAATATCTACAGTGATAACGGCACGAACTTTGTTGGCGCAAACCGTACCTTGTTACAACAATACAGAACAATAATGCAAACAATAGACACACTCGTTCTGGATAAGGTAGAAGAGATGGGAATAAAATGGCATTTCAACGCTCCTGCTTGGCCTAGCGCTGGAGGATTGTGGGAAGCAGCTGTGAAAAGATGAAATATCATCTGAAACGCGTGATGGGAAATCAACGGTTAACTTATGAGGAACTTTCCACTCTCTTATGCCAGATCGAAGCCTGTCTAAACTCCAGGCCTTTATGCACTTTGACAGAAAATAAAGATGACATTGACTGTTTGACACCAAGCCATTTTCTCACTGGCACATCTTTTTTGACAGTTCCAGAACTAGACAATGATAGCTATGACTTGGCAGATTGTGCAAAAGCTTAGCAAGGACTTTTGGAAGCGGTGGTCTTGAGAATATCTTCAACAATTACAAGCCAGACTAAAATGGACTAGCCCAACCAAAGAACCTCAAAAGAACGATATCGTGTGCATCAAGGATGAGAACTTACCAGCAGGAAGGTGGACGTTAGGACGAGTTATTTCCTTGCATCCTGGAAAAGATGGACATACGAGAGTTGTTACTTTAAAAACGGCAAAAGGCGAAATAAAAAGACCTATCATAAAATTAGTCCCATTAGTCGAGGTTAATGAAGAACAAAAGACTGAAAAAAAAAAGAACAAATAGAACTGGCAAAATGTCATGGATAAGTGTGATTTGCTATTCCTTACTATTACTAATGACTATGACAACCCCATCTGTACAAGAATCTAGTAAAGACGTGAACATAACAACTTTGACACAGAATCAGACAATTTATTTTGACAAACTTGCAGAGGCTATGAAATAAAAGATGAAAGGAAATTGGTATTTTATTATAATATGACAAATTATTGGCAGAATGATGAAGCACTACAACACACACATCTAAAAACAACTCAAAGAGATATCTGGGCTATACAATTTCATGTTTTAATTAATCAGATAAAACAAAACATAAACGAAATAAACTATTACAATGAATTGTTAAAAACGCATCACTCAACACAAAAAAGATACAAAAGAGGCTTTAATCGACGGGGTCGGTTATGTGGCAAACTCACTGTTTGGTGTTTTAGACCAAAGATTTGCTACCAAATATGAAAGCGATATTACAACCTTACAACAGAATGACGATTATCTATTACAACTATTGAAAAATAAAACTAGTATCTTAGAGGCTGAGCACAATATCCTACAAAGAAATGAAGTGACTATGATAAAACAGTAAAACTTAATAAACGAAAATTTAACCTCTCTACAGAATGAAGCAGAACAACAGAAAGTCCACATTGAAAACGCAGTCTATACAGGGTGATTGGTAATTCGACGTGATCCTTCAAAGGGGTTATACTAGAGGTCATTTGCAACAAATTAAGTCCAGTTAACCAGGGGTCAAAAATGAATGGTTACTGAGATATTACTGTTTTTAGATTTTTTTGAAATTTTCTACCTTGTTACCAAAAACGATTAATTATGAAAAAACCATTACACCGTTTACCTTATATTGATACTTTTTTAAAAGCTGAGAAACGAGCGCTGGTTTTGAAAAAAAATCCTTGCCCAAAACTCACAAAGTTTCAAATAAACGGTCTTAAGTTGCATAAAAATATTATTTTGTATAAATTTTCCATAAGTAATTGAGTATTACTAGAAAAAAATGTAGTGAACTTGGCGTACAAATTAATGACAAAAGTTTCTTGTTTCATAAGCTTTCTAAAAAGGTACAAATGTTATCAAATTTTGCACGGAATCGAAAAAAAAATCCAATAAACCAAACAAGTAACACATTTTTTCCATACATATCCTGCACGGTGCCGCCCTCTCTTTTATTCGTGTCGTGCGTGACTTGTGAGTTTAACGTGATTCGATAATTTCTAGCAATCTTCGCGACAGTTCATGGACACGATCGAACTCGCTCAGTTTCCAACCAGATGGTTAGTTCGTGAAGACAGAAAAGTCACAGTATTCGTTAAATAATAGTTAATATCCTTGTTATTGCCTTCGACATGGCTTAACGACTGCCATCTAATGATAGCAGCCGGTGCCAATGGCTCAACGTGCCTTGCGAAGCACGGAAACGGTCGAGATAAATGCCACTAACAGTAAAAACCCATCCAGGTTTTGACCGTGTCTGTGGTCAGTTAACCTGCGTGATCGATGAGACCAAGCAAGCCACACTGAACCACGACCGCTTCTATGTTCGTATTGAAGAAGCGTCCCAAAACCACGCATATCAAAATTAAAAGTGTTTAAATGTAGTTTTAGTCAATTAACAAGGATATTAACTATTATTTAACAAATACTGTGACTTTTCTGTACGCACGAACTAACCATCTGGTTGGAAACTGTGCGATTTCGTGTCCACGAACTGTCGCGAAGATTGCTACAAATTATCGAATCATGTTAAGCTCACGAGTCATGCACGACACGAGTAAAAGAGAGGGTGGCACCGTGCAGGATATGTATGGAAAAAATGTGTTACTTGTTTGGTTTATTGGATTTTTTTTTCACTCCCGTGCAAACGTTGGTAACATTTGTACCTTTTTAGAAAGCTTATGAAACAAGGAACTTTTGTCATTAATTTGTACGCCAAGTTCACTACATTTTTTTCTAGTAATGCTCAATTACTTATGGAAAATTTATACAAAATAATATTTTCATGCAACTTAAGACCGTTTATTTTTGAGACTATGTGAGGTTTGGGCAAGCATTTTTTTTCAAAGCAAGCGCTCATTTCTCAGATTTAAAAAAAGTATCAATTTAAGGTAAACGGTGTAACGGTTTTTTCATAATTAATTGTTTTTGGTAACAAGGTAGAAAATTTCAAAAAAATCTAAAAACAGCAATATCTCAGTAACCATACATTTTTGACCCCAGGTTGACAGGACTTAATTTGTTGCAAATGACCTCTTGTATAATCCCTTTGAAGGATCACGTCGAATTACCAATCACCCTGTATAATGACATCCAGGATAGCAGCAGAAAGTATGATTCAAAATATAAAATACATACAACATACTCTCATAAATACATTGACAAATATGTATCAAGGCCATATTGACATGCATTTAATATCTCCGAATCAATTATTAAATACATTAAACCAAATAGCTCGACATTTACCACATCACCTAGCACTACCTGACATACAAGATAACGTACGTGAGATATACAGGCTGTTCCGTATTCACGCACGAGTTGCAAATCAGTTTCTCCTAATGGAAATAAAAGTACAAATAATAAGTGACGAAATGTATGAGATACATAAACTTATAAGCATTCCTCAACGCATTGATGATAAAAAAGTCAAAAATATCATTCCAACATACGATTTAATTTCATTTAACATGAACCAATACTCATTTATACCTTTAACTCAATTTGACATAAATTAATGCCAACAAATACAGGCACAGAAATTAATGTGCAAGTTTAACCACCCTATATATAATATCCAAAGCCGAAGTCAGTCGATATGTGACACAGAATTAATAAATAACAACGTAAAACATGGTTCATACTGTCATATAGAAATAGGCACATGTACTAATAAATGGATCAAATTACATAAACAATATACTTGGTTTTATTACTGCTGTGACGAGTGCCCAGTCCACACAATGTGCCCAGCTGGCATGACATCAGAGACACTACGTCATACAGGCCTGATAACGCTGGGACGGGGGTGTGTCTTGAGAGGTGACGCATTCATGCTACATGCAAATATGGACTACTCAAGTAAAGTTACAATCAATGATCCAAACCCGATGTCAGTTCCCAATATACCACCTATCAATAATATAATGAATACCTCTATTAAAACTACATCATTACAAATCGAGACACACGAAGAAAAGTTGCAAAAAATAAGAACTGATTTAGACATCGTAAAAGAACAATCGAACTTGAAAACTTTGACTTCCCATGATTGGCATCATTATACCATGATTTACGTAGTTTTAATAATTAGCATTGCACTGTTTGTTACATCTGTTTGCTACTGGCACAAACAAAGGCGTAAGGAGACTGCGAATACAGGCGGAGACTGTCGTGGCGCCGCAAGATCCATAGAGGAGAGCAGTCTCGAGGAGGCTGACACGGAGGATGGCTACAGCAAAATAATGAAAAGAGATACTAAAGTGCATAGTGTTGTGAGTGATCGTAAAAGGGCCATTCCAGCACCAAGTGAAGTGAAGTTTAATAGTGAAAAACACAGTGAAATGTGCTAACAGTTACATCTAGGGACAATAAGTAACTTGTATTATTTAAGTTTTCTAGTTTTATATTCTCTGTCCTAAAATAAGCTATCAAAAGTGACATACTTACACATCGAAACTGCTTTGAAAAAAAAAACACGAAGAGTACATTTTTAGTTGATTACAGAATTTGGCTGCTTAATTTGTTTTTTTTTTCTAATGATGAAAATAGAAAGGGGCGGCAAATTTCCGATCGGCTCCGGGCGGCGAAAACCCACGCTACGCCACTGGTTCGCAAACAAATACAAAAAATGGGGTGTCTTTCACTCATCAATCTGCACAACTACTACTCAACTGCAGGAAACCCCAAAATTATTTTTTGAATTGAGTCAGGTTGTTTAGTTTCATTCGTAGATGCCGCTGTATTTTTTTCCAAGTCTTAGAAACAGTCATTGTTTTTTTTACCCACAATTGGTAAGCCCTTGGCACCATCTCACCTGATGGTAAGTGACGATGATGCCGAAGATGGACGCGGGCTTACCAAGATTATGTTATTTTGTTTTTTGTTTTATTTCACAGATGCATGGGCGTATACAGGGTGTCCAAAAAGTGAAGGATAATCCTTCACCTGTGGATTGGTGGAATCATTTCCTACTACATACCAAAATTTTTTTTAAATAAAAGTCCCACCTTTTTTGTGATATCTGTATTTTTAGTTTTTTTTCGAAAAAAATTTGTCCTTCGTTAGTTTAATGCATGCCATTCCTACAAATCACGACATTTTTAAATACTGTTTTTTCTTAAATACTCGTGAATACACAAGTCATCAAACACAATGGTAAATTATTCTTAAAGTGCTGGAAAAACCTGAAAAAAACAACTTTAGCAAAATTTTTACACAATTTTTTTCGAATAGCTAACTTCGATAGTCTGTGGTGTAAAAAAAATGTACTGAGCTGATCGTGCCAACAACTTTAAAAAATTGCTGGGTTAATGACGATTCTAAAATGGTATATTAATTGTTTGACATTACGTAATATTTTTTTTAATGATAATTTTAATGAACAATGGCGAATTTTTAGAATTTTGCTATACTAAAATTCTATCGACTTAAACTTACTAAGCAAGACTTTGGTTGATTTGAATAACGACTTGACACGGTACGCTAGAATACAATGGATAATTATTTTTAAATAAAAAAAAAACCGCCTTCAAAAAACACCCAGGAACTAAAAAGCAAAAAATAATTACTCACATTAACATACGATTTCCTACCCAAACCTATTAATCAAATTTATATTACAATTCCAGTACAAAAATCAAGTAAACTAAACACTGAATTATCTTTAAAATAAACTCATTTTAATTATTAAACGATAACTATTTTAATACCTAATTACAATTTATAATGATCTATTTACACAATTGCAATGTGACAATTATTATCTAAACCTTTTATCTATTAATTGAAATAAAATATTATTATATGTGCTAGATACCTATTGATGTGTTTGAAGTCGGTGCCAAGCCAAATAGGTCCCCCGCTATACGCCGCGCGTGCGTCGGAGCGGAACGCTCGAGCGAGCGTGGGTGGGGGGCTCGTTCCGAGCGATGCAACCCAAACGGGCAGACACGTGCGGGCAGACGTCGTTGACAGTCGTCTCGAATGCAATAAAATTTTTGATGCGTTTTAGTGTTGTTGACGCTGTCTTTGTACGTTAATAAAAATATTTTGTTATTTTATTAGAATTACGTTTAGTTATTAATGTAACCCTTGATAAATCACTAAGTATAAGTATTGTTCTTGTTGTGTTTGGACTTGGCACCGACTTCAAACACATCAATAGGTATCTAGCACATATAATAATATTTTATTTCAATTAATAGATAAAAGGTTTAGATAATAATTGTCACATTGCAATTGTGTAAATAGATCATTATAAATTGTAATTAGGTATTGAAATAGTTATCGTTTAATAATTAAAATGAGTTTATTTTAAAGATAATTCAGTGTTTAGTTTACTTGATTTTTGTACTGGAATTGTAATATAAATTTGATTAATAGGTTTGGGTAGGAAATCGTATGTTAATGTGAGTAATTATTTTTTGCTTTTTAGTTCCTGGGTGTTTTTTGAAGGCGGTTTTTTTTTTATTTAAAAATAATTTTTATTTCTTGCTTTTTAGTTAAGTGTATATAACATAGGTGCGCAGAATAGATTAGGTGGTACATGATGGGGAGGCCTGCTTTACATGCTTCTCGTATGAGAAAGCGTCGAACCCAGGAGTCTGAAAACGACAAAGATGAGCGCCTAAAGCGCAATAGAGAAAGAAATAGAGCACAGCGTCTCGGAGAGTCTTCCAAAGACCGTGAAGAAAGGCTTTCTCAGATGCGCAATTATGCACAAAAAAAAATACAAAAGAGACTATAGAAGAACGGGAACATCGGTTGTCGCTTATTCAAGAGCGGTTGTCTAATGAAACAGCAGAAGAACGTGATCATCGCTTATCACTAATACGGGAGCGGCTATCAAACGAGTCAGCTGAGCAGCGCGAACATCGGTTGTCTCTTATTCATGAAAGACTATCGAATGAGTCAGCTGAGCAGCGCGAATATCGGTTGTCTCTTATTCACGAACGACTATCGAATGAGTCAGCTGAGCAGCGCGAACATCGGCTGTCTCTTATTCACGAACGACTATCGAATGAGTCAGCTGAGCAGCGCGAACATCGGCTGTCTCTTCTTCACGAACGACTATCGAATGAGTCAGCTGAGCAGCGCCAACATCGGCTGTCTCTTATTCAGGAACGACTATCGAATGAGTCAGCTGAGCAGCGCGAACATCGGCTGTCTCTTATTCAGGAACGACTATCGAATGAGTCAGCTGAGCAGCGCCAATATCGGTTGTCTCTTATTCAGGAACGACTATCGAATGAGTCAGCTGAGCAGCGCAAACATCGGTTGTCTCTTATTCAGGAACGATTATCGAATGAGTCAGCTGAACAGCGCGAACATCGGTTGTCTTTAGCCAGACACCAATCCGCTCAAGTATTACTTAACGAAACAGCAGAAGAGAGAGCGATTCGTCTCATAAATATGCATGCCCGCGATAACAGAAGATTGGCGAATTCTGAACAATTTAAATCAGCGATATATGTGTTTGCTGATGTGGCATGCAACATTTGCAATAAAATGATATATCCTCAGCAGCGTACAAGACTAATAACTACCAATCTAGATAATTTACTCCCTGCTGATTTAATCGCTTTAGGTAATATTGTGACATGTACTCGTTGTTCGAACAATATTAAAAAACGAAAAATTCCTGCTCAGGCATATTGGAACAAAATGACCGTTTCAGATATTCCTGAAGAAATAGCCAATATGACAGAAATTGAAAAGAGATTTTTGTTGAGAATTGTGCCGTTCTTACAAATTATTCGGGTACAAAACCGGTTCAGTCAGGATTGGTGTAAAGGACAAGTTATTCTTTTCGCCAAGGATGTTATCGAATTGGCTGAGCAACTTCCGCTTCAACCACTACAAGCTGGGCTAGTTATAGTCACAGAAAACCTAGAAAACTTACAACGATCAAGGGAATTTCAGATAGATATGGTAAAATTGAATCAAGCATTGCAATGGTTGTTGGTTAATAATGCGCTTTACAGAGATGTTCGTCCGTCATTTTCTAATATGATAGATCTCTCTGCAATAACACAAATTGTCGACGCACCTGTAAATATTCAACCAGAGCCAATAGTAGAGCCAAGGCAACTAAACGCGTATACTAATATTGATGAAGATGTAGCTATATTGCAAGGATATTTTCATCAAGGAAATGAAAGATTTAGCCCAGAATCACGCGGTAAGCAATGTACAGCCATTGCAACAGTCGCCTGCACCGCTTTTAACCTACTAGATCCCAATACGTGGTGTAGAAGTGACATCGATTATATTGTTATATTGGGAGATAAGTACTATCGTGAGTGTATTGCTGCTCGAGTTAACCCAGACGATCGCGAAGTAAATCATGAGTACTTAGCTGCGACAGAGCTGCTACCACGAATTATTTTCGACAGGCGAGCTGTAAATCTTAGCGTTAATTATGAAGCAGCATTTAATGGTCATATTGAGAACGACAACAGTAGTGACGGTTTCCCTACCTTGAAAAATGCTTTATTGCAATTTTTCGAGGGAAATGCTAATAAAGGCGGAATATTAACTTGCAATGCTGTTACAGTTGCAGTGCATTGCAGAAATGATTCGGAAATGCCTTCATATTGGTTATTCGATTCCCATGCCCGCGGTGCTAAAGGGTGTAAGGCTCCATCAAGGGGTACGGCTTGCTGCATGCGATTTAGCAGTATAGAAAAGTTGTATGACCTGGCCATTTTGAGAAGAAATTTATATATTTCTAATAAAAACAGTTCTGCGAATTCCATAATGTTAAACGTGTATTCGTTGACCCCTATAATGATTTCACCAGAAATGGAACAGTTGGAAAATCAGCCAGGCGGACAGCCGGTTATTGAGGATTCGGCCCAAAGTATTCAAGATCATATACCACTGTCTGTTCATCCAATCCAATGCCAAGGTGTTAACCGAATCTTGTCCCAAGATCATAGCGAAACCACTAACACAGAGACTCGATTTGTGTATACAACCAGCATGCTTCACACTATTGACGAAGGGGTTCCTGATTTATGTAACGTTGTTTCTGTCAATGACCATGATATAGAGACTGAAGTGAGGTTGGCAGAAATCACCCGTAAAACCGCTCCTCCTTTAAATATAGAGCGGGAGCGAAGAATGGAGGAACTGGGTTGGTATTTTTTGTTTCCTGATGGAAAAAACGGCTTTGGTGAAGAAAGAGATATTTCAATTACAGCTCTAGACTATTTCCAAGCAAGAGTAATGGGTTCAGAAAAACGATTCCAGAGAAACGACTACCTTTTTTTTGCCTTGTCTGTTGTAGAATACTTCCGTGCAAAATCTAGCGTTTCGGTATCCTGTAGAATGCGACAAGGTTACGGGGAACGAACACCTCAAGGACTAGTGGAGAACATGCACCTAACTATGAGAAATATAAGAGGTTCTGCTTCCTATTGGAGACGGTGTTGTTCAGAATTAATTGCTATGGTTAGGAGTCTCGGAGCTCCTACTTGGTTTATGACTTTGTCTTGTAACGATTTAAATTGGCCAGACATGACCAAAGCATTACTTATTGCTGACGGTGATAATATGCGTAACGCTGAAGTATTATCATTTCCAGAACGTTTGGCATTGGTGCAGAAATATCCAGTCGTAGTTGCACGCCAGTTCAGTGTACGAGTAAATGCTCTAATGCGTTATTTAAGAAACAATAACACCTGCTTGGGAGGTCCTATTCAGGACTATTGGTATCGGATAGAATTTCAGAATAGGGGAAGTCCGCATTTACATATGCTATTGTGGTGTGACGGGGTTCCAGATTTTTCTACTACAGAAGGCATAGCAGTAATTGAAAAAAGTATATCGTGCTCTTTAAACCCTCACGATCCATTGCTGTGCAGTTTGGTTGAAAATGTACAAATACACAAACACACAGCCACCTGTCACAAAAACCGCAATGACAGTTGCTGTCGGTTTGGCTTTCCTAAAGCACCAGCAGACATCACAACGTGTTTAGGTCCCGATGAAGCTCTGTCCAATAATGGGCGATTTTGTGTTTTGAAAAGAACGCCCTCTGAGACCATGGTTAATAATTACAACCCTGAACTCCTTTCTCTATGGGAGGGAAACATGGATATACAGCCATGTGGCAACGTTACGGCTGTCGCATATTATGTGGCGAAGTATGCAAGTAAATGTGAGCCACATGATACGGGAGAAGTAGTACGGGAAGCAATTACAAAAGCAAAGAGAAGCGGTGGCGCCATATGGAATCAATTGTTTTCCGTCTCAATGGCTATTCTTTCACAGCGGTTGGTCAGTGCTCCCGAATGTGCATACCGTCTTTGCCATCTTCCTCTTAAAATGAGTAGCCGCAAAGCAGTGTTTGTTAACAGCTGTAAACCAGAAGAACGATTCCGGCTGCTGCGTTTTGATGGAGATGAAACAGCAATGTACAACAATATTTTCGACCGTTACGTGCTTAGACCCGATGAGCTAGAAAACATAAGTCTCGCTGAATTTGCCGTCCGCTATGAGACTGTATCTTCTTCAACATGGGCTGATGATACGGCGATATAGAGATGAGACATGTTGAAAATCAACCGTTGAGGTATATTAAATTGAGAGACAATTCACGAATGCGGATCCGCAATAAACCGGCAGTATTACGCACGCGGTATTATACTCTCAACAGTGACAAAGAGGCTTATTATTATAACCTGCTTGTTTGCCATATTCCTTTCAGAGATGAGAATGAACTTTTATTAGGAGGAGAATCTGCGGAAGAATGTTTTTAAGACGACAGGGCGAATTGAGACCACTGCTGAACGGCGTTAGCTCTGAAGAATTTGCTCATGCAGAGCAAGTAATACAGCAAGCACTCGCTCAAGCAGCCGCATTAAATGCCGTTCATAATACGCATACCGATGGTACCCGAAATGAGCCGCTTATATGTGCTGACGAACATATAATACAGGACCATGATGACTACTGCGATGATCTCGGTCAACGCGCAGTAATGACAGATGATGAATTTTTGGGTAATATACGTGGGTTGAACGTCCAGCAAAACAATTTATTCCAAAAAATTACACAAGCTATTCGAAATGATCTTAACGGCGATGACGAAAGATTATTACTATTTATTACGGTGGAGCAGGAAGCGGCAAGTCTTTCATTCTGAAATTGTTGGTAGAGCATATCAAACGATGTTATGCTCCTACTGTAGACTCATTGCTTAAACCAACTTTTGTGGAAGTAGCATCATTGACTGGAGTTGCCGCTCGTCAAATATTTGGTAAAACCCTACACGCCGTTTTCTATTTGCCAATTGAAAAGGGAAATGCTAGAGCATACACTCGGATGACTGGTCACAAATTGGAACAAGAAAGAAGAAAGTGGCGCCACATTCATTGGTTAGTCATCGATGAAATCTCTATGGTCTCGTACGAAAACCTTCGTATGATACATCTAAGACTTCAAGAGTTTAAGAACAATGATCTCTTATTCGGAGGATTAAATATACTGTTGTTTGGTGACATAATGCAGCTGCCACCTGTAAAAGGGAATTGGTGTTTCATGCAACCAGCATGGTGCTCGGCAGAAGTCAACTTATGGCACCAATTTTCTTTCTGCGAATTGACAATAAACATGCGACAGCGAAATGATCAGGATTTTATAGATCTTCTCAATCATTTACGATTCGGAGAGCTGACAACTGCCGAATTAGAACTGTTGTGTGAAAGACGAAGGATCCTTTTAACGGGGGACTTTGCGGATGGTGTCGTGGTTCGCATCTATCCCACTGTTAAACAAGTTGATGAATACAACAATAAAATGACCGCTGCGAATGCAGCATTAAACCGTACGTACAAGGTACACGCGACTTACGAATCACGTGAAGCAGCAACCTACGGCAGAACACCTCCGGATAATGTTATTCCCAGCGACGTTAATAACTGCGGTGGTCTTTTACCGATGATACTTTTAGCTGCCGAATCTCGCGTTATGTTAAGACGAAATATCGCCGTTTCGGATGGGCTCGTAAATGGGGCAATGGGTGTTGTAAAAGCATTCAAATGGCCAGCGTTACGCAGAGATCAGTTGGAAGAAGGTGAAATGCCGGACGCTGTTCTCATTAAGTTTGATGACGAGACAATAGGTAGCAGATTAAAAGATGCTGATGGCTTCGTTTCCATTCCGCCAATGTGTGCTACATTCCAAGCAACTAGAGGCTATGGTGACGTTGAGCGTCGAATGTTACCTCTTATATTATGCTGGGCTGTAACCGTGCATAAACTACAGGGTACAACCCTCGAAAGAGCTGTCATTGATTTAGGGAAAAAGAACTTTGCAAAGGGACAAGTATACGTAGCTCTCAGCAGAGTCAAGACTCTAGAAGGAATAGCTCTATCTGATTTAGAACCCTCTAAATTGTTAAATAAACCCCACGATTAACGAGCATTAGCAGAAATGCAACGTTTAAGAAATCTCTTTTCTAACGCAAGGTAGACCGATATTGTAGGTACTGTACTGTGACAGTAGGCCAAGATAGCGGTCTGGCAGTTTTGACAATATTTCCCATGTAAACATTAAACGTATTGCAAATTACGTATTAAAAAGCGTCAGTGGCTCAGCGGTTAGTGACTCCGTTCTCCTAACCAGAGGTCGTGGGTTCAAATCCAGGCCAGTGCACCAATGAGTTTTTCGAATCTTACGTGCATTTTTATACCAACTGCTTTAACGGTAAAGGAAAACATCGTGAGGGAAACCAGCACATCTGATTTCTAGACGTGTATGATGGTCGCGTTGCACACGTCAACCATTAAAGTAAACTTATTGCAAATTACATATTACAAAAGCCTCGGTGGCACAGTGGTTAGTGACTATGTCCTCCTAACCAGAGGTCGTTATATCAACTGCTTTAACGGTGAAGGAAAACATCGTGAAGAAACCTGCACATCTTATTTGTAGATGTGTATGATGGTCGCGTTGCACACGTCCGTAGATGTAAATCTAAAATGCCCTACACGTGATCGCGGGTGATGCTAAGTGCAACACTAGGCAACCGCTGCACCGCGTCTATATCTTGTGGAAAGAACGGTTAAACGTGCCACATGATAAGAACATATAACAACTGCGTAGGCCATCTATGGTCTTCATCATCAGTTCGACTTCACCAAATTATGATTTCCGAAAGCAAATGTACGAGTCACCATAAAAAACACCCAAATCGCTTCAAGTGTGCCTATAAAATATGAAGAGTTCCCTCGATTTCTCCAGGGTTCCATCATCAGATCCTGACCTGATGACTATGGGACCACCTGGGAGGTATACCCTTTCAAACAAAAAAAGAATTTTCCAAATCGGTTCAGGCGTCTTCGAGTAATCGGTGAACATACATAAAAAAAAAAAAAAAAAGATTCCGACGAATTGAGAACCTCCTCCTTTTTTTTGAAGTCGGTTAAAAATAAAAGACAGTATGGATAAAAATTATCTTTTTATAATAAATGTTCAGAATGCCCGCCATTAGCCCTTATCCATGCTCTACATCGCGCCACGCCGCGTTGCGCCGCCGCGCCGCCACTGACACGCATGACTCGCGATTTTGCAGATGCTTCGTATCGTGCTTTATTTACGATTTTCGTAGAACCGAACAGTAGTATAGCGACAACTGGTACCGTTGGAATCAGCGTGGTCTACTGATTGTCAAACCACTTGTTATCGCTTTTTAAAATGGTGGAGTGAGTATCTATGACGTAAACAAGATGGCAGCCGAACGGTTTGGTTTTTCAATATTTTCTCGAGAACTAAGTCTTATCCTATTTATATGTAATATCATTTGAAAGCTATTGAAAAGACCTACAAAAAAAGTGTATTTACATCTTGTCGTCAATATTCCATTTACGGAGCTATATTGAAAAAAACTGTTCAAGTCTTTGTTTTAATTCTTAATATAACTCGGAAAGTAAAGGGTTTGTCTAAAATTAGTTTATTATCTTTTTTGTAGAGCGGTTCTTAAGAAATTCAAAAATGTACATGTCAGAGTTATACAATAAATATTTTTGGTCCAAGAGCCAATAACAAGACGCAAGTCGTAAAGTCAAAATAAGAAATCGGCAAGCTTTGTTTACCTCAGGGACTGGACTGGTAAGCCCTTCACGGGTTTTTGAATGGGTTTCTACAAGGGGTTTGCTTACCAAACCCAGTAGGCGTCAAAACCCTTTCGTTTGGGTTTTTTAAGCGGTATTTTTAAAGATTAACTAAACACTTTGGAACCACTTACCATAATATCGCAGTCAAATAGGGGACCCCCATAATAAAGGGGTAACCCTTTCAGCTTTTAGACAAATATTTGTCATAATCATATGATCCTTACGTTACAACCATACGGACCATTATAGAATGGAATATGCGATGCAGTCGGTCCGAGCGACTGTCGGCATTGATTTGAATGAAGTTGATGCGTGATTGTTTGTTTACCTACTCACTGTCATTCGTTTAAGCGCAGCACACACAGAGGCGGCCGCGGGGCGGTACCGGGAGCGGGATTTTTTGTAATTGTCGGATTACTATGAAAGCCTTCACACCAAAACCGGGTGGGATTCGCCCGATGCTGTACCCGCGCGGTGGCGGCGCGGTAGCGGGAAAGCGGCCGCGGCGCGAGACCAGTTGTATTCCATTGAAATATATGAAACCCCCCACACAGAGCGGCGCGTTTGCGGCGCGGTGCGGGGGCGTGCTTGCGAGTATTATTAAATTACATATTTTTTAGTGTTTTTCTTGTGTTTTATAAGTTTTATAGATAGAAAGTATTGTGTTAGTGTGAGCGTGACCAGTTTTTAAATCTTTTCGTACAGAGAGTATCGTAACAGTTATAATAAAATACCTATTTCACGAAATTCCACGAAAAAAGTGGTCCCGAACACTTTTACCTTCAGACATACCGCCCCCGCGACGCTACCGCGACGCCGCATTTTCTGTCTGAAGTGGTCCGCTCTAAGTTCGCTTTCCGCAGGTCTGCCTTCGGAACGCTACCGCCACGCGGCCGCCTGTGTGTCCTGCGATTTATTGCGATCGAAAGCAAATTGTGTTGCGAATTTTGAGACCATTAGGTAAATATCACCATTAAGGAATATGAATAATCGGATACTTCTTGGTTGATACTCAGTTTTCGTCCACCATATTTAAAATGTATTTAAAACTAGCAATCTCAAAAATATGACGTGGTCGAAATTAGGAAAGAGAATAACAATGCTCCTGTTTTCGACCGTTTTGTTCTAATAAGCATAACTAAGGTAGTAGTTACTGGAAAAAAATGCATGTATTGTCTTTTGTGACATGAAAAATAGACATTTTATATTTAATGTTCGATAGTAGCAGTAAATTTTTGGATTCTTTATAAAAATCGATCTGCCGAGCGTCGGATACTTTTTGGTTGATACTGCCAGTTTTCGTCCACCATATTTAAAATTACTTAAAACTAGCAATGTCAAAAATATGACGTGGTGGAAATCAGGAAAGAGAATAACAATGCTCCTGTTTTCGACCGTTTTATTCTAACAAGCAATACTAAGGTAGTAGTTACTGGAAAAAATGCATGTGTTGTCTTTTGTGATATGAAAAATAGACAAATGTATATAGGGTGACCCTAAATTAGTTCTTGATACGAAAGGCTATGCATGTGCTCATGATAACGAACAACTTTCCCTAAAGAACCCATAGTCAAATCACAAAAAAAATTTGGACTCTTCATACTAATTTGGCCGGTCAGTTCATCGATTTTGTATGGAGACTCAAAATTTTTTTTTGCGATTTGACTATGGGTTTCTTAGGGAAAGTTGTTTGTTATCATGAGCACATTCATAGACTTTCGTATCAAGAACTAATTTAGGGTCACCCTATATAATGTTCGATAGTAGCAGTGAACTTTTGGATTCTTTATAAAAATCGATCAGCCGAGCGGCCAAATTAGTATTGAGGAGTTAATTTTTTTACGATTTGATTTATGTGCTCCTCGGGGAAAATTGATCAGAAACAGGAATAGAAGCACTGATTAAAATTTGACGCACGACCATATTTATATCCCGTATACATATAATTATTTCCAAAGTATGATTGGAGAAGTAATGAGCTCTTTAGACGTCAAGAAGATATGCTTGTTTTTTATCCTTTTTTAAAGAGTGCAGTGGTTGGGCTTGTCTGATGGGTACAGGAAGGGGACTCTAGAGGCGGATAGCTTGATGGGTAAAGGAGTGAACTTAGAAATTGGTAGAGTGAGGAAGAATATGGAGACGGAGGTTATCGGAGGAACGAAGAGGACGACTGTGAGTAGAAGATAAAGTTGAAACGTTCTTTAAGCTACATTGGGGAATTTGACATTAGAAGATATAATAAAGATGTAACAGGGTATGAAGGTCACGACGGCAACTAATTGGAAGCCATTCCAGATCTCTTCGATACGGGGACACGTGATGATATTTACGGAGATAAAGATAAATCTAATAGCAAGATCAGTGAGATTTTGAAGACGCTCGAGTTTATTTAAAAAGTTGAAATTTATATATGGCTAGCAAACGTCGGCGGATTACTTAATTTATGCACCATTTGAAAATACGTCCACATCCCAGCATGATAATTTCCAACTTTTCTTAATTACTTCATAATAACTTTCTAAACTGCTAATAAAAATTTGGCTACTTCTTTAGCCTAGGAACTTGTATGGTTCCCTGTTGCCCCTAAAACAAGCAGAAGATGTTAAGAGCTCATCATAATACCTTTACGATGTTTAAGGGGCAATCTCGCATCTGTAGGCCTCTGGAATCTTTGCGAATGCACGTGCGTATGCTTTTGTCATTCTTATTGGTATACAATGTGCATTCTTACTGCTCAGAGTGCGGTCCTCTAACAATATCATAGCATATGAGTATGACGCTCTGTCAGGCTAAGCTGAATATAGAGGATGGCAGAATTGTATCGTCCTAGTCTGAGCTGTTGGAAGAGATCAAGAAAATCTACGGGCAATAATACGCAACCACAGGTTTATCTATCAGTAATTTGGCTACAGATCTGAGAGCCAGATTGAAGCGATACAATGCTGAAAATATCTCGGACGTCAGTGTGTTGTAAGTTAACTCTATAACATCTTAAGAACAACAAGGCACTGGGAGATAAGTGATGATAGAATTACGAAAGAACTTCTGAAAACAGATGGAAAACCGGTACTGCAAGCTATCAGAAGCTGTTTAATTACATTGTAATCAATATATGAACAGGTAAGGGATTGCATGTGGTGGTACTCTTCTTCAAAAATGGTGATAGGACTCTGCTGAAGAACTATAGACCCAAATATAGAACGTAATTTAACTACAGCATTTAATTCTGTCTAGACCAAGGCTGTGCTATAGTCACTCCAGCAGTGACTATTAATATATGAAAGTGTTGATGTGCTTGTACGAAAACGCTACCATGTTATTCCGCCTCCAGGATTAAAATTGGAAAATTATCCAGCTGCAGCATAGGGTAAGACAGGCATACATTATATCTCCGAAGGTACTCAACACTGCCCTGGAAGTTGTTTTCAAGCTTCAGGACTGGAGAGGATTCAACTTAATTATCGACGGTGAGTACATAGCTTTCTTAGATTCGCTGACGAGTGACGATGTCATGGTCTTAGCTAAGACCTTGGAAAATTAAGGTACAATGCTCGATAGACTCAGTAGAGCCTCTCATCAACATATGGGTCTTAAAATGAACATAAGCAGACAAAAATATATCATAATAGTCCAGCTGAATAGTTCCAACTTCTAGAAATATATCGATTGTCGAATCCAATTCTGCTGGGCAGTGTCCGGAAAGCTCCGCAATATAGGGCTACTTAAAATTTGTTCTTGATACCTAAGGGTGTGCATGTTTTCATGATAACAAACAACTTTCCCTTAGGAACCCATGGTCAAATCACAAAAAAAGCATGCTAATTTGGCTAGTTAGTTGACCTATTTCTATGGAGTCCAAAACTTTTTTTCGATTTGACTATGGGTTTCTCGAGGAAAGTTGTTTGGTATCATGAGCACATGCATAGCCTTTCGTATCAAGAACAAATTTAAAGTCACCCTATATATTTACGTCCAAAATATAGCAGTGTCTCAATACTAAGGTACTTGAGCAGAACGTGTTACTAGTAGTGACATAAGCCACTGAGACATGTTAACTTACTATGGGCCTCATAAAAAGTATTAAAGCTGTTCAAAGATAGAAAGATAGATAAAACGTTTAATTTAACGAGCTATGGAGCGTGCTATGCTTGTAGTTTCTCTTAGTGCTCGAACTCAAAAAGAGATACGCAGGAGAACTAAAGTAACCAACAAAGCTCACAGAATCGCTAAACTGAAGTGGCAATGGGTGGGGCACATAGTTCGTAAAACAGATGGCTGTTGGGGCATCAAAATTCTGGAGTAGCGCGGAAGACGTAACTTAGGCAGGCCCCCCACTAGGGTTTGTCAAGTCTCGAGGTTTTGAAAGTCCCGGGACTCGAGACGTCTCAAGCTAAATTTCCCGGGACTTTCGAGACATTTGAGACATAAAGTAAACAATTAATTTTGACGTTTTTCAGGATATTTTTTATTTATACACTTTCTAAACTCAAGAATCTTCTTTGACTCATAATTCTACGCAATTATAAATAATATTTAAAACATAAACAAAACATTCTTCTTCTAAAAGTTACTTTGATAAAAATGTTGTCATCATTCATCACGTATGTGACAATTAAAATAAATTATATTCGAGAAGGAGAAGTAGGTGAGCAACACTGACTTCCCTGAACCAGTACCGCTTCCAGTCGTTCATGCGGTCAGTGACAAATATTAAGCCTGACGTCAGCTCCCTCCCACGGGCTGAATGTACAGCTAAACAGCATTCCCAGCTCACCTACCACCAACTGCAGAAGTGGCTCGGGAATGAGCTGCCTCCTCAAGAGTGAGGGTAGAAACATGTAATAGACATCCTGGTGCCAATAAAAACAGAAGATTTACCAGAGGTCGTACTGAACACGATTATTTGCCGCTGCGCTGCACCAAGGATTGTGGTAGTAACGAATGTGGATGCCGGAAAGCAATGCTAAACTGTTCTACGGCGTGATTCCACTAACAAGGAAAATGCCTCAACGGCTTATGTTGATGAGGAAGACGATGAAGAGGATGTAGAGCCCCTTCAGCAAGAACCACCCACTACTGAGGCTGAAAATGCCATGGAGAACTTGCCAGGACCCTGATGCCCTGAGAGGATGAAAACGTTATTGGAATATGTATAATAGTTGAAACGAGTTTACATGATACATTTAGATAACAGTTAAGATCTTTTTTTCGAAAAGTTTACTTTTTCGGAGCGTGTAGCTCGAAAACGGTTGTGAATATGAAAAAAGTGCATAAAATAAAAGTAGTAGAAAATTTTTTGAGCTTTCATTTAGTACTAGACAATTTTTCCATACGACTCACCGTTTTTGAGGTATTAGCGAAAAACCCAAAATTTGGACGTTTGTGTATTTCTCCTCACTCCGGCTCACCCCTTTGAGGCTGAGACTTTTATTATAGTATGTTCACTTCCTAAGCACACTGAACACGTTTCTGAAGAAATCGCTTAGGTCCCTGCTCACGCACTCTACCACTCCTTTATTGACTGGACTATCTCGCATATTTCAATTCATGTCTCAATGTCTCGAATGTCTCGAGCTAAAAGTCTCGAGACCGAGACAAGCCAAAGTCCCGGGAAGTCCCGGGATGGGATTTCCCGGGACACAAACTCTACCCCCCACGTGGTGGACCGATGGTCTGGTGAAAGTTACGGGAAGTCACTGAACGCAGGCAACCCAGGAGTGGTTGGTGTGGAAATCCTTAGGGGAATCCAAAGTTTAGGGATATGATAAAATTGTTTTATTATTTTAACATATCCTGGGATTTGATCAAATCACTGATTTTAAATTATCCCTGCAACATATAAACTGTTAAAACTCTGTTTTGAAACTTTTTTCTACGTAAAACCAATACTTTTACATAAATACCTTGCTTCAGTCTCTGGTCGAAAACTGGACAAAGGTGGTTGAAAACTGGAACATCTGGTCAAAAACTGTGTAAAATCGGCATTTTGCACATTTTTACCGATTTATTCAACAACTGTAAGAGTAAATAACAGTTTTTGTTTGTTTTATTGAAATTAAGTGCAGGTTGTTTCAACCGGAAAACTACTCAACAATGCAATTTTGTCAAATTTACATGACGTTTTTCTCTCAGTGTGTATTTACCATATATGGAGAGCTAATTTAACAACATAATAGCTACACCAATATATGTTTTTTGCTTTCTAAACTTGACAACTCCACTAATTGGTCGAAAACTGGCGGGATTACCGTACTTCCCCGTCACAACCATATTTTATTTTAATTGTAATCCAAATTTTTTTCACTTCACTTCCTGCTTCACAGACCGCGGTGGCGCTAAACTGGAGTGAATTCCGCATGACTCTTCACCTAAAAATGTTTACCATCTTTCTCCCACCTCTCGTTTGCATAAATAAAGCATTGTGTTAACAACCCATTACGTCCCCACTGCAGAGGCACGGGTCTCTTCCCATAACTCGGGAAGGTCTTAGGCCATACTCCACACACGGGGGCCAAGTCCGGATTGGTGGAGGTTGTGAGGCTAGTGGCCAACCTCAGTGTCAGAAGTTTTCAAGCCGCCTATAAGGCCTCTGACATGGCTTAACGACTGCTAGCGATAGCAGCCGGCATCAACGGCCTAACGTGCCTTGCGAAGCACGGAAACGGTCAAGATAAATGCCACTAACAAGTGAAACCTATCCAGGTTATGACCGTGTCTGTAGTCACTTAACCTGCGTGATCGATGTGACCACGTAAGCCGCACTGAGTCACGACCGCTTCTAAATACATGAGAATGAGACATAGATAAAGCATTATTTGTATGTCTCATTGTACGACCTTGACACGCGCCCCGCCCGAACTTCGTTTGAAATAATTGACCACGCTGAATACGTTAAAAACAACCGACTTCAATCGCAACAACTCCAATTTTGCTATGTTTTGTTGATTTTCTCAAAAACCGCTGAATGGATTTCGATAAAATTTATATGGGACCACCTGTGAAGTATACCCTTTCAAACAAAAAAAGAATTTTTGAAATCGGTTCAGGCGTCTTCGAGTAATCGGTGAACATACATAAAATAAAAAATAAAAAATAAAAAAAAGATTCCGACGAATTGAGAACCTCCTCCTTTTTTTGAAGTCGGTTGAAAAATACCCTTATAAACCCAGTTTTCATAAGCCTAATGAACGGGAAGTGAAGGAACGGGAAGGAAGGTTCATTTGGGTTACCCTTTCATAAGGGTTACCCAAATGAAACGGTTCCCATTCGATTTGGGTAACCTATACATTTGGGATATGCTATCGAAAGGGTTTTTTTTTATTTTAAGCGCTTAATCGTGGAAGGGGTTGTCACGTCCCTGGTTTACCTATAACTAAACTATGTCTAGGGTATCATTTAAAAGCTACTAAAAACCTTCTGGTTTAGTGTGGATTGCATGGTCGCGTCGATCAAGCAGGTTAACAGGCCTTATACACGGTCATAACCTGGATGGGATTGTATCATAGTAGTAGCATTTATCTCGAGCGTTTCCGTGAATTGCAAACTCAAATAATGCCTTGAAGACTCCCAGATTGTAGGATTCGGGAAACACACACGCAGGTAAGAAGTTCCACTCCCGCGCAGTTCACATAATAAATGCAGAAGCATATCGCTTCGTGCGAATAGGTGGTAGGTATATCAACTACGAAGGGATGAAACGCCTCTCTGCGCCTAGTTAACCAAAGGTGGAATGGAGCTGGGGGAATGAGTTCATGAAGTTCTTGAGCACACTCTCCGTAATGAATTCGATAAAAAACCGATAAAGAGGCGGATTTGCGGCGATGCTCAAGGCTTTGGAGCTTATTTAAAATAAACTCGTCATCACCTATTAGTCTCCTGGCGCGTCGGTCGATAGCATCCAAGGCTTCCAGCGGGTAGCAGGCTTCTTACATTATATCAGGACTTGTGCCTGATATAATGTAAGAAGCTGTCCAGGTGTGAAGTACCGTCTCACCTTAGATAGGATACCTAGCTTCATTGCAGCTACTTTAGCCTTGGACTCTATATATTGACCGAAATTCAGGTTTGATGTTAAAGTCACGCCTAAGAGCTCAAGGTGGTCAGTTATCGGAATCGATTCATCTCGGAGAGTAGGAGTCAAGGTGAAAGGACTCCTTTTGGCAGAAAAAAAGACACGCTTGTGTTTTGGAGGCATTGAACCTAACGAGGTTGTTATCACCCCAATCAGACACTGCCTGAAGTGATAGGTTCATGCACTCGCTCTATCATCGCCTCTCTAAGGGATTGCGTTTCAGCGCTGGTGGCTCGTGCACTAGATAGGTATATTTCTACAGCTGCGCTATCTATCATCTTTTCTCTCATCTGCATACCCAATTACCCAATAATGCCGGGTTTAAGTAGGTCATTTATATGTAGCAGGAATAGAGTTGCACAAAGAACCGAACCCTGAGGTACCCCGGCGTCGATAGCCAATAGGTCAGACCAGCAGCCAGCAACGACCACCCGAATCGACCGTTCCCTCAGGAAATCGGATACCCAGTTGCACAAGCTCACAGGGAGCCCGTAAGATGGAAGCTTGCCAATAAGGCTGGCGTGCCAGACCCTATCAAACGCCTTTAAGATGTCGAGAGACACAACGAGTGCTTCACCATGTTTCTCAATGGCCTCGCCCCAAACATGTGTTGCATACACAAGAAGATCTCCTGTGAATCGACCTCGGCGAAACCCGTATTGTCGATCGCTAAGAAGGTCATTGTCTTCGAGGTATGCAAGAATGAGGTTGTTCAATACACATTTCATAATCTTGCAGATTATGGAAGTGATAGCTATGGGGCGGTAGTTGGCAGGGTCCACATGGCTACCTTTTTTGGGCACAGGTCGCACGTTGGCAAGCTTCCAGGACTTTGGGACTACAGCTGTATTAAGAGAGAGACGGTACAGACGTGTCAGACCTGGAGACAACTCAGGAGCGCAGTTCTTGAGAACTATTGCTGGTATACCATCAGGTCCACTGGCTTTGTTCACGTCTAGATTGCGAAGTGTATTGAGAACCTTTTGGCGGATACAGATTGGAGGCAGTGTAGTACCGCAAGGAGGTTACTGGGTTGGTGTACTATTCGCAGAATCTCAACGCGAATTTTCAGCAAACAGAGAGGCAAACAAGTTTGCCTTATCAGTTGCTATGTGAGCCAGTGTTTCATCAGGTTTCAGCAGTGGAGGCAGAGACGGCACGACAGAAATTCGCCTCGACCGATTTAGCCAGGGACCAAAAAGCCTTACTCCCAGAGGGATAGGAGGCAAGTTTTGATCCGACGCGGCGTATGTGGTCGAGGCGTGCCTTGCGTAGCGTCTTTTTGTAGGACTTCGCGGCTCTATTAAAGGCTCTTTTCTTATCTCGCGTACCCGGAGCTTTGCGACTGCGAGCATCTGCCCAAGCTTGGTACGCCGAATGTTTTACTGCTTCGGCAGCTGAGCATTCGGCATTGAACCACGGGCGAGCTTAATTCTCAAGAAGAATGTCATAGTACGGGATGTAATATTCCATTGCCTGACAGATTACCTCTGAGATTGATGCCGCACAGATCGACGGGTCTCAAGAAAAAAAAATTGCCCCGTTAGTGGCTGAAGAATTTAAACATATCCAACCATGAGTGCGCACAAGATGCTTTGAAGCGATATTCAAATATTGAAGGAAAGCGAAAGGTTAACATAAACTACCTACAAGACGAAAACCCAAAAAAATCATTTCGCATGTTTTGTTCAATAAATATTTTTCTTCACTTTGCATTGGTCTTGATTTTATTAAATGTATACCATGATTACCACGTCATGCAAAAATATCCGATAAAAAGGTTTTACTGTCTCTAGAGAGTAAATACTTAGTTAATATAGTAAATATTCAGTATTTACTAGAGATGCGCCGAGTACAAGTTTTACCGAGTAACCGAGTACCGAGTATTACTCGGTCGCAAGTTTGGCAAACCGAGTACTCGGCCGAATTACTCGGTTTAGTATCCTCATTGATAACTTGTTTATGTTTCTGATAAAACGTTTAACACAAGTGACTCATAATGTCAGAGATAAAATATCAGACTATAAGTATAGGTTTTTCGACTTGCAGATTGTAGATTGTAGACTTGCGGTTAGGGTCTGCAATCCGGATATCCGGATATCCATTTTATCCGGATATCCGCGTATTTTATTATCCGGATAAATTGACGGAAATTATCCGAATATCCGGATAATAGAAAAACTACTTAGAAGGCGTTACAGAAGTGTAATTTTAATAAAGTTAAGTCTTCTTACGCTCGTGCAGAAATCTCAGTAGAAAATGCTTCACATTTTAAGTAAAATAAAGGTGATAGTATATTATATATTATTTAGTATTAATTATTAACATTAAATAAATGTTTCTCTACCTCTATCTAACATTCACTTCTCTGAAGGTAGAGACTCTATTCTCGAAGTTATTGACAAATATTTATGCATACCATACCCGGGACAAATAGTCCAGCTAGGTAGGATTAATTTCGAGAAATATATTCATTGTTTTCGAAGCTCCGCAATATCTTCACGTCTAAAATGCCGCAGTGTCAAAGCTAAGGTCTTGGACCACGGAGTAGTGCCAGTGATGACATACAGAACTAAGACATGATCGCTTATTACGAGCCCCATAAGAAGGCTGAAGGTCACCCGGAGAGCAATGGAGGATACAATGCCCGGAGTTTCCCCACGTGATCGAATAAGAAATAACGTAAAAAATATGTAGGAGAACTATAAATGTCACAGAATATCTAAACTGAAGTAGCAGTGATCGCGGCATAAAGCTCAAAGAACAGATAGCGACTGGGGCAGAAAAGTTCTCGAGTTGCAATCGCCACTGGAAACGAAGCATAAGTAGCCCTCCCATCACGGTATAGGCTCTGGATGCAGCTAGAGTAAGACCGGTCGTCGTGAAAATCCTTGAGCAGTCCTTTGTTTAGCAGTGATCGACTTTTGGCTTATGATGATTTCTTCAGCTTCTGATCTGCCGCGCTTACTTACGAGTAAATCTTTTGAGTAGATGACGCGCAAAGTTTTCGATACAATTTTAACTGTGCTGCCTCGGTTTTCAAGTTACATTAAGTTTAATTATTGAAATTTGCAGAGTAAATTGAACTCTATCATTATGTATAATCAATTATTTTTAAATGTTTATTAAAAAATATATAAATGCCAAAAACACTTTATACCTAGTATGGGTTAAAAGATTAAACACAGTAAGTATCTTAGTTACTGCTGTTATGGTAAGTAATACATACATGCATACAATATCGATATCCATACATACAAAAATATCGGAGCTCCACTTATTAACGGGAAGTAAGTATACTTTCTGCTGTAATACTAAGTAAAAACTCTTCAAAATAGTGACTTACTGCTATTATGATTATTGATATTTATAGGTTGCAGTAGAGCTAGAAAAACGCATGTTAGACCACTTTGTAGCGAACTTTATGCTGACTTTAAATATATATTTACCTATTTTTTCGAAAAATCCAAGTTACTGCTCTCATTGTAAGCGCGGCAGTGATCTGAACGTTAAAATGGAATATTTATTTTTGGCTCCTGATGACTTTACCATAGAGAAACTCTAGGATAACGCAAATTCCTGCAAAAGTGTTATACGTTTATTGAGAAAGGCCAAGTGTATCAAATCCATCGATTTAAAATACTAGTCATATGAGAATCACTATTATCTTTTTATAGTATTTAGAAGTTCAGGTGTCTATTGAAGTAGTTTTCTAGAGTAAAAAAACTCATGTATGCGTTCGCTCTAAGCCATAAATTGCAATATTAATAAATAAATGGGAATCAATTTGTGTACGAGCCAACGTACATTTTTATTTCATTTTATTAGTAGATAATTTAGGCTTACCCATGCAGCATTAATTAGTAGGTCGCGCTCTCGCGTCATTGTACTTTGTACAGTAAGTAATAAAATTAGTCTATTTTTAGCACTCAATCTGGTCGGTTTTATTTATCACTCTTCGGAGTCGCCGTACCTTTAGCAATATCACAGCATCTTCTAAGTGTAGGGTCCAACCCCTACATTTTTTTTGGTCCTTCGATCATTTGACTTCGCGCGGTTTGGTCAAATTCAGGACTCTGCGTATAGTTAAATTTATCATTTTTTTGAACAGACATTTTGGACGTTTTTTAGTGTTGTTTTGGACATTTTCGAACATTTTTGTGCATCAAATTGTGTGGAGAGTACCTTCATCAACACAACTGCAAGTATCACTACCTGGTAGAACTGGGAGTAGCAGAGTAGCAGCCGCAACCAGCCTGCAAGTATCACTACCTGGTGGAACTGGGAGTAGCAGCCGCAACTATCATCAACAGCAGTATCAGAAGCATTTCTTCGACAAAGTAAGATCTGTCCTTTTCTATATAGCTTTATCATTTTGACTGATTTATTATTATGGAGGCCTTACTAAGTCGTCAATCAGAAATCCTAGAGCAATTGAAGCAAATTAGTAGCAATTTTGACAAAGATTCGGCTAGCCGAAAGACACCGGAATACATAGCAAAACGATTAACATCTTTAGACAATCTTTGGGGAGAGTTCGAAATGAATAATTCCAGTTTACAAAATGAGGGAGCAACTGATCATGAATATTTTGTGCAAAATATATTTTCTCAAACAAAAGAGTTTTATCACTCCGTGCGTACTAAATTAGCTACATATGAGTTACCGCAACAGTCAAAACAAGATGTCATGGGACTTCTATCCCAGCAGAGAACCAATTTTAGAGCATTCAATAGGCTTATACAGAGCATATCAGTAGATCAAATTAGTGAAAAATGGGAGTTAGAAGATGAATTGCGTAACGTACAGTCTCGGTGGAATATGGTCGATAGTCTACATTTGCAAATAGATAATGTCTTGCAAGGCGGAGATTTATTTTATGAGGATGAATTTTGTAAGCATGAAATAGCGTATAAGAAAATTAAACGCGAATTAAATCAAAAATTGAATTCTACCGTACATACCCAACAAACTACACCAAAGTTAGATATACCCGTATTCACAGGAAAGTACACGTTCTGGCCCACGTTCTTTGACCTATTTACGGAGGCTATCCATAACAACAGCTCATTTTCAAAAGCACAAAAAATGCAGCATTTGAAGAGTAAAGTCAAGGGGGATGCAGAACGTCTTATTCAACACCTTAACATTTCAGCCGAAAACTATGACGCAGCTTGGGAAATCCTAACTCACCGCTATAACAACACACAGGTTCTTTTTTCGAAACAGGTAGAAATTCTTTTAAATCAACCCAATATGCACAAGCAATCTGCGTTCGAGTTGAGAAAATTCCATGACACTACAATGGAATGTATTCATGCTATTCACAACTTAGGCGTGGATACTATCACTTGGGATCCATTGTTGGTTCATTTATTATCAAAAAAGCTCGATACGGATACCTACACTGACTACAAGGAGGCGAGAAAAGCTCCTCGAGACCTACCATCCTTTGAGGAATTCATGGCCTTTATAGAAACTAAGTTCATGGCGCTTGAACCAATTCATAAAAAAGAAAGGGAGATAACATCAACCCCTAGACCTCAGCAATTTGCCAAACCATTTACGCATAGGGAAAATTATCATGGAAAATTTCAAGCTAAAAATCATCAAGTAGTACATACCTACACCCATAAGTGCCCCTTGTGCTACTTTCCTCATGACTTGTTCAGATGCAAAAAGTTTATTAACCTATCAGCCGATGCAAAATTGAGCACAATTTCGAAACTAAATGTTTGCCCAAATTGTCTCTATAGGCACTATGACAATAAATGCAATTCAACAAAACGGTGCAAAGAATGTAACAGTGACCACAATACGCTTATGCATGACGCATATGCTAAGTCGTTTGCCCCAGCAACAAGCTCGATGAACTACTTACCATCTCCGACAGAAACAGCATCGTCAGCAAGTAACCGCGGCAAACAGCATTGCGTAAACTATGTCGCCACGGATGATGAAGAAGTACTTTTAACTACTTTGTTGTTAAAAGTTAGATCAGCGGACGGAACCTACGTCACGCTACGCGCACTCCTTGACCAAGGATCACAAATAACATTATTATCAGAGAACGCAGCTCAAATGTTAGGGCTCCACCGACAAGGTTATCATGCCTCAGTTTCAGGCATTGGTGCCACCCCTAAGCAGGGCAGGGGTATAGTATCACTGCAGTGTCAGTCAATTTACAACGACTACGAGTTTACGTCACAAGCGCTAGTTATATCACGTGTAATAAGCAATTTACCTAACACGTCTTTCAGTAACCAGTCATGGCCTCATTTACAACATATTAACTTAGCGGACCCAGAGTACAATATTTCAAAGTCAATTGATATTTTATTGGATGCGAGTATATATTCTGACATAATAATGAGCGGTTTAATCAAAGGTCCTCATCAAGCACCCATTGCACAACAGACGAAGCTGGGTTGGATATTATCTGGGAATGTTAAGACTTTCAATTGTCATGTAGTGATAAACAATTTACAGGATATATCAAAATACTGGGAGGTTGAGGATATCAGTAGCACGTCTTCAAATATGACTCAAGAAGAACAATATTGTGAAGAGCTTTATCAGTCGACTACACGTCGCCTTGAGGATGGGAGATACGAGGTCGCCCTACCAATGAAGCCCAACTTTGAAAAGGAATTAGGATCTTCTAAGGGCAAGGCTCTAGCTCAGTTTAGACAGTTAGAAAATAAAATGTCGAAAAACGAAACGTTCGCACATGCCTACAAACAATTTATGAGCGAATATGAGAATCTAGGTCACACGCACTCCGTCAGCGTTGGTACCGAGCCAGTATGTTACTTACCGCATCACGGTGTTTTGAAACTCGACTCTACTACAACGAAATTACGAACAGTTTTCAATGCGTCATGTAAAACGTCATCAGGTAAAAGTCTAAACGATTTGATGGAAGCTGGTCCAAATCTTCAAAATGACTTACAGGAGCTCATCTTATCCTGGAGACAGCATCGTTATGTCTTAACAGCAGACATCGAGAAAATGTTCCGTCAAATCTTAGTAAGAAAGGAGGATTTAGGACTTCAATCTATAATATGGAGATATTCACCACAGGACCTATTACAAGATTATCATTTAACAACCGTAACCTACGGAACTAAGGCAGCTCCATATCTTGCGATGCGAACTCTAAGACAGTTAGCCATTGATGACGGAGATAAATATCCTTTAGCAGCCATCGCATTACCAAAATCCTTCTATATGGACGATTTGTTGAGTGGCCAGGACACTATAGAGCAAGCTAAGGATTTACGGGACCAACTCATACAGATTTTCAAAGGAGCAGGGATGAATTTGAGGAAATGGTCAGCAAACGACCCAGAGTTAATCAATGATTTATCATCTAATCAAATTGACACACCGTTCGACTTCAAATGTACAGAATCCAGAAAAACATTGGGATTAAGATGGAACCCGGTATCAGATGATTTCACTTTCAAAGTAAATGTGAATTTAATAACAGATGTTTTACCAAAAGACAGCTATTATCTGATATATCAAAAATTTTTGATCCTTTAGGGTGGCTCGCTCCAATTACTATTAAGGCAAAGTTGATGTTCCAAAAGGCGTGGGAATCAAATGTTTCATGGGATGAGGATTTATCACCGGAGATCCAGAAAGAATGGCAAGAATTAAAGGAAGATCTGAAAAATATCAACAAATTTTCAATCCCTAGATATTTAGGTAACATAAGGCATAGTTATACACTACATGGTTTTTGTGACGCATCGGAAAAAGCGTACGCATGCTCGATTTATTTAGTAACGAATAACAGTAAAGGTGAATGCACATCTACACTCGTTGCCGCGAAGACAAAGCTAGCACCCTTAAGCAAGAAAATATCACTTCCTAGACTGGAGTTGCTTGGAGCATTATTATTATCACAGCTGTTAAAAAAGGTCAGGGAGTCCATATCATCAGACAATGTATCAGTCTATGCTTCGACTGATTCAATGATCGTTTTAGGGTGGCTAAAGGGAGACCTATCACGATGGAAGCAATTTGTAGCCAACAGGGTACAGAAAATTAATGAGATTATTCCATCGTCTAACTGGAGACATGTTATATCAAAGGAAAATGCAGCAGACTGTGCAAGTCGCGGCTTGTCCAGTAATGAGCTAATTCAACATCATTTGTGGTGGAAGGGACCTGAATGGTTAATCAATTTCAACCCTAAAAGCATCCCTGTATTCAATATTCCAAAGCCCGAGATTGAAATGAAAAGGGCAAGTGTGCATGTAGCTTTACAAGAACAAAAAATATCATGGATAGGTGAATTACTAAATCAAAACAGTTCATTGAGTAAGGTTGTGAACACCGTAGCGTGGGTGTCACGTTTCATCAACCGATTACGACACAAGGAAAACAAACACGGTTTGTTATTATCATCGGTTGAAATAAATAATGCTTATCAAATGATTATCAAAGACACTCAATCATATAATTTTAAGGATGACCTGGAAAATTTAAGGGCAAAGGGACAAGTGCATTACAAGAGCAATTTGGCAGCTTTGAATCCATATATTGACGAAAATGGTATTCTGAGGGTAGGAGGTCGATTACGTAATGCACTCTTAAGCAATTCAGCTAAGCACCCTATCATAATATCAAATTGTAGCCGCTTCACATCTTTGCTTATCAATTTAGCACACAAATCAACGTTAAATGGGGGCCCGAGGCTGACTTTATCACACATAAGAGAAAGGTATTGGATAATTAGCGGCATGCGTACAGTGAAACGAGAATTAAGGTCTTGTATTAAATGTCGGAGATTTAATTCAGAAAAGAGAAACCAAATCATGGCTGACCTTCCGACACCAAGGGTAACTCCATCGCGCCCTTTCGCGAATACAGGAGTCGATTTCACAGGTCACATAGATATCAAAAGTAGCAAGGGTCGTGGTATTCGGACACACAAGGGATATGTCGCTGTATTCGTGTGCTTGGCAACAAAGGCCATCCATTTAGAACTGGTCTCCGATCTAAGTACACCTGCTTTCCTAGCTGCATTCCAGCGGTTTTGTGCGCGCCGAGGATCACCTAGTCACATGCACAGTGATAATGGTACAAACTTTGTAGGCGCTAACAGAATGTTAAAGAAAGAATATCAAGCCATACTGAACACCATCAATGAAGAGTTTTTCAGTAAGATCAATCACATGGACATCAAATGGAGTTTCAACTCACCGTCATGGCCAAGCGCAGGTGGACTGTGGGAAGCCGCCGTAAAGAGCTTCAAGAGACATTTGAAAAGAGTTCTAGGAGAACAAGTGCTTACGTATGAGGAGTTCACCACCCTACTCTGTCAGATAGAGGCGTGTCTCAACTCCAGACCTTTAGTACCACTGACGGAGAATGTGGATGATGAAGTTTTAACTCCAGGACATTTTCTAATAGGAGATTCACTTTTATCAAGACCGCAGACCGAACCTGAAAACATCAACTTACCCACTAGATGGCAGCTAGTTCAGTCTATGAATAAGCTGTTCTGGAAGCGGTGGTCCATGGACTATCTCCAACACCTGCAAACAAGATCAAAATGGTGCACACCTAGCAAGAACTTAGAGGTCAATGACGTGGTCCTTATCAAAGAGGATAACCTCCCTCCGGGAAAATGGGCATTAGGAAGAGTTCAAGAGGTACATCCAGGAAAAGATGGTTATGTGCGTGTAGTTACATTAAAAACAAAGAACAATGTTATCAAACGCCCTGTTTGCAAATTAATAGAATTACCGGTGCATAAAGAAACAAAATCGCCAGATAAATGTGAAACGTCCCAAGAAAATCAATCAAACCCGAATCAAGAAAGCAAGCAAAGACATCGTCGTCCTAGAAAAATTAATTTTATGTCCTTCATCACTTCGGCACTTCTACTATTTATAACAATTTTTACGCCGACTGTACAACAAACAAACCGCTATTTTAACACATATAACATTACGTCACTGAACAGTAATCAGGGTCTCTACTTTGACAAAATAGCTGACCTTCAGTATATCAGAGATGAGTGGAAATTAGTGGTATTCTACGATTTATCAAGCTACTGGAAGGGATTATCATATATTGAGAATTATGTACAGCATTTGAAAGGATTTTGCGCGGATAATGACATACAATATCAAAATATTGCATTACAACTTGAACACGAACTATATGATTTAAATCACTATAGCAGGCTCCTCACATTACAAAACAAACAAAGGAAAAAACGAGGCCTAATAAATGGTATTGGGTATATTGCAAATTCATTGTTTGGTGTCTTGGACGAGAGATTCGCTACTCAGTATGAACAAGATATAAAAAAGATAGCGAAAAATGAAAACCATCTTCAAACACTGATCAAAAACCAAACAATAGTACTTGAAGCTCAATTTAATATAATCAAGCGTAATGAAAAACTCATGAACAAGCAGTTTTCACTAATCGACCAGCATCTTCGTACATTATCATCCGAGACCAATAAAGTGCGCTCTGAAATACAACACAATATGTACGTTACGTCATCAGCTCTCTCCGCCACCATTATCATGGCAAATCTGCGTCGTATGCAACAAACTTTAATTGATACCGTCACTGACATCACGCACGGACGAGTAGACGCATACCTATTGCCACCCGATGAGTTGGAAACGCAACTTAACATTATATCAGGTCATCTAAAGGGTGATCTAAAGCTACCAGTTGAACAGTCAGACATAATAGACATTTACAAGTTGCTGAGAGTATTCGCAAGAGTAACCAAACACTATCTTATTATGGAAATTCGCATACCACTCGTAAGTAACGAAGTGTATGAACTTGACCGAATTATCAGCATCCCACAGATCAAAACAAACAATGTTCAACATATCATTAAACTTTCGTATCCTTTTTTAGCCTTTAATTTGCAAAAGGATATGGCATTATTTTTAACTGAGACCGATCTTCAACACTGCATTGCATTAGAGAACAAAGTATTTTGCTCTATAGACAAGCCTGTATATGAGTTGAAAATAAAACACTCTATATGCGACTTAAAATTGATAAACGTAAACAGCAATGAATCACTGTGTAAATACGAAAAATCAAACTGTACCGATAGGTGGATCAAATTACACAGTTATAACGTATGGTTTTATTCATGTTGTCAGGAGCGCCAGGAAAGAATGTTTTGTCCAGATGGAATGTCGATAATGACCCTAAATGGCAATGGAATAATAACGTTGGGACAGGGTTGCTCCATAAAAACTAACACATTTACAATTCATGCTTACAATCACTACCTAAACAAAATAAATATGCAAGCAAACATCGAAGCCCCAGAGATGTCTGTATTAAACAAAATAATCAATACAACTGTAGCCAACACGATTATCGAAGGAGTGAATAATGATAAAGCATATGAGGACATAAAGGACCAGATCAAGGTCATCAAAGAACAAACTGCTACAGATCTCAGCATTCACGATGTACATCACTACACGCTTGGCTACGTTAGTTTCGCGATCATTTTCATAGCAAGCGTAGCATTCTGCTGCTACAGACTGAAAGGCAGGTGCAGGCAGCGGGGTTCTTCGTCGGAGGCGCCGGTGCAGCTCCAGCAGGTGAGCCAGCAGCGCGCGGGCCGGCGGCAGCGCGCGGCCGGGGCGGGCGTGGGCGCGGGCCAGCACCCGCCGCTCCCGCCGCCGCCGCCGCCGCCGCCGCCCGCGCCCGCCGTGTCGTCGTCGTCCAGTGTGCCGCGTGTGAGTGTCAGTGTAAGTGATAAGGGCAATTTAAATAAAGCAGTGAGCAGTGTTAGTGTTGAGGAAGGCATCTCGCCTATGTTTGAGGTTCCAATAGTGAGGTGAAGTGAAGTGAATATGTGAAGTGAAGTGAAATGTACACGGACACGGAAATTGTCATTTTAATAGCATAACTTTATAGCATTAGTTCAACATTGTTTTCACCTTGTAACATAAAACATAATATTTTAATATAATTGAGAATTAAGCTCATTTATCACTGTACAAGTAACATAGCACCCTTCATATATTTTTAGTTAAGAAATACTTTTAGTAAGCACTTTTTTCTTTAAAAGGGCCAAGATGTACGAGCCAACGTACATTTTTATTTCATTTTATTAGTAGATAATTTAGGCTTACCCATGCAGCATTAATTAGTAGGTCGCGCTCTCGCGTCATTGTACTTTGTACTTTGTACTTTGTACAGTAGGTGAAAATAAGTAATAAAATGAGTCTATTTTTAGCACTTAATCTGGTCGGTTTTATTTATCATTATATTTTTATTATATTTTATTTATCATTTATAAATAGCAACAGAAGTAACAGAAAAAAAAAAAAAAAAAAAAAATACGTTTTAGCGGTGTTCAAACTCACATCTGTTAGTAAAAGCTGGATATAATGTGTTTATTATATTTTTATAATTAAATACCTTGTATAAAAACATATTTACCGAAGAAAAATATTAATTTTTAATTATTTCAAAACTATCCGAATTATCCGGTTATTTCTATCGAGCATTATCCGGATATCCGGATATTTCTAATTTTAATATCCATATTATCCGGATAGTAAATATGAACGGATAATGCAAACCCTACTTGCGGTTTTGGTACGAGCCATTTACATTTTTCTGCTTTTAGGTCCGGATTCGAATCCCACCCATGAGATTTTATAGTTTTTTTGTCTTTTTTTATTTTGTGTGAACTTATTGTAAATATTATGTAAATAAATAAAAAGACAAGAGTAATAAAAAAATATATTTTAACCTCTTTGTACTTTAGAGACAAATAGCGCCATTTTTCGCCATATAAGTGAATTAAATACCTGATGATTGTGCCGCCCTGCCCTGAATTTTCCACGGCTTTCTCTAAACACAACTAGATGGCGCTGATAACATTTGCGAAAATCTAAAAAGTCGCCAAAAGTGATTGACATTACTGACTATATCATAAATAAATGATGACAAACTTTCTAATATTACGTATCATTGAATATTTTTCTGTTTTTTTTTTTATAAAAAAAAGGATAATTTGCATGTATTTTTTTCAATAGAATCAAATTATAAGAAAAATATTATAGATATTTTCAGAACAAATATTGCTTGTCCTTTCGTCCCTTAGAAGGCCAATACCGACTAAAAAAACACCCTGCAAAATGTTTCTTAGAAAATATATCTTATATTGTACTACTAACAAGTTATCTTAGTTTATAAAAACTCCGATTGAACGAGCGACGCTCGGTCTCCCAGCTAGTTAATAGCTTAATTGTCGAATTAATACATATGTATATCCTTTACAATATTCTGAAATTTCTTAATAAAGCTTCCACAGCATATATGATGGTCGCAGATTGTTTGTTATTCATTCTAAATAATAATAATTCAATTTTAAATTACTGTTTTCTACATAAATTATAGTTCCCTCTGTTTTCTTTAGTAAATGCTCATTACTTTATTTAACAAACAGGCCTGTTTTCATTATATTAACTCTCAAACTATATTATTTTATTTGAACCGAGCACTCGTCACTTGAACCGAGTTCTCCTTATCTTCTCATTTCTGATTCGATCACGTAGGGAACCTACAAGCACAGCACGCTCCATTACCCTTTGGACTTTGGGTGACCTTGAGCCTTCTTATAAGGCGCATAGTAAGTGACCATGTCTCAGTTCCGTATGTCATCACTGGCAAAACACATAGAGGTCAAAGACCTTAATCTTGAGATACTGCGGTATTTGGATGTGAAGATATTGCGGATCTTCCCGAACGCCGCTACTCAGCCGTGTTGGATTCGGTGGTTGATCTCTTTCTTGAGGTTGGACCTACCTAGCTGGACTGTTTCTCCCAGGTATATATTTGTCAACAACTTCAAGTGTAGAGTCTACAACCTTCAGAGGAGTGGGTGTGATACGGACATTTGTCATAATTTTAGTCTTGTCCATGTTCATTTTAGGACCCACTTGTTGGAAGAGTCCATCGAGCATTATGTCTAGGTCTTCCAAGATCTCTGCCACAACCACGATATCGTCAGTGAATCGAAGGCGAGGTGATGTTATCTCCGTTGATGTTAATATCGATTCCTCTCCAGTCCATAAGCTTCCAAACATCTTCCAGGCCAGCGGTGAATGGTTTCGGAGATATAACGTCTCCCTGTCTCACCCCTCGCTGCAACCGGATTGGTTTCGAATTCTTTTACTGGAGGTGGACCGACACGGTGGCGTTTTCATAGTAATATTTTAGCACTTCGATATATCGATAGTCGATTTGGCACCGTTGGAGAGACTGTAACTATACTCTTAGGTCTTCTGTATAATCTGTCTCAACGTATGAGTGTGGTCTATGGTACTAAAGTCTTTTTGGAATCCGGCTTGTTCAGGAGGCCAGAAGTCGTCAAACCTGCATGCGAGATGATTTGTAATGACTCTCAAAAACAGCTTGTAGACATGGCTCAGAAGTGAGATGGGTCTATATATTTCTTCAGCAGGTTCTTGTCATGCTTTTTGAAGAAGAGCACCACCACTTTCCTGTATCATGCCATAGACGTTCGTCCCTCGAGCATATCGTAATTTAAAAGCTTCTGAAGAACTTGAAGTACCGGTTTTCTACCTGCTTTTTAAAGCACAGTCGTAATTCTATCTTCACCCCCGGTGCCTTGTTGTTTTTAAGCTGTTTGAGAGCCATTCTAATTTCATACAAGCTGATGTCTGGGATATCTTCGGTTTAGTATCTAGTCAATTTGGCTCTTGAGTCTTTAGCCAGATTACTGAAGGGTAAGCGTGTGGTCGTGTATAATTGTCCGTAGAACTTCTCAACCTCCTCCAACAGCTCAGGCTTGGAAGACACGATTCTGCCATCCTCAGTCTTCAGCTTTGTCAGTTGGCAATTCATGTGAATCTCCTCTTTTATACGATTAGTATTAAATTGGCGTATATCGCGAGACACAGACTTGGAGAGATCTATCTGTTTAGTCGTCGATACTGAGAAGCATCTTCAGAGGATTTCAGAATCAGGCTCCCTCTTTCGTCCACGAGCTTGCTGGTGAAGTCCAAGATCCGAGATGTTCTTTTTTGAACGGCTGGTTTTGAAAGCATTATTTTCCGGTTTCACACTAAATGGCGAAAGAAATGATCATAAAATGATCATATGCTGCTTCAAATCTTGAAAAACCGAAAGAACTGGTTCTTATGACTTGTAGAACCGGTTTTTATTTTATTAGACAGAACCGGGTTTTCCCGGTTTTTTCGAAACTATGCCCTAGTCACTACGTCGCCGCAAACTGAGCGACCTTGCGACCAAGCGACAAGATCGCTCGGTTTGCGGCGGTGGTGTAGTGACGCAACTCCCTGCACTGTGACGCGTATTCCGTGTAACTTTTTGCACCTTGTTTTGAGAAAAACGCGTTTGAACGTAAAAACCGTTTTTTCTTTCTATTTCTTAAACAAATTATAAATTTAAGTAATAAAAATAGCCAAACAATAAACCATAAATTCTAAAACAAGGCCGTAGTATTTTTTTTTAATATCTTAATTAGATAATTGCTAAGAGCGATTTGAAGTTTTAGCTTTTTTCAATTTCCATACAAATCGTGTTACGCGTGGGCGTGTATCTAAGTTACACGCGATCCGTGCGACAAGTCGTTTGTCTATTGAAACAAACCTATCAATTGTCATTGAAACTACACGGAGTAGGCAAAATTTTGTGGGTATTAAAATATATGTACAGTATATCTGTTATTATTATAAAAAAAATCTTTTAGTAAATCACAGTACCGGATTAGCTATGTCACTAAATCATCAATGAAAAAAATTGTATGTAACTAAGAATATCGACGAAGTAGAAATAATACTTGATCAATATATCTATGAAAAATGTAACGGTATCCTGAGATGAATTCTTCCCAAAACTAAAAAAACTGATCAAAACTAGAATTGCTGTGGTGGAATGAAGAATTCGCCAAACTTAACCACGATGTCAACACTAAGAAATGTTAGATATAGTACGCAGCCCCAGTAAGAAAACAATGCGATGTGGAGCAATATTTACAGGCAAAAGAAAAGTACCAAAAAAAGCAAGGAAAGCCCTAACATCCAGCTGGAAAGAGTTCTGTGGAAAACAGGAGAGGGAAAGTATGAGGGATAGTATCTACAGGGTTATAAGTAAGGCGCACAACAACTAGACTAGATGTGCCTCTAGTCTTAAATGGTAAGCCTCTTGAAGAGACGCCGTTGGCAAGACTGCTCGCCGAAACATTCTACCCAACGGATGAAGCAACAGAAGACATTGCCGACCATAGAGAAATCGGAGAGAAAGCTGAACAGGTGAATGCGCCACAACATGATGAAACATGTGACCCGCCACTCACGAGTCAAGAGCTTGAATGGGCAGTATCTACCTTGAGTCTTAAGAAGGCACCTGGACCTGACGGACTAATAACAGACTTATGTAGAGAGGCCATCCGAGTAAAATGATTGGCAATTACACTCTTCCCAAACCCATGGAAAGAGGCGACAGTGGTGTGATACTGAGGAAACCGGGCAAAGACGATTACTTATAGCCCAAGTCATATAGACCGATAGACCTTCAATCAGACATGGGGAAAATGGGAAAAGTAACTTAACATCGTACGGCAAGGTTTTGCACAGAAGATCTGCAAGTCCTATAGGACAGTGTCTCTCAACTCGGCACTGTTGCCCTCTGGGCGGAGAGATTGACCAACGAGTCATACATACCGAAATGCCATAGCCAGCAGTACACATAAAATTCGAGTTTGAATGTCTAAAAAACGCAGACCAACTGGCAGAAAAATTAAAATCTACACAGATGGCAATAAAATTCAGTTAAAGTTGAAGCGGCACTATCTATTCGGATGGATGGTGCTGAAACAAGGCCCGAAAACTCCTGCTGGATCCATCGTGTACTGTCTACCAAGCCAAACTGCTGGCTTTGTATGAGGCGACGCAAGAAATCTCTGGCTGGAAACGAACCTGCAGACAGCGTGCAGACAAACTAGCAAAAATCGCTGTGCTAAACAAAAAGACCAGACCCGACTATGATTTGATTCCGGTCTCACATGCGAAGCGAAAGATTCGTCAACTTTTTTCGTACAAGTTTGTTTCGCCTATATCGTGTATCTATAACTACCCTAGATAAGCGCGTTTAGCCGGCGGCCAGCGCTCACGCCTGTTGTGCCTATCTGCGATAACTCAAATTACACGTGTACCGTGTAACGCGCGCTTTAAATTCCAGAGTTACACTAATGTGGCAGGCCTGTTACTGAAAAATTTCAGGTACAAAATTATTATTTTTTAAAATGCCCCATATAGAACAGGACTAGACGATCTCAATAAGACCTGTTAAGCTTAATTAGTGTATCTCAACATACACTAATTGCGCCTCACACGGCAGTCTGAGTGTGCGCGATGTCGATATTTCGATATTTTCACAATTATTCTTACTAATATAATAACACTTAACACTGACTGAGTGGTTTGCGCTCCTGACTATTGATCCAAGAGTCGTGGGTTCGATCCTCACACAGGGCAAATATTTCTATTTTTTTAAATATTACTACTGGCTAAAGAAGACGTAGATTTATACCCAGGCGGGGGGAGGAGCGGGGTGGGGGAGACGCGGGGTGCGGGTGGGGGAGGAGTGGAGTGCGGGCAGGGTGAGTCGCGGGGTGCGGGGGGGACGAGCTGGGTGTAGGGGGTGAGGCGTGGGTTGCGCAGGGAGAGGAGCGTGGTGCAGGGGTGAGGCGCGGGTTGCAGGGGAGAGGAGCGGGGCGGGGGAGGCAGGGGGTGTGGGTGGGGGAGGAGCGGTGTGCGGGGGGGGCGAGGTGCGGGGTGCGGGTGAGTCGGGGGGGCGAGATGCGGGGTGAGGGGGTGAGGCGCAGGGTGAACTCTCCAGCTAGTATATACAGGGTGTAAGGGACAGGTTTCCGAAAACTTTAAGGGCTTGCTCAGTAGACGAAACTGAACAACTTTCCACAAGAAATTTTTTCAGGAAACTAAAAAAAAATCGGCTTCTCCATACAAAATTATAAATTTGATTGGACAGTTTGTATGGAGAAGCCGATTTTTTTTTTTCGTTTCCTGAAAAAAATTCTTGTGGAAAGTTGTTCAGTTTCGTCTACTGAGCAAGCCCTTAAAGTTTTCGGAAACCTGTCCCTTACACCCTGTATAACTATTAAAAAACCCTGTATGCTATTAAAAAACGTTAATTCAACGTTCTGTTAATTTAAAACGGCATATCCATATTATGCTAGCTCCCCAATTTTAGGTATAATTGCCCCCGAATTTCCGATTACTGTGGCCGCGGCCTGGACGCAAGCGACGCAACCAGTAAACTTAGTTTACTGGTTTATCGATTAAAGAAGAACGTCCCTAAACGCGCGGCCGTCCTTGAAATGTCGCTCGTCGCTTGTGTGTCGCCGCGCGCGTCGCTGCCGTCCAAAACATTTCCATACAAATCTATGGAAATGATCAAGTCGCTCGTGTCGCTGTCGTTGTTGCTGTCGCCGTCGCTTGCGTCCAGGCCGCGGCCACAGTAATCGGAAATTCGGGGGCAATTATACCTAAAATTGGGGAGCTAGCATAATATGGATATGCCGTTTTAAATTAACAGAACGTTGAATTAACGTTTTTTAATAGCATACATAAAATTTTCAATAAGTGCAAAATACACTACAATTAGATCATTACAATAGGGAGTTTTCAGATGACGTATGTCACACTGTTCATAAGATTCTCAATAGATGGCATTTCTAAGCTTTGGCGTATTTTTAAAAACAGCGTAGAATTTACGGTAGCAACATAGATTTAGTTAGTACTGTTGAAAATATACAGGGTGTAACAGAAGTGTGTGACAATACTTCAAGGTTGGCTTTTACCCATCAAACTGAACAACTTTTGTTCTACAACTTTGTTGAAATCGCAAAAAATTTTTTGGACTTTTCATACAAACTTGGTTCGCCAGTTGATCGATTTGTATGAAAAGTCCAAAAAAAATTTTGCGATTTCAACAAAGTTGTAGAACAAAAGTTGTTCAGTTTGATGGGTAAAAGCCAACCTTGAAGTATTGTCACACACTTCTGTTACACCCTGTATAAAAAGCCACCTGAACATAGATTCTTATTATAGGCCAGTCGTACAAGACATCGGAGGTCGCATTGGATGCAACAGTTCTGATTTTTTGGTATGTTGTAAGGGTTGATAACAGTAGTATAAAACTAATTTTTCAGCTTCGAAAGACTTGTGCTAACTGCATGGTGCTCCAAAAACAACGAAATTTTCGGCCTTTTTTCAGATTTTGGCTTATAACTTGTAAATGGTTCATCTTACGGAAAAAGTCATTCTACACACTTATAAGAAGACAAAATTTCCTATAATATAAGTGCAATTGCAGCTCTGTAAGTCTAATAAAACCCAAGATACAGTACTTCAAATATTGGCAATTTTCCCTAAAAAGTTCGAAATTGTAGTTTCGAAAGTAATAGTAATTTGCCGCCTTCCGAGCAAAATATGGCTATAATACTCATTCTACGAGGGAACTCATTAAAAATAAAGTTATACAGCAGTTATTTAGCTTTAATTTAAGCACAAACTGAAGTTTGTAAGACCAATAGTTCCCTTGTAATCTGGACAAAGCGAAAAATTAAGGAAATCAGATTTTTCAAAAAAAGGGAGCCTGACAAATTGCAGGACTTCTGTAAAGGGTAAGAAATATATAAATCGGTGTAAAATAATTTATACTGATATTATAAAACTTCAATTATATCACTTAGTGATGGCGGGACCTCAGCTGACACCTGCGACAGAAATATACATGAAATATAGAACAAAATATCAATTAATATTTATTGTAATAAATTACAACGAAGGGGTAGGTATGTCATATTAGGTTTACCTTTACGCACTTAGCGACGAAACAATCGTGTTCTTTTGGAAGGTCTAGGTCATCTGACAGCTCTTCCTGGGGCTCCGGAAACTGCTCTGTTGCTTACTGTAAAGGCGAGGTTGTCGAAGTCTTCCTCTGCATTCAACTCAGTCAAGGCTATGGACGGAGTATTGAGGCAGGTCTTCCCCTTACAAACTTTGCAGAGAGTTTCAGTCCTGTTATCTTGCAGGAGAATCTTCCTTTTCCGCACCCATTCTTGCACCTACATGACAGGAATTTCGTTAAAACAAATATGTGTTACAAATATTTTCATAAATACACGACCCAGGACAGCCCTACGAATGGATTCCCTTACCTGTATAACAGTAATTCTAGTAATAACGAAGAAATTAGAGTCGGAAACCCTGCTGAAATTACTGTCATGCAAGTAAGGTAATCCATTCGTCATCCTGGGCTGTGTATTTATTAAACTATTTGTAACATGTTTTTTTGAAATTCCTGTCATGCAGGTGCAAGAATGGGTGTGGAAAAGGAAGATGCTCCGGCAATGTAAGTGAGTTTGTCAGGGGAAGACCTGCTTCAACACTCCGTCCATAGCCTTGACTGAGTTGAATGAAGAGGACGACTTCGACGACCTCCCCTTCACAACAAGCAACAGAGCAGTCTCCAGAGCCCCAGGAAGAGCTGTCAGATGAACCTAGACCTTCCGAACATGTTTGTTTCGTCACTAAGTGCGTAAAGGTAAACCTAATATTAGGTACATACCTGGCCCTTCGTTGTAATTAATAATAATAAATATTAATTGACATTTTGTTCTATATTTCATGTATATTTCATGTATATTTCATGTATATTTCTGTCGCAGGTGTCAGCTGAGGTCCCGCCATCACTAAGTGATATAATTGAAGTTTTATAATATCAGTATAAATTATTTTACACCGATGTATGTTTTTCTTATCCTTTACAGAAGTCCTGGTATATGTCAGGCTCCCTTTTTTGAAAAATCTGATTTCCTAAATTTTTCGCTTTGTCCAGATTACAAGGGAACTATTGGTCTTACAAACTTCAGTTTGTCCTGAAATTAAAGCTAAATAACTGCTCTACAACTTTCTTTTTAATGACTTTGCTCGTAGAATGAGTATTATAGCCGATATTCTGCTCTGAAGCTTGAAGGCGACAAAACTACAATTCCGAACTTTTTAGGGAAAATTGACAATGTTTGAAGTGCTGTATCTTGGGTTCTATTAGACTTACAGAGCTGCAATTGCACTTAAATTATAGTAAATTTTATCTTCTTATAAGTGTGTACAATGACTTTTTCCGTAAGATGCACTTTTTAGAAGTTATAAGCCAAAATCTGAAAAAATACTGAAAATTTCGTAGTTTTTGGAGCACCACGCAGTTAGCACAAGTCTTTCGAAGCTGAAAAATTAGTTTTACACTACTGTTATCAACCCTAACAACATACCAAAAAATCAGAACTGTTGCAACCAATGCGACCTAACGCGATTTTTATGTCTACGGTGACTGGCGTATTAATTGAATTAACAGAAACGATAAATTTCCAACTTGGTCAAGTATGGATAAACTGGGTGCGTTCTGGTTTTTCTGTTATACGTAATTTCTTCTTCCGAACCAAAAATAAATTGATTTTAATACATTATTATGATTAAAATGCAATTTATAACTCGGTATCATGTTGGAATTCTTTTAAGAAATACGAAAACAATACTGATAAGCTTTGTGCATCAAAAATTATGAAAAGTATTTTTTGGATCAAGATACAAAGAAATATTAAATGAAAAGTAATCTTCGAAAGCTAGTCATAATTATTATGATATTAGACGGTAATATCAGTCAGTTTTATCGATTTTTAAGAGATTTTCTTTTTTCCAATGTTAATCAGCGCCATCTAGTTGAACTTAAAGAAAACCGTGGAAAATTCCCTATTAAGAATCCCAACGCTTTTTACGATCCCGGTATCCCGGGAATTTTTGTATGAAAGTCTATAAAATTCAGAAAGGCATATCCATACTATTCTTTCTTGGGAAAAAATGAAATTTTCCCCGAATTTCCGATCACTAGTGATTATTGTTGGTAAACCGTTTTTTTCAGTATCATCTCCAGATACCGCCATCGTCAGTGAGACCGGTATCTACCAATAATGTATTGAAAAATCCTGTATACAGATAGCGCCAATATTCTTCGACTACGAGCGCACGCTGCTTGGCTCTGCAGGTGTTCGAGACGTACCTGGCACGAATGAACGCCAGCCGCGGACCACCTCACCATATCAAACTTCCCACTCTTCAACTCCACGATGACTCTCGAGGCTCTTGTCTTGGGTTCGACTTTTCCAAATATAATAATGTAAGTTGGTATTAAAGTGTGTGATTAAATTATGTACAGTATTACTAAAGTCATGCATCATCCATCACAATTCTTTATTCTTTGCGCTGCTTATGCTGCTTCTTTCTTACTTTATTTATTGGACTTACTCGTACTGCTTAATACCTCATCGTTTCCCGGAGCTAAGATACTTGTTTAGTAGTAAGGTAATCTAGAATAATATAATTTGTAGGTAAGTACTTGAACTTCTTGGGTCCCGTTTTGTATGGGCGATGACTTCAGTAAGACCTGCCAATAAAACTAAATAGTCAACATGTTTTAATTTCAACAGCAAGGTTCGGAACCGGTAAACAAATACCGGTTAATTTCGTTCGAATTTCGGTTAACGATTCCGTTCAGGTTAAAACCGGTTTCCAGCTTAACCGGTAAATTTGAATAAAATATCGGTTAACAGGAAGCGGTTTTCTAACCGAAATTAGAACTAAATTAACCGGTTAAAACCAAACTTAGTCAAGTACAGGCACGTCGCGCGGGTGCCACTGCCCGAGTCTTCTGCTCACTTTCTCGCACGCTTTCAATTGATTGCACGCGGCAAACATGCCTACAAAGTCGCATATTCTTCAAATTAACCGGTTAATTCCGTTCGAACGAAAAAATATCGGTTTTGGTTAAACCGGTTAAATGTACCGGTAACCGAAACCTGAACGAAACCTTAACCGAAATTATTTCGATATAGGGGTCAATGACCGAAACCGGTATTTTCAAAAAAACGGTTTCCGAACCCTGTTCAACAGATCCACAAATGTTATGACCAGGGTTCGGAAACAGGTTTTTTGAAAATACCGGTTTCGGTCATTGACCCCTATATCGAAATAATTTCGGTTAAGGTTTCGTTCAGGTTTCGGTTACCGGTATATTTAACCGGTTTAACCAAAACCGATATTTTTTCGTTCGAACGGAATTAACCGGTTAATTTGAAGAATATGCGACTTTGTAGACATGTTTGCCGCGTGCAATCAATTGTAAGCGTGCTAGAAAGTGAGCAGAAGACTCGGGCAGTGGCACCCGCGCGACGCGCCTGTACTTGACTAAGTTTGGTTTTAACCGGTTAATTTAGTTCTTATTTCGGTTAGAAAACCGCTTCCTGATTAACCGATATTTTATTCAAATTTACCGGTTAAGCTGGAAACCGGTTTTAACCTGAACGGAATCGTTAACCGAAATTTGAACGAAATTAACCGGTATTTGTTAACCGGTTCCGAACCTTGGTTATGACGACTTGAAGTTTAGTTACCCAGATCAGTGGCAGATTTCGGAAGGAGCCATGAAGGAGATTCAGCACTTCGCGGCCCATCCCCCGGACCTGGCCCACTTGAACCAACCCCTTCATCCCATTAGGAAAGTACTTACTTAGGTAGTAACTTGCTTAGTGAGATAATAATAATAAATCTTTATTCACAAAAAACATTGTTATTTTACAGAAAACTTTGATCCCACACTAGGCCTGTATCGTGGAGATCGAATATTAATTTTTAACATTAACTTAGCAGTTTTATCTTAAGTACAACACCAAAGTTAAAACAATTTACTTGTAAATCTATTGTGATTTAATATAATTTATAAAATAGTACAATAAGAAAGTGAACACCAGAATGTAGTGGCATGTAATTAAACAAATTTGTGTGTGTGTGTGTGTGTGTGTGTGTGTGTGTGTGTGTGTGTGTGTTTTGTGTATGTGTATATGTGTGTTTTTGTGTTTGGTGAGACAGAGATTGTGTGCTGAGTATGTGTTCGTACGCGTTCGTGTGACAAACAGTTCATTATTTGACGACTCTAAGGAAAGATTCAGTTTGATTATAGGTCCATTCTATAAGCAAATTGAAAATTTTAATCTTTGTTTCACGAAGTGTCAAATATCTTATGTCAGTAAGAGCAGAAATTTTATTAAAAATGAATGGGCATATAAAACTAGTGAAGCGATGCGCAAAGGAAGTGTTCGTATGTAGTAAGGCACGCTGGATGAAAAGTTTTCTAACACTGAGCGTGTTCGCTTCCGCGTAGAGTGTTTGAGTTGGGTACCGAAACTGTCTTCTTAACATGACTTTAAGGATGGAGCGATGAGCTCTTTCTACTTTAATCATGTAAGTACTTGCAGATCCACCCCACGCTAAGATGCAGTATGTTATTAGACATTGACAGAGACACGTGTATACTACTTTCAAAAGCTTCAGGTCCAGTATATTTCTTAGGGTTACCATTGGGTGAATTATCTTTCTTATTCTAGCGGACAACAAATTAATATGGTTTTTAAAAGTGAGTTTTTCATCCAATGTTACCCCCAAGTACTTGATGTTTGTACACCTTTCAATTGTATTGTATTGTATTGTAAAAAAATATAGAATACCTATTATATTGAAAAAAATACCTCTATTATGCAAATAAACTTAAAATATATAAATATGTATGTAACAACATAATTTTATCCGAGGATCTTTGAGTACAGATAAGACTCAGTTTCCTTGCTTTTAAAAATATCAAAATAAAAAAGTAAATAGGATTACAAATTAGTCAATAAGATCAACCAACTAGGTATATTTCTATGTCACACATCTCTTCATGTAGCCAAGGCAGGAATGGGTACAGCAGTCCGAATTTGACATGCACTGGAAATAAACAAAACTTTTAGATGCCAACAAACATTTTAGCCATATAATATACTAATTTACCTAATAATAAGTAATACTAAACAATCATAAACATTTCAAACACGTTTATTTTTGTTTAATTTGAGTTCTCGAACTTCGGAAATAGAGAAAATAGGTAAACTGGAAATTGGTCTGGTCTTTATCGTTAGCAATAAAAAGCAGGGATCGGAAACCGGTTTTCTGAAAAAACCGGTTTCGGTCATTGACCCCGATATCGAAATGATTGTGGTTAAGGTTTCGTTCAGGTTTCGGTTTCCGGTATATTTAATCAGTTTAACCAGAACCGATATTATTCTGTTCGAACGGAATTAACCGGTTAAATTGAAGAAAATGCAACGTGTTTGTAGGCATATTTGCCGCGTGCGATCAACTGCGTACGATAAAGTGAGCGGAAGACTCGGGCAGTGGCACCAGCGCGACGCGCCTGACGTTGACTAAGGACCTGGCCACAGCTTCTGGCGACGCGAATGCGGGCTGGGGGGAGGCGCGGGGCGCAGAGCGTAAAGCGCAAGGTGCGGAGGGGGTGAGGCGTGGAGCGCAAGGGGGTGAGGCGCGGGGTGGGGGGAGTGTGGCGCAGGGTGAGGCGCGGAATACGGGTTGAGGCACGGGGAGCGGGGGGGGGGGTGACGCGCGGGGTGCGGAAGGCGGGGGGGGGGGGTGAGGCGCGGTGTGCGGGGGTGAGGCCGCGGTGTGCGGGGGTGAGGCGCTTTTTTTAATAAACTAGAACAAGTATAGAAACATTTGATTATACAAAAATTCTGGCAATATTTGCCAATTATTTAACTGTGGCTTCTACTCACCAAACTGAACAACTGTCCCCAAGAAACTCATACTCAATAATCGACAACGCTGAACGCGTTAAAAAACCGAATTCAATCGCGTAACATACGGGTCAAACTGAGAACCTCCTTTTTTTGAAGTCGGTTAAAATACTAAAACCTTCTCCTAAATGTAACAAATACTTTTCTGCAAATTGCATCAAAATCGGTTCAGCCAACCTTGATAAAAAGAAAGGAAACCATCACACACACCAAACAGTGCGGAATTAGATTTTTGACCATAGGTACGCATAAGCAAGGTTCGGGACCGGTTAACAAATACCGGTTCCGTTCAGGTTAAACCCGGTTTCCAGCTTAACCGGTAAATTTAGATGATCAAACGAACTTACCTCAAGTTAAGTTCGATCTTAATTATCCTTCCTTGTCGGAGAGATTTAATTGGTTAACATGTAGTAGTCCTCGTCTACGTTTGAACCACTCGCACGTAGTTTAGCGTCATAAGAGAAAAAGAGACAGCTAGGTACTCTCCCACCTCGGCGCCATTGCACGTTCCAAGCCTCATTCATTTTAGAGAATAAAAAAAGGCAACCTACATTCTACAACATTGGTATTAGGGGTTTTAATACTAGCATCCTAGTATTGTCTACTCTAGGGCAGGGAGGGACCTTAAATCTCTCCGACAAGGAAGGATAATTAAGATCGAACTTCACTTGAGGTAAGTTCGTTTGATCATCTAATTATCCTTTCTTGTCTTCTAGATTTAATTGGTTAACATGTAGATGTTTAGAGAGACTAACAATGTTGTAGGTAATAGGTATGAGAATTATTGCAATAAAATATAATCTGAGAGAATTTATAACTGCAATTCAATTAACAGAAATTTATTTCTGGAAGAAATTTCTTTTAGAAACAATTTGCACCCCTTGCGTATAATTGATTGTAAGCTTTTATATTATGCCCATTTTGTGTACATAATAAATTATTAAAAAATAATAGAAGGTTATCAAATAAACAATATGCGCTTTCTTTTTTTAATTTCTTTCTTTCTTTCTAATTATCATGGAATATTTTTCTGTTTTTTTAACAAAAAAAAAAGGATAATTAGCACGTATTTTTTTCAATACAATCAAATTATTATAAAAAAATATTCCTTTCGTCCTTACGTCCTTACGTCCTCATCCTCGTAGAAGACCAGTATCGACTAAAACAACACCCTGTAAAATGTTTCATAGATAATATATCTTATATTATACTACTAAACAAGTTATAATTTTGATATTTAAACTTATTTTATATTGACATGTAAATTTTATTATGAATCAATGAATTATCTTAGTTTATAAAAACTCCGATTGAACGAGCGACGCTCGGTCTCCCAGATATTTTATTTTATTTAAAAAAGTCAAGCATTGCTATCAAAAATAATTATTAAAAACTAGTTAAGGATGGTTTTTGCGATGGAAGGAAATCCATCGCAAAAACCAAAACTTTCATATAGCAAATGATAGCAATAAGTACTTTAAGTAACTGCTCTGAGAGCCGTAAACACATCCGCTGTTGAACAAGTCGAACTTTGAAATAAGACCAAGACGCGTAAATGACTCATAGCTCGAACTACCCGCGCAACTAGCATGCATTTTTTATCGAATTTACCGATAAAACTGGTTTTTACCTTTTGGGGGTACTTTGAAGATTTTTGGTTTTGTCCGACTTTTATTGATTTTCGGCCTCTGTGCAACGTCGCATATTCTTCAAATTAATTCCGTTAATTCCGTGCGAACGAAAAAATATCGGTTCTGGTTAAACCGGTCAAATATACCGGTAACCTAAACAGAACCTTATCCACAATTATTCCGATATCGGGGTTAATGACCGAAACCGGTTTAAAAAAAACTAACATACATATCTTTTTTTTTGTTTTTATAATGAAATTGTATTTTGTGTGCAATAAAGAGTATTTATCTTATCTTATCTTATCTAAAAACAAAAAAAAATCGCCAAAACTGATTGATATTACTGAATAATATCATAATAAATGATGAATAACTTTCTAATATTAATTATCTTTGAATATTTTTCTGTTTTTTAACAAAAAAAAGGATAATTTGCATGTATTTTTTTCAATAGAATCAAATTATTATAAAAAAAATATTTTCTAATATTTTTCTGTATTAGGTTTTTTCATAAAACCGGTTTCCGAACCCTGCGCATAAGTGACTTCAATTTAGGTCTAGTGAAACTATAGGAGCAAATACAAACCACCCTGTAGGCTCATATCGTTATCGTCGCTAAATGCTGTGAGTGGCTCTAGCCAGATGGCAATAGGTCCTTTTGGTTTTCAATTAATTTTGTCAACCTGCACGGGTAGCATGGGGCGAAGGCGGACCTGTGAGAAACGAACTTAGAACGCCCGATTTTGGTGTGAAGGGTTTCATACTCGTACAAGATGTACGTGCTTCGTGCAGTCGTTGTAACCGGCGGCCGTCTCTCGTAGTACTATTAGGCAAGTTGATACCAAAAGCCAACCAAGCGTGATAAAAAAGTACCTATACAGTTTGGTAATAATATGTAGTCGGGGCCAGAGTCTTCGCCCAACAAACGGGTCTGTTTCTTTTAACTAAAAAAGTGTGGAATTTCTTAGGGTGTCGCTAGAGAATATAATCCCGAGCATGTTTTTCAATACCGGGATTACGGGATTTTTGATACGTAATCCCGGGATCCTGTGGATATCCCGGGATTAGACTATGTGGTTTCTAATTAAGCTCAAATAAAAAAAAACACGAGTAAGTAAGTAATTTCTTTAAAAAAGAAAATTTATTGTTGCACAGCACATGAAGCATTTCGAGCGAGGAAGTCCCTTCTAAGTTCTATGACAAGTTCTATTATTAGGGCTGTACCTGTGTAGTACGTATCGTAGGCGTATCTAAGGGTTGGTTTTTATCGTTATGTAATAAATTCTACTAACATAATCTAGGCAAGGTCATTGTCAAGGCGCAACGGACTACGGAATTCAAACTAGACCTGTTTGTGGCAATCCCGAAAATCCCGAGATTTGCCAAGTACAGTCCCGGGATTTTCGGGGTCAGAAAACGGCCGGGATCCCGGGATTGTGATATCTAGGTGTGGCGCTACAGAATTCTAAATTAATACAAGATAGGTACCTACCTATATTATATTCGTAGTGTGTAATAGGTTCGCTGAATGCTGATACACATAAGCGGACCAGACACTATCAGTAATAATGACAGTATTTTCAAGTAATGACAGTATACTGACATTAAACTGATAGTTTAGTGGTTGGAATAATGCTCTGACTCATACTAAGCGATGGAATGTCAATATACTGATGTAAACATACTGTCATTATTACTGATAGTGTCTGGTCCGCTTTTAGTATGTATGCGCCGAAGAGGCACCCCCCCATCTACCTTTTCTACTATCCCCATCTATCTTTTACCTACCTAGGTTTTATTAATCCTATAAACTATCCATAAAATAACTTCTATCAATAACATTGCAATTTTCTGTTTAAAGTGATACTACCACACCTACTTAGAAATACATACTTAGCTGGTAATTTTCGGTGATACGAATCCAAAATGTATACCTATTCAAAACATCAAATGCTTATTCAAAATTGATATCAAATACATACAGTTCTAAATAAATAGCTACTTACTAAGTATACGAAATACTAAAATGAAATGTAAATTAACAGACTGAGTGTCCGATTTCGTCATACAAACATCTGCTCAGGTAGGCATCAGTGTTTCACTGTTCTTAGGTAGGTACGTATAGGTATACGTATTTACTACTTATTTTAGTGATCACAGTGATTATAATGCTATCGTTTTAATTGCAATCTAAATGTACTTACGAATCCTCACACTGGCACGCACGTTTTCATTATTCCCGGAAAGTCCTGCTCTTGCGCAACCACCACGGGACCCATCAACGGCTCGTAGTCATCTGGCGACTCTTCGGCGTTTACCACCACCTGATTCGCGGCTGCATCGGCGCCGGTATCCACCTCATTCCCTCTCACCATGTTCAGCTGGAGGATGCTCGTATTGCCCCAGGACGCATGCAAGATGCACACGAAACAGACGAACAAATAGAACGAGATTCGGAACATTGTTAAGTATACTTTGTAAATTAATCGTAGTCCGTACTGGTAACTATCACACCGCGACCCTAACAGTGATACTAATCGCCAGACTGCTAAATCGCATATTATAGCGGGCCAGATGTCGAAATTCTCTACTCGACATACCCGCATGCAGTTATTTATGATAAGAGAACAGTAAACAGACGGTACAGGATGCTAACATTTTATTAACTAAGTGCGTAGGTAAGTACCAGATTTCAAAAACACAATTTTATTTTAAGTTAGGTAATATGTTAGTTAACAACTCATTATCGTCCCCACTGCAAGGGCACGGGTCTTTTCCCATACTTCGGGAAGGTTAGGCCATACTCCACTCACGGGGGATTTTATCCGGATTGAAAGAAAAAAAGAAAGAAAACACATTTATTCAGTGATAAAATTCATAAAAGTAGACAAAATAAATCTCTTCGCATCTCATCTCTCTTCTTCTCACTAATATTATAAATGCGAAAGTATGGATATTTGTTTGTTTGTTCCACTTTCACGCCAAAACTACGAAACGGATTTGGTTGAAATTTGATAGGTAGATAGATAAAGCACTCGGCTAACACATAGGATACATTTTGTCCCGGAGGGTTTTCGGAGGAATGCTTAAAAACTCAAAATTTACATCTCACTAATATCTGGGTTTTTGGTCAATCAAATTAGATATAAATGCGAAAGTATGGATGTTTGTTTATTTGTTTGTTTGTTCCACTTTCACGCCGAAACTACTAAACGGAATTTGATAAAATCCCTTAATAATATCCTGCGACACATAGCTATATGGCGGTAACGTCAAAAATTCAAAGTCAAAATCTTTTTTATTTAAGTAGACTGCTTTTAAATTCAGATGGGAAATTTATCGAATTATAAAAAAAACTCGAGCAACTCTCGAACATTGTCTCCGATTTCTACGTAAAGTAAGTTTCTGCGTAAACTACGCAATAAATTGTAATTACATCTGTATTTATAAAATGAATCATGGTTTAAATGATTGTATACCTACCATACACTTGAGGAGGAGTGGGGTTATCGTTAGTCAGTATTAGTGATTAATCCTACAAACACTCCTTAGGTAAATAATACTTAGTAAATCCAAAATCAATCAGTTTTTGCCATTTTAGTTTTTACCTCAATGACCAAGTACCCTTCCCGTTATTTTGACGTCGTAGTGGAGAATTTATTCCAGGGGGGGATGAGAGCTCTTCTTGAATGAATAATGTTGATGAGAACTGCTCGCAACTAGCCCTTTCCTGGAAAATACATTTTTTTATGTTGGAACCCAATCCATTAAACAGTACCTACCAGAGGTCAACATCTTCTATTTAATGGATTGGGCTCCAACATTAAAAATGAATTTTCAAGGAAAGTGCCAGTTGAGAACAGTTCTCATCAACATTAATCATTCAAGAAGAGCTCTCATCCGCCCCTGGAATACAGTTGTTCTTTTACGAATTTAGTGGCTGCGACAACACCTCAAGGAGCCACCAGGGATCGACACCAGTGACTTCAATAAAGAAACCAGCGGCAGAAAACCTGCTGAAATTTCTGTCATGCAGGTAAGGTAATCGATTCGTAAGTCTGTCCTGGGGCCATGTATTTATGAAACTACACACACCGGCAAATTTAGAGGAAAAAAAAGGACCAATTTATTTAAAAATTATGGTTATATTTACTAAAGTAGTATTAATTAGTTAAATTCATTTAAAATTACACCTTTTAAATTAAATAGTAATTACGTGTGATACACATTCTAGGAAAAACATTATTTTTTGCAAAAAATGTACTTATTGGACAGGCGGCTCCTGAACGCTAAAAACCCAGCTAAGGAGATCTGGCGAGTTATCGGCGAACAGATTGCCTCGAAGCCTAGGTCGTGCACCGATATTTGCATAAATGAAAATGGCTTACACATCCCGTGGGCTAAAATAGCTAACTGCCTCAATACCCATTTCCTCACAGTTGCAAAAAAAACTCGTTTCTCAAGCTGACAAGGAGAAAGCCATCACATTTCTTAAAAATCATCTTAAGTCGTATACGTGTATACCATCATTTACACTTGCCCCAGTCACCTCCGACAGTCTGAATCGAGTATTTCACTCAATGATGCGTACGCCGGCTACACTGGACATATACGATGTTTCAGTAAACATACTGTCATCAATTTGGCCTTTTCTAAGGGAAATATGGTTAACCTGTTAAACGAAATGTTTACCAGTGGCATATACCCCGATGTTTTAAAAAGCACTCGTGTCTGTCCAGTGTATAAGGGCAAAGGAGAGAAAACGAATGTCGATGGTTACAGGCCTATAACTATATTACCAAACATTTCTAAGATTATTGAATCAATTTTATCTAAAAACATAATGTCATACCTTGAATTAAATCAACTTATTACAGAAACACAATATGCGTATAGAAAACAAAAATCCACAACCAGAGCCGCACATCAACTTATTGACTCACTACTGACAAATATCGATGGCAAATTCAAAACAGCTGGTTTATTCTGCGATTTAAGCAAGGCAGTTGACGTTATCCAAAATGATTTACTGTTAGAAAAGCTATCTCAGTACCGAATAGTCGAAAAATCTCATGATCTGCTAGCATCTTTCCTAAGCCACAGGCGACAGACCGTAGAAATCACAGTAGGCGGGAAAAAACTGAAATCTGATCCTGGTGACGTCACAATAGGTATTCCACAGGGCTCCGCCCTTGGAAATACCCTATTTTTGTTATTCATCAACGACTTAGCGTCATCTATATCTGACGGAATGACGGTACTTTTCGCAGATGATACAACGGTAATAGTTTGTGCGCGAACTTATGCAGAACTGAATGATAAAATTAATAAAATTTATAGGCAGCTACAAGATTGGTTCACAGTTAACGGATTGATATTAAACACTACAAAATCCAATGTTATGTTGTTCAGTGGAAGACCAATACAAACGCCACTAGAAATCAATAGTCCCGTTCCTCTATGTGATAACTGTCGCTTCCTGGGTTTCATGTTGGACTCCAACCTAAACTGGAAACAACACGTACAGGTACTTTGCGACAGACTGAGTGGTGCAGCGTACGCACTGAGGAAACTGCGACCTCTTGTGTCTCCACAGATCCTAAGACAGGCTTACTTCGCTCATTTCCATTCTATTATGTCATATGGTATCATCCTATGGGGCGACTCAACGCACTCAAACCGAGTCTTCGTCCTGCAGAAGAGAGCAATTAGGGTTTTGTTAGGCACATCCTCAAGAGACACATGCAGGGAGCAGTTCAACAAGTAGTGCCACGACGAACAACACTTGCAAGCAAAAACCCTCGCGTTATCGGTCCAACATTAAATGAGCGACTACCCGCGTTGATCAAGGATGAACACAATGACGAAACGTTTAAGGCTTTGCCACACCAAAAGCAGGTCAGTAGCAGCGCGGTTTAAATGCGGGCCCGCGCATGTTGTAATACAAGAAATTATATGAAGTACGTCACACCCAATTTGAACGCGGGCCCGCGCTCAAACTGCGCTGCGCTGCGCCGCTCTGCAACTGCCGGACGACAAACCGGGCAGCGCGAGCGCGGGTCAGAAGCAGCGCAGGCGCGGCGCGGCGCAGTTTGAACGCGGGCCCGCGCTGCTGTATAACTATGGCAACCATGTTAGCATGCCACACTGGGGGCGGGGCGGTCGCAGTGCAGCGCAGCGCGGCGACGCGGTTACACAACAGTTGTATTTTTTTACAACCGCTTGATGGATTTAAACGAAAAAAATATCGAATTAATGCGTGGGAACATAAATATATACGATTTTCGAGACAAATATTACAGAAATATAATATTCAAGTAAAATTTTCTTTTTCGACCTAGAGTCAAAAGCAGCAAGAATCCGTTTGACATCTTGCAGCCAACTAACCTCCACCCGTCAACGTCACACTGAACGCGGTTTTAACGCGGGCCCGCGTTAAAACCGCGTTGGAACTGCCGTCTGCATTCAAGGCTTTGCCACACCGAAGGCAGGTCAGACGCGGAGCAGGTCAGTAGCAGCGCGGGAGACGGCACACTGAATGCTTTTGGCTCTAAGTCAAAAAAGAGAATTTTACTTGAATGTTACATTTCTATAATATTTGTCTCGAAAATCGTATATACAGGGTGTAAGGGACAGGTTTCCGAAAACTGATAGGGTGTACTCAGTTCATCATACTAAGATAATCTGCATAAACAAAAAGTTCAGGAATGTTAAGATAACCCAAGAAATCAGGTTTCTTTGATTTTCTCCTACGCAATGTAACGCGAAGTCCGCCAATGTTATATCTACATAGATAGGTAGTGCGTAGTGCGCCTACCTACATACCTACGCAACGATTGCGTAGGTACGTAAACAGTTTATGAAAAATGAAATCGAAGTTATTTTGAGAAAGTTTAGTTTTTGTTTTATTTTACTTAAGTTTAAGATTAGTTTTATTGACAGGCCCTGTAGGTAGGATAAATAATAACAAAATGAAATCTCACTTACTCTAAAATCGCTCTGGTCGTATGAGATACGGCTCGAAGTGGCCCCCACCGAGAGCTCACACAAATTAGCGCGGCGTAAGGTCTCCGCATGTAAACGGGGCATCAGGGTGGGATCTTCACTGCATGCGTTACGTAACTGCTGGAACGTGTTTGTAATTTGAAGACACATTTCCTCAGCACTATCGCATGCACTAACAAACACTTTTTCTTTCATATAGCCCCATAAAAAGAAGTCTAGGGGTGTTAACACGAGCTCCGTGATTGCGACGCAATAACTTAGCGGCCGTGCGTGTACCTAGGCGTGGATTATGACGAATTATGTTTAAAATCCGTTCTTCAGTACGCACTCTAACCGCCCTTCCAGCGCCTACCTGGTGGGGGACAATGGGCTGGTTATCTCTCACGCGGCGATAGGCATCAGTTATCGTACGGGAATCTGATGGATGCCGACGATTGGGGTACGTGGCGTAATAAAGTTCCAGAGCATAAGCAGCATTTCCTTGTGCTTCCCTGAGGCACAATAGCATGTCTGCATATTCAGTAGCACTGAAAAGGGCGTTATGAGCTATCACTAACAGCACTTGTTCGATAAGCGAGGGGCACGCGGAACACGAACACGCGGCGCGGCCGATCAAAGCCAACTGTAGGGCCTCCCGCGCTCTCGCTCGAGCAGCGGCGGCCGGCGGTGGCGGCGGCGCGGGGTAGCGCGGCGTAGGTATACCTATACGGCGCGGGCGTCTACCCCGAGCGAGAGTAGGCATAGAAACAGCTGATAGTTTGCTGTTTGAATTATGCACATACATTGCCGGATTTTTGATTTTAGCTGTTCTGTTTGAAATAAACTGGTACGGCTTATTAAAAATGTAATTTTACGTTGAAAAAAAGGAGTCAAAACAAAAAAATCGATAAAAAAAATCAAAAATTTCCTGAAAGAAATTCTAGTGGATAATGATTCAGAATGATGAGCTGATTGACCCCTGTCAGTTTTCGGAAACCCGTCCCTTACACCCTGTATTTTTGTTTCCACGCATTAATTCGATATTTTTTTCGTTTAAATCCATCAAGCGGTTGTAAAAAAATACAACTGCTGTGTAACCGCGTCGCCGCGCTGCGCTGCACTGCGACCGCCCCGCCCCCGGTGTGGCATACTAACATGGTTGCCATAGTTATACAGCAGCGCGGGCCCGCGATCAAACTGCGCCGCGCCGCGCCTGCGCTGCTTCTGACCCGCGCTCGAGCTGCCCGGTTTGTCGTCCGGCAGTTGCAGAGCGGCGCGGCGCAGCGCAGTTTGAGCGCGGGCCCGCGTTCAAATTAGGTGTGACGTACTTCATATAATTTCTTGTATTACAACATGCGCGGGCCCGCATTTAAACTGCGCTGCTACTGACCTGCTTTTGGTGTGGCAAAGCCTTTAGTGTGCCGTCTCCTGCGCTGCTACTGACCTGCTCTGCGTCTGACCTGCTTTTGATGTGGCGAAGCCTTTAGCCTCCAACTGAGAAACTTTTTGTCGGATAATGAATTCTATTCGGTTAATGAGTTTGTTATTAAGATGACTTAATTTATTTACATTTTATTACTTTATTACAAGTTGTACTATTGACATGTATTTTAATTTGATATTCATATTTTGTTTGACATACATTTTGAAATGTACTTTATTTTTAAATTTGACATATTTAGATATATTTTTTAAGTGTGACATTTTAAATTATCTTATTATTTATTTAATTATTGCCTTGAAAGTGGGGAATTTAGTGCAACGTCTAGTATGGGAACCGTTTTAATTTGGATCCGGCGCTCAAACTAGGCATAGTTGTTCCCTAGGCCGTTCTGAGTAGATTAAGCCCGGGAGCCATCGGGAGCCATCCCCCGTTTGGTAGGGGGAGGGGGGGAAGGTTTGTTTCTGCCGCGCTCCATTTTTGGGTTTATATCTCCAAAGTATTGGTACTAGGGTAAGCGAGATATCATTTTCGTATGATTAAAGGATAAGGAATTCATTTCTGTAACAAAAAAAATGACTTTCCATATACAAAAAATGAAATATTTGATAAAACGTATAAAAGATGGCTACCTTTTTTCCACATATGGGTCGATTAATTTTTAATCGTCTTTGATATTAGCATGAAAAAAATGTATTCTGAAAGCCACACTTCTTAGGATTATAAAAATATAACTTTCATTAGAATAGCATAATAAATACTTAGTGAAAAAAATATATAATTTGATTCTCGGCAGAGTAGCATTAAACGTGCGGTTTTAGTTTCTGTTATTCGTAAGTAAATAAAATGAATCATCTAGCGCCCAAATGACTATTAAGTAACAAAGTATAAACAGGTACATAATATTATTATTTAAATATTACACGCACGCACAAAATATTTGTCACGTAAAACAAAAAAAATAATTTCCTTAAAAACTTATTTGAGATAATCCGCAAAACGTGACTATTTCTCATACGAATTATGGTGGTTTACTATCTAACTTGCATTGTATTATGGTGGTCTACTATGTAACTTGCGTGGTCACGTTGATCACCTAGGTTAACTGACTTCAGAATAGGTCATACATAACCATAATGAGTTTGGCTCTCATTGGCGTATTAATCTCGTAACCGTTTCCGTGCTTCGCAAGCCACGTCAAATTATTTTCATGACAACTGATGAAGCTGCGACCACCGCTTATACAACTCCAAAACCCCGAAAGCTTTCAGCTCGAGTTGCACAACCGCTTCGAATGCCTAGGAGAATGTGAAAATGTAGACGAATACAATGACAGGTTTGTGGGAATTGTCCAAACGGCTGGGAATAAGGCCTTCAAAACAAGACGTTAAAAAAACATATCGGATCTTGGAATTCACCAGCAAGCTCATGGAGAAAAATCGGAGCCTGATTCTGAAATCCTCTGAAGATGCTTGTCAATATGGCGACTAAACAGACATCTCCAAGTCCTTGACCCGTGATATACACCAATTTAAAACTAATCGTATTAAAGAGGCTATCGAGCGCAATAAAAGGTCAAAAGTATTGTCTGCTGGTCAAAGCTGAAGATCAAGGATGGCAGAGTCGTGTCGTCCAAGTTCGAGCTGTTGGAAGAGGTTGAAAAGTTCTACGGACAATTATACACGACTACATCCTTGCCTTAGTAATCTGACTGAAGATCCAAGAGCCGAATTGAGCCGACATTATACCGAAGATATCCCAGACGTCAGCCTGTGCGAGATTAGAATGGCTCTCAAACAGCTTAAGAACAAGAAGGCACCGGGTGATGACGGAATTACTGAAAGCAGGTGGAAAACCGATACTTATAGCTCTTCAGAAGCTATTCATTTCCGTTATTCTTGAGGGACAAACACCTACAGCATGGCACAGAAATGTGGTGGTGCTCTTCTTCAAGAAGGGTGATAAGACTATGCTGAAGAATTACAGACCCATCTCACTCCTGAGCCATGTCGAGAGTCATTACGAATCGTCTCGCACGCAGGTTTGACGACTTCCAGCCTCCCGAACAAGCTGATTTTCGAAAAGACTTCTGTACCATAGACCACATACATATGTTGCAGCAGTTTATACAGAAGACCAAAGAGTATAATGGCGTTTGTGGACTATGATAAAGCTTTTGGTTCGACCGAGACCTGGGCTGTGTTACAGTCTCTCCAACGGTGCCAAATTGACTATCGATACACATGGAAGTGTTGAAGTGTTTGTAGGAAAACGCCACCATGTCGGTCCACCTCCAGGATCAGAATTCGAAACCTATCCGGCTGTATCGTGGGGGAAAGGGAGACGTTATATCTCCGAAACTGTTCACCGCCGCACTGGAAGACGTTTCCAAGCTTCTGGACTGGAGAGGATTCGGCATCAACATCAATGGCGAGTACATCACTCACCTACGATTTGCTGACGATATCGTGATCATGGATGAGACCTTGGAGGACCTAGGCGCAATGCTCGATGGACTCAGTAGAGTCTCCCAACAAGTGGGTCTTAAAATGAATATGGATAAGATGAAAATCATGTCAAACGTCCGTGTTACACCCACTCCTCTGAAGGTTAGAGACTCTACACTCGAAGTTGTTGACGAATATGTGTACCTGGGACAAACAGTCCAGTTAGGTAGGTCCAACTTCGAGAAAGAGATCAATCGTCGAATCCAACTCGGCTGGGCAGCGTTCGGGAAGCTCCGCAATATCTTCACGTCCAAAATACCGCAGTGTCTCAAGACTAAAGGTTTTGACCAGTGTGTGTTGCCAGTGATGAGACGACATATGGATCCGAGATATGGTCGCTTACTACAGGCCTCATAAGAAGGCTCAAGGTCACTCAAAGGGCGATGGAGCGTGCTATGCTTGGTGTTTCCCTACGTGATCGAATCAGAAATGAGGAGATACGTAGGAGAACTAAAGTTACCGACATAGCTCTTAAAATCGCTAGACTTAAGTGGCAGTGAGCAGGGCACATAGCTCGTAGAACAGATGGCCGTTAGTGCAGTAAAGTTCTCGAGTGGCGACCGCGCACCGGAAGACGCAGTGTGGGCAGGCCTCCGACTCCGTGGACCGACGAGCTGGTGAAGGTTGCGGGAAGCCGCTGAATGCAAGCCGCACAGGACCGGTCGGTGTGGAAATCCTTGGGGGAGGCCTTTGTCCAGCAGTGGACGTCTTTCGGCTGATAGATAGTAAACCACCATAATTCGTATTTTCTCATATATGTTTTTTTAAGGAAATGACGATTTCGGACGGACGACGAAGGATTTGAAAAATATTTTTTGTTCTACGTTACAAATATTTTGTGCGTGCGAGAAATATTTAAATAATAATATTATGTACATATTTATATTATGTTACTTAACAGTAATTTTTGGGCGCTAGATTATTCATTTTATTTACTTACGAACAACAGATACTAAAATCACTCGTTTTATGCTACTCTGCCGAGCATCAAATTATATATATTTTTTTCACTAAGTATTTATTGTGCTACTCTAATGAGTTTTATATTTTTATAATCCAAGGAAATGTGACTTTCAGAATATATTTTTTTCATGCTAATATCCTAGACCATTAAAAATTAATCGACACATATGTGGAAAAAAACCATCCACACTTCATCATCTACTTGTTGGGTCGCGCTTCTTTTGGGGCTTATATCTCCATAACTATAGGTACTAGGGCAAGTCCGATATCATTTTCGGATATTTCAAGGATGACAAATTCATCTCTGCAACGAAAAAAAATACGTTTCATAGAAAAAAAAGAAGAAATATAACTGCTGAAATTTAGAACCGCGCGGACCGCGCGTTTTATACCACGCTGACACGCATTGAATTAAATTTTTTTCACTTAGTATTTGTTATGATATTCTAATGAAATTAATATTTTTATAATGCTAGGAAGTGTGGCTTTCAGAACATATTTTTTTCATGCTAATATCTTAGACCATTAAAAATTAATCGACACATATGCGGAAAAAAGGTAGTTGTGTTTTATACGTTTTATCAAATATTATTTTTTTTATATATGGGAAGTCATTTTTTTTGTTACAGAAATAAATTCCTTATCCTTGAATCATACGAAAATGATACCTTACTTGCCCTAGTACCAATAGTTTTGGAGATATAAGCCCACAAATGGAGCGCGGCAGAAACAAACTTTCCCCCCCTCCCCCTGCCAAACGGGGGATGGCTCCCGATGGCTCCCGGGCTTAATCCACTCAGAACGGCCTAGGGAACAACTGTGCCAAGTTTGAGCGCCGGATCCAAAATAAAACGGTTCATCGCACTAAATCCCCGACTATGACGATCATATTATCCTCTGACATTTTTGTAATATTATATTATTGTAAACTTGACAGATAATATGAAATAAATAAATCTAATCTATTGAATTTATTCAGAAAAAAATTATGTAAGGAAGAAAAGTTGGAAAATAAACTTAAAAAAAACTTTTTTTGCATTGAAAATTAGCAATTAATATCGCGTTTCCTCTGCTGCGTGCCCTCATCAAAGTTTATAATCGCCTAGGCATGCTGAGGATAATGTTATCTACAGTCTCCTGAGGCAGCCTCTACCATTCCTCGACTACGGCAATACGCAGTTCAGCGTTATTGACTGGAGCTGGGGTTCTGGATTTAACCCTCAGTTTCACAGCAAGTCCCAGACGTGCTCTATCGCATTCATATCTGGAGATCTCGTCGGCCACTCCATCACAGCGATATTCACATCATTTAGGTATGCTCGAGTTGATTGAACAGTGTGCGGTCGAGCATTATCAAATGAAGTCATCACCGATAAAGTGAGCAAAGGGTACAACATTTTCTTCTATAATGTCTGTTGTATAGCGATCTGCAGTCAGATTTCCTCCATCAATCACCACCAAGTCCGTACGAGCTCCCAAACATATCCCTCCCCAAACCATTATTGATCCTCCTCCATATGCCACTGTAGTTTCAAAATTTACTTGATTGTCTCGTTCTCCTTTGCGTCTGTATATTCTTTGCCGTCCATCAATTTTATTTAAAAGAATTCTGCACTCATCAGTAAACAATACTTTACCTCATTGGTCAGCATTCCGAAGTTGATGTTCCCGAGTGAAAGTGAGTCTGTTCCTTCGATGTCAAGTTTTGGAGCTTTTGCGGGCACGAACGAACTTAAACTAGCTTTTTTGATTCTTCTTCGTACCGTACGCTCACTTGCTGTTACACCTCGAACTTCCTCAAGGGCGTTTCTGGCTCAGACTGCAGTCAGGCGAGGATTTCTACGTATGCCAAGTTGTATAAAACGATCGTCCCTGCTGGAAGTACACCGTTTTCTCCCTTGATCTGGTCTTCTCACATAAACATTAGTCTCCCTGAGTCGTTTGATACTGCGATGAATTGTGGAAACTGGTCGACGAAGAATGCTGGCGATCACTCTGCAGGTTTGACCATTTTTTCGCATTTCAAGAGCCCTGGCAATTTCAGCTGAGGTCATATCGGGCATATTGAAGATCGTGACGTTCAGAAAGATTAGAAGGAAAAAATAAAACCAAACATAAATTTATTTGGACGTAAATTTAAAGAAACAAATCAAAACACCAAAAAACACTAATATGGGAAATTACCTCAAATTGGTATAAGTTTAAACAAAACAGAAACAATTGCCAATTTGTTGATTTTCAATTGCTTTATCAGTTCAAAATACTTCATTCTAAATTCAAATAAAGTTAAAACCAGCCGGCAATGTTGCACAAAAAGAATATTCGATCTTTTTTTTGTGTTCCGCTAAATTTGCCGGTGTGTGTATTTGTATCATGTATTTATGAAATTCCTGTTATGCAGGTGCGAGAAATGCTGCGGAATAGGAAGATGCTCTTGCCAGAGAATAGGGCTGAAATGTTATACTCTCTGCAAAGTTTGTCAGGGGAAGACCTGCCTTAATACTCCCGTGACCGTCCTTAACCCTAGACTGAGTCGGATAAAAAGGAAGATTTCGACGACCCCACCCTTTACCACAAGCAACAGAGCAGTCTCCAGAACCACAGGAAAAGCTGTCATACTAACCTGGAAGTGCGTAAAGGTATACTATAAATAAATGTATACGATGAAACAGTCGTGTTCTTTTGGAAGGTCACTTATCATCAGGTGAGGTGTTGCCAAACGCAAAAAACAGGTCCTTCGTTGTAATTACATGTAATAAATATTAATTGAGTTTTTGTTGTATATTCCTGTCGCAATTGTCAGCTGAGTCCCGCCATCACTAAGTGATATAAAATAAGTATTATAAAATCAATATAAATACACTCGACTTCAAAAAAATCGCACGTCCGTAAAAATAGGCTTCAAGCACTGTTAATCCTTAAGACAAGCAGTTATTCGTAGCAATATTGGTATCATTTGAGAGCCCTATAAAAACTCTTTAAAAAAATATCCATTTCATTTGATTAAAGAAAAAGCTTGACACTTTAAGTCACTGTGAATGACAATGGAACTGATTCTCCTCTTCATATTTTGTTTGTATTTTTTTGTTTTTTGGGTATAAAAGGGTCGATACAGCTTATCGGGGGATAAATTTGCTACCAACAGTCGAAGAAGACACAGAAGAATATCTTTCATCAGAAAAACGTCCTTGAAGATGGACACTACTGCTGCTGAAGCCGCCCAAGTTATCGCACTACTGCAATCAGGACTACGTCAGTGTGATGTTGCTCGGCAATTGCACTTGAGTCGCTTTTCTGTTCGAAGAGTGTACCAGCGGTTCCTGCAGACCGGTGGCTTTGTCCGAAGGCGTGGGTCTGGTAGAAATCGCTGCACTTCTGCGAGAGATGACCGATTCGTCGTATCGAAGTCTTTGAGAAATCGGTTCTTTAATGCTGTTGAGTTGCAACAGCAGCTTCAAGCAGTTCGTAGAAGGGCCGTGAGTGTCTCTACAGTTAGAAGAAGACTAAAGGAGAGAAATATTGTGGCTAGATGACCTGCCACGGGTCCAAAATTAACCGCAGCGCATCGGCGAGCACGCCTGCAATTTGCTCGCGCCCACGTCAATTGGACCCTGGACCAATGGAGAGCTGTTCTCTTCTCAGACGAAACGAGAGTGTGCCTTTTCTGCAACGATAGACGCAAAAGATTATACAGAAGACAATGGGAACGTTTTGCCCAAGCCTGCATCCAAGAGACGGTAGAATACGGGGGCGGTTCCTGCATGTTCTGGGGCGGCATATCTGACGACGGCAAAACTGAACTTTCTTGCGTCTCTCGGACCGGCGGTGCTCGCGGGCAAGGGTCGATTACTGCTCACCGGTACATCACAGAGATCCTGGAAGAACATGTGGTCCCCTATGCTGGATTTATTGGCGACGGGTTCACATTAATGCACGATAACGCTCGCGCGCACACTGCTGGAATTGTGCAGGGCTACCTTCAAGAGGTTGGGATCCCTGTCATGCAGTGGCCAGCGAGAAGTCCAGATCTGAACCCGATAGAGCACCTCTGGGACCAGCTGAAACGCAAGGTTAGATCCCGTGATCCCGCTCCCGCGACTCTTCAGGAGCTCCAAGACGCCGTTATTGAGGAATGGGACAGAATCCCTCAAGAAGAGGTCCTAAAGTTGGTGCGATCCATGAGGGAGCGCATGGAAGACGTCATTAGGGCTAGGGGGGGTAACACTAGGTTTTAGGTTAGTTTTAAGCAACTTTGTTTTGAAAAATTAATCAGATTTCATTTGGGTTTTTAAGGATTTTTATTGTTTTGTAAATTTTTCTCAGTTCCAATAAAAAACATTGAATGAATTATTGTTTTTGCATTCTCTGTTTCCTTACCTTTCAAATGATACCGAACATTACCAATATTTCATAATACAAATACGATTGAAAGATGTTTAAAATAGATTTCTTAAAAGGTGCGATTTTTTTGAAGCCGAGTGTAATATAACGTCTTTTTTATCCTTTACAGAAATCCTGCAATTTGTCAGGCTTCCTTTTTTGAAAAAATGTATTTCTATAATTTTTCGCTTTGTCCAGATTACAAGAGAAATTTTGGTCCTAAAAAGTTCCTCTTATGCTTTAATAAAACTATATAACTGCTCCACAACTTTCTTCCCAATGACTTTCCTCGTAGAATGAGTATTATAACCGATATTCTGCTCGGATCGCGGCTAAAACTACATTTCGAACTTTTTAGGGAAAATGGCCAATCTTCGAAGGGCTCCATCTTGAGTTCTATTGCAATTACGCTCAAATTATAGCAAATTTTGTCTTCTTTATAAGTGTACGTAATAACTTATTCCGTGGGATGCACCTTTTAGAAATTATTAGCCAAAATTTAGATTTTGGCTAATAATTTCGCCAAAAGTCCAAAAATTTCGATGTTTTTGGAGTACCTCGCAGTTAGCACAGGTCTTTCGAAGCCGCAAAATTAGGATTACACTTCTAGTATCTATCCTAACAACATACCAAAAACCAGAACTGTGGCTATTATTGTGACCTAACGCGATTTTTATATTTACGGTGACTGGCGTAAAAGTATACATACCCTTATAATACAGTATTTAACGGCTTGTTGGTAGAAACTGTTTTTTGCAATAATCGATAAAATCCGACAGTGATAGAATAAATAGATAGAATTTTGTGATAAATCCGGCATCAACGACGCCCAAACTTGCTTTGCAATTCACGGAAACGCAGATAAATGCTACTACTATGCTACAAACCCATCCAGGTTGTGACCGTGAATAAGGTCACTTAACCTGCTTTATCGACGTGACCATGCAATCCACACTTAACCAGAAGGTTTTCAGTAGCTTTTAAATGATACTACAGATATAGTTTAGTTATAGGTAAACAAAGCTTGCCGATTTCGTATTTTGATTTTACGACTTGCGTCTTGGTATTGGCTCTTGGTCCAAAAATACTTATTGTATAACTCTGACATGTACATTTTTAAATTCCTTAAGAACCGCTCTACAAAAAAAAAGCAGTAACCTAATTTTAGATAAACCCATTACTTCCCGAGTTATATTAAGAATTAACACGAAGACTTGAACAGTTTTATCGAAAAAAGACAGTTTTTTCAATTTACCTCCCTTCATTGAATATTTACGACATTTATTTATTCCTTTTTTGTAGGTCTTATTAATAGCTTTCAAAAGATACCACACACATAGGATAAGGCTTAGTGGTTCTCGAGAAAATATTGAAAAACCAAACCATTCGGCTGCCATCTTGATTACGTCATAGATACTCATCCCACCATTTTAGAAAGCGGCAACAAGTGGTTTGACAATCAATAGATCACGCTGATTCCAACGGTACCAGTTGTCGCTATACTACTGTTCGGTCCTACGAACTTCGTAAATAAAGCACTTTCGACGAATCGGCCTCTCTACTAATAACCTGCTTAGTCCAGTCAATCTACGAGTTTTTGTATGGAGTAGGTTACATTTAATGCACTTTGGGTGAAAATTTAGAATATGTTACTTAAATAATTGCAAAATGAAAATTCATGAAAATCTCTTATGAGTATTTGATAATTTTTCGGTAATTAGCCCCTAAAGAAACAAAATTAAATTTAAATGTGAACAAAAAATAGAACACTGGTGATTTTTTACATGATTCTTATAAGACGTTTTATTTATATTTATAATCGTCCCCGATCGAGATCAAAACATTGAGTAGATATTGAATATAATATATTTAAAAATTTATAACTTGAAAAGAAATACTGCAAGGTGAGTGATATTTTGTCTTAGGGGGTACACTGTCAATAACCATGAGAATTATCTCCAAGGTGACTTCGTTATTTATTTTTTTATTAAGTTTTCGATTTTAACCCTTGCACATTAAAGACACTACGAATATTTTCATGGAATCTAATAGTAATATTTTTTTTAAACTAAGACTAAGAAAAATCCCCGGTCAATCTGTTGCACAGTTTCTGTAATAATTTAATAACAATTATAATTCGCGAGCGGGCTGAGCGGGGGGCGCGGGCGGGGGAATGCGGCATGCGCGGCGCCCGCGCTGCCCCGCGAGTTCTTTATTCAGCTAAGCTATAGCTGGGGATTTCGTGCAACATGTTGTATGAGAACTGTTTTTAATTTTGGATCAATGTTTCTCTCTCTCTTTCTTTTCTTTTCGTGTGGCACGTTTTTTTACTATTCACAAGATATAGATGGCAGTTGCCTGATGTTCCACTTAGCATCATCCGCGGTCACGTGTCTACCTATTGGGTTTTGTGTGTGTTATCAAGGATTTAAACTTGGTATATAGTTGTTCTTTAGGTGGTCTTGAGTGTTAGCCCAGGAGGCAACGGGAGGCATCACAAAGGTGGCGAGGGAAAACGGGGAAAGTTTGATTCGGCCGCGCTCTTCTTTCGAGCTTATATCTCTATAACTATATGTACTGGGGCAAGTGTGATAATTATCGGACAATTAAAGGAATACCAATTCATTTGGAACAAATAATTGCTTCCATCGCTAGAAAAAAAATTGGCTATGGAGGGTACATGTAAGGAGATCTGTCTCTGTGTACAAAAGTGTCCGTCAAAACGCGTTAAGTACCCTGGTGTTATTGTATAAAAAGCGGTCAAGTGCGTGTCGGACCACGCGCAGTGTAGGGTTTCTTAGTACTTCGACAAACACTGCTTCAAGGGGAAAACCTCCCGTCTTACAAAACTGACTACTACTCGTTAACTTGTAAAGCCTATGTACTTAGCTGTGATAGTTTTCCTTTTAATTTCGTTAAATATACTACTGCCGTGAATTTTTTCACATTTCTAGAAATAACCATTTAGCTGTCGGGGGGGGGGGCACATGACTTTAACAAAAAAATGCACTTTAAAGCTTAATATTTCGAAAAAGAATCCATGACTCGAAAAATAGGTTTCGCAAACCCACAATATTTTTGAAAGACCTATTCAACGATACCCCACACCCTGGGATAGTCGGGAGAAAAAAATTCATCCCCACTTCACGTGTAGGGGAGGTACTCTGAATTTTTTTGTCCAAGATTTTATTTTACCACTTTGTCAGCGTGATTAATATGCATAATCATCATCAGCCGAAAGACGTCCACTGCTAGACATAGGCCTCCCTCAAGGATTTCCACACCAACCGGTCCTGTGCGGGTCGCATCCAGCGGTCGCCACTCGAGAACTTTACTGCCCCAAAGGCCATCTGTTCTACGAGCTATGTGCCCTGCCCACTGCCACTTAAGTCTAGCGATTCTGAGAACTAGTAACTTTAGTTCTCCTACGTACTCGTATCTCCTCATATCTGATTCAATCACGTAGGGAAACACCAAGCGTAGCACGTTCCATCGCCCTTTGAGTGACTTTAAGCCTTCTTATAAGGTCCATAGTAAGCGACCATGTCTCGGATCCATATTATGTCATCACTGGCAACACACACTGGTCATGGACTTCAGTCTTGAGACACTGCAGTATTTTGGACGTGAAGATATTGCAAAGTTTCCCGAACGCTGCCCAGCCAAGTTGGATTCGACGGCTGATCTCTTTCTCGAAGCTGGACCTACCTAACTGGACTGTTTGTCCCAGGTATATACAGGGTGTAACAGAAGTGTTTGACAATACTTCAAGGTTGGCTTTTACCCATCAAACTGAACAACTTTTGTTCTACAACTTTGTTGAAATCGCAAAATTTTTTTTGGACTTTTCATACAAATCGATCAGCTGGCGAACCAAGTTTGTATAAAAAGTAAAAAAAAATTACACCCATAAATTTTTTTTTCATATATTATTTTCATAATCCTTGTCTACATTAGCGCCACTCTGATGGATTCTTAAACTATTATTTACTGCTTACAGTTGGACACTTTTTTAACTAATCCCCCCATATAAAATAGTCTTCCTTATACTATTGGCATAGAGAGGCATCACAAAAGTGGCGAGGAGAGGCAAGGAAAGTTTGATTCGGTCGCGCTCCTCTTTCGAGCTTATACGTCCATAACTTTATGTACTAGGTCAAGTGTGATATCATTTTCGGATAATTCAAGGAAGACTAATTCATTTCTGATTAAATAAAGGCTTCTTTCAAGTTCTTTCACTAAAAAAATGAAATGAAATGAAATGAAATGAAATAATGAAATGAAATGAAATAATATTTATTCGAAGTAGGTATCTCTGCACACTTTTCGAACGTCATATTTTTCTACCTAATACGAAGTTCCTACCACTCGGAACTCGTATACCCAACGTTTCGGGAAGTGTTTGCGGAGAGAGAAGAAACGTCGGGCCCTAAAGAAACTCCCTCCAACACATTTTTTAAAATAAAATTCTTATATGCTATTACATAATTCAGATAAACAACAAAGATATAGTTAGCTTAGTTGCATACTATTACAAACGAATGTGAAAGGATCAACAAAAACATACAAGTACAATGTGCAAACAGGTAATTATTGTGACCAAACACCAATGACAAGAGCAGGCCAGTTCACACGGACAGCACCCGATCACGAGTATAACGCGGGAGTCAGCCATCGCTCCCCTCAACCATATTTGAGGGAAGGGAACGACCCGGCTCCCGATACGCCACTATCCGCACGAACATTTAAGCGAGCATGCACCGCTCCGGTCAATGGGAAAATATATTAATTAATGAATCTTCAATCCTTCCAGACCCTCCACAATATGTATATAAAATATAACAAATTCATAAAATCCGAATAACGTGGACAACATATTTAAAAAAAAATGGTTATTTATCTAGTATAAAATAGTTTTTCTATCTAGCACAAAGTCCTTACCACGCGGAATTTGTACACTCAACGTTTCAGAAAATGTTTGCGAAGCGAGAAGAAACGTTAAGTCCAGAAGAAACTCACTTCAGCACATATTTTTTTAACACTTAATTTCTATTAAAAATCATGTCAACAATAAAATTATGAGCTGTAAGATCCATACACGGTTTGAGATATTTATTTCTCAAAAAGAATTACAAATTCACTTAACTTAAGAAATGCAATATAAGTGCTTAAATTATTTATAATCGTGAAGGAAAATATTATTTACATCGAAAACAAATAATCCGTCGGTACTTTGAAATACAAATCTGATCCATAAATAACTTGTTGAATAAAAGCAATGGATAGGATCTACTAAATTGCCATGATTGGGTATGACCAAAAGCTATGTTCAATAATATATTTAAGCAAATTTATGTTAATTTTAGTAAATATACTTTATATGAGAAGCGGTCGTGGCTCAGTGCGGCTTGCGGGGTCGCGTCGATCACGAAGATAAACTGACTACAGACACGGTCATAACCTCGATGGGTATGACTATTAGTGGCATTTATCTCGACCGTTTCCATGCTTCGCAAGGCACGTTAAGCTGTTGGTGCCGGCTGCTATCGCTAGATGGCAGTCGTTAAGCCATGTTCGAGTCCTTATAGGCGGCTTCAAATTTTCTGACACTGGGGTTGGCCACTAGCCCCACAACCTCCACCAATCCAGACTTGGCCCCCGTGTGTGTTTTGACGAGTCATTAAAAAAAATTGAGTACTGACAGTGTAAGTAAGATCGATGTTATGTATGTTGGGAGGCAACTGAACAATCTGACTCCAAATGTATCTCGGTTAGAATATCATGAAGCATGTGGAGAAGTTTAAGTATTTGGGAAGTGCAATAACATTTAAATGTGACCTCGACCCTGAGATCATTAGTATTGGTTCAGCTTTAGCAGTTTTTGGCAAACGTAGACCTAAATTCTTCCGGTCGCATGATATTAGCTACTAAGATCTTGGTGTATATGTCCAAAGTAATTCCAAACCTCCTCAATTCGTGAGAGACATAGTGTTTATATAGAGCTATGACAGGTATAGATCGATGGATTCATTTTGGTACAGATATTACGAAATAGCCTGTCGTAAGGTCGTTTGTTTCGTCATAGCTATATCGGCCCCCCTCCCCCTTTCTTATGACTGGCTATTTGATGATCTACGAATCAAGACGAAAATATTAATAATTGTTGTAGCTATATAGGAGCCAGAGAAACAAACTCGATAAATAGAGCACTTTTATTATTTTCGCCACCAGTCTAATAGGAAAGAAATACGCTGCCTCGATAGATTTCACATGCAATGCCTCCGTGATATCATGAACATCGATTGGTCCAACCATATAAGATATACAAAGGTTCTACACCGTGCAAACGTATACGGAATTGAGGCGTAACTTAAGCGAAGAAAATTACGTTGGTGTGGTCTTGTGACTCGTATGCTGGGTTGCGAAACGTGTCAGTTACTTAGAGCTTCAAGAGGGCAAGCGCAAGCAAAGTGGACACCTATTGCGGTATAATAACGCCGCCACCGTGATGCCTCCCGATGCCTCCCGGGCTTATTCCACTTAAGACCACCTAAGGAACAACTATGCCAAGTTTGAGGTCTTGATTCTTGATCCAAAATTACGGTAAATCGCAATCGACGATATGTCGCATCTAGTTCGTGTTTAGCGTAAATACCTACCTATTTTTACTTCATAAGATCAGGCCCACTGGCATTGGAAGTGGGGTTGCTTTGGCAGGCTCATGGAAAGTCATGGAAAAATGGCAATGACACTCATGTCATGACAATATAATAATTATGTATAATTTTTGGAGTTAAATGTTCGGCGAATCAATAGGACAAAGTTTCTTCTTTTGAATTGAATTTACAGTAGTTATATCTATGTGGTAAATCAGTAGGACGGTAGTACTATGATCACGTTTGGATGCCCACAATCCAATGGGTATGACACAATTATTATTAAATAACTACTACCTACCATATTGTGCATTTTATCACATTTGCGTTTCGCACTATCCATCTAGCTATCCGCGCACTTGTCTTTTTCGCACCCAATAGCTCCGTCTCTGTCGCACACTGGCTATGCGTACGTGGCAGCTGACGCCCCTTCTCGGCGTTTGAAATATAATTATATTTTAGTTAAAATGCGTTTTAAGAAGAAACTTCTTTGTTTGTACAAGGGACGATGATGATTTCCAATAGATAATATTAGTGTTACGGCACAGCCAAGAAAATATTTGTAGTGTCTTTAATGTGTACTACAGAAATCTTAAAAAAATCGTTTTTAACTGGGTTCTGAAATAGTCACCTAGGTGAAAACTTAACACAT